>CM077179.1:13524922-14124922 GCA_039654105.1 Coreius guichenoti
AATCAGTGTTCGGGGTTGCTCAAGAGGGATAATCATTTCAGTGTGAGGAAGGACCACAGAGCAGGGTGAGGTGTTCAAAAACAGTCCACACAATCATGACTCAGGGATTTTTAGAGAGGTGACTTTTCATCCTTTGCTCGTCTTTAATGTGCCTCAGAACCTCAGGAGTCGGCAGGGCGTCAGGAAAAGCAGAAGATAAAGATAATCCTCCCAGAATCCTCCGAGGTCAAGCTCTCTAACCGGGATCAGGAAGAACTTACACAGCAGGTGACACATGACGACTGCTTCTACACAATAATACTGTTGACATAACACAATCTATTCATCCCCAGCTAACAGCACTGCACATGTGACTGATCTCCAATGGAAACGACCAATGCCGGAAGCCTTCGTAACTTTATCCCTTAATATATTTAGAAACCCAAGATGCCTCTGGACCTGCATGCAATGATTTTAGTTTAATGTTAGATCATCACTGTACATGATATGCCTTTAGTTTAAAGTGTCGAAACGTTTTTAATGACATTTTTTCATATTTTAGAATAATAGCCGTCAAAATTATGAAATAAGACAAGTGGGGAAAAAAAAAACTTTTAAACATAATTTAAAGAGTTCACATACATGCAAATTTTACATTTATACTTTAAGCTACTACAGAATTTAAGCTTTAATATCAATTTTGTGAGAAACACAAATTAACTGTCCAAACGTCTGACATGTATATAAGATAAATATAAATAAAAAACTAAAAATATGTATAATTAACACATAATTCAATATCAGATCTGTGTGCATAACTTGCCTATAGTCTAAAGTGATATACTTGTAGTTAAACATAAAATAGTTTAATGTCATATCATGGTGCATGAAGAATCTCATGTTACTGATGCTTCCAGAAAACAGCTGATCTGTGATCACGTGCTGTGTCAACTACCATCATAATCATTAAAAACAGACATTATTAATATTTTTTCATCTTAATTAAGAACGGGATAGAGCTACATGTAATGAGCTGCACTGATGCAGAGCAGACAGATGTTTTTTTTCATTAGGCCTATTGATGTCACAGATAGAGTATAACTATTTGTGCATGTGCGAAGCATGCATAAGACACAAACTGACATTCATATATGTAAACTCTGATATGTAAGTGTGTGTTTATTAAAAAGCGCATCTCTCACCTCCGACTCCCAGATTCACCTTGTTGGGATTCTGATCTTCACGGAAATCTGCTGTCAGTTTAAACACTGCGACAGGAGCAGCCTGCGGGACTTCACCAAACAGCGACATGATATTGTGTTAATATTTCTGTAAATGAAGGGCGAGAGGGGGAGACAGTGATACGCAAGTACCGCTGAATTGAAGTGCGGTGTGATGGAGACAGACTGACTTTAACCTTCAGATGTGGGATTTGGGCAATGGAGGACAGGCGTGTCTAAACTAACCAATAGAAAGCTAAAGCCCATGTTCGACTCGAAGATTACCCAATCAACTTCTAGTACAGGAAGGTCAAGCCTTTACGTCATCAAAGAACGCGGTCGATAACACTGCTGGGACCAATGAGAACTCAAACGTGCAAGAGTGACGTGCCTTCTGACCAATAGTAAAGCGGAGAGGGCGGAAAGTTAGATTCAATAGGCATCGTTCTTTTCATTCACACCCACACCGTTATCGGAGTTCTATTTAGTTATCTGCATCATATTTTAAATTGTGTAATTTATGACTTTTATCTGATTTTATGAAAAGGTTTCATAACATCCTGCTTAGTTCAATGATAATAGTAGTAGCCTAGTACTATAGTCTTCCACCAAATATCAATAAAAAACACAAATTACAACATAACTTTATATTAATGTGGTAAAAGCTCATTCATAATGTAATTCTAATGTAATCTCGTTGTATTATAACAATGACAATAAATTATTATTATATAGTATTATTATTATTATTCATAGCTAATTGAATCGAAGAATTAGAGCATCTGTTTTGGATCGACATCACAAAAAACTTTGATTATGTAATAGCTACATTACATTACGCCCTAAAAAGTAACTAATTGCGTTAGGCCTAGTTATTTTTATGGAAAGTTGTGTTACATTGTAGAGCAGATGCAATGGGAAAACAAAGTAACTTGCGTTACTTATTTGAAAATGTAACTCAGATATTTTGTTGTAACTTTAAAAGTAATGCATCACTTTATTCGTTACTTAGTAATCTCATTACATAACTAATGCGAGTTGTAACACTGTGTGTATGTGTATAGGTTACTGTATAGGCTACTGTACACACACACACACACACACACACACACACACACACACATTTATTTAGTCTATTATATATACATAGGCTATATTAAGCATTCGCAAAATGAGAACAGAACATTGAAACTTTTCCAGAAATGCAAAAACTGAACCTTAAACTTTTAACACTTTCCAAATTTATACAAATGCCTTTATTTTATTTCATTTTAACCTCTTACATATTATACCAATTATGTGTTTATTCTATACATATGTTTTTAGGGTTTTTTTTGTACTTAATACAAATAATACAAATAAAGTTAGATGTTTGAGAAGAAAAAAATATATATTTTATAGGCTATGTCATGTCTTTAAGAGACCACAAGGTGGTGGTCTAAGCTTTGCTACTGATCCCTAAGTAAACGCATATGAGCTATTGGTCTCTAATGGAATCATAATTCAAGGCCCAAGAGGGAAAAGCGAAACATGAGCTGCTGGTATTTATATCATGAAGGTCTCTAAGTATGTTCAGACAACATTCGGTGTCTTGTCCATTGTCTTACAACTTTTTCATTATTTCTTTCTTTAATTGCCCATCATAATATTAATTTTTCATAATCATAATTATTTTTTTCCATTTAGTTAAACATTTTTTATCATTTTAACTTAACAAGTTAAACTTAAGTTAAAAAGTTAAAGGTTTATGAATGTTTTTGATTATGTGATTTTAAAGAATATATTCCAATTGCCAGTATGTTGGAAAGCCACTCCAGGCATAGCCTAAAAATCTACATTTTTGTCAATTTAAGAGATTGTGCTTTTATTTTCCTGACTTGCTATTAGAAAAAGATATGAACCTGTAAAGATATGAAACAGCAATCTCCCTCTTAGAGAGAGTGGCAGCGCCATCAGATAACTTATCAACCTCAAATCACCTGCACAAGCCAGACCTGTATTTCAAGACTGTTTCGTGTGAGGAATTAGCTAATTATTTAAATACCTTGATAAAAATCACAGAATTTTTATAATCATTCACTAAATGTGGAAAGTGGAATTTATCTGTTACACTCTTAACAAATAAAGGTTCCAAAAGGGAATTTTCACAGTAACACCATTGAAGAGCCATTTTGGTTCCCCAAAGAACTTTCAGTTTTTCTTAGTGTAAAGAACATTTTAATAATCTAAAGAACCTTTTTTCACTATCACTCTTAAACAAATAGGTTCTTTATTGGCATGTGGTTCCATGAAGAACCTTTAACATCCATGAAACCTTTCCATTGCACAAAAGATTCTTTATAGTGGAAATATTTTTTTAGATTATGAATGTTTTTCACACTAAGATAAACAATGGTTCTTTTAAGAACTTTTTACTGAAAGGTTCGAGGAACCAAAAATGATTCTTCAATGGCATTGTGCGAAAAGCCCTTGGAACCTTTATTTTTAAAAGAGTGTATAAAAGAACATTTGTGCAAAAGGTTCCATCGATATTAAGGAACCATGGAACCATAGATGCCAATAAATAACCTATATTTTTAAGACTTAACTGAACTAATAAAACATTGTCATGGGTCTTCAGCCCTGCTCCTGGAGACCCAAGGTGAATTCGGAACTGCATTCTACTCGTAGGCCTGCTTTATATCGTTCTATGGCAGGAATAGAGCGATTCCGAATTCAGCATCAATTCATTTCTAACCTGCTTCAACGCATTTCACGCGATTCTGAACACCTGATTAAATGGTTCAAGTGTGTTTGATGAGAGGTTTGAACTAACCTCTGCAGGACAGCATCCGACATCGCAGCCTACATTTGAATTAGAATTTACTTCGCGACCGTAAAAAAAAAAAAGTAGGCTACGCGCTATATAGTAATATAGGTAGTATGAATGAAATTCGGTCGTACTACACCCGCCATGTTGTTACTGTCACGTGACATATCAGCATCAGTTGCGCTGCTTCACTTCCATTCATAAATCCCCTCCCTTGGCCTCATGGGATAATAGTAAATGTAAGGCGCGGGCTGCATCCGAAATCTCATACTCTCTTGAGTAGGTAATTATTTGAATAAGTAATTACTTCACAACTAAAAAGTATGTTCGATATAGTATGAATGTATGTAGCCTATATGAATGTAATCTGGAAGTACTAGGCCTACATTCGCCATGTTGTCATTATCATGTGACCAGCATCAGTTGCTTGCTTTACTGCCATTCACAAATCCTCTCCTGTGGCCTCATGGGATAGTATAGTGTCCATTGAAGGCACAGGCTGCATCCAAAATCGCATATTCTCTTGAGTAGGTAATTATTTTGACTTCACAATGCTAAAAAAATATGTTCGATATAGTATGAATCTGGACGTAGGCCTACTACATTCGCCATGTTGTTATTATCATGTGACCTACCAGAGTCAGTTGCTTTGCTTCACTGCCATTCACAAATCCTCTCCTGTGGCTTAATGGGATAGTAAAGTGTCCATTGTATGCACACTTCAGAATCTCGCCGGAAGTAGTGGGTAATCTGGGTATTTTTTGCCTACTCTTTTATGGGTACTATCTTCTTTTGTCACATACTGTTTTTTGCCTACTATATAGTAGAGAAGTATGTGATTTGGGATGCAGCCACACACTTCAGAATCTCTGTGGAAGTAGCAGGTCATCCAGATTCCAGGGACTTTTCGCATACTTTTTTTTTTAATACAATCGCAGCGTCCGAAATCGAATACTTCCTTACTACAGTTTTCGAAGAACAGTACGCCAGCCTATGTCCTGAATACATAGAAAATTAGGCGTATTCTGAAGTAAGATTACTCAACCAACCCTATCTCTCAGTTTTCTGTTGGGTAAACCAACCTGTCATAGATCTATATGCCCCCACAACCCCTAGGAGATATGGAGGAGTAACTTCTACACCTGCAGCATGCCCTCCATCTCACCGTCTCTCCCAACCCCATGCAGAAGATGTTTGCATTCTTTGCCGGTCAGTAAGCGTAACTTACCTGTGTGTTAACTGTCAGCTTTGTAATTATGGGATTTGAAGCTTCCAGCACAAGGTTTGTTGGCCTGGGGACAAACAGACAGAGAGAGAGAAAGAGACAGGCTGAGAGAAGAGCAGAGAGCACAGAAGCAGTGACACAACTGCCTCTGGGGAATCGTTTGCAGCTTCAGTCAGCTAATGCTATATCAAAGAACATTCATTAGAGACCCGCCCCAACAAATATTAAAACATTGTAACACTATAAGTTTGAAATAACATCAACAAACGTCTGAAATGCTAAATGAACACATTCAACATTGCATAATGATCAGCTTCATTCTCAAAAAACAACAAACATACATGACACAGCATTCAAAGTTAGAATTTGAGAAGTCTTCCTGACTTCAAAACCATGCATGGACCATGACGGAAAGTCAGCAACTCATACCAAACATGTACACAGAGCGACATTCCAGTGCAGGACCTTCTCGTGTTGTTCACGTGTTACATTAGCCTCCCTGCTAAGGGTCAGCGCACCTCGTTGAGTGAGGGCCTTTTCTAGACGCCATGTTGGTTATTTTGTTTTCTGTTGCCAGTTTCATCAATTCTGTTTGATGGACTTGACTGAAAGACCACCATGTTTTTCCTTAACCGCATTCTGAGTTTGCGGACCCGAGACGTTCCTATTACCAAGACTAAAAGAGAGCAGCTATAGGTGGAGTTCAGTAAGTAGGCCAGGTTAAATATCATGAGTCACTCTTTTAAAGAGAGAGAGAGAGAGAGAGAGAGAGAGAGGAAGAAGAAAGAAAGAGGGGAGAAAAAAAGTTGCAGGAGACACCTCTTAAAGATCCAGAGTGGGCATGTTATGAGGGACATGTTGGTAAGAGATATGGTGTAGTTGGAGAAATGGACAACAACACATATTTCATCTGACAGCAACGAAACTCATTGTATCTCAAAGTAACATATTCAAGATTGAGGCAACAAACGTAATAGGGTGTTTTTTCAACTATGGCCACGTTTGGCCCTATGGCTATTTTAGCGCGCACACACACACACACACACACACACATTATATGTATATAATATCTATATAATCTAGTTTGCTTATTTAATTTCAACCACATCCAACATAATATGATGTTTCTTCAATTATGGGCAATGTTTTAGCATATACATACGTATATAAAAATGTGTCATTTTTATTAGTTTTTATTTGCTAGCTGAATTTATTTGTTTTGTTTTTTTAAATAACAGAATTTGTTTTATAGATAGAATGACTCCTTTGTCTTGCTAACGTTAATTTGCTAACTATCATGTCTCCTAAATACACACAATTAAATCATATTTTCTCTTTTTATGCATATTTGAATCTCAATTTTAAACAACACAGAATATAATATTCTGTTCATAAGTGATATTTACCTTGATTTTTCATCTCTAGTTTCATATTCTCCGATTTGTCATATTCACTCTATTTGGTAACCAAGTCACTTTGGAAAAACCGTTATTGGAGCAATTTTATGGTATGTGGTGGAAATGACACTACAACTGTGGTACATCTGTGTAAATATTTAATATAAAATAATTTTAAAAAGTAATTGATAAAGACATTATCTAGACATCATTAAACAAAAATAAATCTTTTTTAAGAAATCAGCCCTCGGGACATAAACATTGAAGAAATAACCATCAACTGAAGAGTCAACCAAATCAGAACTAATCTGAACCCAGAGAAGAGGTGTCCTCCTCAATGTCTATGGTGGTTACGGCCCAGTATGTCAATATGAATGAAAGTATGATGCATAAGTGCTGTTAAGTGTGATTAGAGTATCATTACTCATTGAAAGGCTATAATCCATTACAGTTCTGTACAAACAGAACAAGTCACACCCTATGTATTGAAGGCCGAACACATTTACTTGTGTGACTTTCATTGTAGCAAAACACAGATATGCGTACGCTTGTCTACACACCGAACAGATGTTCCTTTTCTTCCAATTGTGACCTCCACCACTTTTCGATCTGACCGTTTTAAACAATGGGAGGAAGTGCAACCTCATGTCTACAAGTCTGCTGCCACCAATTGGTTTACGTCTTATTGAAAAGAACAAATAAACATACACGAAAGGACCGTACAAACATTGTCTTAATTCATACTTCACCACAAACATGTCATAATGTCAGCAGAAACCCAGCTGATACATGCAGCTGTCCACAATTAGCCTTTATTTACTTCAGTCGCCAGATTTAGAGCCTTTTGAGATTGTCGCTCATAAAACTATAGGAGACACAACAAACTGTGTCCTTTTGCCGTGATTCTCGGAGGTTGTGAAATCACACAATTATGCTGGTTTGAATTAGCAGTTCTGACAAATGTTTAATCACACAAATGATCTTGACAAGAAACCACATCTATTATAGTCTCAGAGATTATAAATGTAGCACCCTAATACTTCTGATTATTAAACAATAAATAGTAAAGTCAGGGCAGTGAAAGAAATCCATTGCAATCACAGCTCCTGACAACTTGGAAGATTGCAAGTTCCTACATGTCTGCTATGAATACTTCTGAGATCTTCTCTTTTCGTCCTTCACACTGTCATACTGCCATTTTTTTTCTTAAGAAGCCAAGCAAATATAGACGTTCAAGGCAATAAATCTGATATATACTTTTCGACTCTAATATGTGGAGTAATTGCAAATGTGATCTTCGTTAAACAAAAAGAAGTTGAAATCGGATTAAAAGACATAAACCTTGAAGAAATAACCATCAAATGAAGAATCAACCAAATCTGAACACTGAGAAGAGGCATCCTCCCACATGCCTTCTATAAATAGAGATTCCCTTTTCGTCCTTCACACTATCATAATGCCATTTCTTTAAGAAGCCAAGCAAATATAGTCATTCAAGGTAATAAATGTGATCTCAACAAGTTTTTTTTTATTTTAATATGTTGAGACTTTGTAAATGCCTCAAGAAGCCAAGCAAATATAGTCATTCAAGGTAATAAATCTGATCTCAACACGTCTAGCCAACTTTATTATGTTGAGGAATTACAGTATAATAATTAATTGTCACTTGCTCAACTAGCCCAGCTAATAGGATATGAAAACGTAATTTCTGAACGTTCAAAACGTTTTTTAAATGTTTTTAAAACATTTTTTCTTGGTTATGTGAACATTAAAGAAAACATTAAAGTCCCCATGAAATCAAAATTGAAGTTTTTTGGCCTTTAGTATGAATATGTTAGCCTTACTAAGCTAGTGTGCTCCAATTCACATTTAGAAGGTATAAGCGTTCAAAACTTACAGTCTCTCACTTCCGCCAATATGGACCAATGATTTTGATGACATCACTCTGCACTTCAGCTTCTCATCAGATTTTCTGTCCAATCAAATGCTTTCTAGAATCTGAAGCGTCCCGCCCCCTTCATTATAAATAGTTTAAGTGAAGCTGCGGCTGAAATCGGTCACTTGTTCACACATTTACTATTTTTTACATGGTGAATGGCACATAGTGCACTATATAGGGGATAGGGAATGATTAAGACAGTGTAAATGTGCTTTCCATTGGGGCGAATGGGTCTGTTTTCGCGTTAGTTTTACGCGAACCGCTGCAGTGCACACAGTCTGCTCCGGTCCAGAGACATGATAGCACAGAGCGGATCATATGTGTGAGTCGGCGCAGACCAGAAAACGTATCGGACATATTTGAATTCTGCACAGAATACTATATTTTAAAGCGTTATGGAGAAGATTAGAAGGAGAAACGTTTATAGATTAGGAGGAAACTGCGTCTTTACCAAGCTCAACGGCTCTGGTCAAGCTGTGATATAAACGAAGCGCCATTGGTTATTTTAAAAAAGGGGAGGGGCTGTTCGATATGTCCCGCCCTGTCTTCCTGTTTCAGTGGAAATTACTTCAACACTCAATGCTGCGAGTTTGAAGGCACTTCAGGGCCTTTAAAGGAATGTTTGCTCTATTTTATCATTTTGCAATGATACGTCACTTTTAAATGTTCTCTGAACCATATAAAAAACATTAACATCCAACTAAAAATGTATCTTAAAATGTTCAATGAATGATGTATATAAAATGTAATACCATTTTTAAGGACCATTCTGTTAACGTACCTTTATTTTCATAGGCCTAACTTGCTAGAATGTTCTGAGAACATTCCCTGTTGGAGGCCTGTTTGCACAAACCTAGGGATTCCCAGGACTGCAATCTTAGAGGCTGGTCACAACTGTATATTTCCCAACAGAAACGAGCCGTTCCAAACCCAAGGAAAATGTAGGAGCAGAAACTAGCTTGGTTTTTATTTACAGCTGCGACGGCGAATGAATGGGATCTCATGCTCGAATAGAAACAAATTGTCAGTTTGATGGGAGACGCCACACTGGCTGCTCTGAGTAACACAGGCTCCCCGCTCGCAACATGTTTATCCAGTGGAAGGTCATGTGGTGTGCATCCCCAAATGAACAACATATAAATCTGAATAAAATTAATTGTATTATTGTTTGAATGACAATCTTTGTAAACTGTGCGCATACCAGCGGTCAGATGAACTCGAAGCAACCTTTCCTTTTATTTTAGCCTCTCTGGCACGGCCCAGGGAATGTTTAGACAAAAAAAGAGGAAATCTAGCCGTTCACATCCCACTCGTAGACGGTGGCTTCGCTGCGACTTAATCACCGCTGTCTGTTGTAATCGAATATTTAGGTTACGGCCTTCCTCTCTCACCACATTACCCGCGGCGTAGGTCACACACATTACGGGCTAAACGCTCGGTAATTTGCGCACATGTATACAAACACACACCTGCAGGGTTAAGGCCATGAGGGAAAATACAGCTGTCTAATTTATTAGTCCCAAGAGGGGGAGCAGGCTCTGTGGATTTCTCCTGGCCTGACTTCCGTCAGCGGGCTTCCAGACCAGACCTCCCTAACTCAGAGCTGTGGTGTGACAGGGAATGTCTGGTGCTGCAGTGCCTCGCCTCCCTCCTTTCCTCCCCGTCTGAGGCAGAAACGGGGAAGGCTATCAGTCATACGGCTGGGTCAGATGCACAATGGTTCCCGGCGAGGTCTCAAGGCCTGGCGCAGCACACGGCCTGAAACCAGGAGCTGATAAGACTCACCTTCCGGGACCTAACAGGATCTGCACCTCCTCAGATACGCGTTGTGTATATATGGAAGGTTTTCTGGGCCCGCTGAGAACCGTGTGAGGAAATTTCCTCCTGTTGGCCACTGCTAACGAGTCTTTACCTGTGTACACGATAAAAAAAAAAGACCATAATTATAATGTTAAAAGTAAAACCTGATAATTGGTTAACGGTATAGTGAAAAACTTTTATAAAATAGGACAATTAAAATAAAATACATCACATAAAAACATAAAATACTGCTCAATTTAACATTTTGCAAGTGAAAAGGAACATGTCATCAAATAACTTACAGTGGAAAAACCGTACATTGGCATTCCCAAAATTTCCTGTGTGAAACTTCATTGATTTTTCATTTAAATAATTAATTTGTTTTTTTTTTCTTATCTGTTATAGGCTACATTAGGATTTTGTGTTCTTATATTGTTAAATTTATATTTATTGTATTATTTTAGTGTCGTGTGTTACCATGATGGTGTTTTGTATCTGAGTGTATGACCCCATGAACCTTCTCAGCTTGTGGAAAAGCTGCTTAGATTTTACAAGTGGTGTTCTCATTATTACCTCATTATCTCATTATTTGTTTCTCAAAACAGATTTTAGTACTTCGGTAGGTTGGTAGGCAATTAACATTAGCCTATAACGAAATATACAGTTTTTATTTGTATTTTTTTTTTACTGCAGGCTAAATGTTACTTTTGTAAATGTCCGTAAAATCTAAAATGTTGCTGCCATAGCCTTTTTTTATATGATCTTTATGATCTTATGAGAAAACGTATTAGCCTACTATAGTTGGCGATTTCGTATGAGTTCGTAGGCTAAATGAATGACTTCCGGTCCAAAGGCTGTCGTTTGTCGTGTGCATTGGAGAGGCGGCTTAAAGGTGCAGTGTGTGAATTTTAGCGGCATCTAGCGATGAGGTTGTGAATTGCAATCACACACCGCTCACCCCTCCCTTTCGAAGCACATAGACAAGCTACGGGGGCCGACACAGGACAAAAATGTCATCGTCGGCGAGAGCAGAGAGTGACTAGCGCTCTGTAGAGAAGTTTGTCCTTTTAGGGCTACTATAGAAACATGTCGGCGCAAAATGGCCATTTCACTGTAAGGGGACCCGCAGTGTATGTAGATAGAAATGGCTCATTCTAAGGTGATAAAAACATAACGGTACATTAAGGTCTTTATACACCACTGAAAACATAGTTATGTATATTATATTGCATTTCTGTCAATAGATCCTCATAAATACTACACACTAAACCTTTAAGTGAATCCTACAAAAACATACTACAAAAACATAGAATTATTAGAAAAAATTTAGCCAAAGTATTAAGGTCCGCCCTGACCCCACCCCTAAACATACTTGTCGTGGCCTAATTACCTTAAATAAAGCTTCATATGCTTTCGATTTACTCCTGTGTACTTTAATGTTATAGCCTACCAGTTGGTCTGTGCATCTCTGCTTCAAGTCGAACACACCTTACATCTGCAGCCACGTGGTACATCATCATAGCTCTCAGAAAATTATGAGTTTACACTTTGTAATTACAAGTTCTAGGTAAAGGCTTTTTATAGTTCCGAATCTTTACCGTAATTACTACATGGTGAGAATGCAGCAATGAGATCTTATGAATTCATTCGAATTAGCCACCAATTCGACAAAACATAAAATAGGCTGCTTCGAATTTTTAAACACTGCGAATTACATTCATATTTACAAAGCAGATATTCATCGAAAATATATTCGCACTCAAGTCAGAACTCATAAACATGAATTCACATTTTATTCTCACAGACTTTGGATGTGAGCCTAAAAACTCTCCTGATGTTCACAGCATTCGCTCGATTTGAGTTTGCACAGAATGCTGTGATGTCAATGAGCAGTTGATGGTCCGAAAAGACGCAGGCCCTTGACCCACTTCTGGTACCTCTACATCTATCTAACCTCAGTCAGTGTCCAGATGAAGATGATCTATTGCCCTCTCCCTCCCTCTGCTGACCGCCTCACTGTCATGGTGCTCAGGCCTGGGTTTTGTTAGGTCCAGGAAACAGGCTCTTCCTTCACATAAACATGGGCTTATAACCTTTTTCTTTTTTTTAGGACTGGCATCGGCACGCAACCAGTATCTCAGTGGTGTTTGGGTACTATAAGGCAGTATGTTTTCCTGCTTCTATTAAATAGCCTACTAAAATTAAACTTGGATGCTTAAACACGAAGCACCAGCAAACATTTTGGAGGGTGGGAGAATTTAAGATAAATACATCACATTCAATTAGTGGACAAAGATGTACAGTTTTATAAGAGTTTGCTGTGCCGCACTATATCTGAATGAATGTGTATATGAATCATATTTGTACTCGAAAATGGAAAGGAAAATTATAACCAACGGTGTGTACAGAAAACTGACAACAAGTAGTACAGCACAATAAAATGTCAGGAGCAGCAATGTTTTAACAATAAATTGTTTACTTATATGCTAAGGAAATGTGTTTTTTACAGATATAATAAAATAATGAATTTAATTCTGAACATCTTAAAATATAAAATGATATCCTGCAAACAAGTAAATTAACAAAAGTCTCGACATGATAGAAAGATAAATGGCTACATCTTTATAGAACTTTTCTTTCCTCGATATTAATAAGATACTCAAAATACAAATGTAACTCAAATAAATAAAGTATCATATGCATGTATAATGTGCAGCTATTTCCTATGTAAACGTCATATATTTCATAATTTAAAACGTCTTCTGATCTGACCCTTTAAATGACTGACTTTAATAAAACCACTTAATTTAGGTGCTAATACGCAATTTTAAGTGTGCGAAGTGAAGCGTTAAAACATAAATAAAAGTATAATATAATATAATATAAAATAATAGAATTAATTAAAATCTGATACCGAAAATGTTTTAATTCACTCGGTGTGATGTGATGTTTAGGTGTAATTTTATACAAACCTTTTTCTGTTTTATAATGTAATGAGGCACTGTGATGACCACTGACTACAGCCACATAAGGCGCGTAAACCAAACGGAAGCGTTTCCGTTATTGTTACTTTCTGATGTTGATATCATCAATATGTCCATCCATCAGGACACTGGAGACCCCAGAGGAGAGTCCTGTGCAGACATGCGCTCTTCACGGTCAGCTTGGCTTCATGCTCGACTGAGACTCTCCTCATCCTAATGGTGCTATTAACCAGACAAAACACTCACACACTTTAGTCGTGTGTGGGGCAAAGATCACTACTGATCAGATAAAAACACGCGACAACATCCAAAACCTGTGATCGGACACCATACAAAGGCCATTGTCCCGTACCTGCCTTAACATCATTTTTTATCTTTTTTTTTCATTTGCGTTTTGTCATCTAAAGTTATTTGGTGTTTGTCATTGTGTCAGCACACATGAAGTTATCATGATGTATGGAAAGCATTTTGAAAACTGTGACAGATAAGGGTGCTGATAAAAAAAACTGCAATAAATAACAAATCCAAACAAAATGTTAGGCCCACTGCCTGTATGAGTCCACCAATAATTTAACTGCATGTGTCATATACAGCCAAATGTGCAGAATGCTGTTCGACAACAAAGATAGTGTAGTATCAGCAAGCACCAAATGCTTATTGTAGCAAATCAAGGCAATGATTAGTGACTGAATCACAACTAATATCATGAAAATAATGTACCTTGCCATTCAGTCCTTAAGAAAAAAGCTAGAAGCCCACCACTCAGAATTTCCTCCTGAGCCATTAGTCTCAGGACGGGAGGACACAAAGCTGATCTAAACAGCACTGTTGATAGCTAACGGATGAGATAATCTCGTCTCTCTCTCCTTTTCTTTTCTCCTCTTCTTAGTCTCTGGTGGGCTTTTGTCTCTGGCGCCGGAGCAGAAGCTCAGAGAGACACCGTTGCGCATCATTGCGCCCTCAAACATGTTTCCTGCGCGCCCTCCTCACAATAAGTGATCGATACAGGGCGGGTTATACAGGATAGAAAAAAAATATATAAAACGTACATTTTTTTTTCTTCTGGTGCTATTCTAAGGTGTAAAGGAAGCACTCGGGTGTCCAAAATTGCTGAGGGAAATTTTAGTGAAAGGAACGCGACAATCTCACTGAATTTTACAGCGACAATGTTTAATTATTATTGTTATTATACCCACTTGCGTAAAGGGATCAAACCCCAAAGATAAATATTACATGAATTATTTATTATTTTTTACAACTAATGGAGAGGTGAAGAGAGAATTATGTTGTAAGGATAAAAAAAATGTAATTTAAATAAGAATCAGTAATAATAATAATAATAATAATAATGTAGAAGAAGAATCTGGAATATAGATCTGGAATCAAGATTAGATTAAAATTCTCGATTAACAGAATCGACAAAACTTTGGGTGTAAAAAAAAAAAATAAAAAAAATAAAAAAAATTAAAATTAATAAACTAAAAAAAAATGCATTATGTCTGACCACTAAAGGAAATTTTCCCTTCTTAAAACGTATTTATTTATTTATTTATTTTATTTTTTTAGATAACTAGAACTATACGTTAAAGCACTTCTCTCACACACACACTCCCTCACACCTACCCATCACAGAAAACTTTCTGCATTTTTACATTTTCAAAAAAAACAAAGCTTGTTTTCTCATTCAGGTTGAAGTCCCCACCGGGATAGAAAAACATGAACACACACACACACAGCATTTGTCTCTCTCACAGACAAACAAAGTTATGTTTAAATCCGCTTGCTGCTTAATTGTCAAAGGTCTGCGGCTGGTTTTGCTCTAGCTTGACTGTCTAATGGCACACAAGTGTGCAGGTCAGATTTGAATGGGATAATAGCAGCAGCAGCAGCAGCAGCAGCAGCAGGGTAAACGAGAAAACTCACAGAATATGCGGTCAATGCAAAATAAGTTATACGTCCTTCAATTATCATCAGCAACTTGGGTTCAGCCTCTTCTAAGAACTTTTTCTTGGGGCTTATGGAATGAGGTATATGCTTCATTGGAAAAAGTATAACATATAAAACTCTTGATGTCATAATATAGGGTTTTAAGTTGGGTTCTTTAAAGCACCAGTACTTTTTGATATGGCATCAGACTATAAAACTCTTTTTGGTTCACATGTGAATCTGTATGGTAAAGAAAGCATCTTCAGTCCAACCATGGTTAAATTGTGCAGAAGACATGAATTTGCATTGAGAAGCATGACCGAATCACTTAACATGCTTTACATTTTCTTAAGGACCTTGTGGGAGAATTTATTCTTGAGCTATTTCATATATCAAGTCTACTGCATTCGGAATTATTCAGACACACTATTCAAATTAAGGTTCCGATTAGAACCTAAAAGGATATGCCATAACTTTTTCTAGTTTAGAAACCATCATCAATACTGATCTGAAAAACCCTTTTTAATCTCCAAAAAAAAATCGTATAGGCAAAATTGTATATGCTACAGTAAAAAAACAAAAACAAAAAACAATGTTCTTGATAAGATGGTTTTTTTTCTGAATGTAAGAACCTTTTCCTTTTTAAATGATGCATAAATAATTACGTTGTAGCTTTCGAAAAAAAAAAAAAAAAAGTAGCCTATCGTGTGACATTAGAGGCTGTTTTTCTGCTGGTATGAAACTGTATAGGCTATGCGTTTCCTCTGTGGATTGTAGGAAGGATCATTACATCCCGCCCCGGTAACGTGACATCACCGGGCAGAAGAACTGCCTTGTGCTGCCGGACTCCAAGAAAAACACACAACAGTTTCACACCGACGAGTGGCGGTCCTCACCTCTCTTCATGCAAATCAAGCAGCCATGACAAAATGGGAGATTAATCGACACATTTAGGTATGTTTACTTAAAATTGTTGGTTATCTAAACAATTGTTCATCAGGGCTTACTTCTCGAAGCTGCCAGTTGAATCAGGAATAACATTGTAGATGTAATCCAACAGCGCCTGATGATGCTTCCGAGCCCGGCTACATCCACGCCGTTTTCTGTGAAGGATATACTGAAACTGGAGCAGCAATCTCGCCACCTTCAATCTCTGCATCCCGCGCAACACCACGCACAACTGCATCCGGAACTGCAGGAGAGATTTCAGGCACCATCATCCTGTTTTCTCGGAGGTGGAGACAGCCCCGGCTTCTCAGAGAACGACGAGAAGATGTCTTTTCTGAACTCTCTTTCCATGCAGGATAGTTTAGTGGAGAGCAGCCTTTCCCCTCCGATGTTCGTCCATCCGGCCCTGGGACACGTCGACACTAAACTTGAAGATGAACTTGAGGACCATGAAACGAGTGGGTGATTTGTGTTTTACAACTGACGAAAATGAATATGAATTTTGAAACTGACGAGGAGATCGAATTGTACGTGTCTCTGAATATTATAGGATAGAAAAACAGAATTATTAAAACAGAATCATTCAAAGCGTCAATGTGGACCTATTTTTGTTGTTTAGTAGCCTACAGTGTTATTATTAATATTATTATTTTACAAATATTACAAATGGCATGAATCATGCAGCTTTGAGGTTATTGACTAGCATTAAAATGCATTAATCAGGCCTATCAAACGTTTTTCACAAAAATATGACAACATTTAAATTATAGTTTTGAAAAGAAAAAAAAACCAACTGTTTTGTGATTGCATAAAAGAGCAACGTTGAAGCATGGGCCTATTTTATGCGTCTTTAATGCAAGTCGAAACAAATAACCTCGTTAAAGTATGTCATTATATTAAAGTTAAACAATTATGATAAAGCTATATCATTCATATAACATTTAATGTGAATACTGCATGTTATGAAATTTAGAATTATATTTTTCTTTTTTTTGGTTTAACCCTGTCAGAGACATCGTATACATGCATAAACATAGGCCTACATATATAAAATATATACATATTATATACATAACATTGACTGACCACTTATTTATTGCACTGCGTTTTACGTGCAGTTATGTGACTCATCTATTGACCACTGCACATCTTCATAATTTGCACTAACTCACGCACTCATATTATCTTACTATGGATAATTTTACTATACTGTGAACTTTATTTTACACATGTTAATAATATAATTTGTTTAATTTTTAATTTCTGAAATAATGCACAGTCTGTGTGACTGTGTCTAAGTGACAGAACTTTGTATAAAGGCCTATATCCAGACTCAGCTCATGTAGGCTAATGCGCAATTTTTATTGTTGTTGTTTATGCAAGGAAATTACTTGTATTAATCACGTTAAGTGAGAGTTAACCGTGTTCGCGTTGCATCTTTGTTGTCTACTGTTTTTATAGAAAGCTGCGGTGCCATCATCAGATCCCCGGAGTGTGAGGGTGAAGCGCACTCGGACACGGAGCGCGCTCAGCGGCAGAGGACGCGCCGGAAGCCGCGGGTGCTCTTCAGCCAGGCGCAGGTCTTTGAGCTCGAGCGGCGCTTCAAACAGCAGCGCTATTTATCGGCTCCTGAGAGAGAACATTTGGCTAGTACCCTGAAACTGACATCGACGCAGGTCAAAATTTGGTTCCAGAACCGCAGATACAAATGCAAGAGACAGCGTCAAGACAAAACACTGGAAATGGCAGGACACCATCACCCGCCGCCGCCCAGGAGAGTGGCTGTGCCGGTCCTGGTCCGGGATGGCAAACCGTGCTTAACGGGATCACAGAATTACAACGCCACGTACGCGGTGAACCCAGGCCCGTACACATATAACGGCTATTCATCTTATAATAACGCTGCTTACACAAACCCTTACAGCTGTACATATCCCAGCCTTCCACCTCTCCCGGCAAACACATCCACTAACGCGCTGATGAGCATGAGTCTGAACAACCTCGGAACATATTCTCAACCTCAGACATCACAAGGCACACCCGTGTCCGCGTGCCAAGGGACTCTGCAGGGGATCCGGGCATGGTAGTGCCATTGCAACCCAGCCGTTTGTAAATAAATGACAACTTCACAATATTAGCACACAGTTAGCCATGTTTTATAGGCCTAGGGTCGTGTATAGTCTACCTTTTCAGTATAAACTTGAGTGAATTTCTTTTAACAACCCTTCTATGATGGCTGAACGAATGCACATGAATATTCATAGCAATTTAGACCACATATTTGGACAACATACTCCCTGAACATTTGCGGGTCTAACTTAAGACTGGCATCATTGTATCCATACTCAGAGACTTTTGTTTTCTCATTCATTGCACTTATAGATAAAAAGGTATTACCTAAGAAATGTTACGAATATTGACAATGGTGTGTGTGATTTTTGTGCAAACCTACATTGTAAAAATAAAAACAGTAAACTTTATTTTTAAAAGGTCCTGCTAAAATATTTACTATTTGATACACGGAGTCTATTTTTAAAGAATATTTAAGTTAGGCCTACAACATTTAATTTTAAGGAATTATGTGACTGATACAAATCAAAGACAAAATTCAAGACGCAAAAACTATTTCCCCCAACATTCTCCGTAGTTATAATATGAGCAATAACCTATGAGTCAAAATATTCTTGCAATATTACATTTTAAATTAAAGTGTTTCGTTCATGGTAAAATGTATACAAAATAAAAAGACGTGTGTATGAAATAAGCTTTTGTTTTATTATACATTAAAACATTCATAATTATATACGATAATAATCCGCATTTCAAAAGTCTCCCAAACACATCGTTGTTTAAATAGCATTTGAATATGTTCGTATATTAATTACGCGCACAATTAACCCGATCATTCGCTTTTGTTCCCCAGTTTTTCAAAGCAAACGGCTCACAAAATAACGACAAAAACTTGATTTTTTGAAAAGCAATACACACTATATCAGAGAATAAATAATAATATATATAGAGAATATATCGTGCTGATATAAAACTGCTTTAAATCGATACTTCAATAACCTGACCTTTTGTCAGACAAGAAGATACAAGTTTATGTTTATGACTAATTGCATTTGATATATGAAATATTTTGAGTAATAACAATTTCACAAGAAATACGTGATCTGCAATTGGTTTCAAATAAATAAACAATGCTAACAAGGGAGATTTCAAATCTATTATTCCCCACTCTCTCAATCTTCCTCTTTCTTTCTTCTTCCTCCAATGGCAGGTTCCAATCTTCTCCAGTATGGCCTGCATGTCTGCAGAAGGCATTGCATGTTGTTATAGGATGTACCAGCAGAGCCTTATGACACACATCGTGTTTAATCACATTACAAGCGTTTATCTCGAGAGATTTTAATCACTGTAAAACCTTTCCCTTAATGACTTTTTTTTTAACTTTATCCCGAATCTTAAACATTACTTTCAGCTGTGCAATCTTAATGAAATCAATCCGAGTTATTAAACATTACTTCAGTAAAACCTGTTAATTTGGATGTTACCACCCTAACGCTCAAAATAATTAAGTGGTTTGAGTAGCGCCAACTCAAATTAAACAAATTAGTTCAAACAAAGTATTTTAAGTATTTAGAAGTATTTTTTTTCTTTTGAGTTCTCAAAACTGACACATTTTAATTAATCTAAATTGTTTCATTGTTTTGAGTTTTATTAACTTATTTCTTTTAATTTAGACAAACTTAAATTTAACTGAAACTGGGCTAGGATTTCTATTTTCCCAGTATGACACTCAAAAGGGACAGTAAATGCAAAAATTAAGTGTTATATTATGTTTTTTTTCAAGATTAACTTTAAGTGGGAGATATATGTTTTGCTTTTTTTTTTTTTTTGTATAGGGTTTCCATCATGGTGACGAGTGGAGCATGAGCTTAGTTTGAGAACAGATATATGTTAAATGTATTTTATTGCTGTCCTCCTTCAGCAAGTGCTATGCTAATGCTATCAAAGCATTGTGTAACCAATAAGCAAGGTAGCATTTATTGAATTAGCTACTTAAAGCTAGTCAAGTTGCACTACTAAAATTTTGAGAGTACATGATATTTTTAAGTTAAATGTCCGCATTAACTTACGCAAATATTTCAAGTTCAGAGCAATTAAAATGTATGTTTACAAAATAAAAATCTGCAATTTCTGCTTACTTAAACTTTAAATTTCTTAACTCAAAAAATGTGAGGCAATTATTTTAACTTATTGGGGTTTACAGTGTATAGGTCAGCAATTGTGCACTGTGCAATGTTCGCGTTGTGGAAACAAACACCACTGGAGGAGGCTTGGGCCTAAATTCAGCGTCTGAACAGAAACCACACCAATAAACATCAAATCATACGAAATTATAAAAAAAGCATTATTAAAAAAAAACAATTAAAAAAATGAAATGGCGTGGTTCATTGGATTTACTGAATTTCATTTCCTGGCTACCTAATTCATCATTTTGATTTCGTAATAATAAACACAAAGCTTTTGATGGAAACAAGTATGTGTTCGGCCATTACGCGCGGCGTAACTCGTTTATCCTTCAGCCCATTCACGGGTTCACCAGAGCTCCCACTCTAATAATGAAGATTAATAGAAAAGTAAACAGAGTCGTCGGGGGGTTTGTCTCTACTAATAGCAAGGATGAACAGCTCCCATCGCTACTGCGAGGCCATTGGACATACCTGCTGTCAGGGTAAGTGGCCCAGACACTTCAGTGTAAATACTCATGGCGACAGAGCGGCGATGCCTCAGGATGAGCCGCTATAGAGAGTGCTGGACTACAGATATGAATCTATAGAAAGGATTTCTGGACGAATATCAGAAGAGGGTGTGGTTAGTTCCTCCAAACAGTGTGTCATAGGCCAAATATTAGTTGGCTGGTCAGATTTCATCTGTTGTTAAAACTCAGCCATGGGAAACTCTGCTGACGTGTCCACATTTAGATAAAATGTAAATTATTATTATTATAGTTTTTTATAGCCTAACAGTTTTAGAACTTATGTTAAAACTTATTTTAACTTATCTAAGAAAAACATGTTCTAAGAACGTTTCGCTATTATGAAAATGTTTCTCTAAACGTTCAGATTTGTAATGTTTTATAGCCTAACTATTTTTCTTGGTAATGAAACGTTAAGGGAACATTCATTTATGCAACATTATAACATTTCAAATAGTTAGAAGAACGTCCAACTAAAACGTTTCAGGAAAAATGGACGATGTATGGACATGGGCGATATATGTTTTGTTTTTGTGCAAACGTTTTTAAGAACATTATTAAAGACCAGATAACTTTGAAGAAACGTTCTTTTAACGTTACTGTTCCCTGTTAGCTGAGCTATTACTACTGAAATCTTATTTACAATTATCAGACGTCCTAAATCAGTTAGGAAGGAGGAAAATATGTATGGACTGGTTATCTGTAGAGAGATAAACAAAAGGAAGGAAAAGATGATTTGGAGCACAATAATTATTTCAAGAGAACATGAGGTCAAAGCTATAAGGCCATTAGATCCATCTTCTGAACTGCAAACAAATGATTGTCTATGGAGGACAAGAAGAAATTCAGTAAATAAGTTGTGTGAAATTTAAAAGGCATTAAAGTGAGGACAATTGACATTGAAACCAATGGTTATACATTGAAAATGAAAGTGGAAATGGGTGAATGTGTGATGATCAGCAGCATAAGCATAAATCACAGCATTTGAATGTTGTGCTTATATAACCTGTTGTCATTTCACTGATCTCAAACATCACAACTTTAACCATAGATAATGAACAACACATTTGCGTTTTATGGGGAGGAAAGACTTGCAGATAAACAGGTCTTGATTTTGTCAGAAACCTCTGTGTGATAAATGGCATATCTTACGAGAAATCCACAAAGGTTGAGTACCACAGCTTTGAGTGTTATCCTATATGTAATTTATACTGTCAGCGCCTTCACACTGGGTGTTACAGGGTGGAAAGCGCCCCCTGCTGGTCACTTCACTTTCGATCTTCCATCCAAACACACTTTTTGCACACAAGAGCTGTTGTTCCTCTAAAATCGCTCTGGTATAAGACAAATATAAGAAAGTTTAGAAACATAAACACGAAGTAGGCCTAGCTATCAAGATTACGATTCTTTATCTAAGGTTCTGAGAATATGATGAATGTGAAAGTTGACCTTTTTCCACTTCTTTGACCATGAATGAATCACTATATTCTTCAGAAACATCTGATGTAGAGAAATAAACTTGGCCACTGAATCTGATGTGCAACCCCCGGAATATTTTTCGGTGTAACTGACCTGATAAATTAGAATGTTTCTTCAGAGTGAAAAACATTTACAACATTTCAGACCTCCCAATATGGTGATATAGCTTACTCAACATAAATAAAAGCAGAGTAATATTTATTTGGTTGACCATGGTGGAAGTGCAAACAAAAGAATAGCATCCTGTTAAAAGTTGTTTTAAACATGAACCACTTACAAGATCTGGCTTAGTTTGGTTTGTGAGCTATTAGTACATGTGCGACATTAGACCAAATATATACAAGCACCACAAATTTTTGTCATATTTTTGTCTTAAAGAATGGCAGAGTGGGTGATTTGTTCCAGAAACATTTTGTTATGCTGGTTGAAAGTCTCTTCACATCCTGATAGCAATCACTAAGTTTAGTGGTGTACTATGTATGTATTTATCATCTGTGGATAGGTCCATAAAATATTCGTCCAATCATTGCATTCGGTCCGAATACAATGGTACGATGTATACCTGCCTGTCAACTTTTATACCCCTGCGCACCCTGCTCGCGCAGACAACACACGTCATCAGTGCATTTCATGCTATGCAGAGACATCAGTCATCAAGCACCAAAACAGCAGCCACCTTTTACAGTTCCTCCTGAACCAAAACAACAAGCTTATGCTGCCTTCAGCCAATTGTAATTTGGAAGAGATGGAATCTGAAACCTGTGACGTTATACTCGAATTTATGCGAATTTATGTTTCAGTGGCAACACTAATACCAAAATGAATCTGCAGCAGTCAGGTCAGTGCTCTTTAAGTTGTTTATGTTCATTATTATTGTAACGTTAAGTGCTTTGAGACATGAGGTAGTTTAACGCCGTCTCTCTTGATGCTTTTGTTTGCTCCCTGCTGTTTGCTTTCAGCCTCTCTGAAAATTGCCTATCCCACCTTCAACTCAGGCTAGGGCTGGCAAACGATTAATCGTGATTAATCGCATCCAAAGTTTGTGTTTACATAATATATGTAGTGTGTGTACTATGTATAATTATGTATATTTGAATACAAACACATACATGTTTATATTTGAGAAATATTTGCATGTATATACTGTATATATATTTATATGATTTAAATTATATATAAATATAAAAAAAAATCTTGAATATATACATGCATGTGTGCATATTTATATATACATAATAATTATACACAGTACACACATATATTATGTAAACACAAACTTTTATTTTGGATGCGATTAATCGCGATTAATCGCTTGACAGCGTATATACACGTCTTATACACGGGGAATGCACCTATCTGTAGCATTAGAATCTGTGAAAGCTCCAAACCATAGGGTGAGTAAAAAAACACTCCCAATTAAAAGCATAATCAGTACAATCCACCTATAAGCTATGTCACCTTTTTTTGTAAGCGTAAGGCTATTTACAACTGTGGAAACAGAACATCAAGCCTGCTGTCTTTACCTCATGTAATTATGTTGTCACAAAGGATTATTTAAATAAAAAAGCTGTGAGGTTTTTGGAATGCTGGAAGTTTCTAGCTGCTTCAAGCAGGCCATTGGCTGGTCAACCAGATTTTCAAACACACGGACAGCAGATGAACACCAGCTGGCCACAAGGAGGCGCTACAATCGTATTTCATAAACACAAACGGGAGAACAATAGCTTTGAGATCCATTACAACAAACTGAGATTTACCTTACAATGTCATACAGAATCGAAATACGCACATCCATAGTAATGTCGCTGTAAACTTGACATATTAATGTTATATTCTGTGTAACTCATTAGAAACCCTGCCAGGAACCGAGAGAGATTTCACAAAACGTGTATGAGTTAAAAAAAAAAAAATAAAAAAAAAAAATAAATATATATATATATATATATATATATTACAGGTAGGATAAAGAGCGTTTACGCGAAAGACATTTAAATTGAAAACCACATTTTATTTTCTTTACAACTTAGAATTTACGACAAAAATAAGCATTTAGAGCAATCATTAAAAAACACATTCTTGAATTCAAGATGCAAATGTAAAATTCCACTGCTAATAAAGCAAGTTTATAAAATAAACTACGTTTCAGTTAAGATATATTTAAATAGCCTAGCTTATTACATGAGCATGCTTGATAAATATACAGTGTATGATCAGTCTAGTAGCCTATAAAAGTAGTCAAAACTAATAGAAAATAACGTTTGAATTTTACTAAAGAGCATTTCGAGGGGAAAGAGAAGCTGAAAAAAGTTTCAGGCATTATATTTTGAGTTTCAATTTGTTTTAGAACAATAGAATTCGAATTATAAAGATGACAAGAAGCATACACATCTAATTACCTATAACTGCTTATATAATTAATACAAATAAAAAAACGGAACATGTCTGAAACTGCATTATACAGTGAAACGAAAGCTTAAATAAAAAGAATTCGATTCATTCTAGTCATCGAATAACTTTAGCAATGCAAATATTGAACATAAATAACAAAACTTAACAAAACATTAAATATTTAAGTGCTTTTTAGGATGTACACAGGCTATACAAAAATAATGCTACTTAGCCTATATTTTGAGGATTTATGGTCTTATTTTTTTTATGTTTTAGTCAGCGTTAGGCTACCTTTGAAATTGAGACCCCCATTGTATGTGTGTGTATATACGGAGTTCAAAATACATAAAATATGAAATTCATTCAAAATGAATGCCTTAATTGTTTGCACCTCTTCTATAATTAACATTAAATTATGATTCCCAACTTAAATTCAATATTGTCTATGTTAATTGTTCAGGCAAAAAAAAAAAAAAAAAAAATCCTGTGAAATTCCAGAAATGTTGGCATTCGTTGTTTTATTCGGTTGACAGATGTTTATCTAAAAATTATGTCAAAGTATGTTAAAATTTTAGTAGGCTACTTTTTAACCACTTGAGAGTTTGTTTTGTTTTTTAAACTCTTTCTAAAAAATATTTCTCCTTTTTATAGTCTCAAACATCCTTCTTTGCATCGAAAAACATAAATGTCCAAAACAAACTAACAAAGCCAGTAAGAACATGTGGCAGTAAACCGATTTCGATAGGTTTTCTAGTTCTACACGTCTATTTTAGAGGGAGGAGCGAAGTGCTCCAGAAAGCCCATTGGCACCGCGTCTGGAAAGAGAACAGAGGGGACTGATGCGCACATGACATTTTCTGACACTTTGCTTGTTGATTGGGTCAGAAGAAGTTTTGCAACAATTAAATGACACGCAAAGAGGAACCCCATTATACTGTGGACTAATCCATCGCCATGAAAGCGCAGGAGCTTCCCAGATAGAAGCGCAAAACTGCAGGCTATCGAAAATTGACGAGCAGCAAATGTTTTAAATGGCGAATAATCGCACCTCCTTTTCCATTCACAACATATTAAACCAAGGACTTGATTGCGAGAAAAATTGCCGTCTTGATGAGGAATACGCAGAAGAGCGGGTCCATGGGGAGAGAGTGGCGCGGGATTGTTCAAGCTCATCTCTGCCGGTGGGGAACGCTGGAGCTGAGAGCGCGCAGAGGCGCATCTCTTCCTGTGTGCTCGTGCTAGACTCATCATCCTCTGACCAACATTCATGCGAGGAAGAATCAACAGGAGGAGAAGACAATTCACTAGAAAGACGACACGGTGAGACATTGCTTCAGTAGTTTATTATATAATATACTGGAAGACTGCAGTGTTGTAAAACATTTTGTTTCAACATTTGTAACTCGGGTTATTATTATTTATTTTTTTAAATTCTTAAAAAATGTATAATGTTCCCATATTTGTCTGCTACAGATTAACGTTTAGTTTAGAAATAACACAGGGCTATATACATAAACTGTGTACATTAACGTCAATGCAAAGAGTGCTGTTGTCTGTACCTGACATTTTACACTTCATGCATTAATTTATTGTGATAAATGTATTAAAAAAATAATACGCATCACCCAATTCCTAGTTGCAGAAATATATGAAGGATTTTAATTAAAAAAAAAAGTGCAGATACAATTGCACACAATTATAAAATACGTAAAATAGCAAAAGCTAACCTCTATAAAAACCTAAAACAAAAATCAGCGTGATTTGTGGCAAATATATAGCCTATATACACTGTCTCATTTTGTTCGATATTTGTTGGTTCAATAGAACAAAATTAAACAAAAAACAAACAAACTGCTTATTCACATGATAGTTCTGTCATTTAACATCCATGCTCACAAATCAACTATAAGACAGACATGAAATCATGCTTAACATCGTTTTTGTCTTGTAAATAGGCCTACCTGTAAATGTTTGTTTTTCACAAATAGAAATATAATTAGATTTATGCTTATTTTAGTGAACATTAAAGGACAGAACTATCATCAACTTTAGCTGGTTGTCCTGTTTAATTTGCAAACACAAGATTTTCATATTTAAAACAAAGCAAGAAATATCATTGATACAAGCACAAACGACACTGTTATTATTTGTAATTGTTAGCCTATGTTTGTGTTTATATTTGTATATGTTTGTGTCTATATTTGTAAAAATGTGACCATTTTGAAATAAAGTGTTTAAAGTTAAATGGGAGTGGAAGGTGATAGGGCATAATAATTAATACATTTGATTATACAACAATAAATTAAATTACAACATTAATAATATCCATGTTTTAAATGATAGTGTAGTGGGGTTAAAAAAACAGCACTTTTTGTACTTGACACTAATTTGCAGTTTATATATGCAATATATCAACATTTAAGACATAGCAGAAGTTGAAACAAAAACACAACCTGGTCTCCTCTAAGAGAATTAAATAAAGAATTTCTCATTGCTTTCACTCTAAAAAAAATGCTGGGTTGTTTCAACCCATATTTTGGTCAAATATGGACAAACCCAACCGGTGGGTTTAAAATTTGTTGGGTTTGTGCATATTTAACCCAGACATGGGTTGAAACAACCCAGCATTTTTTAGAGTGAAATATCTCAAATACACACCTGTCCACATTATGTATGGTAGGCCTATTAAGCTAATGGTCACTGGTAAAAATTGTAGGACTATTTTTTAATTCTTCATATGGTCCACAGCATGATTCTCCAAGCCTAAACCTACTTTTGTCCATCTATACAGATCACAGCATGAACCAACAGAAACCACAGAGCTGCAACTTTGAAGAAAACAAATCCAAATCAAGCAAAAAAAGGTCTCGGGCAGCGTTTTCTCATGCACAGGTGTATGAGCTGGAGCGGCGCTTTAACCTGCAGCGGTACCTGTCTGGCCCAGAGCGGGCCGACCTGGCAGGAGCACTCAAATTGACCGAGACACAGGTGAAGATCTGGTTCCAAAACAGGAGATACAAAACTAAACGGCGACAAATGGCAGCCGAGCTCACGACGACTCCCACAACAGCCCTGGCAAAGAGAGTGGCAGTGAAGGTACTGGTGAGAAATGACCAGAGGCAATATAACGCAGAGGAGCTGCCCAATCCGTCTGTTCCTCCCTTATACCAGTCATTCCCGTACTATCCTTATATGTTCTGCTTCCAGCCGTGGATCTCAGGAAACACTTTAAGTGGTGGCATGTACTGATTTACCAGAGTTACAGCATCATGTGGAAAGTGATTGTGGAGACACGAACAGTCAAAAACAGCCAAAGTGCATTTATGCAGAAGAGAACAGAGCAAACAATGCTATTCCTCCAGCAGGATTATAAAAGCTGAAAGCATAATGAACTGTAGAATGACCATGAAAGCAAAAGAGGAAAGTGATATTGTGATGCTCATTATCAATCATTTCAATAATGACATTGAGCCAAAGCAAAGACAATTCACTCAATAGAGTTTCTCTCATTTGTTGTCATAATTGTCATGTTATGCAGTGGAAATGTAATGCATACATAAAATCTATGAGTTTTATTGCTTTAGATAAACTATCAAACCACAAAGTGGCATCTGAAAACAAATTTAGTGGATGCACATGTTCCTCCAACACTTGACGAAGTCACAAAGTGCAAATTACTTTTTATTGTAAATTAAAACCTAACAATCTCCATTGATAAAATGTTTTGCATGACTGAATGCCACTTAATATTCATTTGGTGTAGGCCTAATATTTGTTATCTAATGCAAAGGCATCCATGCATTTTTAAGTGTTCAAATATTTACTGCTGGTCCACTGTATATGCTTTGATATGGAGTGTGTCTAGCTAGTTTGGGGAGTTTTTCTGTTTGCATTTGTCACTGACTAAAGTTCTTGTTTATTTACATCACCATGAAAAATACACTGTATAGTACACTATGTCTTAAAGTGTCAATTGTTTTAATTCAACACCTAAATTAAATCGTCTAAAAGTAACTGTACAGAAAAAAACAGGTTTATTAAAGTTACAGTAGGTTTTAGAAGAAAAAAAACGATCTTGTGTCTGAGACAATCTATAGCAAAAGCGTAAAGCTTAAGAGGGTTTGTCAACACATAGTATAGAGATAAATAACCTTAAGGCAATAATTGAAGAGGAAGCAATGATCAAAAGATTCTTTGTGGATAATGGCTTGACAGCTGACAGGCTAACATACAGATAAAAGCCAATGAAAATACCCTCAGTACATGAACGTAAGAATTCAATACAATAATAGGCTAAACCAACACCAAAATCTCTCACTGAGGCCATACTGACTGTATAAATACGTTTTAAATAGGGCTGGGTAAAAATATAGATTTCCCTATTTTAACCATTCTCATTTTTATGAACCGATATCGATTCTTAAATCCAAAGAATCGATCTTTTAGTCTTCAATTTATGAATGAACAGAACAATGTAGGCTATGGCGCCTCCCATCCAATAAATCTCAATAAGCTTTGTGCTTTGTTACTTTTGATATGAAACAAAGTCTCAGATTTCTGTCAAATTATGTCCATTTATTTACGTAGGCTAATTCAAACAATAAATACCGTTTTGGCGCTCTTTAATGTGGCGTGGCAGATCGCTGTTGCCGCCTCAAATCAAGCGAAGCACGATGCGCTCGTGAACGGATCATCTCTTCCGATTAACTACTAGTTACAGCGCGAAATAAAAATGAATGAACATCAGACGATCCGATACAACGGAAATACTTCAATAAAACAGCTTGTAACAATATCACGTGATGTTGCATTTACCTCAGAAAACCATGACCATAAACTGGTAGCTAGAAAAATGAACTCTACAGAGGAGCATTTTGCTATGCACCATATTACATAGCCTATTCATTATGTTTTCCACTGTTCACCAATATATTTAGGCATAATGTAGGCTATGTTTGAATAAATCCTTCAAGTTTGTATGACAGCCACCGTTTTTTAAACGAATTGGAGTAAAAACATATGTAGGTTAATTATAAAGTTATATTATAACTTTAAAATGATAAAAATGTCCTTGTGTGCAATTTAAGTGTTTGTATTCAAACTAATTTTAACCTTCAATATGAGGCTATAGTAAAGCCTACTAACTGACTTCTGTATAGCATTAGTTGAGAGATTTTTTTTCCTTGAGAAAATTTGCCTTGTACTGTACCAATAAACTCCAAAATACTCAATATCAAATTGAATCAGAATCGAATCGGAAACTTGTGGATCCAAATTGAATCGAATCATGAAATTTGTGTCAATACACATCAGCCCTAGTCTTAAATAACATTAGGGTGAGTAAATCATGGGGTAATTTTCATTTTAAAGTGAACTAATCCTTTAAATTATATTTGCTGAAAGTCAGCCAATCTGGGATTAGAATTAAGACCATTCACATCACAAACGATAACAATATAGTTCTAAAAGTCGTTCTGAATATAAAAGAATAGCAGTCCACACCACACCAAAACTATAACGATAACGGAACAGAGAAACGATATTGTTGGAATCACTTAAAAGCATCGTTAGCCAACTTTGGTCACAAGTTCCGTTGAGTTGTGTTGGTAACGACTTGTGACCATAGTTGGCCTTGGAAAGCGCCTCAGATTTTTTTTTTTTTTTTTTTTTTGAACGATAAAAACAAAGACAGCCAATCAGAATCCATCCTGCTGTAAAGAGCTCCAGCATTTAAAGCGACAGGTGACAAAACTGCAGCGCGCTCTTAGAGTAAACAGAAGTTATCGTCCGCTGCTGTGGACGGTAATAGTTATCGTTATGGTTATAGATATCTTTACAAGTATTGTTCTTGGTGTGACCAGGCCTTTACAGTTTAACAGTTGAAACATCAAATTATCTTTAATCTGTCCTGTCTCTGACCTCGCATGCAAGACGTGCAGTTCATTTTCATGAAGAACAACAGTGTCTGACAGACTGTTATGAAAAGTCTGCAGTCCTATGTCTGAGAAGGACAGAATCACTATGAGGTCAAACAGGTTTACAAAGTAAGTGCTGTTTACGTGCAAAAGAACATGCTGTATAAAAGGCTTTAAATGAGATTATTCAATGACAACAATCCTTATGTGTCTTTCTTTCTTTCTCCAAAGTCTTGTCTATTAAATAAATATCTAAAATACTGAAATAAACAGAAGAGCAAAGCTGAATGTAGGTTATAATACAATGCAATGATATGTCACAATATTTTAAACAAAACACCAAAATAGTAAATCATCAGCTGATCACTGACACTGGAATCAGATAATCATTTCGCAACTGTAGAATAAAACAGATTAATTCAACATTAGCCAATTTTAGCCTGTTCATTAACTGTAATGAATATCTGCAGTGTTTCAGGTATGTCAATCTAAATGTTAACGTGAGTGTTGTTCCATGTGACTAAAACTGTGCTGCCTTGCAACCAAGGATTAGTCAGCTGTCTATTGAAAAAAAAATTGTTGGGGCAGGCAGAGAAATATAATTCTATTTCAACCATCACAATATAAAGCAGTTCACATGAGTTTAAGCAGCCCTTTCGTGATATCTGCATGATTCAGATACAGTCAATAGACCATGTCTGTGTTGCACAACAGAGTCTGGCTAAAGCCCAGAGTACATTAATCATGTGCATTTGAGGAGACAACACCCTCATAAAGGCAAGAGAAAGGAGGTTCACTGTCACCAAAATACAGCATCCATCTGCAATCACACCCTCTGACACCTGCATCCACTAATGTTTTAGACAGTCTATGTCTATCTAGATTCATGGATGAAATCATAGTAAAATACCGTGTACTGTTCATTGTATGAGAGGCATTTCGAGGCAAAACATGGATTTCCGTTTCTGAGTAGGTGTCACGCAGTCTACAGTGATTATATACTGATATTTATTGACAAAATAACTAAACTGTACCTTTGTACCATTAGTACATTTCCGAGCCAATCACCTGTACAGTAATCACATGGCATTTACATGAAACATTTACTATAATGAAATGTAAATAAAATGCTAGTAAACATTAAGCTTTAACAATAAAACTATTGCAAAAATAAAAGCAAGAATAAATTAACCATGTTGTTTTTTCTAATCTCATTAATGCCTATCAGATTTGTTTGTTTTCAAGTATACATGTGAAGACATTGAAGTTTTAAAAAATTAAATGCATCCCAAGTTTCTGCCTACCTTTTTTCTTTCAGTTATAATCTTTTAGGATTAAAACCATTTAATGATGATGGCCCTTACATGCACGAGGACTCTTGTCCTCTACACAAACATGTGAATAGATCAGGTTCTGAAGAGGAATTAGGCCGCAGTTGAGCACCATATGGATGTCTGTGTTTATACAAAAAAATGTATCGTGAAAAAGTATGTAAACAGTTTTTGAGTAGAGCAGATGATTTGTGCAGACTAGAGTGAGCAGCGTCATAAACCCTCACAAAGAAAACAAAAGCTGGTAGGAAAGTACTTCACCCAGTGCATGTTCATTTTTAACTGCTACAACAAAACCCCTATACAGAATTAAGCCTCACACTGACAGGAAAAAAAACCCAAATTGTTATTTTGCCATGTTTCACTCCGACATTCATTTGTGAAAAATTAAAATAGGTGCGACAAAGAATGGATTCAAAACACATCAAGCATGAGTCGGACCCTCCTGGTTTAACTTCTGAAGAACAAACAGTCTGTCTTCAGCCAGGACACTGATTGAGGGATTTCACACAAAAGAGTTGTACATACTTCCAAAACGTAACACAATTTCCTTGATGAGCAATAATAAAAAAGGATCAGAGGTTAATTATTTCCAGGGTGTAATTTTTTCCTCCTTTTTTTCCTTTGCAAAGAGCATAAGAAAACAGCTTATTTATTCCAATATCAGTGAAAAGACAATGGTTTAATGCTCATTTTAAAAGGCACCATTTAATTTCTGCACCATTAGTGTTCCCAAAAAGGAACCACAAAAGTAATGATTGTTTTCAAAAAGGTTTTACAAATGCTCCCTTATTTCTGCAATTAAAGATTAAACACAACTCATGCCATTGGTTGAGCGAATTTTATTTTTATTTTGTTAAAATTTTTTAGGGAAATCCACCTGCTTAAGAAGGTAACCTACTAAAAGTTGTCTCTATATAAGTTAGGAAAGGAGAAAGTATTTTAGACAAACAAACAAACAAATATATATATATATACACATATCACCTTCAAAATAAAAAGTCACTGAGTCCATAACTGCCTCACTGTGATGCTTGAACAGATGATCAAGCTTTCAGGTGGAAGGGCGTAACATGAAGCTAAATTTTCACATTTGCAAAGTAGAAAGAGACATTAATGCATTTACAGAGGCAATAGAAAGGGCATGAAAGAGGAAAGAAATGGCCCAAAGTTAATACCTTTGTTTGGAGAGAGCACCACTTCACATTGACCTTGTCTCCTCAGGCGAATCCCCCCAACACCACCACCAATAATCCGACCCACAGGACTCCACAGTCTGTTCCAAAAACGATTAGCTGATAACATCACGGCATGCTGGAATGTAAACATTTACAGTAAAACCATAAGAGATTAACTCTCCTCCAGTGCAATGCATTTATCAGCCATCAACTCTCCTTCTCTTCTGTGAAAACACACACTGAGTTTTTTAACCACAAGGGTGGCTTTGAAATTCCACAGATTTAAATGTATAGGGTTTTTTGAGTGTGTTGTTAGGAAAATTCATGTAAAAAAATACTCAATGCATAAATGTTTTTCTTTTAGGTTTGAGAGTGTTTGATATGGTTAATGATAAAGCTCACCCCTTTTGTGGCTTTCTGCCGTTTGGTGAACTAAACAAATAACCGTTGATACTGATACTGTGGATATTCTAAGAGAAAACGTTTGGAACAGAACTTGAAAAAAGCAAGAGTAATTTCATGCCGCAAGCTGCGAAAAGAGCAAATTTCACAGCGCAAGGCGATTTCAAGAGAGTATATTTCTAACTAAAAGAGCAAAGCGGCGTTTGTTGCAAAATGTCATGCCACGAGTATGGCTGCCCAGGGCTGCCTTGCATCACTTGGACGAGCACTCTGTGTGCGTCAGCAGTCTGGACCACGAGAGTATATGCTGCGCGCGGCCAGGCTGGCTCTGCCCTCCACGCAATGGCGTTCCTCCAAGTATACCAGGCAAAACTCCTCCGTGACATGGACGAGAGCGGCCCTGACCCAGCGGCCTTCAAAGAGCTGTGCAGTGCAACCAACCTCGCACTGCATGCCACTAAGTCGACGATCCAGGCAATTGGCAGCACCATGGCCAATCTGGTGGTCCTTGAGCACCACCTTTGGCTCAACTTAATGGAGATAAAGGACACTGACAAGACAGTCTTCCTCGACTCCCTGGTCTCTCCCACAGGCTTATTCGGTCCTGAGGTGGATGGCTTCGCTGAGCGCTTCACGGCAGTACAGAAGACATTGCAGGCGATGCGCCATTTTCTGCCTAAGAGAGCAAGTTCCTCAGCTGCTTCAAGTCACCCTAAATCAACGCTGACTCAGCAGTGCGCCAAGCCGGCTCCCATACCCACTCAGCCCCAGCAGAAAGCAGAACCCGAGGTGAAGTGCTACCCATTTCCCAAGCACCAGGGACCCCGCCCTAAGCTAGTGCTGGACCCTGAGGCTCCCAAGCTAGCCTGATGTTTTGGGCACAAGGAGAAGGAGGAGGAGGCGAAGTCCCGCTGAGGCCAGACCGCCACCAAAGCGACCATGTGTGCACCTCCCAACCCCCTGTTCAGTACCGGGCGTTGGAACTAGTAGGCGTTGTGTTTGTTGCCAGTACTGTCAGCAGTTAGCGATAGCATTCAGACCGGGGAGCAACCCCCCATTGAAGACATTTCAGAAGCTACTGGGCCTCATAGCAGCAGCCTCCTCAGTAGCTCCATTGGGTCTGTTACACATGCAGCCCCTACAACACTGGTTGAATGCCCGCGTCCAACCTCGAGCTTGGCACAAGGGCCCAGACGAGGCTTTGTGCCTAAGATGCTCTCCACACCCTTTAGGTCACATCATCTCACTCTCTGCTCTCCCCTCTGCTGAGGGTGAACAGACACCACACCCACTTTGCCTGGTGTGGGCCCTTAGGGTGTACATTGAGCGCTCTAGCCAATTCAGGCAAACGGAGCGGCTGTTTGTGTGCTTCGGAGGCCACTCTAAAGGGCTGCCAGTTGCGAAGCAGAGACTGTCCCACGGGATAGTGGACAGGATAGCACTAGCCTATAAGTCCCTTCGGGCACGGGTTCTGTCTGCCTAAATCAGTCTCCGCCCTCAGGGGTTTTAATAAGAGATACCATTTCTACAGGCTCCAGTCCCGAACCCGAGCCTGCCATTTCTGGGCATTATAAGTTCTTGATTCTAGTAGCCTGCCTGGGGCCCTCGTCACTGAGTGCCCCAGGACTACGGCTTCGCAGGACAGCTTCCGTTCTACGCTGGTAGCACAGCGTTTTGCAGTGCATTCCCCATACGTGTCAGAAACTGACGCAATGTGAGTGAACCGCATCGAAAGGGAACGCTCCGGTTACTGATGTAACCTTGGTTCCCTGAGATAACAGGAACAAGCATTGCGTATCCTGCCGTGCTACTGTGCATATGTGCGAGTCAACGTATTGCTATTCATTAGAGAAATTCTAACTAAAAGGTCTTAATAAATCGTGCACAGTAGGATAGGGTTGATTTGAAGCTGACTTTAAAATTGTATTCGCTCAACAGGAGACTTTCGCATGAGCACAGGTACATTTCTGCGCATGTGTACCGATACACTTTTTCGCGTGTAAAAGGGAAAATAGATAGCCTATACACAAATCAGAAACAGCAATGCATGGCGAACATGCAAAATTCTCAAGGATTTTTTTTTCTGGAAAATGCACTTCACAGTCTACGTAGTTTTGGTATAACTGATACTTACGTATTATTCTGCAGTGGTGTATAATATCAAACTCTAGCAAATGTACAGTTTTAGGCTACATGCCGAGTTCAAAATATGCACATGAAGTTGTTGTTTACCATAAAAAGATGAAGAAAAGTGTTTTTCCTTTTTGGGCTGCGTGATGGGTTCATGAGTGTGGGAACATGGCGTTTTCTGGCACCAGTGTGTGAATATTTTTACACTCCTCTGGCCATAGATGGGCTGCTGAGGGCTCTGATATGCTCCAACCTGTTACATTTCCACAAGATGCTTCCCAACAGGTCCGTCTCTCACTCCCTGGGCGCTGTGAAAGGAATTTCAATGTTTTAATTATCGCAGATAAGGAAAACAAGGAGTGCATTGAAAAACACTGACACAACTTCACTTATCAGAGCAGAGATAGGACCTCCACTTAGAACCTCTTAGAGCTGCTCACCAGCTCTGATTTGGCACACATCCTCTCCTCCACTGTCTGGAATGGTGTCCCGCTGTCCTTGCTTTGCCAGTCATGAGCTTTATAGCCAGGCAGGTAACATGCAAACATTCAAGGCCTTCACTATACTGCCAGATTAGAACAAAGAATACCTGACCTTGAACTGACACAATGTCAAAAGAAAGAGCTTGATTTTTTTGTATGTATTTTTATATTATCTGTTTTACTACTAAAAGGATACACTGTATTACTGTAAACTAAAGCAAGGCTATGCATTATATCAAGTGGCTTTTATTGTGCCAACAGCAATATGAATTCTATTAGACTAAAAGGTGAGGCAGTTTTGTGCCAGCCTATTTGGTTACAGTGGCCCCCCAAATCATAAACCACACATAACATATGATGCAAAATATTCAAAGTGGGAACATGATGCAGATTTTCTCTCAGAACTTTTTTTGTTGGGCATCTTTGCAATGACTACCACTGGATATACAAATTCATTTATAGCCTACTAAAATCTTTTCTAACAATATAAATCTTTATTATCACTTTTTATCAACTCAACACATCATTGCTGAATAAAAGTATTAATTTCTTTCAAATAAGAAAGAAAAAAAAATGACTGACCCCAAACTTTTGAACGGTAGTGTATATTGTTACAAAAGATTTCTATTTTAAATAAATGCTGTTCTTTTTATTCATCAAAGAATCCTGAAAAAGTATCAGAGGTTATAAAAAATATTAAGTAGCACTGTTTCCAACATTGATAATAGGCTAAATCAGCATATTAGAATGATTTCTGAAGGATTATGTGACACTGAAGACTGAAGTTGGCTTATGAAATAGTAATGTTTCCAAATAGTAAAAGTAATGAAATAGTAATGTTTCCAAACACACACACACACACACACACACATATACATATATATATATATATATATATATACACCAATCAGGCATAACATTATGACCGGTGAAGTGAATAACACTGATTATCTCTTCATCATGGCACCTGTTAGTGGGTGGGATATATTAGGCAGCAAGTAAACATTTTGTCCTAAAAGTTGATGTGTTAGAAGCAGGAAAAATGGGCAAGTGTAAGAATTTGAGCGAGTTTGACAAGGGCCAAATTGTGATGGCTAGACGACTGGGTCAGAGCATCTCCAAAACTGCAGCTCTTGTGGGGTGTTCCTGGTCTGCAGTGGTCAGTATCTATCAAAAGTGCTCCAAGGAAGGAACAGTGGTGAACCGGCAACAGGGTCATGGGTGGCCAAGGCTCATTGATGCACGTGAGGAGCGAAGGCTGGCCCGTGTGGTCCGATCAAACAGACGAGCTACTGTAGCTCAAATTGCTCAAGAAGTTAATGCTGGTTCTGATAGAAAGGTGTCAGAATACACAGTGCCTCGCAGTTTGTTGCGTATGGGGCTGCATAGCCGCAGACCAGTCAGGGTGCCCATGCTGACCCCTGTCCACCGCCGAAAGCACCAACAGTGGGCATGTGAGCATCAGAACTGGACCACGGAGCAATGGAAGAAGGTGGACTGGTCTGATGAATCACGTTTTCTTTTACATCATGTGGATGGCCGGGTGTGTGTGCGTTGCCTACCTGGGGAACACATGGCACCAGGATGCACTATGGGAAGAAGGCAAGCTGGCGGAGGCAGTGTGATGCTTTGGGCAATCTTCTGCTGGGAAACTTTGGGTCCTGCCATCCATGTGGATGTTACTTTGACAAGTACCACCTACCTAAGCATTGTTGCAGACCATGTACACCTTTTCATGGAAACGGTATTCCCTGGTGGCTGTGGCCTCTTTCAGCAGGATAATGCACCCTGCCACAAAGCAAAAATGGTTCAGGAATGGTTTGAGGAGCACAGCAACGAGTTTGAGGTGTTGACTTGGCCTCCAAATTCCCCAGATCCCAATCCAATCGAGCATCTGTGGGGTGTGCTGAACAAACAAGTCCGATCCATGGAGGCCCCACCTCGCAACTTACAGGACTTAAAGGACCTGCTGCTAACATCTTGGTGCCAGATACTACAACACACCTTCAGGGGTCTAGTGGAGTCCATGCCTCGACGGGTCAGGGCTGTTTTGGCAGCAAAAGGGGGACCAACACAATATTAGGAAGGTGGTCATAATGTTATGCCTGATCGGTGTGTATATATATATATATATATATATATAGCGACACTGACTATTTTTATCCAATAAATAAATAAATAGTTAGGAAAATGTATGCAATTTTTTTGAAACCGAAAAATACATTAAACGTAGGCTACATTAAATTTGCTTTAATTATCAGTATTTCCTTAAGCATGTTCCTGGAGTCCCACAGCAATTTTGGATGTTTCCCTTAACTGACACACCCAGTTTCAGTCATGGAGCCTCTGTTAATGAGCTGAATCAGGTGTTAAATAAGGGAGAAATCCAAAGTGTGCAGTGCTGGAATGCTTCAGGAACAGTATTGGGAATCACTGCTTTGAACTGTCTCAGCAAAGTGGACCATGACTAGTCATGAAATTTACTGCATCTCACTAAACAGGTCATGAATGGCCAGTCGAGGCAAGCAAAGACATTTCTCAATGACAGACAGCCGTTGGTTTGTTGCTCAAGGTCAACAGAGCAGACAGCTCTGTCCGGTGCGCTTTTGTTCGTCCAACCAGCTGAGACCCCTCCTCTCCACTCAGCTCTGTCCACACCTGCGGAAGAGGAGTCACCTGATGACTGTCTTGCCTTGCAGAGAGAGTAGACACACTTTTCTTTGAGGGTCTTGTCGGGAGATTTTATGTCCTTGTTTACTTTCTGAGAGGCATTTGTCAAGAGAACAGAAAAAAAGGTGTGCTAGAGGGGTAAAAGGGCTAAATGGAGAAAGTTATGGACACCTGCACACAAAATCAGTGTACAGCTCACTATCATCAAACCCTGTGTGGCCTTAAAGGGATAGTGACCTAAAAATGAACATTCTGTAATCATTTAGTCACCTTCATGACTTTCCAAACACAAAAGAAGTTATTTACCCAAAGGGAAGTTTAGCAGAATGTCTAAGCTGCCCTTTTTATATTTTAAATGGATGGGGACCAAGGTTTAAAAAGAGAAATAAATAGTCCATATACAAATTGTCCACGATACCATTTGTGTGTAACAGATTAAAATATATCTCGTAATTTATTAAAAATCTCTCTTGACAGCTTTGGTCTCCATTCACTTTCATTAGAAAAAGATTAGCATTGGCTTTCAGCTATAAATAACTCTTTTGCTTTCCACTCAAGCAAGAAAGTCATGCAGGTTTTTGAAAGTCATGAGGGTGAGTAAATGATGAAAAGATTTTCAAGTTGGAGTGAACTGTTCCATGAACACTATTCTTTACTTATTTTTTTGAAGTTTGATGTTAAGATTGAGTCAAAAATCACCATGCATTCAGACATGTTGTGTCTTTTCATTTATTTTCTTCTTTGGGATACTGTGATGTCAAATAAATAAGACCAGCCCATTTTCTCCAATCCCTTCTTTCATTTTCACAACTGTCTTCATGCGTAAATGCCAACACTCTGTGTGGTATTAATATATCACTTTTGTGAGAGCAAGACAGTGCACTGTGCTTTCAAGACTAGAGGCCATTAGGAGTGTCTCAGAACCATAAACAGCTGGATTTATTAGGGGAAGCTCCCTGTTCACAGCAAGCCTTGCATGAGTTTCTTTTATTTAATGGAAGGTGTGAAATATCCAGTTTTACAAGCCTAAACCAGTGACACAACGCAGGCCTTCACACACACAAACACATGAAAAAACAAAATCCAAATACACACATTGGGTGAATATTCAGGCAGTCAGATAAAGAACCTGCTATTCAGGGGCCGTTTACATGACACCGTTTTCAACTAAAAACTGAAAACTTTTTATGCGTTACACCAAGGCCGTAACCATGTCTTGGAAAAAACTGGAATTCACACTCATCATCAGTGAACATTAAGCCCCGCCTTCTTTGATCTAATTGGCCATCATTTTGGCATTGACGAACGATGTTAGACCGCTGAGGCAGATCAGCCTAAAAATGTACATTTTTAAACTGTCTACCACCCTAACAACAAACAGAGCGGTGCATAATGGAGAGCAGCATTAAGAAATATAAAATATTGGGGGGGGACAATTTGGCGATTACAAATTATTGGGGGGGGGGGGACTTTTGTTACACGACAATGCCGTTTTGGGGGCCTACAAAACACTAACTTTTGAAAGTCGGTTTCAACGTTCAGGTTTTTGAAAACGATACCATTATCATCTCCGTGTAAACTACAAAAATGCAAATTTGTGAGAAAGGTGACATCATCTTCATGCGTATTACGTGTTTAGTCTATAAGTGCTTAGTTTTTCTTTACAAAGTGACATCGCCAATTACTGGCCTGGTATGAATAATACAGCGTTTTTAGTTGTTTTCGCAGATCCGGGGATCGTTTTGACAATGTTGTCATCTGTACACGAAAAAATGCAAAGGAAAACCACTTTAGGCTGGCCACACACTTTAAACCAGATTTTGAGCCCGATTTGCACCCCCAAGCGATCGGGGGGTGTGGCCCGATTCAAGGCTTGTCGCAAATTACTTTTTGTCCAAAAAATCCTCAATTGTGTGGTGTCATTACGATTATTTTACTGCTCCCGGTCGCGTCAGAGCTCACACGATCCCGAATCGTAAATATCAAACATGTTGATCGGGCTGCCTCTGACATGATACCAGCGATAGCCAATGAGAGCGAGCAAGCTTCACCAACCGGATGTTGCGTGCTTAGCTGAAACTTGGCAGCCACAAACATGCCACGAAAGTGGAGTACTGAGAAAGAAGATCACCCATGTTTTATGTGTCTTTTCTATTGAATAAAGACAAACATCTGATACTAACTTGACTCTTCTTTAATGAAGTTGATAGCCCCTTTACACATCTCACATGTGTTTACACTCGGGTGTGTACCCCCTTGAAACAGACCCTACTACAACAAAATATAAAACAATAGTTCCTATTGTCACAACCCATATTCTTTTTTTCTCATTTGTTTAACAAAACTCCTGCCATGAGAACCAGCTGACGACATTGACCGTCCTCCATCTGTTTTTATTCTCAGGTCACGTTTGATCTCGCGAGTCTCCGTGAGATCTCGTGTCACTGTGGAAATGTTACTAATTGACAGGTGTGTGGTCTCGCAGTATGGACGAATCTTCTACTGTATGCATTCAAAGGATTATAATGCTAAAATCAGTTGAAACTGCCCTTATGTGTGTGGTCTCCCACAGTTTTAAAATTGGTTAAGATTTGAAAATCGTCTGTGTCCCAGGCCTTAAACCAGGGGTGCTCAATCCTTTTCCTGGAGATCTACCTACCTGCAGAGATCAGATCCAGCCCTTATCAAACACATCTGTCTGTAAATATCAAGTGCTCCTGAAGATCTTAATTTGCTTAATTAGCAGTTGTGTTTGATCGGAGCTGGAGCTGAACTTTGCAAAAAGGTAGATCTCCAGGAACAGGATTCGGCACCCCTGCTTTAAACCAACTGGACCAATTTCTAGTGGATGTATTAAAATTATTAATTTATATGCATTACTGTTTACACTATTTACAAATATATACTACTTGTTGCAGTTCTGACTGATAAAAAAATAACCACAATTTTTTAAAAAATCTTGAAAAATACATGTGATGTTTTTCTTACTAAATCCCAATTTGTTTTGAATGTTATCTATGCAAAGCCATTCAAAAAAGTGTCCAAACACTACATTCATGTCAAAATGAGACCTGAGGTTGGTAAATACTGTAAGCTGACCATTTGTTATCACCACATTACAATATTTTCATCCACACATGTGTTTACTGTTCAAAAGTTTGGAGACAGTAAGTTTAAAAAATCTTTATTTAGCCTGGATGCATCATCAAAAGTTACAGTAAAGACTTTTTCATTGTTGCAAAAGCTTTCTATTTCAAATAAATGCTGTTCTTTTAAACTTTTTATCAAATAATCCTGACTAAATTGTATCATGATTTCCACAAATATATTAAGCTGTTTTCAACACTGATCATAAGAAATGTTTCTTGAGAACCAAATCAGCATATTAGAATGATTTCTGAAGGAACATGCTGAAGACTGGAGTAATGACTGCTGAAAATTCAGCTTCACCATCACAGTAATAAATTACATTTTAAATTCTATTAAAATAGAAAAGAGTTCATTTAAATTGCAATAATATTTCACAATATTCCTGTTTTTACTGTATTTTTGATGAAGTAAAAGCAGTCTCGGTGAGCATAAGAGACTTCTTTCAAAAACATTCAAACGTTTTACCGACCTCAAACTTTTGAACGCTTTCTAAGTGTCTCAGAAAGACAATCTCACAGAACTGAGGAACTGTCATGTCCTTCGGCTTGGCCACGAGGTTCATCAAACTGAAGAGGAGCCAGAAACAGACAGACAGACAGTTAGCAGCTTTCAGCACAGGCAGAGGGAAGGGACGGAAAAGGCAGGGCAGGTGTGTTTTCAGACAGCTTTCAGGGTTTCTGCCTGACTCACAGAGCCACAAAGCTTCAGGTAATCTGTCAAAATGTCCTGTCATGTGGCCATCTCAGCCGGTAAGTATCGTGCGAGTGTTACATTGTGACTTATAAATGAATTTGTCAAGTTTAATCTTAATATTCACCGAAATTATTCACTGTCTTCTGATTGTCAACAGTATAATAGAAAAGTGTTTGACTACTGGTGTGTAAACAAACTGCAGAACTGCAGTTTGGATAAAGTCTCATGCCTACAGGCTAACAGACATGAGACGAGACAGGCTGTCTGTCAACAGAGATTCTGTAAAGCAAGGCAACAGTATCATTGGAGGATTCTAGGACATTGCCTTTTTTTTTCTTCTTTTTTTAGGTATGGAGCATGTTGTCAAGAGGTTTTACTCTACCTGGGCTGTCAATGCCCTCTTCCACATGCAGGTGCACACGCTGAGGGGCTCTGACCTATAGATTATGTTTCCAAAACATCAGCTTAGGGACACAACAGAAGGGAGCGAGAGATGAGATTGTGTGTGAGCTTGTGTGCACGTGTGGCTTGTATAATGTAACAGACTTATTGCTAAATCTGCTTACTTTTTGACTCTTTTAGAAGAAAACAAACACAACTCTAAGTATTTATTTGATACAGTGGCTAAATTAAGGAAAAATAAAGCATCAACAGGTGCAGACATTTCCCAACAGCACAGCAGTAATGATTATGAATTTCCAGTCAGGATTTAGACCGTATTATAGTACTGAGACTGCTCTCATCAGAGTTACAAATGACTTGCTCTCATTATCCGATTGTGGTTGCATCTCTCTATGAGTGTTACTGGACATTAGTGCTGCATTTGACAGTGTCGACCATAACATTCTTTTGAATTGGCTCAAAAATTACGTTGACATTAGTGGAATCGCATTGGTATGGTTCAAATCGTACTTATCTGACCATCATCAGTTTGTAGCAGGAAACAAATAGGTACAGTATCATATTGATCACAAATTTCGGTATGGAGTAACGCAAGGCTCAGTATTAGGACCGTTGTTTTTCAACCTGTACATGCTACCCTTGGGAGATATCAAAGTATTAAATTAAAGGCACAATATGTAAGATTTTTGGATTAAAATATCCAAAAACCACTAGAATAATGTTATATATTTTGTTGACTTGTGTACTTACATTATCCCAAATGTTTCCAAGAATGTTTAAATCCAGAGAAATAAGCAATTTTAACCAGGACATTGACCGTGTCCATGCGTCGCCTATCAATGACATCATACCTGCGTTACCCTCGATTTCTGTTTTATTTTGTAGAAACCATGGAAACACCAAAGACGCTTTAATATATTATGTGTTTTATTAGACAGGTGAGCAACTGTTTGGATACATTCATCAACAGAAAACTAATCATTGTTATATCGCTCAACACAGTTAGTCTTATTGTTTAAATCTCGCTTTCTGGATTTTCCCGCGAGTACCATGTTTTACCGTGCCTAATATAGATCTAGATTACTGCAGTGTGCAACAAGTGTCTCATATAGCCACAGAGCGAATGCACAGAGTAGCATTATAACATAACTTTTAACACACCCAAATGTATCTAATATGATAAAACAGTGCTGCATTACCGCACATACGGTAATGCAGCACATACGCTGCATTACATACCGCACATACGCATGACCAGAAAAAGCAGAAGCGGTCGTTTGTAGCATAATAAAAGCTCCGCGAAATCCAGGCGTCATCAAGCCTTTGTTTTGAATAAGCGACCTCTAGTGCCGAAAAATTACATATTGTGGCTTTAAGTCACAATGTGAGATAAAAACAATTATAAGAAATTAAGTCACAATTATGAGAAATAAGGTTACATTTGTGGGATATATATATCACAAAAAGTCACAATTACTTTTTTAAAATTGCTTTTACTCTGATGCAGAAACAGACTTCCTTAGCTTGTGCTCTGTTTCTTAAAATATTGAAATTTATATGTTGTTCTAATGCAATGATATTCCTACATTAAGTGTTGGCTAATACTTTTTGGGGCTCCTTAGACTATATGTTGATTGACAGTCTCTAAATATCTACATCATTTGATATCTGCATGAATATCTGACATAATTGGAGTTATTTTATTTAGCTAAAAATGCTATGCACATATTATGCTTATTTCTCTAATGGTGTCACTGTAAAAAGTAATACCTAGATCTAACTTATAAAAAGTGAGGCAAGTGGCTGCATTGGATGTTTTAAATTGAGTCAACTTGCAGCCTTTTTTAAGTATAATAAACACTGTAACATTACTTAATACAAACGCAACAAAATCAAGTTGAGTTAACTAATAGTACTAGTATTACTCAGTTAGATAAACCTACTTTTCTTGGTACAGGTAACGATATTTATGGTTTGCTACAAGTAACCTGTACTCATTTTAATTAGGTTTTATGAACTTTATTTTCTTAGTAAAATTAACCTAATCATATGTGAATAAACATTTTAATTGAGTCCTGGCTATAACCTCAGAAAATAAATCTAAATTTCTATATTCTAAGCACTAAAGTGATTAACTTTACATAAACAGACTGTCAATAACAATTACAAATTCAATTGAAGAAGAAAAAGATGAGAAGATAGATTGAAGACAATAACATTTATTTAATGTCAACCAGTGTCACTTTTAACAGTGACTACAAAACAGCAAATAAATGTGGCCGCACATGTACAGTATAATATAAAACAAACACTGTATACATGTATTTTCAACCTGTACTGAACAGTAAATATCCAAACTGCCCAATCTGCAATGTTTGGATAAAGGTAAATGTGAGCCATAACATCACATTGTATCACACTGGAACTGCAATGTCAAAAATGATTACAGTATTTCTATATTTTGAACTATTATTTTTAAGAACTCCCAAATTGTGCACACAACACTGTTGAGTATATACCTCATGAGGTAATGACTGGCACAGAACACAGTCCAAAGTCCACATTAATTAAGGCACTGAACAATGAACACAAAAGGAAAATAACCAGGGAAATTATATTACCTGAGCAACTTGTACCTGTCAAATGAGTCTTAGGCCGCATTTACACTGCAGGTCTTGATGCACAATTCCGATTTGGTGACTATATCCGATTTTTTTTTTTGACGACCCGCTTACATCATCTTTTAAAAGCGACCGTATCCGATATTTGCATTTACACTATACACTGGCGAAACAGCCCAAGACATTCTGACCCGGAAAAGGAAGTACAACGGCGCGATATGCAATGGACGCAATGGATGCAGACAAAATGATTATTCAATGTTTTGCTTTCCGCACTTCTTTAAAGGTCATTAATACATTGCTCTCGTCTTCCATCGCGCCATTAGTGTCATGTGATCGCAGTTCGTGTCCACCTGAGTTGACGTCATTCGCCTCCGTCCCTTTTTCAATGATGTACGACTCGCATTTACTGGGGAATATCCGATTTGACCGCTTACATGGCAGACACAAATGCACGTATCTGAATCATATCGGATTTATTACCACATGAGTGAGGCCTAAATCCGATCTGAGGATATCGGAATTCATGCGTTTTTTTTACTGTTTACACGTTCACATGTCATATCCGATCTGTGCCACATGAGAGGGAAAAATCGGAATTGGGTCACTTGAACCATGCAGTGTAAATGGGGCCTTAAGGTCAAAAAAAGAAAATCTGTAAGACTAATTATTTTAAATCAAAATACTAGTAAAATTCAGAGACAAATATTTATATCACCAAGAAGATTATCAAATTATCTGATTATGTTACAGTACGTTGAAGTTGGTATTTGGTAAACTCACTTACCAAAGTGATTGCATTTTTTCAAATGATGGCAAACAATGCCAGATGCCATTGAGAAATCATCTAAGACAATTTGGTGAGGAGATTTGCATACTTGGATGATGGCTTAGGACGGATGGATATATTTGACGGATATCAAAATATACACCAGTTTTGAGGGATACTTGAGGTCGAGAGCATAGGTAAGTCCAAACAGGCTTTCGACAGGTTTGGCACACCTCTGACCACGGGCTGTCCTTCTATGATAATCCCAATCGTGTCAGGATGATGGCACATGTAAATTTTTGGGCAACTGCCAAGCTCAGGGTGTACCTCTGTTTCAGCACGACTCTGTTGGTGGAGACAAAAAAGAATCAAGAGTTTGGTCAGACAAACAGGTAATGAGATGAATATAGCAGACAGGTAGAAGACATAAGACACAAAGTCAAAATTGTACTTTTGTTGCTAAAGGTGGTGGATACTAGATGGATACTGTGACTAGACCATGTGACCAGAGTGAAGTCTACCATGACAATGCCATAGAGTGTGGGTACTAAACTATCATGATCTACTGTAGTCTTTTTCTGGTTCAAAGGATGCATTACAATAAAACAATGCAATTGTCCTTGCCTGTACCTGATTGGTCATCACATTACTGTTTATTAAGCTACAGAGTTTAAATATCTTTTAAGAGCAAACGTAATTACCCCATATCATCACAATATTAATACACCCACTAAGCAAATGATGTCCAAAAGATGTCTTTTCAACGTCTTTGTCACAAAGTCGTACGTTGAAAAGACGTCCACTGAGCAGCCAGAATGAACGTTTTTGTGACGTCTTTTTTTGACGTGTTCTGTAATGAACGTTCATGGAACCTCCATACAAGGTTAAAAACTAGTTCAGATGTGGTCAATGTGGACATATTTTCAACATCATTTAAGGTCTCATTAAGACAATTTATTGTTTCTGGACCAAATAAACACTCTCAGGATGTATTAAATTAAAACTCACATTTATTTCAATGTAATTTCCATTTGTAATTGCAAAGCAACTCACAGAGAGTGTGTGAGTGAAACTTCACTCACACCTTTAGACAGCTTAGGATCTGTAATTCACACATATTTGGATCGTGAGAGAAATCAGATTCGAACCAGGGACCTTAAGCTGCCTGCCCTAAGTAGAAGACATAAAATACAAATACTTTGACTATTTCTGTCAGATGTCTACGGAAGTTAGAAGTTATTTATGTTTCATTTGAAGTCACCATTGTGGTGGTCAGTGTTTGCTTTAGTTGGGCTCTTGGTCCTTGTACATCTTGTATTAATTTTTCTTTGGCTGCTGTAATTGTGTGGTTGAAAAATTATAATTAGGTAATTGTAATTGTAATTAGGTGTTTTCAGCTCCTTGTTGATGATGACAAAATCATCACAAAACAAGCATCTAATGTTGCGTTTTTAAATTTACTGTTTATAGTTGGCATTTAAAGCCACCAGCCTTGTGAAACTGTAGTACTGGCATCAATAGCATAAAAATGATCACATATCCTGATGGTGAATACAAAGCATGTGCACATGATGTTTTGAGCGAGTGAATCATGAAGTCACACACAGACATTAAGATTTTGCATATGAATCACAACAATGGTGACGATCAAAAAAACTAAATAAAAGCTTCATGATGCAATGCATGATGGGTAGCTTCATAGTACAAAACTCATTCGTGATTCACTTTTTTTTTTTTTATTGTCACCATTGTTGTGATTCATATGCAAAATCTTGATGTCTGTGTGTGACTACATGATATACTCGAAATACACCTTGTGTGCACATGCTTTTTATCCACCTTCAGAATACGTGATCATATTAATGTTATTGGTGTGGATACTACAGTTTCACAAGGCTGGTGGCTATAAATGCCAACTATTAACAGTAAAATTAAAAACACAACATTAGATGCTTGTTTTGTGCTGATTTTATCAACAAGGAGCTGAAAACACCTGATCTCACTTTATCTTGGCATTCTTTGCCATAACAATTATGTTTTAAAAACACAAAGTTACAGCAGCCAAAGAAAAGTTAATACAAGACGTACGAGGATCAAGAGCCCAACTAAAGCAAACACTGACCACCACAATGGTGACTTCAAATGAAACATAGATATCAAGATCTAAACCTCTATTAATTCTCAATAAGAACTTCTGTAGACATCTGACAGAAATAGTCAAAGTATCTGTATTTTATGTCTTCAGCTTAGGGCAGGCAGCTGAAGGTCCCTGGTTCTAATCTGATTTCTCTCACGATCCAAAGATGTGTGAATTACAGATGCTAAATTGTCTAAAGGTGTGTGAAGTTTCTTTTATTTTCATGATTTCTGGACAAACACACACTGTCTGTGAGTTGCTTTGCAATTACAAATGGAAATTACGTTGAAATAAACATGAGTTTTAATTTAATGCATCCTGAGATTGTTTATTTGGTCCAGAAACAGTATAAATTGTCTAAATGAGACGATAATTACGTTAAATATGTCCACATCTGAACTAGTTTTTAACCTTGTATGGAGGTTCAATGACGTCTATATTGGACTTATAGAACACGTCAAAAAAAGACGTCATAACTTTCATTCTGGCTCCTCAGTGGACGTGTCTTCCACATACGACTTTTTTGACAAAGACGTTGAAAAGACGTCTTTTGGACATAACTGTGCTCAGTGGGACAGACAGAAAAATAGACAAGTAGCTTTAAGCCCAATACATACGTGGTGGACACTGATGAGGTCTTCCTGTCTCTCCCCCATGTACTCAATCAGGCATCTCAGGACCACTTCTCTCCTTTTCTCCACAGAGGCAGATGGATCCTGTCAAAAAGTATAATCTGATCAAATTTCACAGCCGGATGACAGTAGCACAAACCACAGAACCTCTGTATTTCAACCATTCAATTGCTATAAAAGGTCCTACTATACATACACCACTGTACTACAAGATCTCACACTATCACCAGCATCTCAGAAAAAAAACAAAACATATGTGCATGTTGTTTACTCAAAAAAGTCAAGGGGGACAGTTCACAAAATTGAGATTTAACTGTCCAAGTAGATTGTGTTCATCAATATGAATCAAGCTTATATTAGTACATTGTCTATTTCTCACCTCAAATGCTTTCTTAAACATGCTTTAGCGGACCTTTTATGTGTAAAGAGACTGCTTAGGAGCAAGGCACACTCTTGGAAAATGGTGACGAGGGAATTGCATCACTTATGCACTTACATACATATGCAGCCAGCATGTCTATTAACAAAAAGAACAGTCCTGGAGTACACAGAGGAAGTGTAACTTCACTGAATGTTCAGGCATACATTTTCACACTACATCATAAAAATAGCAAGGTCATGTTAACTCACTGTCACTAACTTTGGGCCTAACTATCCCCTTAAACTACGCTACTCTTAGAACAGTGCCTTACATGTAGTTGTCCTTTAAATAATGAGAGGGGGGGTTCTGACAATGTAGGGTGTTATGATCAGTCTCTGGGTAATATGAATGTGCTCACCATGTGTCATAACAACTGGCTCTGTAGATTTCAACATATGCTGCAGATACACAGACACCACCATCCTTCCCATTAGGAACACGGTGAAATATTGATGACTAAGCACATGATAAAGAATACATTTTGGATGTAAAATGTTTTACATAAGACCATTTCTTCCTCTTACCTGGATGAGTGTCATCATTTGGGACTTGATTCTTTGACTGACGGCTCCTCCTTTTGCGTTGAAAAGTGACAACAGCTTTGGAGTTTGCCTGTCCAACTGTGACATAAATGTCGACTCAAGTGATATGCCACTGATTCTCAGGGACTCTTCACAGATCTGTAAAGAGAAGTATACCATCTTAGTTACATACCAAAAGTGAGTTTTGGATACAAATTAGTTTTCAATCGAATGAAAATCATGGACAGTGTCAAGCAGTAAAGGAACATATTCACTATATAGTTATTGTTAAGTATGAAAAATGCAAGAATGAAATTTAATCATTAGTCAAGTTTGTTGCCTTATGTGCCCCGTCTTCACAACTATGGGCCATTTACCATAATTGAGCAATGTGAAATTCAACTGAATGTAGATGGCAAAGAATTAGATTTTAGCTAGTCAACTTTGCTGAGTTTACCTTACCTGTGATGGTTCAAAGAGGGCAGGCCATCTCTCTAGAAGATCTGCAACACTTGGGGCTTGACCTACAATGTCCTGTCTTCTCAAACTGAAGGTTCTTGACATCATCTCATTTATAACACTGCCGTTATTCTTTTTCTTTGTCTCAGAAATTAACTCCAGCCTGTCACTCTCAAGGGAATCTTCTGTTTTCCCGGCTGGATAAGGGGGCAGGTAGTTAACCTCAGCTTTCCGTGTTTTTTTTTATATTCTTTGCTGGTTGCTTTTCTTCAGAAGATTTGCACTTTAGAGAGTTCACCAAGACTTCTGGAATCCCATGCATTCGAAGTTTGCTTCGGTAGTTTGATACTTTATACTTCAGGCTCTGCTGCCATCCATAGAGACCATTGAACGCTCCTTCAAACATGGGTTCCTTTTATGAGAGCCTCTGCGACTGCACATCGTTGTGCATCACTTGGGTAGGGAGTGTAATAAAAGATGAGCTCAGCTAAACACTCCAGAATGTTGGACTTAACACCAGGGTAAGACTTCTCTTTGCACAAAAGGGAACCATCTCTGAGGTAGTTTTCATTGCCTTTTTGAAGCACTAGTTCATTGTTATATGAAAACTTTGGAATAGGAAACTCAGTTGGCCATGGCTTGTGCATTCCAGGGCTATGGGTACTGAGTATTATAGTGTCATCAGATTCCGCAGAGATGGAGCCACTTGATGTTGATAGTTGAGACACAGAGTCATTTTCTGACACTGATCTGGAGATAGAGCAATCTTCTGTTGGGAGCTCAGGAATGTCAACATTTGTTAACAAAATGACAGGTGGAACATACACTATCTTCAGTGTGTCCCTATCCTTCAGGTCATCAATTGAACTTAAAGTAACAAAGTCATCAAAATCCTGGTCTTTGCACTGAAGGCTCATGTCCATTGAGATCCCAAATGTTTGTTTTATTGTTGCTTCCAACTCTTTAACTGTATGTGGCATTCCAGGAAGACAAAGTTTCTTTAAGTCATGGTCCAGAATGACTCGAAATTTTACAGCTGCCTCCATTTTGATGATGTAGCCATAAAAAGATGACAAAACAACATATTATTTTTACATTCAGTCTGGCATTGTTTAGCAAGCATTCCATGTATGTGCATGGTATATCAAATAAACTTAAAGAGAACTGTGAAAAATGCATACATCAGTACCACTTGAATTCATACCATATATGAAGCGTGTATCTATTCCAGACAAATATGGCGCTTCAGCGTCACCATACGCCTTCCTGCAACCTTGTAGTCTGAGAGCGGACATACATCAGTGAGATCCTTCTGTTCCACAAAAACTACAAGCTCTGTGCTCTCCAGCTCAAACGCTCGAAAGTGCTCATCATACCAGAAAATTAATACTTTAGCAATGAAATGGACCTTGTCTCTCAGAATTACTATCTGAAGAACTTCAATAAAGTCTGGGAGTCCTGCAGTAGACCCATAGGCCAAAATCATGCATTTAGAGTATGTAGTTCCATAAACTGACACAGTTTTGGAAAGTTTAACCTCCTAACCTCTTTGCATTATGTACATTTGTACGCAAAACAGCTACGGGCACTTGGGATACTCTGGCAGTACTGAACGTGGGAACTGTTGTAGTTGCATGCAGATGGTGTGCAATCATCAACTGATGCTTGGTTGCAAGAGAAAATAGTACATTTTTGAAATTCCCTGTATGTCTTACAATTTGTTTGAAATAGCGATGTTTTCCCTCGAATCGCATCGTCCAAAGTGCAATGACAGGTCCAAACACTTTAATGAGCGTTGGATAGTGCTCCAGGAAGTGGTGTTTGGGTATCAACCTAACCTGAGGAAACGCAGCAAGTAATCTAAGTCAATGCTCAGAAATCTTTGCGTCAAGATATGACAAACTTGCTTCAGTTTGGGTTGGTGCTACCACAAGTTCAACTATGTCTTTAAGACACATGATTACATTCCATGCAGGATCATTCAGTGGTATCTTGTGTCCTATCATTAGTGGGAGCAGTCTGATGAGGGTCCAGTTTTCGTGGGCACTTCCTCCGATACTTTTTCGAGTGTAGAATGCAATGGGAATGGGCTGTGGACTGTCTGTCTTATCTCCCCACTTGTCAGGAAATGATTTGATTGTGTTGTTAAGCTCGTCAAGTGTGATGTACTTTTTGGCCATCTTGAAAAAACAGAGCCACAATCACTGCCATTATAAAGCTTGGATTAGCCAGGACTTTTTTTTAATATAACTCCGATTGTATTCGTCTGAAAGAAGAATGTCATATACACCTAGGATGACTTGAGGGTGAGTAAATCATGGGCTAATTTTCATTTTTGGGTGAACTATCCCTTTAAGGATAAGAATGATACAAGGATGAAACCCCTCAGGTTCATGCCAAGACTATTAACCCACATAAATAATTTAAAGCAATATGTAACTTTTTGTATTAAAATGTCTACAAAAAACAGTTATATACTTTGAGTTGTGTACTTACATTATTCCAAGTGTTTTCAACAAGATCAAATTTGAAAGAAATCTGTCATTTTATTCAGTGTAATGGTGCAGTACATTTTGTTCACCTGTCAATTATAGCATCCCCTACGTGCAGGCGTCAGTGTTGTGGTTGTCTGCTGAAGCCACATTTAATTGACTCCAATTTAATTTTTATGATACAATTTTTAAAGCCTGGTAGTTTTTAGTTCTACAGTATATTACAGTATATACAGTGTATACAATATATCTACACATGTCAGGATCTTAAATTATCACAGAAAAAAGTTGAGTAAATGTTAGTGGCAACTGACTGCTTACCAAACTGCCTCAGAGAAAGACTGACTGATAATAAAAAACTGCTCTATTTGGTGATTTTTACTGTTTGTTGTGGGGAGGAGGAGACAGAAAGGTGATCATATCTGCCTTCTATTGGTGGTTGGTACATAAAAACGTCTTCAGAAATGTAATTGTATGGAGCCCACACTATTGTTTGCAATTTTACCTATGTTTTACTTACCTGGGAATAGTTATAGCTGTAATTGTATTTATTCTTAAGTTTTTCTTACCTGGATGTGAAGCTTGAAGACCCCAGGTAACAAAAGCGCTTGGGTATCTAAAGACCATGAAAATGCATGTTAGAATAAGGTTAAAAATCAGCGTTAAATGTAACATTTAAGTAATGGGTCAGAAATAGTTTTAGGGTTTTTTCAACTAAAAATCTGTCATTAATTGACTATGCAGCATTAAAAAAATCAAATCTCTAAAATCAGACAGACTACTTAACATACATCTCTACAGTCTAATCTGTGCATCTGCTTTAGTAATGCAAAAGTATACTAACATAATCTCTGATTCCAGAGTCCTGTCAAAGACACACGGCTACCTTGTTTTGCCTGCTGTCCATAAAACACATCTTACTTTCCCTTATTTGCCAGCACAACTATTGCCTGAAGGCTCGAAATTGCGACCATTTCGATCGCATATGATCCCGAAATTTAATCTGTGCAATCTAAAAATATAACTGAGGGCATTTGTGCAACTAATTATTACCTACGTATCTGCATTTTTAAACACGTCCATCCTAAATGTTGTTACAGTCATAGATATACATAATAAAGGCTAGATGTCTTACGGCGGATTCTCTAACATCTCTAACGTCTAACGGGCTCTGTGGTGAGTGATCTGCACGAACACAAATACTCTTATCTCGCTGAAATCTTGACGGATTTACAAATGGTTTGGTTTCTCACAAACGTTATTAATGTGGCTATAATTCTGGATGCTTGAACATGTTGAAATTGCAGCTTTTCTTTTTGAAAAACGACTTAATTGTGCAGCATAGTTGTGCATCACGTCTACTTGCGCAAGTTATCAAGGCTGAGACCACAATCGAGCTGTTCAATTAATATAGGTTTTACTGACACCGATAACGATTTTATGACAACTAATCTTTTGTCTAAATTACAATCTTTGTGGATGTGGTTGTAGTTATTAGCTGGCTAATAACAAGAAGCTGTGAGTGTGGTTGTAGTTATTAGCTGGCTAATAACAAGAAGCTTTGAGTGAGACCTAGTAGTTACAGTTTGCTACCCAGCAATTTTACATCAGTGGGAGAGGCAGAATTGCTCTTTCTTTTCAATATAACTTAAGTTGCACATGATTTCCAATCGGTTTGGTTTGTTAAAAACATCTTACATTATGATACAGGAAATTGCTGGCTTTATAGGAGAAGATGTCAGCCTATGCTCCAATCGACGTAGTCTCAAAACGAGAGCCCGTGGGATCACCTTTCACCTGTAAGATATGACAATATTATGATCATTCAGGGGTGGCTAGTTCTAATTTGTCATTTTTTTTTTTTTAAAGCATAAAACATTTTAAAGCATGTATTGAATATCTGTGTACTATACTCGTATATCTTGTGTTTTTTTTTTTAAGGTGGCTGGAATAACAACCCTAATGCCAGCCAGTTCAAATACATCTTTAGGAAGCTGATGGCCCGGTGTGGGGTTGTTAAACCATGCAGAGGCAATGTGACGGCACAGGATGACACAGAGTCCCTACCAGCTGTCATCGACACCTCTACAAGCCTGTCAGCTGTAGATATGTCCTCTGCAGCAGGAGGAGAAGATCTTCCATCCCCGTTGCTGACATTCCTGCCCTAGTACATGACCACAGCTACTTTCCCGTCTGCTTCGATGGTCTTGTGGACAGCGCTCTCATGTACATTTCAGGTAAAGGCTGACTGAAAGTCGATTTTGCCTATAACCGATAGTGCCAATAGTCAAATTCTGGGGGAAAACTATCTCACGATAGTCCAAAAAGAGAAATGTTCCCTTAATTTCCCCATGCTTATTAATGATTATTATTATAAGTTATGATATTATTATACTAACTCAAATTTCAGGATTTGTTGTGCGACGAAGAAGAAGCTGTCCTGTGATGTCTGCCGTGCCAGCCTGGTGACAGACGCTGCATCTGCCATCAAGGACCAGAGCTACCACCTGCTGACTTTAAAAAACAATGGAGGTCTGGTGATTCCATCAGAAGGCACAGTGAGGGTCGTCAGGGCAGCAGAGTGGGTCATTCGTCAGGCATCAGCAAGTACCAGACGATCACAGCCCATCAAACTGCTATAGGTCGTGTACATTGTACGGAAGAGGATAGGGTCAGAGGATGTGTTTGTGCTCGGGGAGCACATCGGCGAAACGCAGTATGGCATAGACAGCTACCACCATACGCTGTTAACATTAGTTGTGTCCCTGTTTTTTTAAGCTAAGGCTGCACCACGTCGCTAAAATGACTAACCTTAGCTTACAGAGCAACAACATGTGACAGAAGCTCAATAAAACCATCCTTTTCAAAGGGCATTAGCCCAAGCTATGTTTTTTGGGTCATTTTTTTATCTCTGTCCTCCACAGTAGTGTAGTTCTCGCTACAGGGTGGGGATTTCAACATGCAGCATTTCTTTATGTATATTTGTAAAGGGGAATCTTGTACCTATTTTTTATTGCAAATACAAGTCACTTTTATAATAGTTTAAAAATAGAGACTTTTGTGTAATTATTCCATATTTTGTGTAGTCATTCTATATCAGAACCCCTGACATACAATCAAAATAGTCTACAAGAAACTTCAGAGTGTTACCTTTCATTTGAGACCAGGATTATGCTTCTACACCAAGAGGTTGCCACACAGTAAGCCTTTTATTATCAGTATGCATTTTGGGTAACCAAAAGTCCTATGGGGAGTTTCCATAGGGCATTTTACAAAACGCATGAGCATACCTTGGCAAATAAATGGTCTAAAGTACTCATATTTCATTCTATATTGATCTGCTTTTGCACACAGCTTCACAAGACCTGGTGCTTGGCCTCAGTTGTGTTTCTAATGTCATATCAAGTGACCTAGAGGGCTGAAATGTGGTCAGTTCAGAGATGCTTGTTATCCGGCACAAAGAAAAAACAATATTCTAGCCTCTATAACTCTGTGCCAGTACTTCACACAATTATTAGGGCCCGAGCACCGATGGTGTGAGGACCCTATTGGAATTGCTCAGCCTATTATTCTTCTTCTCCCAAATGAATCGCATTTTTGATGGTCTAAATATGCTCGAAAACTCATGAAACTTTGCACACGCGTCAAAAGTGGCGAAAATTTACGTCTGATATGGGTTTCAGAATTAGGCGTGGCAAAATGGCTCGATAGCGCCACCTACAACATTTCAACGAAGTGCCCCTCCCGCTACGTTTCACGTACAGGTATGAAACTCGGGAGACACATGTAACAGCGCAATACCTACAAAAAAGTCTCCTGGTACGAAATCTGAAAACCAACAGGAAGTGAGATTTTTTTAATTTTCTTTGCAAAATTGTTGCAAATTTTGCCATTTCCAGACACTGTACTTTAACAAACTCCTCCTAGAGATTTAATCAGATCAACATCATTTTTGCACAGTCTAATCTAAAGGCCTTTGTGATGTTAAATTGCGAAGATCTTGAGTTTTCCCTGAAGGGCGTGTCCGTGGCGGCCTCACAAAGTTCGATGTTTCGCCATAAAACAGGAAGTTGTTGTAACTCGGTCATACAATGTCCGATCTGCCCCAAACTTCACATGTATTATTAGAGTCCTGGCCCGAAGACATCTACACGGCAATATTCAGTTACAGTCATAGCGCCACCTGCTGGCAACAGGAAATGGCATGCTTTACACTGTAATTCCCTCCCAGAAACACATTTAAATATGCCATCAAGTCCCAAACATGCTAGAAACACATTAAATCAAGCAAAACTTGGCTAAGTGCGATTTACGCCATAAAACAGGAAGTTGTTGTAACTCAGGCATACAGTGTCCGATCTGCCCCAAACTTCACGTTTGATAATAGTCCAGGCCTGAAGACATCTACATGCCAATATTCGGTTATAGTCAAAGCGGCACCTGCTGGCAGCAGGAAGTGTGGCACATTGAAGTGACTTTGCCATATTTCTCCTATATTTACCCACTTAAATGCATGTCGCCCACTATTCGCTGTTTTTCTGAGGCCACCGGGTGGCGGTGCTCCCGGGTGCGAAGGGCCTTTCATCGCTGCTTGCAGCTTTAATTCTGATTGTTTCCTAAGAAACTACAGGGTCTCAACTTTCTAAAGAGGTCAGGCATTTGATGGTAGGCAAAAATAGGTGGGAACAGTGATCTCTAAAGTAGGCACAGTGCAATGTCGAGGGGAAAAGCTTAGTAAATGGCCCAACCCTGAAGAAGTTAAAATAAACATGTAATAATTCAAATTATTTTATTATAATAGTAATATTCATATTATAAAAGTGTATATATATATATATATCTCATGTTGCCATTCTGTACACTGAGTTTTAGTAGCCTATATATTGATTTAACATAAATAACATAAATACCTTGTGCGTGTGTATATTCATTGCACCTATCTGTTCTGTTCAATGTTATTTTCATATGGAAGTCCATGGTTATAGTTATTCATAAGTATGCAGTGTCATAACTACATCTCTGACGTTTATAACAAACCAAACAGTTTGAAAATCGGTAGAAAATTGAGCAAGTTATGGTTATTTAAAAAGTACATGCACCATTAAAACACAATGTTACGAGTGAGCGAGCCTACTGTAACAAGATGGCCGCCAGGTGCAGACGTCGACCTCCATTGGCCAGCAGCGCGGACGAGACATCTAGCCTTTATTATGTATATCTATGGTTACAGTGGCCAAGTATAGGTCTCTGCAGGATAGTAATAGGAATTACTAGATCAGTGGGCGAGGCCATAAACAGAGGGGCGTTTTTGACTGCGTTACCTGATTTGCCCACGTCACAGTGTGGGTAGGGTTTAGGGGTGGGGTCGGGTGAAGGGGATCATTTTCATTGCATGGTTTATAAACACCCATCAGTTTGAAAACACCCACAAATTTAGAAACGCCCACTTTTGTTCCGCAGAGGTGCTGCTAGAAACAAGTGAGCCTATCAAATGCACTAGCATCTCTGCTGCTGATAACACGAGCACCCCACGACAGCTGCATACCCCACCGGAGACCGTGTTAATATGAAAATAAATAAGTGATGTAGTCATGCCTACTAAGTGTTTTAAGGCTACTTTGGCTTTAATTTTACCAATAATATCACTTTTAATCATTATTTAGCGTTAACTTAAACTAGCGTAGTACTAATGTTAACGTGTTTTGTCTAGGACTTTTACCTTACCGTTTAATGTCAAATATTAAGTTTACGCTAACTAATGATTAAAAGTGATATTATTGGTAAAATTAAAGCACAAGTAGCCTTAAAACACATAGTAGGCATGACTACAGCACTTAATTTCATATTAACAACAGTCTCAACCGCTGTTGTCTGCCGATCGACCACACTGCCTAGCACTGTGCAGCCATCTTAGTTTGCCATGTGTGCAGGATAGCTAGCTATACAGTACAATTTGCAAACCTAACCTCAGCTTCCTAGTGGAGTAAGCGGTTTCGCGTGACTTTACATCACCAGTCATTCGGCTAAATTTGCTCAACTTACCCTGTTAATCAGTCCCTAAAATTCAGATCCGCTGCAGCGAACAAACAGTTTAAGTGCAGAGGAAGATACTGCATCTGCCTGGGAAAGTCCACGCCAGTGAAATGCCAACTTATAAAAAAAAAACTTAAAATATTTACGTTTAATGAACACACCTGCCACATCGACTCAACAGCAACTCAAATAAATTGTGTACGTCAACCCACTTTTATAACATTTCTTGTACACAACAACCACATACAAAATAACTGCCTACCCAAATAAATTGCAATGGTTTTATTTAAAATAGTTTGTTATATAAAAACTGATATACAAACCCGATTCCAAAAAAGTTGGGACACTGTACAAATTGTGAATAAAAACAGAATGCAACGTGGAAGTTTCAAATTTCAATATTTTATTCAGAATACAACATAGATGACATATCAAATGTTTAAACTGAGAAAATGTATCATTTTAAGGGAAAAATAAGTTGATTTTATATTTCACGGCATCAACACATCTCAAAAAAGTTGGGACAAGGTCATGTTTACCACTGTGTGGCATCCCCTCTTCTTTTTATAACAGTCTGCAAACGTCTGGGGACTGAGGAGACAAGTTGCTCAAGTTTAGGAATAGGAATGTTGTCCCATTCTTGTCTAATACAGGCTTCTAGTTGCTCAACTGTCTTAGGTCTTCTTTGTCGCATCTTCCTCTTTATGATGCGCCAAATGTTTTCTATGGGTGAAAGATCTGGACTGCAGGCTGGCCATTTCAGTACCCGGATCCTTCTACGCAGCCATGATGTTGTAATTGATGCAGTATGTGGTCTGGCATTGTCATGTTGGAAAATGCAAGGTCTTCCCTGAAAGAGACGACGTCTGGATGGGAGCATATGTTGTTCTAGAACTTAGATATACCTTTCAGCATTGATGGTGCCTTTCCAGATGTGTAAGCTGCCCATGCCACCCCATACCATCAGAGATGCAGGCTTCTGAACTGAGCGCTGATAACTTGGGTTGTCCTTGTCCTCTTTAGTCCGGATGACATTGCGTCCCAGTTTTCCAAAAAGAACTTCAAATTTTGATTCGTCTGACCACAGAACAGTTTTCCACTTTGCCACAGTCCATTATAAATGAGCCTTGGCCCAGAGAAAACGCCTGCGCTTCTGAATCATGTTTAGATATGGCTTCTTTTTTGACCTATAGAGTTTTAGCCGGCAACGGCAAATGGCACGGTGGATTGTGTTCACCGACAATGTTTTCTGGAAGCATTCCTGAGTCCATGTTGTGATTTCCATTACAGTAGCATTCCTGTATGTGATGCAGTGCCGTCTAAGGGCCCGAAGATCACGGGTATCCAGTATGGTTTTCCGGCCTTGACCCTTACGCACAGAGATTGTTCCAGATTCTCTGAATCTTTGGATGATATTATGCACTGTAGATGATGATAACTTCAAACTCTTTGCAATTTTTCTCTGAGAAACTCCTTTCTGATATTGCTCCACTATTTTTCGCCGCAGCATTGGGGGAATTGGTGATCCTCTGCCCATCTTGACTTCTGAGAGACACTGCCACTCTGAGAGGCTCTTTTTATACCCAATCATGTTGCCAATTGACCTAATAAGTTGCAAATTGGTCCTCCAGCTGTTCCTTATATGTACATTTAACTTTTCCGGCCTCTTATTGCTACCTGTCCCAACTTTTTTGGAATGTGTAGCTCTCATGAAATCCAAAATGAGCCAATATTTGGCATGACATTTCAAAATGTCTCACTTTCAACATTTGATATGTTATCTATATTCTATTGTGAATAAAATATAAGTTTATGAGATTTGTAAATTATTGCATTCCTTTTTTATTTACAATTTGTACAGTGTCCCAACTTTTTTGGAATCGGGTTTGTATTTAAGTAAAGAGGAAGTATTTTGATACTTTTTAGTATAAAACAAATGAAATAAACTAGATTACAACTATTTAAAGTATATAGAACCTACTTTGTGGGTGTAGCACTTTTTACACTAAGTTTGATACATTTCTTTAAAATTAATTATTTTAATTCAGCAAAGATGCATTAAAATTAATCAAAAATGTCATCAAAGATATTTAAAAAGTAAAAAAAACCTTTTATTTCAAATAAAAGCTGTTCTTTTGAACTTGCTATTAATCAAAGAATTCTGAAAAAAGCACAACTGTTTTCAACTTTGAAAAATCAGCATATTTTAATGATTTCTGAAGGATCATGTGACACTGAAGACTGGAGTAATGATGCTCAAAATTTAGTTTTGCCATCACAGGAATAAATTACATTTTAAAATACAAATAAAATAACAGCTCTTTTAAATTGTAATAATATTTTACTATTTTACTGTATTTTTGATCAAATAAATGCATACTTGGTAAACATAAGAAACTTATTTCTAAAAAAGAGACTTATTGCCCCAACTTTTGAACGGTATTGTATAAATTGTACTGGATCATCAGAGAGCTGAAGGAGGTAGTGCCAGTTTTCGGAGAGAGCAGGAGTGTTTCAGTGAACCATGACATTACAGATTAGGCTGTGTGACAGAGAGACAGCACTGGTTTGTGTTGAGAGTGCATCTGCCAGAGATAAGTGAGTCAGAGAGGCTATTGCAGGAGGGAGTCCACTCTGTCATGGCTTATTTAGACAAGGCAAGTCCTGGGAACCGCTCACCACTCACGGGAAGCCAGACAATGGGATTCTTCAGCAGAGCAGCTCTAAGAATCCAGATCCAGCATAGGTCTCCCCTCTCAGCTGAGAGCTTCACGTCTGTCTGTAATGTACACAGAAGCAACTGGGCGCCATACTGTCTATCCAAAACACGCTCTCTGTGAGAGAAGGAAGATATGATCAAAAACCTTGCCAAAGGAAAGACTGCCTCTCACCCATCACATTTAACATGAGAGCTGAACATTATCCAGCAGCTACTCTAAAAACACATATTATCACTCACAGACACTGTCAATCCCAGATTAGTGGTCAACAAATATGGGCTATTAAACTATTAGCCTCATTGTAAATATGTGGTAACAGCCTTGCAAAGTACCAATAGCTATTTATCACTGCTAAATTTAACATTGAAACATTACATTATCTTAACCAAGTAAATTTGGTATTCAGATATTTAACAATATTTTTGTTTTCATATTTTATGGGGACTTTCCATAGACATAATGATTTTTATACTGTACAAACTGTATATTCTATCCCCTTACACTAACCCTACCCATCACAGAAAACTTTCTGCATTCTGATATTTTCAAAAAACATTACTTAGTATGATTTATAAGCTGTTTTCCTCATGGGGATCAAAAAAATGTCCCCACAAAGACAAGGATTTCGGATATTGCTATCTTTGTAGGGACATTTTGTCCATAACATAAGGTTTACCTGAACCACACACACACACACGCACACAAAATAATAAACATGAATTTTCCATTTAAAAATGTTTTGTGCCAACCTTGTTATATTCGCAAATCTCACTGCAGCACGCATTATTCACACAGTCAATATTTTTTACTTTGTGCTATAAGAAAATTCAGTTAAAATATCCATATTTATCATCAGCAGGGCAAAGTAAATGGCGGTGAATACAAAAACACATGAACAGAATCACTGGATTTAATCTGTGAATGTTAGATTTGGTAACTTTAGATCTTTGCTAACTTGAGATCTGTAAAAGTGTTTTTCTAGGACCCTGTGCATATCAAATCTCTTGATTAAAGTTTTTTCTTGGTATCTCTGTTGTAAATATGGTGGAAACAGTAACATGGATAAAACAGATGAATATGCAGAATTATGCTGTAACTTGCTTGAATATGAGAGATCAAATTCATCAAAATATAATTTTTACAGGAAGAATTGTCATATGACACAGTTGAACAGTAAGCCGAAATAACTCATTAAATGTAATGGTAATGTTTAGAGACATGAAAATTTGCTGATATTCTGATTCTGTTATCAATAGTAAATCATGAGGATGCAAAAGGCACAATGTCATGACAATGATCCAAGGCCATTTTATTTAACTGGGCTATATTTGGTACACCACACAAAACAGAAACAGGTTTTTTTTTACCTCATACACAAGATCAAACCTGATCAATCAAAGAGCATCACGAGCACCACACGTTTTTAGCTTTGCATAATGGCCTCCAGGTCCAATGACACAAGTCAGTCATTTTCACAAGGAATGAGGACTTTCAAGACTCCTGCAAAAGAGAAAGAAGAGAACTCCTACTTGTTCGTCAGCACAGAGAGATGGATTGAAGGGGGGGGCGGTGTCAGCTGTAGGGAATGAAAACAAATGGAGTTGTGTGAGGGTCTGAAAGCAGATCTGTGATGGAAAACTGGGTAAACACAAGAGCTTCCTCAAAGCCTGCAGGCCTGCCAGTTACTGCTGTCAAAACTATAAGTGCGTCTCTCTGATTAATCATACGCCTTTCACCATGACTGCTAAGTGGTGCTATAACTAAAAACAAGATCAAGGCTTTTGTGGTCTGTTAATGCCAAAAAAAAGAAAAGAAAGAAAAAGTACATTTATCCTATACCTACCTGAGCGTCCTAGCCGAAACGTCACCCAACATTAATCAAAGTAATCATATACTGTTCAAACATTTGGGATCCGTAAAGAAGACTTTTTATGCTCAAGACTGCATTTATTTGATTAAAAAATACAGTAAAACAGTAATATTGTGAAATATTTTTACAATTTAAATGAGCTGTTTTCTATTTTAAGATATTTAAAATATCATTTATTCCTGTGATGGCAAAGCTGAATTTTCAGCATCATTACTCCAGTCAGTCACATGATCCTTCAGAAATCATTCTAATATGATGATTTGGTGCTCAAGTACGTTTATTATCATTATTATTATCGATGTTGAAAACAGCTGTGCTGCCTAATATTTTTGTTGAAACCGTAACACTTTTTTTTTTTCATGATTCTTTGATGAATAGCAAGTTCAAAAGAACAGCATTTATTTGAAATAGAAATCTTTTCTAACATTATAAATGTCTTTACTGTCACTTTGGATCAATTTAATGCATCCTTGCTGAATAAAAGACACCAAACTTTGGAAGAGTAGTGTATATTTGCTGTTAAATTGACATCTTGAATAAAATGGCTCTAGTCTCCAAAGAGGAGTCATTCTTTGCATTATAGCACTGATGCCGAGAGGACTTCACCGCCAGACTAAATAGTTTAGATTAAGGAAGACTGTGTGCGTTTACAGAGACACAAAGGTGGAGACCTCTGGGCCACACGAATATGACCACTACGTCAAAGTTCACAGTCAAGTGGTCTCACAGTCACAGTCAGGTCTCCGGGGTCAAGCAATGCACAAACACATCTGTAAAGGCAAAGCACAAGACCAATTAGTATAAATCACAGCTGGAAATCCTGTTCCTTGAACGTTGGTAAAGGTTGTTGCAAGAGTGGTTGTTGTGGATAATTTAAATGGCACAGAAGGCTCTGGTTAATGTTAAGGAGGCCAAAAAGAGCAGCTGTCAGTTCAAATAATATGAAAAGGTGTCAACTACAGATAGAAAGTCAGCTTCAGGCCGAGCGAACTTCATATCACACCTGTGTAAGTGGTCTCATTTCAGGTGAACAGCTTCCATCTTAAACAATCACATACCCCTTGTCAATGGTGACATTAAGGAAGTATTTTTACTCCGTCTGTGCATTTTTTAAGTATCTGTACTTTATTAGAGCATTTTTACTATATTCAAAAGCATCTTACTTTTTTACTGCACTACATTTCAGAAAAACATACCGTTTTTTGTTATTTGGAACTGAAGAAATCAATAGACACTCCGAGATGAAATATATGAACAAATCATTCTTTTGAGCCATTTCTTTTCATTAACTTGACAAGTTAAAACAGTTCAAACATCAAGTTAAATGATTCATTTGTGAATTTAAATTATTCAATTGCAGTTTGTGAATGTACAGTAAAAGGTCTGCAAAGTTGTAATGATCAAAGTGCAGAACAAAAAAAGTTTATAGGGGCTTTTGCCCCTCAGTTATAGGAACGCCACCAGGGCGGTCCCCGGAGAACTACATTTTCACCTATGGACATTTTCCTGGTTGCATTTGCACCGGCAGTAGAAACTCTGAAGTGACATAAGTGGCCGTCACTTACGTCCTGCCGCTCTGGTTGTTCTTTTATTTTGATGGCACTGAGAACGCCAGAGCCGGAGCACACATCGCTCCCATTCTCCGTCTTCATTAGTTTACGATCTGTTTAACAGTCCTATCTAAGATGGTATTAGATAGAACTGTTAAACACAGGAAGTAAATGGTATAAGAAAAAGTATTATAGCGTTAGCCATGTAGTTGATTCCCAATGTTGCTAACTGAGCAGAAATACAGAATCATGTTTCGGTTGGATTTCCTCCTTAGCTTAAAGGTTAAAAAGTGCCTGGACTTTGGTGTTGGTCCATCTCTCTCTGTTTTCCATATTTTTGGAGTTAGTTTGTGGAGTAAGTATATGTAAACTGTGTGTTTACGCAACTTTTAAAAATAAGTAATGCAGTAGGAGCTAATTTAGTCCACCCAAAAGGCGTTCCTATAACTAAAATCATTCCTAGTTCCTGTGGTGCAAATATGCCAAAAAGTGGGTCCTGTCGCCAATAGTTATAGGAACTGTAAAAACGTTCCCTCCAGTGCAAAAGCCCCTATTGTCTCCTAAAAGAAATCGATTCTGAACTGCCGAAACGAGTCGTCAGCAATTTCAGTCTGACTTCCCTTTACATGCCTACGTAACAATGTAACAAATTGACTGCCTGTGAACAACGTCTACTTTGACCTACCCTCAAACACTGTAGTTGTAGCCGAGGCCTGAAAGAGTTTGGTTCATGTTGTCGACATGTTGATAAGATGCTATTTTTAGTGCTGCAAATCCACTTCGTATGTACTTCAAAAGAATGATGACTCGCGCTGGAACTGATATGGAAAAACTGGCGCCATTGTTCCTGTTCATATCACGGTGTATCAAGTGCTAGCCTACGGAGCTGAAATTCAGTTATGGTAATAGGCATTCTGTTTCCAACACACACTGTAAGTGGAAGACCAATCACAGACTGGACCATCTGACTAACCAGAGCAGAGTAGGCTTGTGAAAAGAAGGGGTTTAGAGAGACTGAATCTTTGAACTTACCACTTTCAGACTCATTGATAAATGAGGTGATGTGTATATTATGAGGAAATTAAAGTGTTTTTTGACCTTGGATGCATGTAAACCTATTGTAGGAGACCTCTAAAACAAAATAAGAACCTTTAAAATTGCATAACTCTCTGCTTCAATGACCCCTGTTGAAACCAATCTCAAGTTTTACTTTACTACATTCCGAACAAAGCATAATATTGTACTTTTTTTTTTGCACATTTTGGAAAAAAACATGATGTTCATTGTTATTTCGAACTGGAAAAAAAAAAAAAAGCTGCTTCAAGATGTGATATGTGAATCATTCTTTTGACCCAATTATTTGCATTGACGGATCAAACATAGGAATTTGACTCATTTGATTGCAATGGTTCACAACTCACTCAATGATCCGTTGGAACAAATCTAGTTATAATTGTAAGGGAATTATATAATTAAAATAAATTATATATTAAAATATATAATAACTTGAAGTAATCACTTTCTATATGACTTTATCAGTCTCTCACATCATTGTGGATGTATTTTGGCCCACTCTTCTTTGCAACGTTGCTTCAGTTCTTTGAGGTTTGCGGGCATTTGTTTATTCACAGCTCTCTTAAGGTCCTGCCACAACATTTCAATCTGGTTGAGGTCTGGACTTTGACTGGGCCACTGCAACACCTTGATTCTTTTCTTTTTCAGCCATTCTGTTGTAGATTTGCTGGTGTGCCTGAAATCATTGTCCTGTTGCATGGCCCAATTTCGGCCAAGCTTTAGCTGTTGGACAGATGGCCTCAAATTTGACTCTAGAATTCAAATTGTTTGGAAATTATCCTTCCCAGATTGATGGGTCTAAGATCATTGCTGATGTCTTTCCTCCCTGGCAATGAGTGTGTTAGAAATCAGGGATGGTGAGAGAACATTGTGCTTGGTATGTTCTTCGTCTTCAAACCAAACTTGGGTCCGAAACGCATCTTAGTACCAGGTGTAATTAGGGCCAATGACTGCTTTTGTGATATTTGTGCATGAGTCACTCAAAGCTTGATCTCAACGTAACTGAACAATTGTGTGGAAGAACACAACAACGTGGAGGACAATACAGTGATTCATAAACAACTATCACAAAGGGCTACATAAATACAATTTTGGCTCAAAGAGCCTTGGTGCTAGTAACACCAATTGGGCCATTGGTTTGGTTGATCGGGAACTTGCATGCAAAAATGCTGAGCATCAAATGCAATAAAACTACTTCAACGTGTGTGTGTGGTAAATCGATGGAGAAAAACCCAAACAAACGTCTCATGAGACACATCCTCTACCAGGCCGTAAGGGCTCTTTATTAGAGTTAGAAGAAAAAGCAAACACTTCACTGTCTGTCAGCAGTCCAACGACTAAAGCAACACACACTTTCTCACATTTTCCCACTTAGGAAACTACTCCAAGCCTCTCTCTGACTCAGCTGATCAAACATCAGCCCAGGCACATGTTCTAAAACAACAATAACATCACCTAATTCCCTACAAATACCTCATTTACCATCTCTGACTCCTTAAAGAACTGCGTAGGGCTGATCACTGGATGGATCAGGAACCATAAACACCTCCTCATAATCCCCTACAGACTCTGCCGGGGAAGCTCATCAGCACCATTGTGGGCAAGCTCGTGCGGGCCACCCGCGACACGGATGGGAGGAGAGACATAAACGAACGCTAGGGTGGGGTGAAACACACCATCACACACTCTCAGACATTCAAAGAGTGTTCATTAACACTCCCTGTTTGAACAGATGTCTACCTGACAAGAGTATATGTCTGGAGTAGCGAATAAAGACTGTATAAAAAAAATATCATTTAGCACCTGCAAATGAAACCAGCAGCAAAACCACAGTTTTTTTATTTTGAATCTCACTTTGTACATCTATTTATAATGTTCTCATTAAATCCTAAAAAACTTCACTAGTAAGATCAAGCAGGGGATACGGATGCTTTCCAAAAGCAAATGATTCAATGTCCTGCAATGTTTTTTTTTTTTTGCAAACAGGATAATAGAAAGTCAGTTGAAGGACATGAACTCATGGGGAATGACTGTATCAGGCATAGAAAGGTTCACTCCAGACCTGATTTCCATGTCAGGTTTGTATTCAAATTTAATAAGTTCTTAGAAATGGCAAACTAAAGACAACATCACCTTGACATTCAAGGTTAATACCAGAAAATAAACTGTGCAAGAGCATCCAGATCAATAATCTACAGCTTACAGTTGAACTGAAACCAAGTACGAGATCACTCTTTTTCCCTTGTCTTGGGCATTTGAATCAGGTCTAACTCGCAGAGACGTCCACGTGCGGCAGTCCAGCTCTTCCACCGGGCAGACTAACAGTCAAGTTCACGTTCAGCCGGCTCTCAGGAGCGGGACTGATGGTTCTTCATCTGTCATCTGCTCTCTCTCATAGCTTTAGAGAAAAGGGAGGATTTTTGAACCCTATCATCACGTCATGCTGTTAGCTACTACCTGTTATCATTAGGACATTATTGGGACAGGTTTTTATAAAAAAACGTAAAAAGTATTTGGACACTTAAGATACACTTAAAAAATATTGCATTAGTGTATCATATGTAAACCAATAGGCATTTTAAACATTTCCATAAATAATATATACAATTTTATATATGTAATTGTATATGTTTGTAACAATTTAATCTTTCTTTAATGTTTTCCTTGAAAAAAAAAATATTATATATATATATATATATTTGTAAAATATTATTAGAATTTAAAATAGCTGTTTTCTATTTTAATATATTTTAGAATATAATGTAGTGATGTCGAAGCTGAATTATCAGCATCATTACTCCAGTCTTCAGTGTCACATGATACTTCAGAAATCATTCTAATATGCTGATATAGTGCTCAATTATTAATAATGGTTCTTATCAATGTTGAAAACAGTTTTTGCTGCTTAATATTTTGGTGTAAAACCAAATATCATGATATATATATATATATATATATATATATATATAAAGTTCGCAACACACTTGTTTTCGCCCCCATTTTTTATGAGCTGAACTCAAAGATCTAAGACTTTTTCTATGTACACAAAAGGCCTATTTCTCTCAGATATTCTTCACAAATCTGTCTAAATCTGTGTTAGTGAGCACTTCTCCTTTGCTGAGATAATCCATCCACCTCACAGGTGTGGCATATCAAGATGCTGATTAGACAGCACGATTATTGCACAGGTGTGCCTTAGGCTAGCCACAATAAAAGGCCACTCTAAAATGTGCAGTTTTACTGTACATCCCAGTTCTTGCATGGCCAGCATACTCACCGGACATGTCACCCATTGAGCATGTTTGGGATGCTCTGGATCGGCGTATACGGCAGCGTGTTCCAGTTCCTGCCAATATCCAGCAACTTCGCACAGCCATTGAAGAGGACTGGACCAACATTCCACAGGCCACAATCAACAACCTGATCAACTCCAAGTGAAGGAGATGTGTTGCACTGCGTGAGGCAAATGGTGGTCGCACCAGATATTGACTTTTTTATTTGGACCCCCCCAATACAGTAAAACTGCACATTTTAGAGTGGCCTTTTATTGTGGCCAGCCTAAGGCACACCTGTGCAATAATCATGCTGTCTAATCAGCATCTTGATATGCCACACCTGTGAGGTGGATGGATTATCTCGGCAAAGGAGAAGTGCTCACTAACACAGATTTAGACCGATTTGTGAACAATATTTGAGAGAAATAGGCCTTTTGTGTACATAGAAAAAGTCTTAGATCTTTGAGTTCAGCTCATGAAAAATGGGGGCAAAAACAAGTGTTGCGTTTATAATTTTGTTCAGTGTATATACACTCACCTAAAGGATTATTAGGAACACCATACTAATACTGTGTTTGACCCCCTTTCGCCTTCAGAACTGCCTTAATTCTACGTGGCATTGATTCAACAAGGTGCTGAAAGCATTCTTTAGAAATGTTGGCCCATATTGATAGGATAGCATCTTGCAGTTGATGGAGATTTGTGGGATGCACATCCAGGGCACGAAGCTCCCGTTCCACCACATCCCAAAGATGCTCTATTGGGTTGAGATCTGGTGACTGTGGGGGCCATTTTAGTACAGTGAACTCATTGTCATGTTCAAGAAACCAATTTGAAATGATTCGAGCTTTGTGACATGGTGCATTATCCTGCTGGAAGTAGCCATCAGAGGATGGGTACATGGTGGTCATAAAGGGATGGACATGGTCAGAAACAATGCTCAGGTAGGCCGTGGCATTTAAACGATGCCCAATTGGCACTAAGGGGCCTAAAGTGTGCCAAGAAAACATCCCCCACACCATTACACCACCACCACCAGCCTGCACAGTGGTAACAAGGCATGATGGATCCATGTTCTCATTCTGTTTACGCCAAATTCTGACTCTACCATCTGAATGTCTCAACAGAAATCGAGACTCATCAGACCAGGCAACATTTTTCCAGTCTTCAACTGTCCAATTTTGGTGAGCTTGTGCAAATTGTAGCCTCTTTTTCCTATTTGTAGTGGAGATGAGTGGTACCCGGTGGGGTCTTCTGCTGTTGTAGCCCATCCGCCTCAAGGTTGTGCGTGTTGTGGCTTCACAAATGCTTTGCTGCATACCTCGGTTGTAACGAGTGGTTATTTCAGTCAAAGTTGCTCTTCTATCAGCTTGAATCAGTCGGCCCATTCTCCTCTGACCTCTAGCATCAACAAGGCATTTTCGCCCACAAGACTGCCGCATACTGGATGTTTTTCCCTTTTCACACCATTCTTTGTAAACTCTAGAAATGGTTGTGCGTGAAAATCCCAGTAACTGAGCAGATTGTGAAATACTCAGACCTGCCCGTCTGGCACCAACAACCATGCCACGCTCAAAATTGCTTAAATCACCTTTCTTTCCCATTCTGACATTCAGTTTGGAGTTCAGGAGATTGTCTTGACCAGGACCACACCCCTAAATGCATTGAAGCAACTGCCATGTGATTGGTTGATTAGATAATTGCATTAATGAGAAATTGAACAGGTGTTCCTAATAATCCTTTAGGTGAGTGTATATATATATACACATATATATATATATATATATAATTTTTTTTTTTTTTCAGGATTCTTTGATAAACAATGAACAGCATCTGTTTGAAATATAGATCTTTTGTAACATCATAAATGTCTTTTTTACCACTCGACTATATATAAATACAAAATCCATATATATATATATATATACATATACACACACACATTTTGTGGTTGTCAAACGTTAGTGGTTATTACGATATAGTTACACCTGTGCAAACTTGAGAGGAACTAGCTTCATACATCTACTATAAATTACCAAATCCTTTTAGTGCCACATTAGAGGTTGTTCTCATAAAAAAAGGAACATTTAACCCTCTTGTCCAGACTTTAGTATGCAGGTAAAGTGAGAGCTCCTCCATGTAAACCCTTGGCAATTGTTCGGAAACTTGAAGTCAAAGGTCACATGTGCACCTGCGTCTTAGACCAAACACTGAACTTGCCACCAACAGAGATCTTTCAATTCTTACGGCTTAGAGGTGCAGCTCCTTCATTCCCGAGGACAACAGCAGAGGAATTCCACAATCCACACAGAGGAATTAGGCAAAGTCATGTATCTAAATATACTAGATAGCTTTTCAGAAGGTAATGACTAACTTATGAGCATCCAAGAAAGAAAGCAACACGTTAACACATTTGCGACGAGACTCTCACGTGAAAAAAAAAAAAAAAAAAAAAAAATCAAGGACAGTAATGCACTTACAATGGAAATCAATGGTACAAACCATTCTGTAAGATTTAAAAAGCATGCATGTGTATAAAGCAGTTTTCAGTTCTTCAATAAAAAATATATTTGAGCTTTAAAGGCGTCTAAATAGTCTTTTAAGTACTGGGACTGTTTTGGCTGGTTGTGCATTGTAATCACTGTGGATGGATGTTTCTTAATGTTAACCACAGTTTTATGGTATATACATGTTTCTTGAGCATATCAGAATGATTTTGAAGGATCACGTGACACTGAAGATTAGACAAAAACAGGAACAAAGCACGCACATTACTGGCCAAAATATGCTCAAAGTTGGGTGTTCGACAAAAGAAATAATAAAAATAGAAAAAAAGCCTGTGTTGCTCGAAACGTAACCCGTGTGTGAGTCCACTATTAAAACAACTTGCATATTTTGGAGCTTTGGTGTGACGACTTTTTTTTTTCTATTTTTACACTGTAGATTAGAGCAATGATGCTCTAAAAATTCAGCTATGCATCATATGAATAAATTACATACTTAAATAGAAAAACAATTACTTTAGCTTGTAATAATATTTCAGAATATTACCTTTTACTGTATTTTTCATCCAATAAATGCAGCCCCGTTGAGCATGAGACTTTTTTCAAAAACATAAAAAACAATACCAACCCCAAACTTTTGAATGATAGTGTAGTTTTTTTTTTTGTTTTGTTTTTTTACAAACCAGTCAAAAAAAAAAATCATGTTAACTTAGAACAACCAGGTACAAGGAAAGTTTCTTCCCCCAGGCAGTCTACCTCATGAACAGTTAAATGTGAAATGATACATATGTGCAATGCCATTTATATTTATTTGAAAATAACCTACCTCTTTTAATCCATTCCCTGTAAATTCTATTCTAATTCTACTGTATATTCTGCTGTATATAGCATACCTGTACATACACATTTGTTTCTTTATATATACACGTGTCTCTTATTCATATATCTTTATTTTACTATCTGTGTACTGTTTAAGTACTGTGTACTGTTCTAAGCTTGTGTCACCAAAACAAATTCATTGTGTGTGCAATGAAGCTCTTTCTGATTCTGAACATTCATTTAAATCCAAACTTAAATAAGAGTTTACAGATAAATAATTGAAATCACACAGACATCATCTTATGCAAGCCAGGGAAATTCCTGCACTGCTAATTTATTGGAAGCTGAGGAACATAAAGGAACGGGGCAGTCAGACTTCTGTCAATAAAACTCTATACGTGTTCAACTGCCAGGTGTGTTTCAGCTGAAACTCTCAAAAACAAATTCAGAGCAAACCAAAATACATTCTAGTGTCCATCAAGAAATAATTCAAACCAATTCATATTCATTTAATTACTCAGAAGGACCTCAATAGATATAGAATCTGAATCTGATTTAAATGAAACTCAGGTCATGTGATCTGCATGTGTAAGGGATTATTGACTGAATAATACTAATGCTGGCCAGAAAGGACTGGATGTCTTTCTAAAGCTGTTATACAGATCTATGCAGTGTCCCCTAGAGACCTTAAGACAATTTCTAGAAGTTGCGAAGGGGCAATGATCTCCGCCTTAAAACTTTGGAACAACTGCAGGAACATGTCCCACAAATGCTGACGAAAAGCCACCGCCAAATTCTACAAAAATACCTCTAACATAGATATCTTTCATTATCTCTGAGTGCTATTCAGCCAGAGAAGGCAATAAATTACTGTACAGGTCTACATTCTGCCATAAACAATGATTTAAATGACATTTCAAATCTCAATTTGAATGTACAGATATGTCTTCAATTGTGCGTATTGGTTTTGGCTGGGTATATATAAAAAAAGTATGTTTCAGGTTTGCTCTTCTGGGTACTGTTTAGATGAAAAAAGGAATTAGAGAAGTCTAGAGGCTCTTATGCCCACCCACACATTTAAAGGACCGCCCCCTCATTAGCATATCAAGTCAGGAGAGGCCTCTGATGCCCTCTTGTGGGACTCAAAAAGATGTTTTTTTTTTGGGTTGAGTGCACAAAAACTTGAGCCGTCACAGTGAAAACTTAGGTCATGATTATTAGCTGAATTATACAGGGAAGTATTAAATGCTGAATGAAAAGAAGTAAACAGACGTGAGTGTTTGGACTCTATATGTGCGTATCATTTATTAAATCAGTCCACTTTCAGCTCGAGTGCTTATCTGGTTGGTTATGCAAGAGAAAGCCAGGGTCTTGCCATCCACAAGCAGCTACTTCTCTCCGTCCCTCTGGATCCTGCGTTTCTCGTGCTGGTGTTTGGTGATAATGTACTTGAAGAACTCGTAGACGGACCAGCTGATGGCAGTGGAGGGCATCTGGTATATGACCCTGGCCTGAACGCCTTTGAAGTAAGCGGGCAGGCCGCCAAGCCTGTACACAGTCCGGAAGGCATGGCCGAGGCCTGAAATGTGTCTTCCGCTCTGGCTGACGGAATCGAGAGCCAGAGACTCCTGCGTGTTCAGCAGGGTCTTGCAAACGTCCAGTGGCGTGGTGGCGGCGGCGGCGATGGCGCCCGCCAGCGCGCCCGACACCATGTGGGAGGAGGGGTTGTACTGTCTTTGGGGGTTCAACAGCTCCTGCAGGTATTCGTAGGTCATGAAGTGCAATGCTTGGAAAGGCACATTCATGGTGAGCTGTGTAGTGTAACTGCGATAAAAGGCCAACACCCCCTCCCGCTGCCACACGCAGCGCATACAGTCCAGAACGCCACGGTATGGCGAGTTATACATCTGCATCCTCTGCTTCACCACTGAACAAGGGAGGTCATCGCAGTCAGTCAGACAGGAAACAAAAGAGGACAGGAAGGGGAACATTAATCAAGTGTAAGAAGTCAGGTCATGACTGAAATACAGTAGGCCCATCAAAGCAGAAATGTCTGTTTCATCCGGACATGAGCAGATCAAACAAGCCTCCTGTCTGACCTACAGTCAAGCGGTCTGCAGGGAACAGACGAGGCGAAGGAGAGCAGGTGTCTAGGCAAGGTCTTAGTCTGGCACCTGCGCTGCTTAACCTTGAGCCTCAAGAGTGCAGAAACAGACACTGCCGTCTGACTGAGACTCGGGCCACTGGGGGATTTCGGTTAATGCTACTGTTTCAACATCGCACAGCTGTTAATTAGAGCAAGGCCAATCTGCTCCCACAAGGCTGTGTGTTTTTTTGGGGGGGAGGAGTTTTTTTTTTTGTAGTGAAATTAGATCTTTTCTGCCACCTCCTGGCTGGGAGTGCACAGTGAACTACCAGACAAAGGGAGTTAAGGTTTGCTGCTCAATTTATGCATTATTTGGAGGAGAAAGGTTTTTTTTAATTTTTTATATGAAATACAGAAATTATTTTTTTTGTATGATAAACCAAACAAAAATAATAGACTATCAAAATAATAAGCTGCAGTCCTACTAATTAGCATGGGACAGTTAGCTACATCAAAAAGTACCTTTCTCCTTTTCATCTATTTTTACTACCATGGTATGTGGCCCAAAAAAATGTATTGCCATAACATGAAATAAATCCAACATATCCAAATAAAAATAAAAACTAAGAGGATCCATACAAGTAAAAAATAAAGCATCCATGTAAACTTGATACAAATGCAAAGTAGAACAATAAACATACAACCATTCAAAAGTTTGGGGTCAGTAAAAATGTTTTATGTTTTTGAAAGTATCTTGAAAGTATGCCCAACAAGGCTGCATTTATCTGAAAACGACAGTAATATTGTGAAATACCACATTTTAAAATATCTAATATATAAAATCTAGTGATGCACCAATGGTATTTTTCTTTTCTGGCTGATACCCAATTTTAACAAACAACTATTGGCCGATTCCAATATTTGTCACTTGCTCTCTTATTTGAACTTTTGTCATTAAAATAGATTTTAATCATGTTTTAAAGTTCAAAAACACATGCATTAAGGTATACTAGCTAGTGTATTGCTGCACCATAAAATAATTTCGGACCCACTTTATATGAGGTGGCCTTAACTACTATGTACTAACATTTAAATGAATCATTTGATACAATGCACTTATTGTGTACATGTTTTTACATTGTACTTACATTTTAAAAATTACCTGCATGTAATTACATCTGCAATTAATTTCTGTAGTTACATTTATAATTACACTGTTGACACTTCCCTTACACCTAACCCTACCCTTAAACTTACCCATACCACCACACCTGTCCCTAACTTTACCCGTATCCCACCTCAATATCAGCAAAAGTGTTTTGCTATAGAATATGAACACAGTAAGTACATTGTACTTATTTTTGATGTAAGTACATAGTAGTTAAGGCCACCTAATATAAAGTGGGACCATAATTTCTATTGAACATGGATTGGATCCATTTAACAGGGCAACATAAATGCATCTTTATTCTGTCGTATTTATGAATTTGAAATAAACAGTGCTTTTCAGGTAAGTCTAACAGTAGTTTTCAGGTACAGAATTAAGTAATACATTAATTCTTATTAAAGTTACAAAAGTTATTTAGTTAAGAATAGCGAGTGATTTTTTTGTCTTTTGTTGTTCTATTAACATTAATACAAAGCAGCGTAGCAGGGATATTAGGCTGCTGTCACTTTAAGAGCTGCACAGATCCAATATACTGGTACACAAGTGTTTTATTTCTCAACTGTTTACGTTCATTTAAGACATAATTGACTATGTTTTCATGGATACTCACCAAGCGAAAGCGGAAGCCAAAGAACTCAATTAGTATTTGCGTGCCGTCTAAAACGCAGCTTTCCGGGTGCACACGCTTTGGATGTGCGCACACAAAAAGTTCTCTTTCACGTCTTCTTGCGCTAGAATTTTTAAGCCTTGCGAATTTAAACAAAGGATAAACTTCCATTATTTTACCCAGAGAAAAACGTTGGATTATGCAACAGACATTATACAACTCAGTGCCTTCACACAGTTAATTAATAAACCAATTTTAATAAACCACTAATAAACCGATGGTTTTAAATTGATCAAAAATTGGCCGATAAATATCGGCGGCCAATACATCTGTGCATCTCTAATAAAATCAATATTGAAAACAGTTGTGCTGCTTAATATTTTTGTGGAAGCCGTTTTTTCAGGATTCTTTAAACGTTCAAAAGAAGAGAATTTATTTAAAATACAAATATTTTGTAACATTATACATGTTTTTAGCGTCACCTTTGATCAATTTAATGCATATTTTCTGTATAAAAGTATATCTATCAGAAAAAAAAAATCTTACTGACCCAAACTTTTGAATGGTAGTATATAATAAAATATCTTAAATAGGAAATGGAGAATAAAGTTAATATACCTTCAGCTGGATTCATGGCAGCATCATGAAGCAATGTGGCAACACATCCAGCGGCCCCTGTAACACAGACCCTCAGACATTAGCACCAAAATTAGGGCATGCACACAGTGGATATACTGTGATACACAACAGTCAGATATACAGATGGATTAGATCACGGTCAAACAAAAACTGTTCAAAAACCTGAACAGCCACCAAATACCCCCTATGATTTAACAGAGAGATTAGGGATTGACTGGATAAACTCTGGGGAATGTTGAGTCAGGAGAAAAAGAGTCTTTTGTTCAGGCATTTACTTCACTTATTGTGACTGTTTTACGGTAAAAAACAAAAACTGCCACTGCTACTTCTGAGAATACAATTAAAATACAAAGATGCTAACAGGACATGTATCTTGATGTCAAATAATTATTTTCACCCCTTTTCTGTGTATTCTACTGGTAAACAGGAATATGCCAGCAGTTACTTACCACCCTTTCACCCTGACCTGGAGGAAAGAGAAAGAAAAGAGACACTACACAGCAACACCAACAATGACTTTTACCATGAGCTCCGCAGTGTTGAGTCTAAGGCCGAGATTTACTAACAGCTTGTGCTGGCACAAACCCTCTTTTGGTGTTAAAAAACTACTGTCAGACACGCTGTGAGAATTTAGCAATGAAAAGGCGTGAACAGATATACTTGTGCCTGACCTTATTGCATATGCATTTGTCAGACTGCTAAATTAATGGTGATTTACTAAGGTTTGCGGTAATCAGTTTACTGGTATTTTCACTATTATATACTGCCCCCATAGTTGGGATGGTTCACCCAAAAATTCTGTCATCATTTACTCTCATGTCGTTCCAAACCCGTAAGACTTAATAAATAACAATTTAAGCAATTAAAAACATTAATTATTCATAGCATGTTCAAAGACTACCCATATGATCTTCTCTTATATTTATAGCTGTTGTCGTGATATTGGAGAGTGGCATTTTTGGTTATTTTGGGATCTGACCTCATCACTAGAAAAAGATGTCAGCTAAGAAGACATGGGCAGATGTTTGAGTAATATCTGATTCATACAAATAACATAGCCACAGCCAAATAACTAGTTCCAGAATGTTGTCCATTGCTGAACTTTAGGGCCTGTTTACACCTGGTAATATTAAGATGCGCGTTGGTCGATCGAGTCAACGAGACATTCCCGTTTATACCTGGTGTTTTAATCCGTCTCTTTTGCAGGGTTGCCAACTTTTAAGTTCAGGTTGGAGTGAGATTTTTTTTTGGGTGGGGGGGGGGGGGGGGTGGGGGGGGGGGGGGTTGATTGGCACAAATATCGATTTCAATCTTGATTCAGTATAAATTCATATGTATAGCCTAATGTACATATATAAGGAAAAATAAGTTTGCCTTTTTAGCACTATTTTAAACTTTTCTTGGGTTAAATTATATTTGCTCGCATTCATTAATATTCACTTGTGTGTGCTTATATAAGAATCATTAAAAATATTAAGATGTAAGTTATTAACGTTTTAAATTGTCACATTTAAACAAATCTAGTGTTTGATCATGTCTAAATATTTATTCAAATGCACAACCTAAAAATAAGTAAGCAGTTATGATCTACAATACTTTTTTGAGCAACTAGACTAGATAGGCCTACATGTATATTTATTAAAGAGCCATACAGGCACCTAGTGGGTAATGGCATTACAAATGAAAATTATTTTTTTTCCAGCCACAAAATGACTCTAATTTGCCTCTTTGCATTGGAATTCTCTATTTTAACCTTAATTACTACACTAATTGTAATATAAATAATACAAATATTAGAAGAAAAATATTTTAAGTGGTCATTAATGGACCATAATTATTGCACAAATAGTATTTAGTACCAAAAGATCTCAAAATATTCAATAAATATTATTGAAATAAAATATAGAACGTTTATTTAATTGAAAAATAGTTAAGGTGTATGGTCATATTTGACCACCAATGAGTATGAGTGTGACCAATTAGTAAGGAATACCTGAGGGCTAAATACAAGAAAAACATTAACATTAATGTTAACAATGTTGCTGCATCTCCATCACTCTCCATAATAAAGTGATACTGTAAATGTGGTTGAGGTAATAATCAATGCACACTATGCTGTACTGTTTACTAAAAATTGCTGCAAATACTTGTATAGTGAAGCTGTTGTCTATTCAAATGTATGGACAGCGCTAGTTTGTTTAGAACTATTGAGAGCTCCATGAACCACGTGACCGCGCGCGCCGCCGGGAGATGAAAGCATGTCGCAACCGGTCGCAACTCTGTTTTTCACTGGCTCTGGCTTTAACTGTTATACCACATTAAGTGCGCCAACGGTATTTATTGTTTGAATTTCGTATTAAAACTTAAATTTAAAAGCTTAGACTTTGTTCCATATCAAAAGCAGGTTTGGCAATTTGCCGTGAGTGAGAGCGTGAGACAGAGCCTAAAAAGGGTGTGTCTCACGCCAAATGCGTGAGAGTTGGCAACCCTGTCTTTTGTCCACTTTCAACCACTTCTATCCTGATTTCTTTGAGGGAAGGGTCTATGGGCGGGTAAATGTATGGGCTTTTTCCGATCTTTCGATCTAATGGACGAAATAAACTCACACAATTTACATATGTACACAAAAGGAGATGACGGAAAAACATACGAATAGAAGCAGCTTTCATTTTTGCTCTGACAGCTGCAAGACTGTCGCAGAGTGCGTGTTAGATATCAGGAATGGTGAGAGAACATTGTGCTTGGTATGTTTTTTCAAACCAAACTTGGGTCTTCAGCCGACAAAGTTTAAATCCCGTCTGGCTAGTGCGCTTCCCATAATGTTTACACATTAGGTCAGTAGGCGGTCTTTTGTGCCTATTCGAACACATTCGACCAAATGAGCGTTTACACTATGAAAGCAATCCAGTCTAAAGCGATTTCAGCTACCTCTAGAAGTGGTCAAAAGTGGACAAGCTCAAAACTTTTTAGACCCCGTTTACACTTGTATTTAACATCGTCCACTTCGATCGACCAAAATGCATCTTAATATTACCAGTTGTAATCAGTGCCTTAGTTACTTTAAACACTACCAATGCATCTAATATGTTAATACAGTTCAGTTGAAAAGGCCTTATGAAAAAGCAAAAAACTTAAAAAGACATTTACTGATTGCCCTATCTAGAAATTCATGCCAACTAACAATCTACTCCGCATTGAATTGTGGGTGTGCTGGTGAGAGGAAATCAGCAGTGCTGACGGGCATGAAAACTGGTACCGTTCGCCAAATGACTGTTTGCTCCTGGATGGATGATATCACTGAGGACCTTTTTCAACCTTTCGTAACAGGCGAAGTAAAGTGCGTGGGCAGGCCCCGCCCCTACAGCTGTAACATTCAGGCCCCTGATTGGCCTCCAGATTCCCTCTGTCCTCACAATTTGCCGCAAAGCGTCCATCACGTTACGGTAGCGGGCAGCTGGCTCTGGCTGAAGGCTCTGCATGCGCGTCTGAAACAGAGAACAATAGTTTCAACTTACAAGCCCCAGCATGTGGATTAAAGTATTAGTATAAATACAGGTATTAGAAATGGGGATTTTTCATTCAGACCTGCTGATATTTTCTGTGTTCCACGCGAAACAAAAGCCAAAATTCTATTTTTAGCAACTTCTTTTCTTTATAAGCTACAATAAAATATTTATTATATTTTTAATCAGTTAAAACAGCTGGAAATATTCCATCTATGATTAATAGATGTTTTTCAATGTTATTACAATCCCTTGTTCGGTGGAAAACTATAGCATACAGTGAATTGCTTATTCGTTTCAACCCATATATGGGTGCTACGATTTATCGGGCGCCGATCATTATCAGCCGATAATAGCTTTATATAGTTTGATCGGTTGACTCTAAGAGCCTCTATAAGAACTCGCGAGACATTTTTTCTATGCGAAGCTAAAATTGCTCCACTGCATTAACCGTCTGGCAGTTCTACCAGGTGTCTAAAAAGGACAATAAATTTGCAACGTCTTTGCGGAGACATTGCAACAACAGCAACTCTTCTGCAAATGACAGCGAGAAAACAGAGCGGTGCAATTTTAGTGCATTTTAGCCCGAACTTAACGTCCAAATCTGCTAGATCAGTGATTGTCGTAAAATGCAGTCAAACTGCAGGACGATAATAAAAAGAGTTATTAAAACTGTGTTAAGGTATAGTTTACCCCGAAATGAAAATTTTGTCCATTTACTCACCCTCATATTGTTTCAAACCTGTATGAATTTCTTATGTTGAACACAAAAGAAGAAACTTTAAAGTGTTGGTAATAAAATAATAAAAATGTTGGTAACCAGACAGTTGATGGCACCCAATGACATTCTTTAAAATTTCTTCTTTTGTGTTCAACAGAAGAAAAAAAACTACAGGTTTTACAGGTTTGGAACAACTTGAAGGTGAGTAAGTAATGACGAAATTTAAATTTTTTGGTGAACTATCCCTTTAAGCCGCAAAAAAGATACTGTTCTCCAAGTGGCTTTCTGTGAGCATACTCTGAGACGGAGTGGAACACAGAGAAGCATAGCGAACTTTCAGCTTCGGGTTTGCACCTAAACAGTAAAATACACAGAAATATGTACACAGTATATTGGATCCGTGCATTATGTCTTAAAGTGACAGCATCCTAATAAACCTGTTGCCGTCTGTTTCAATGGTAATCAAAAAACAATAGACAAAGAGAAAAATCACTCATTGCTCTTTAGTAGATTTAGTAGGATTAATCTATATTTAATTTATACAGTGATGACTATGCAGTGGTTTTACATTTGATTACTTTGTTGATAAAGACTGTTCTGTTTTTTTATTTTTATTATTTATTTCACAGGAATGCTATATTTGTTAAGCCCTCAGCTGTTCCTAATCACCTTTAAGAGAGGGAATGGAATGGAACACATGTTGCTTGAGAGTTGTCAATTCATGATACTTTCTCATCTCTTAATTTTTTTTAATAGTACATTGTTGTTAAGAATAGCTAAATAACCCCAGTGGGTCCCCTACTGGAAGCCTTCTATTCACCATGTAATATTATTTATTTCTGTGATCGGTATCGGACAATATTGCTTCCAGTGATCGTAATCGGCCCCAAAAATCCTGATCTGAGCACCCTTATTCCAAGACCATTACAAGCCACTCTCACAATTACTTGAAAACCGATGTTAGCCAGCTACAAAATACTACCTTGCTGACATTTAAATCAGCAGGATTTGTATACTTTTATTGGGTGGTGGTGATCCCCCTCGGTTGGAATCGCATTCTGGTGGGGGGAGTATATTCCCCCTCGGGTGAAATCACGGGGGGCCCCCCCGAAAGCCGGGGGCCCCAAGAATCGTCACCACCTTTCTCGCCTCTAGCGACGGCCCTGAGGGTAAGTGTCCCCAAATTTACTAATCTTTCATTTAATATCTCAGGGGAAAAAAAGAGACATCAATGCAACACCAAAAATACTGTTACATTAAGTATGTACAAAGAAAATCAACTTAAAATAGACCATAAAAAAAATAAAAACATGATTACATGAATAAAGCCTTGCAAGTCATTGGATCTGTAGATCAGAACTGAAGTTTGTAGAAATAAGATCACACAGGGACTTAGTCTAACCTAATCCTCTTTTACTGCAGCGCTACTATATCACCTGATGTACAGGAGAAACGTGGGTGCAATTCAGTGCCTGGAGCAAGGGTGATTCTAGGATTTCAATATTAGGGGGGCTCAGCCCCAAATGAGGGTATGATTTAAAAAAATAATAATTTAATATATTTGTATACTAGGGCAAGCATTAACAATACAGCAGGTTCTACACTACCTATCAAGTCATTCCCTGAATATTTAATTAATTTCTCATTTTAAATAAACAGCTAATATTCATTAAGAATATAGATAAACTTTATATTACTGTATTTGTCTAGATTGGCTATATGTGGGTAAAATATATATATATTTTTTAATATTTTTCTTCAACGCGTAATAACACTATTTTTTTAGTTTTAAACACTATTTGTGCAGTAAAATGAACTTTAAAGAAGACCTACATTTCTCATTTTCATTCATGGAGATAACATGGAAAGTGTGCCATGCTTTACTGGAGGATTTCTGTCACCAGGTGGAAAACAAACACTTTTAACTAGGGCTGTCAATCGATTAAATTTTTTAATCGTGATTAATCACACTTTTGTTGTGCGATTAATCGCACACTTATGAAATTAAGTATACGCCATTTATCTCATTAAACAAATTAATTTTGTCATCATTTGCTATATCCAGCAAAGTAAACAATCAGAAAACTGTATTGGAGACCCCAAAAGGACACCAAATAACCAAATATAAGGAGTCCACATAATTCTATTATATAATAAATTTATACACACCTAAGCACCCATGAAAAAAAACATTACAGAAAAAAACTTTACAGAATTCAGTGTATAGTATGTGTACAGAGCAACAACAACGAGTCAAGCTTTCATTTTAGACGAGTCAAGCTGCGATACCGAACAGGACCACACGGAGACACCAAAAAAACTCCTAAATCAACCGCTTTGACTGCATAAACCTACGATTACTAAACACAGCGTACACGACAAATCAAACATGATCCTTTCCTGAGTGTGTGTGAAAACAACACGAATGTACTGAAATGTGTCTGTACATGAATGCAGCGTGCGATCAGTGATCGAGAGCGTGCACATACACGGTTTGTTGCTTGTGCATCAATATAACAGACTCTCACACGCTTAATGTACGACTCCTGTACATCACCAAAATTGCCCTCTTCAGAAACAATCGCAGAATGCGACAGAGCTCGTGTTTTAAAGCAAAGCACACACTGGAATGAATAATTCACTAAAAATGCAATGTGTGTCTCTATTCTCTCTGATATGTCTGATGTAATCAGCCTGGCCTCCTTTACATTAGCGCTGTTTTGGACTGTTTGAATGAATTTGATTACTGGATCATTGAAACTTTCCCAGAGTTTAATGGCCTAAAATGGCTTGATCACAAACAGAGAAGCAGAACTAGGTTAAATAGTTAGAATGGAAATTTCCTCCTACCAGGGTTACAGGTGCTTGTAGATGCTCAGTGTGATTGTGATAAACTCACGACTTCTAAGATCATCTAACTGCGTGACGAAAATTACGTTAATGACGCGCTTCATGTACTTCTGTAATTTATTTGCGTTCAATTATTTTAACGCGTTAAGTACTTTAAAATGAATCACATGCGTTAACTCGTTAGCATTGACAGAACTACTTTTAACATGAAAATGACATATTACCACTATAACCAGTAGATGGCAGCAGAGGACCACTCACTAGCTTATTTGCCATTTCCACTTCCTTTTATACTTCTTTTCGCGTGTTTGCTTTTGGATTTATTATAAAATGAATATTATAACAAATTTTAGCTATTTTATTGCACTGAAGAGGAAAAGTCTCATTCCATTTAGATTAAAGGAATTTCACAGAATGAATAAATAAGCCCAGATTTTACAGTGGATGGGAAACAGTCTTGTATTGCTCCCGCATCATATTATGTAAACCGCATTTATGACAAAAAAACTACACAGATGTAGATGTCATGACAATCTATCAATAAATGCACACACCTTGTCCTCTGCTTCTGATGCTGGCGCTGCGCTGAATAACGCAGACAAAAAAACAGGGAGGAGCCGAAGCCTGCTGCCAGTCTCATATGAGTCTTAAAGGGGACTGAGGCAATCATGAATTTATTTACAGATTACCAAGGTAATCACAAATTTTTAGGGGGGCTGGGTAGAAATTTAGGGGGCCTAGTGACGCCCCTGGCCTGAAGCCAGCTTCAACAGAAACACTGACTTTCAACAGGGAAAAAAAAAAAAATATGAAGCTGCCAGTAATGTACTTGGTAGCACAACATGTTTAGTAGGTTTACTTTGTGGAGTAATGAACTTTAGACTACCACAAAAGTCATGTTTGAACGGACATGGACAGATTTAGTGTAACTGAAAATAAAAGTTCACAACAGCAGCTGCAATGTGGTGAAATCTGAGATGGCAGTGGTGGTTGTATGAGTAATATTATACCAGTAAGGAAACAGTACATCCATAATAAAAGGCCCGGGAAATCATTATAATTGCCAATAAATGTGTGTAAATCATGTCTAAAACCAGTTCCTCATGACAGGGTAGTAAGGAACTGCAACCTCTGACAGGAAATTCCAAGATTGCTCTTGAAATCATTATTGCAAAACAGACCAAGGTACAGAGACTTGATCAGTAACAGTGCAAAACAGAGAACTGATCTTTTATTACAACAAAGGAAATTATTTAATTTCTATTAGGAAACAGCATACTGAGATTAAGGTGTCCATTTCATAACTTCCATAACTTTTTTAGTCATTTGTGATTACTAGATAATTTTCTTTTTCATTCGTTTTATGCTTTTAAAGCGGAGCATACCCCTAAAAATTATTTATTCTAGATTCACAACTCACATTCGATAAAGCAACTTTCAAAAAAGGTGAATAAATAATATTGGTTTAAAAAGAAAGTAGACTTGTACTATTTTTTGGTAATTAAAATAGTTTATTTTTAATTTAAATGTAAATTAACCAATTATATCTCTGCTTTCAAATTTATGATTATAAATTTTATATATATATTTTTTTTTTCTCTTCCCTAGGGACCAGAGATGCAAATTAGCCTGTGCTATAATCTCTATGTACAATGCATCGTTTTTATTTATATGGGTTATATTTTTATATTTTTACAAATAAAGTCAAGTCAATGATGGACTGAACATGTGCTGTAGTTACTTCCATGTTCTACACTTTGTTCTAATTCTCTTCTCTAAACAGGGGCAATGTGCCACACTGTGTTCAATGATTTGAACTTACCCTTTGACTGAAGCGTAAACAGAATCCCTCTACATTTACCTTCCCTAATGACTCATAGTGGTGTGAATCAACCTCAGCTTGGAATTTACATGTTTTGCAAAGAGAAGGACCAAAAAAATAAATAAATAAATAAATAAATAAATAAAATAATTCTAACAGGAAAATACTTTTACCAATTTAACTACTAACATATTTCAGAATTAAGATATTCAACAAGTAAAAATGTGGTGCGAACTTAATTTGATAGACTGACACATTGAAAACTGACTACCATAATAAGTGATCTCTGATAGGTAGATGAAGAGGTGAAGAGAATTTTACATTTTTGTAAAATGTGTGGCAGTTGGAGCATTGTGGCATTCTGAGCATATGAAAATGAGGAAAAAAGCCCTACATGTAAGCTAGGGCAAATATTTATACTCAAGGTTTAATAATAATAATGAAAAAAAAACTATGTTAAAATATACAAAACAGTTTTGTGTTGTCTATATTCACAATCTGGACTGGCTAATTAAGGAGAGAACAGCTGTAAAAGACATGATAAAGAGTCTTTGTCTCTAAAGAACCCTTCACATCATCCTGACAAGAGCAGCTGAACACTCAAAACAATACTTCCTTACAGTTTGCCAAAAGGCATCCTGATCCGTGCATTCACAGACTCACTTTGGTTATGTTCAGACTGCAGATAAATGTGGCCTAAATCCGTTTTTTTTTTTTTTTTTTTACAGTATCAACAGCACAAGCCACATAGAATCTGATCTTTTTAATTCCGATTTGGGCCACTTCCATTTGGCTATGTTCACACTTGTCAGTCCAAATCTGATTATTTGTGTACCTGATTGGAATCTGATCTAAATTATTGACTGTCCTCACTGTGTATCGCAACTTTTCGGATCGGATTTGCGTGTCCCGTGGCACGCTTTCATTTTACAGAATATCTGCATTGGTTTCTGCAGCAATGACCTTGAGTTAGTAGGCATACGCCAAAAACAACAACAGCAGCAGTGTGGAGGGGTTTGCAAAACAGATGTTGTCTTATTTACAACATGACAATGTGTAGCTGCCTACTACATCTTCTGAGGCAGTGGCAGAAAGGAAGAAGGCTGGTATGCGCAGCTTTATTCCATACTGTCGTCTCCGCCAGGCCAGTCTTAAAATTCAGGATGTCTCCATCATACATGTCATTTTCTGCTCGACCGGCATTTTGCAACAACACAACATCTTCTGTAGCGACTTTCAGCATGTTTACTATAACAACGTCGGACATATACATTTTACATGACGTGATAAAGAGACAAACCACACTAAATCCGATTACAGTGGGCAGACTGAAACGGATTTCCAGAAAAGCGCATAATTCCATAAAGATCGCATTTCATGTGATTTTTTTTCCCATTCACACATGCTAAATATGACCGGATTCCAATCGGATACGCACAAAAATCGGATTTTGACACAGTCTGAATGAGACTTTAGTGGTCCTAAATCCGATACAGGTCAGATGTTTTGCAATGCAACCTCAGTCTGAACAGTCATATCAGAATTCATGCGACTTTTACGTCACTCTAGATCAACATTCTGCGCTCATGGGAGTCACTTTTACATACCCAAAGTCATCAGGACAGTTGTGAAAGGCAGTCAGTGAAGGACAGTGATGTGTCAGAGCTCATAAGTATTACAGTGACAGCTCTATATACAAGCAAAACATGAGGGCTTGTATCATAAATGTTTAAAAACTATGCTCTCTCTTTTCGCATCCTTGTCTTTGTTTTTTATATTGCCTGCGCATAAACTCGCTGGCTTCCATGCCAGATCACACAATAAATAAATGCGTAATCGCTTACTTTAATGTCCTCCGAGTTTACTTCCATATGACAATGTGTCTTTTTATTGTTCTTTGCACATGCGGGTAACTCTAGGACCGTGATCTGTTCACACTGGAATCTGATATTGGCCACATTTAAAACAACAACGTGAACAGCTATACAAAAAAAAAAAAAAGTAGCGATCGATATCATTCTCGCATGAAGAATAAAGCGACACAGTAAACAACAATGGAGGACATACAGCAGATCTTGTTTTTGCTTCTCTGCATGTAGCTGTTTGTCACAAGAAGACAAGTTTTTATTGAGTTTCAACTGTATATAAAAAAATGGCGTCTCTTGTGTTGTCATTCCCCTTGTAGCATGCGCAAGTGGCGATTTTCTTTCACCCAATCAATGTTCTGCAGTGAGTCTAGCTCCACCCTTTAGGTACCGGACTACTGTGCTAGGTACCCCAACAGAAGGGTCCCAAAAAAGTGGTATGGATCGGGATTTTGGTACTTCTGACAATAGAAACACAAATAATTGTGTACTGTACCGCTCAGTGGATATGTGTCTTTAGAGTAGGAATTAGACATATTGGGCCCTATCATACACCCGGCACAAGTGTTTTTTGCTAGTTTCAGCCTGACGCAGTTATCATTTTTATGTCATACGCCAGGTTGTTTAAATAGCAAATGCATTTGCGCCCATTTGTGCGCCCAAGGGCGTGCTGGTCTGAAAATGAGGTGTGTTCAGGCGCATTGTTGCCGTGTTGTTATTTTGAGGCAACTGAAATAGACTGCGCCATTGGCCAACTGAAACCTGGTCTAAAGTCAATGGCGCAATATTTTTTTGTTATTTAAAGAGCGCGTTAGTAATATGCGCCTATAGGCGGGTGCACAACATGCGTACACTTTGCTTATTACACACACAGGGATGCGCAGCAGCACACAAACATTTTTAAATATGAAAAATTAAAGGATTAAAATGTAAAAGATTATTTTTGTGTATATAAATATAAAATGCCTAGATGTCATAATGGATAGTCATTGTATCAGAATTAGCCTACCTATTTGCAGTAATGATGAGCAAGCAGGAGTCATTGGATGAGCGCTAAGTTTCCTCGCTAGAGAATCATTCAGTTTTTCTGCTTGCAAATTCCACCATGTAAATAGAGAATCCGCCATGGCACAAGCGCAACTGGCTTTTAAAGGGAATGGGAGATGAGACTCTGATTGGTTTATTGCACGTTATGCCCAAAACACACCCATGACTCATTAAGAGAATAGGGACAACCCTTTTAGACCATGCGCCGGGCGCGCCGACCACTATTCCCGTGGTTAAACTAGCAAAAGTGGACACGCCCTACGTGCACTTGCGCCATGCGCTTTAGACCATACGCTTAGATCGTTAAAATAGGGCCCATTGACACAAATTTCACAATTTGATTCGATTTTGATTCACAAGCTTGTGAGTCAATTAAATTCTGATTTCAATTAAATCATGGATTAATTTGGAAATACATCAGGTATGATAAAAAATTAAGTTTTTCTTTTAATAATAACAACATTATAATAATAACTTTTAATGACAATTACGTTTCTACTCCAATTTATTTTTTGAAATATAAACATTTAAATGGTGGCTGTCATAAAAACACGTTTTTATGACGGATTTATTCAAACATACATAATATATATTAAAAAAAAACGGTTAAGTAAAAATATAATGAATATAATCAAAATGCTACTCTCTACAGTTAATTTTTCTAGCAGACTATCAAGTTTATGGACGTAAATGGCTTTTCTGAGGTAAATGTAAAGTCACGTTACATTATTTACAAGCTGTTTATTGACATCTCTCCATTGTTGAAACACAGATTAAGCGATTACACGAGGCATGATACAGATTTCGGTAAGCTTTACCGTTTCTTTCAACATACCTTCTGATGTTCATTCAAGTTTATTCCATGCTGTAACTAGCAGTAAAGAGGAAGAGATGATCAGTTCATGTGCTGCTTGAATGTGCTACAGCAATCTGTCACGCCACATTAAAGAGCACCACCACCATGCAATATTTATTGTTTGAATTTTGCAATAAAATTGACAGAATTTGAAAGCTGAAACTTTGTTTCATATCAAAAGTAACAAACAAAGCTTACTGCGATGTATTGAATAGGAGGTACTCTACAAAGTTATGTACACTACAGATCGATTCTTGGGATTTAAGGATCAATATCGGTTCATGGGAATAAGAACTGATTAAAATTAAGATGCTTTCTGAGTATCAGTCTAGCAGTTACAGGACTAGAGCATGTTACGGATCTGCTGTGGTGCAGATAATAAAAACAATATATTATTTTAGTTAGTGTACTGTCTCTATGGTAACCTTCAACTTGAAAGGCAAAAAAAAACGCGGCTGAATCCGAAATCGCCCCCTATAGCCTTAAATAGGGCACTATTTGAGGGGACAGCCATTTGTAGTGGTGTCCGAAACCATAGTGCACTCATTCTATCCCACATTGCACCGCAATAACGAGTGTACAGCCGATGTACACACAACGGCTGTCCGAATTCACTCACTTGTTTTCATTCACTCCTTCAAGTGAACTGTATTAGTGGATTTATAGGGTTGATTGATTGAGGGTTTAGGGGGCGATTTCGGATTCCGGCCGCGTTTAAACTACAGTGGACTCAATGCGCATGCGCGGGGCAGCGTCAACAAGATCACGTGGTTTATGCGCGGCGGAGCCACGTGTGACCAGGGTGTTCGATTCCAGTTTTTTTCCGAATCCGACTCCCACTGTAGGAGTCTATGGAATCGACTCCATTTACATTATATCAAAACAGGGTCAGAAATAAGACAAAATTGCAGTTGTTACACACTTAAATGATTTTCTCCCGACACAAAGCCTTAAAATCCCCTTATTAAAACCACACACTTTTAGCATGACCGTCCAAATTAGTCCAATTTAGCGATGACTTCAGTGGCTATCAACGTTGCTACCTAGCTGTTGTCGATACCTAATTTTACAGAGGAAAAAGTCACGAAAAAAGCTGTTGTCGAGTGATGGCGCTAAACGCACATGATCGTTGTCTTAAAAGGTGAGTTAAAGATACTAAAATACATACAATAATGTACACTTATTGATGTGTTTCTTCTTGATGTGAGTTTATGATTATGGTTAGTTTAATGATTATGAAAACAAGGTTAACCATGGAAAACCAAATCTATATTTATTGCATTAATATACCATCAGTTAAACTAAAGCTAGCATGGAGGAAGCCTATGTATAATTACAAACTAAAGTTGCTGTGACTGTTTTCTATTTCTAAAGTAAGCACTCAAATAAATGTGTGTGACAAAGTTTCTGCTACAGCTCTCTGACGCGGTGTATTGCGTCAGTGTCTGAATTCCTCGCTTCATTTCATTCACTCCTTGCTTATAGTACACTCAACTGCCATGCACTTTATAGGGATCAGAGAAACAGTAAACAAGTGAGCGATTTCGGACACAGCAACAGAGTCGACACCGAGAGTCGATTCCTGTGCTGGAGTCGACCCCGACTCTGGGGCTATTCAGAATCGAGGAATCGACTCTTTTGGAGTCGACTCCCCATCACTACGTGTGACCTTCTACGCTCATGTTCATGTTTCATAATGACACCTCACAGATAGACAGGTACTTACACTCACAACCACAGGATGCAATTATATTACACCAACAAAAAAAGAGGCAAGCTGCTGGTGGAATTACATGTTTGGGACTTTAGTTATTACCAGATAAGTCCAGACATATCTTTATGTTTAAGAGATTACAGGACTACAAATGAGCATTACCATTAATAACCGCAAGGACGGTTAAGTGCAATAGTTAATTATATATGTAAAAAATAAAATACAATTTGAGATCGGACTAGAGGGAAATTGTTGTCTGAAAAGTATGTAGGCTGTAAAATATATACAGTGTGGAGATCACACAGGGAAGCTAACTCGACCTTGCCAGTGTGTTGGATCTTTCAAAGGCCTGCTGGTCACAACAGTCATGTTAATGAATTCTTTCTTGAATTCTTTATAAAACTTTAATTTCTCATTTAATTACCTTCACACAATCAATAGGGAACATCAGGCAATGCTCCATGATTCCTGCCACTGCTCCTGCCAACATGTGCGTGCTGGTGGAGGCACCCTGGGGCAAACCCTCATAGTCCGGTTCCGAGAGATCACTGGCCTCTTGGGAGCCATAGAAATGTCCAACATGAAGCTCCGGTTCTCCTGTTAACCGAGGTGTCAAAGTGCCAACGAGACTTTCCGAAACACCCCAGAACCTGCTGCCGAGCCAGTGTATCTCCGCGCCCGCGGAAGCTCGGGCCACCGCGGCATCGCCGCCCGATGTGTCCGCTGTCATCCGCCGCCTGCGCATAAAACCATCCGCTTCCATTTGCAGCACCCTATCCTTTAAAATCATGCGTCCACGCCGCGTTCAGTTCGGGCCTCTCCCGCCTGCGCACCGGGGAGAGGACGTAAAACGAGAACTGCGCAGCAGGAGGTGACAGACAGAACAGGCCGCGGCGCGAGGGGAAACGGAAACGCCCTCTCTCACTCTCCCCTGCGCTTTGATTGGAAGAAGCCGATGCCATTCAAAACAGAACGCGCGCAGTTGAACCAGTGACATAACGTAGCGGATAAGAAGCTCCACTCCTTTTCACGATTCGGTTCTTCTGGACAGTTTGTTTCCATGAATTGCCTCAAATACAATTCAGCTCGTCTTTTTTTTCAGAACTACAACAATACATACACATAGAAAAACACACAGGCAGGGGGGTAGGCTAAACATTATATAATTAAAGGACTCACAAATAGAAACAGTTTTAATTGCTTTCTTATGTGAATGAAAAATAGTCTTTATTTGAATTTCTTTTTCAAGAACCAAAAACTAAGGTTTGGTTTTACTGTAGCCTACTTATACATTAATGTATATGAAATTTAGCAAAAATTACAGTTACATTTATAATATAGTATTCTTTCCTTTTATTTGAGGGGATTTTAGTAAAACCAAATGTAACATTTTCTAAACACAAAGAAAAGGTGGGGTCAATGTTATCAATTATAAATTTAGTCAAATCTCTCCGAAATTTCCTTACATGAGCGCAATGCCAAAATAAATGAAGGTTTCAGCCAATGTATTGCAAAAACAACAGTTCAAATAAATATTAAATAATCAATTTAAAATGTAATAAATCTTGCTTCCACCAGTCTATTCCAATAAACAATACAGTTTGGCCATTCTGCTCGTCTCTCACGCCCTGACGCACGGTACTATCTCACACACACACACATAAACACACACACATATGTGTGTGTGTGTGTGTATGTCTGTGTGATTTAGTTACACACACACACACACATAGGCCTACTATATATAGGCCTACTATATATATATATATATGTATATGTGTGTGTGTGTGTGTGTGTGTAACTAAATCACAAACACACACACACATATATACACCGATCAGACATAACATTATGACCACCTTCCTAATATTGTGTTGGTCCCCATTTTGCAGCCAAACCAGCCCTGACCTGTCGAGCCATGGACTCCACAAGACCCCTGAAGGTGTGCTGTGGTATCTGGCACCAAGATGTTAACAGCAAATCCTTTAAGTCCTGTAAGGTGCGAGATGGGGCCTCCATGGATCGGACTTGTTTGTTCAGCACATCCCACAGATGCTTGATTGGATTGAGATCTGGGGAATTTGGAGGCCAAGTCAACACCTCAAACTCGTTGTTGTGCTCCTCAAACCATTCCTGAACCATTTTTGCTTTGTGGCAGGGCATTATCCTGCTGAAAGAGGCCACAGCCACCAGGGAATACTGTTTCCATGAAAGGGTGTACATGGTCTGCAACAATGCTTAGGTAGGTGGTACGTGTCAAAGCAACATCCACATGGATGGCAGGACCCAAGGTTTCCCAGCAGAACATTGCCCAAAGCATCACACTGCCTTCTTCCCATAGTGCATCCTGTTGCCATGTGTTCCCCAGGTAAGCGACGCACACACACCCGGCCATCCACGTGATGTAAAAGAAAACGTGATTCATCAGACCAGGCCACCTTCTTCCATTGCTCCGTGGTCCAGTTCTGATGCTCACGTGCCCACTGTTGACGCTTTCTGCGTTGCACTGGGTATTCTGACATCTTTATATCCGAACCAGCATTAACTTCTTGAGCAATTTGAGCTACAGTAGCTCCTCTGTTTGATCGGACCACACAGGCCAGCCTTCGCTCCCCACGTGCATCAATGAGCCTTGGCCACCCATGACCCTGTCGCCGGTTCACCACTGTTCCTTCCTTGGACCACTTTTGATTGAGACCTACCACTGCAGACCGGGAACACCCACATGTATATACATATCCATATACATATCCATATCCACTTTATAAAGTTTTAAATATGGATATTTTTCTTACACAAACGCATCGATTCGCTTCAGAAGGCCTTTATTAAGCCCCCGGAGCCGTGTGGAGCAGTTATATGACGGACAGATGCACTTTTATGAACTTCAAAAACAGAGCCACAATCACTGCCAGGACTTTTTTAATATAACTCTGATTTTATTCGTCTGAAAGAAGAATGTCATATACACCTAGGATGACTTGAGGGTGAGTAAATCATGGGCTAATTTTCATTTTTGGGTGAACTAACCCTTTAAGTACACAATTAGATAATACCAATTTAGGTAAACCAATTACCAAGCAATGCTTAATTTTGTTCAGTCTTTGGTGTAAAAGTTGGCATTAGCACATAAAGAAAAAACACTTAAGCAAAACATGGTCAGGTCAAAGTGTCTGAATAATTTTGGTCCCAGATTTTTATCAATATAACTGGTAGTCCACTGTATGAAGAATTTTTGGGTATAATATGTCACAGTTTACTTTATTTTGCTATCCTCACGTACATAAATGAACTAGTGTCCTGCACCCACTAGTAAAAAATTATATCTGGTGTCTGAATAATTTTTGGTTTGACTGTAGTACACTGTGTAAATCCTCTGTATGTATATATATATATATATATATATATATATATATATATATGTAATTGTTCTCGTTCTGCAATAAACATTTCTTGCTATATGTAGGCCTAACAAATATTGCTGCATAAGTTTCTATTATTTTTATTATTATTATTATTAAAAAGGGTGTTTGTGTTGCAGCCCTGATTCATTTCTTAAAATTTAATTAGACTCTAAATGTAATTTGCATTTACAATAAAACAATATTAAAATTAATTTACATATTTTTGCAGAAAAAAAATAAAGGTATTTATCAACTCTGTTTCTTATGCATGTCAATAAAACTGTGATGCAATCAAGTTCATTCCAATACTTTTAGATCACTCATTGGTTCTTCATCAGTGTTCTGCTCGGACTGATTCTGATTGATTCATCGTTCAGACTGGTTGAATGAAAAGATTTGACTCAAGAACTGTACCCAGCTTCAGAAAAAATGTACTAATGTACTAATATTCACTTAAACCAGCTTAAGATGGTTTGCTGGTCCTACTGGTCTTTATTTTGTTCTAGAGGGGTTTTGGAATGAGACCAACTGGCCTGATAATAAGAGTTTTGTCAGGCTCATAGACCTGCTTAAAGGAATAATTCACACAAAAAAATGAAAATTCTGTCATCATTTACTCACCCTCAACCAAACAGTTGATGAACTTCCTTGACTTCCGTTTTATTATACTGACATTCTTCAAAATATCTTTTGTGTTCAGCAGAAGAAAGAAACTCACAGGTTTGGAACAACTTGAGGGTGAGTAAATGATAGAATTTTCATTTTTGGGTGAACTATCCATTTAACCATAGCCATCTTTCCGCCATTATGAATTTTCAGAAAAGCATACTTTTTCAAACTCCTCCTACAAACCCAATTCCAAAAAAGTTGGGACACTGTACAAATTGTGAATAAGAACAGAATGCAATGATGTGGAAGTTTCAAATTTCAATATTTTATTAAGAATAAAACATAGATGACATATCAAATGTTTAAACTGAGAAAATGTATCATTTTAAGGGAAAAATAAGTTGATTTTAAATTTCATGGCATCAACACCTCAAAAAAGTTGGGACAAGGCCATGTTTACCACTGTGTGGCATCCCCGCTTCTTTTTATAACAGTCTGCAAACGTCTGGGGACTGAGGAGACAAGTTGATCAAGTTTAGGAATAGGAATGTTGTCCCATTCTTGTCTAATACAGGCTTCTAGTTGCTCAACTGTCTTAGGTCTTCTTTGTCGCATCTTCCTCTTTATGATGCGCCAAATGTTTTCTATGGGTGAAAGATCTGGACTGCAGGCTGGCCATTTCAGTACCCGGATCCTTCTTCTACGCAGCCATGATGTTGTAATTGATGCAGTATGTGGTCTGGCATTGTCATGTTGGAAAATGCAAGGTCTTCCCTGAAAGAGACGACGTCTGGATGGAGCATATGTTGTTCTAGAACTTGGATATACCTTTCAGCATTGATGGTGCCTTTCCAGATGTGTAAGCTGCCCATGCCACACGCACTCATGCAACCCCATACCAGAGGATATGCAGGCTTCTGAACTGAGCGCTGATAACAACTTGGGTTGTCCTTGTCCTCTTTAGTTCGGATGACATGGCGTCCCAGTTTTCCAAAAAGAACTTCAAATTTTGATTCGTCTGACCACAGAACAGTTTGCCACTTTGCCACAATCCATTTTAAATGAGCCTTGGCCCAGAGAAAACGCCTGCGCTTCTGGATCATGTTTAGATATGGCTTCTTTTTTGACCTATAGAGTTTTAGCCGGCAACGGCGAATGGCACGGTGGATTGTGTTCACCGACAATGTTTTCTGGAAGTATTCCTAAGCCCATGTTGTGATTTCCATTACAGTAGCATTCCTGTATGTGATGCAGTGCCGTCTAAGGGCCCGAAGATCACGGGCATCCAGTATGGTTTTCCGGCCTTGACCCTTACGCACAGAGATTGTTCCAGATTCTCTGAATCTTTGGATGATATTATGCACTGTAGATGATGATAACTTCAAACTCTTTGCAATTTTTCTCTGAGGAACTCCTTTCTGATATTGCTCCACTATTTTTCGCTGCAGCATTGGGGGAATTGGTGATTCTCTGCCCATCTTGACTTCTGAGAGACACTGCCACTCTGAGAGGCTCTTTTTATACCCAATCATGTTGCCAATTGACCTAATAAGTTGCAAATTGGTCCTCCAGCTGTTCCTTATATGTACATTTAACTTTTCCGGCCTCTTATTGCTACCTGTCCCAACTTTTTTGGAATGTGTAGCTCTCATGAAATCCAAAATGAGCCAATATTTGGCATGACATTTCAAAATGTCTCACTTTCAACATTTGATATGTTATCTATATTCTATTGTGAATAAAATATAAGTTTATGAGATTTGTAAATTATTGCATTCCTTTTTTATTCACAATTTGTACAGTGTCCCAACTTTTTTGGAATCGGGTTTGTAGACTGTTGATCGGATTTTTACGAAAATTGGCTCAGATCATCTTCAGACCATGCTGACAAAATGTTATGGAATTGAAGTTGATTAGTCAAACCGTTCTTGAATAACACATGAAAGAATCTGACAAAGAGTAAAAACGTATCCAAATGTCTTGCAGTTGGTCTGATGTTGGTGCTTGGCCCCTTCAATATAGTTATTGTTCTGCGTGCAGTTTTTATAATGAGATTTTTGTAGCACTCATAAAAAAGTTGTGCAGGCCTGAAAATAACAAAAATCATATCAGTCTTCGGTACAGAGACTCAGTAAACATCAACAACATCATCATTATCTTGACCCAAAGTTTAAAATCATCTCTCTGGAAGAAAATTAATAAGGTTGCTCAACAGTGAGCTAATTATACTTTAAAGCAGGACCATTTTCAGCTAATTTCATTTTGGCCACGAGCCCACGGTGTCGGATTTCTGCCGACAAAGGGAATGAAGTGTTAATTTTCGCTTACAAGAACAAAATTCCCTGGCCTTGATCAAATTAACGTTGACTGTGTGTTGACCAGATGTGTTCCTTCAAGGAAAGCCAAGCTGGCGTGCCTGTAGAGTATCTCTCTGTCTTGACCATAATTCCCTGACGACATGCTCTGATAGAGGTGTCGGGAAACCCTAGATTGTCTAATAGCAGGCTACTTTATTTCTTTTCCTTCTGAGAACCTGAATCAATAGGAGTTGTTTTTCACAGCATAAGCAAAACAAATAGAAGTTCAAGGATATTGTATACGGCTTCACAGCAATTACACATCATGTAGACTCAAATTGAGTTTCTAATTCATTTAAGCCCTAAGCTTTGGTTATCTTCTGTTACTTGAGTGAAATGCACAAAGCCACAAACCTCCTGTTTTTAAAACGTGTCTCTAAAAGCTGTCTGCAGTCCCATCAGCATGACGTTGATGCGTCATCTCTTAGCATATTTAGCATAGAGAGAGAACCACTTATGATCTGAAGAGACGGGCTCTTCAGTCAAGATGATTTCTCTTAGCTGAAGAGAACATTTCTTAAGTATTCTTCTGATGGCATTGCCTTGAAGCATCTTTATTTAACGTGTCTTATGATGGAAGAAGGCTTTGAATTAACTGACGTCTCAAATAGTCAATGGGTCAAGTTAACCAGAATGAATATAAAAGGCTGATATTGAAACAGTAAATCTCAGCTAACACTTTACAATATCCTCCTGGGACATAGTAATAGACTTTTGTCCTCTGTAGTGGACATTATATTTTTTTATGAATTTTTAAGTCTGGATGTCCTGTAAAGAGCACATTCAGGGCTTTTCATAGATACCAAATGTTTGGAAGTTTCACAATGAAAACTGCCTCTGCTTGGACTTTAAAAATGACTGACATTACTTTAGTGATCAAATTTAACACTCTTATGGAAGATGATAATATTTTGTAAGTATCATTTAAATCTAACTCATTTTTTAATTGTTTGTCATAAATCAACAGCTCAGGAAAATGTTAATGGGTTTCAAATCAAAATATGACTTTCTGTTACAATACAGGGCATTGATTTCATAAATGTCCACTGTAGAGGACTTAAAGCATGTTTATGTTTATGAATAAGGAAAGAAATTATATTTCAATATTCCTATGAAATATTAGATATTATCATGAAAATCTTGCCAATTACTACTCCCATTATTACACTTCTTCTGTTACATGTTGCCCCAAGAACACATTAATATGCAAATTAGATACAATGTATAGATACATAATGGAAAAACCCACTTATGGCCATTTTACACACATATTGCATAAAGCAAAATGATATATCAAATCATTCTGTTATATCTTTCTTAACATAGTTGAGAGTTTTTTTCCCTGGTGTCCTCTACAGAGGTCACAGCATAACAAATGAATAAAATATCATTTTGCAAAAAAATTTATTTTTCCATTTTTTTTCTTATGCTCTACACAATAATGACACAAAAAAATACTAAATTCACAGAACTTTTTTTAATGGTTCTCAGGAGGATATGGTCATTTTATTGTTAACATCAGTTAACATGAACTAACAATGAGCAACATTGTAACAGCATTTATTATCTTTATTAGTTAATAAAAATGCTATTTTTTATGTTAGTTCACAGTGCATTAATAGTGTCAACAGATTTGCAAACTTTTGATTTTAAAACTGTATTGTTGGTAAATGTTCAAAATAACATTAATCGAGATTAAGAAATGTTGTAGAATTGTTCATTGTTAGTTCTGATAGTTAACAAATGAAACCTTATTGTAAAGTGTTACATGAATTACCTACATGAATTGAAGTACTAATACTTTCACTAGTAGTAGTACTTCTACTACTACTACTAAAATAACTCAGGTATGATTAGGCCTATCTATAAGAATAAATGATCTAAATTCTAAATTAAGAACGAGTCCTGTCCCTGCAACTCAAAGTCTTTGCCGCCACCTATTGGAGTAAAATAAAGTGGCTTTGTGAAAATCTCGGCTCTTGTCTTTCTTCTTCTTCTTCTTCTTCTTCTTCTAACTGCTAAGTCTTTTAGTGCAAATGCCTCTGCACAACATGCAAATATATTCCCGTTTCCAAATTATGAATAGTTTTGTTCATATTATGCGAAAAAAATAGGTTACATTATTTTATTTTAAAAAAGAAATTAACATTTAACCATTTATCTAAAATAACAAATACATATTTTTATTTAAATGTATTTGTTAAAATGATTACATGCTGTAATTCAAATTAAACAGCTGTACTAGCCACACATAGTCAGTTATATAATATCATAAATGAAAGTGAATTGTTGTACATATAAAGTATACACTGCATGGCCAAAAAGTCGCTGTTTGGATTTAAATAGGCAAATGCTTAAGAGTTTATGATTGGATCATTATTACAGTGATTATTATGTTTCTAGCATGTTATATGTTTGGTTCTTCTAACCCTAAGTGATGGAGTGTGTAGCTTTTCATTTCTTAAACAACCATGTAGGAAGACACATCATGGCCATATTCCAGGATGACAATATCAAGATTGATCAGGCTCAAAGTGTGAAAGAATGGTTGAGGGAGCATGAAGAATCATTTTCACACATGAATTGGCACCTCTGAGTCCAGACCTTAAATTCATTGAAAGTCTTTGTGATGTGCTGGAGGAGACTTTACAGAGTGCTTGACTCTTGCATTGTCAACACAAGATCTTGAGCAAAAATTCATGCACCTCTTGATGGAAATAAATGTGATGTTATTTCCATCAAGGGGTGCATCGATTTTTTTCTGAAGTGCTTGTTGTTGTTCACCTTGTTTCACCTCTCATTTTTTTCTGATAATCAAAACTCTTAGTCAAGCTTAAAGGGATAGTTCACCCAAAAATGAAAATTACCCCATGATTTACCCTCAAGCCATCCTAGGTGTATATAACATTCTTCTTTCAGACGAATACAATCAGAGTTATATAAAAAAATATCCTGGCTAATCCAAGCTTTATAATGGCAGTGAATGGCAGTCCAAAATTTGAAGCCCAAAAAAGTGTATCCATCTATTATAAAAGTAATCCATACGGCCCCGGGGGGTTAATAAAGGCCTTCTGAAGCGAATCGATGGGTTTGTGTAAGAAAAATATCCGTATTTAACACTTAAAGTACTTTGTAAAATATCTAGCTTCCAGCGGACTGCCTTCCGTATTCAACTTACGAAAAAAGCGTAACTGACGTGACGATGACGTCGGACGTAGGGTAAGCATTTTGAACTGCGAGAGGCGTTACACTTTCTTTGTGAGTTGAATACACCCGTAAGACCTTTGTTCATCTTTGGAACACAAATTAAGATAGTTTTTTGAAATCTGATGGCTCAGAAAGGCCTCCATTGGCAGCAATGACATTTCCTCTCTTAAGACCCATAAAAGGTACTAAAGACGTCGTTAAAAAGTCCATCTCACTACAGTGGTTCTACAATAATTTTATGAAGCAACGAGAATAGTTTTTGTGCGCAAAAAAAATCTAAATAACGACTTTATTCAACTTTATTCTTGTCTTCCGTCTAGGCCTCTGACGTGAACTCACGAAGCACCACGACGTATGCGCGAGAATATGACGTAGAGTCGGCGTTCGGGCATCCAGGAAATGCACACTTTAGCTCGTTGCTTCATAAAATTATTGTAGAACCACTGTAGTGAGATGGACTTTTTAACAACGTCTTTAGTACCTTTTATGGGTCTTGAGAGAGGAAATGTCATTGCTGCCAATGGAGGCCTTTCTGAGCCATCGGATTTCAACAAAAATATCTTAATTTGTGTTCCGATGAACAAAGGTCTTATGGGTGTCGAACGACAAGAGGGTAAGTAATTAATGACAGAATTTTCATTTTTGGGTGAACTAACCCTTTAAATATGGATATTTTTCTTACACAAACCCAATGGCTTGAGGGTGAGTAAATTATGGGATATTTTTCATTTTTGGGTGAACTATCCCTTTAAATGAGATGTCAAAGAACACAAGACTTCTACACAAATATAACCACTTGTGCTGTTGGGTTGGTCAGACAGCAAACTCTTAGAATGCAGGCATGCCACAGACAGGTGATATCTGTTTATCTTATACAGTATAAGATAAACAGTTGTCACACTGGTCTCATATAGTTCATATAATCACAAGGCAGAGCCAAATGATCTCAGATCAGAGCCACAGAAGCTCCATTGTCTTGATCTGAGATCATTTGGCTCTGTCTTGTGATTTTTCCTTGTGCCTTGTGAGTACCAGGGTATTAAAGGACAAAGCTCTTTCAAATAACTTATCTTGGTGTGTACTTTTATTATGTGCTTTTATGAAGGAGCGAACGCACTCACACTTTATTTATATTGAGGCATGCCAGATATAAAACACGATTAATGCCTTATAAACTAAGGTTAATGTAAAGACCAGATTTATTTTAAATCACCCTTTCACAATTTCTACTTACCCTTGGACCTTGATCTAACACTATCAACAAGTTAGATGTTCAGTGGCACTGTGAATAGTTATCCAGACGAGCAAAACAACATGCAGTTAACAATGAATAACGATTTACCAAGTTGAGAGATTGTTGAGTCCAACTGACCTTTTCACTTCACTTCTCTAGTGTATCCACTTATTGGTAAATGCAAAATTGCTATATTCTGTATATTTTCAGACCTCTGAATCATTTGAGTCACTGGAAAACAGTAATAAAAGTGACTGCCAAAGGAAATGCTTTACAGTGGAATCAATGCAAGAATTGCATGTAGAAAAAAAAATCAGATTTTGCTTGGGGAAAGATATCATGCATAGGCCACTAAAGTTAGGTCACCATCAATGTTTATGACAACACAAATACTTTAATGTGAATGACAGCCCTGGTTCAAAAAACATGTATGGTAGCCTACTATGTCCAAAAACATGATAGCCTATTTTTTATTTTTATTTTTTATTTTTTTTTTAGTATAGCTTAATCACTTATAGCATAATATCCAAATATGATCATCATTGTGTTTTTATGTGCTTAAATGTAGTGTATATTTTCATGTATAAAGAGCCAATTTATACTGTGAAAAAAAAAAAATTCGGAAAATAATATATTTTATTATATTACATTATTAATTTTTTTTACTCAATATTGTACTGTAATGTCATGTATTATTTAATTATATATTATTATTTTTTTTATTTATTTTAATCAAATGTATTTATTTAATTTAATGTTCTTTTTTATTATTTATTTATTTTTACAAATTACCTATGGAATTCCAAAGCTGTCAAAATAATATAAAGAAATAAAGAAATAAATATACAAAGAAATGTAAAAAAAAAAAGTATTTAAGCTCTTATCAGCCCTATCCAGCGCATTTACATTAAATGATCAATAGTGGATGATATCACGCGCTTCCGTTTTAAAGTGTCTGTTATCAGATCTGTTGAAGATGCGGTCTCTGTTCATGTGTGCCAAGACATTTTAGAAATCCCGACCGGGCGATGTTCTAAGGCCATGTCCGGGATAAAAAGTATGGTCAACCAATGTACACACAGTTAGGGTGGTATTACATGACTTGAACCATGATACAAGATTTTGGCATTCATTCCCTGTGTGACGTGCAAAGGTATGTCCACAAACCTCTTGCGTTTCGTTTGGTCACACCACAAGTTGTGATGTCCGGTTCGTGAACGAATCGTTCTTTTGAACCGGTTCTTTTTAGTGAACCGGTCGAACCAGTTCACCAAATCGGACTGAATCGTTCTAAACAGTTCGCGTCTCGAGTCAGCGCTGATCCACAAATTAAGTTACTCATTTTCTGACATGAGTGACAGTCCCTACGACTAGAAATAAACCAATATCCTTAAATATATGTTACTCTTGTAACTACAACAGTTCACTGAACTGAGACATGTTGTGCTGAGAGAACTGATGAGAACTCACGAGCAGCTCTGATACTGAGCATGCGCGTGTACTACTGAACGTACAGCGGTTCTCGAGTTAACAGTTCTCGAATCCGAACTGAGAACTGTTTCTTTCGGACACGTTCGATACTGAGAATCGATGAGCTGATGAGCTGAGCATGCGTGTCATTTGTTCAGAGGGATAAAATGCATGCTTCAAGTGCATCAAAATAAAACATGTTGCAAACATGTTCATCACATAATTGCTGTCTTATCACTGTATTATTTTAGAGTTTGGAAACACAATGAATGGATTGTAAAACGGTCAAACTAAACATTTATTTGTTTGATCAATAATGCATGATATTTTCAGGAACAGCTTATTTAATTTCTAAATAAGTTGATATAAATCTTAAAATGTATTAATCAAAACAGTAGAATATTGAACATACTGGAAACATGCTTTGACTTTTTAGTTTTGTCGACTGTATATTCAGGTTGCAGCACTTCTCAGCTCAGCACACTTACACACACTGCTGCAGCGGTTCCTGAGTCAGGAACGGGTTGCAGCGGTTCTCGAATCACCAGTACAGAATCGAGAACTGTTTCTTTCGGACACGTTCGATCTTCCGGACACGTTCGATCTTCCGGACACGGTCTCTGCAGAACAAGAGTGGGCGTTTCCAAATTTGTGGGTGTTTTCAAACTGATGGGTGTTTATAAATCACGCAATGAAAATGATCCCCTTCACCCGACCCCACCCCTAAACCCTACCCACACTGTGACTTGGGCAAATCAGGTAACGCAGTGGAAAACGGCCCTCTGTTTATGGCCACACCCACTGATCTGGTAACTCCTATTACTAACCTGCAGAGACCTGCAGGTGCCTTAGTGACTACTTCGCTCAGAGAAGCTGTCAATCTCAGCTGTCAATCATAACGTCACACCCCCGTTTTTATAGCATCAAATAACTAACTAAAACCAAACGTATTTAAAGAATGAACACTTGAACTAAGATCAGCGTGATAAAAACTGCCTAAAATGACAGAAACCATCTTTGGAAAAAATGTATTTGAAGTGTAATTTGACTGTTTAGTTTGTCTATGTCCCATTACATTTCATGGAGAGGGCGGAGTTTATGACCTATACTGCATCCAGCCACCTGAGGGCGATCAAGACGCTTTGGCTTCACTTTTCAGGACTCGTGTGGCACACTTGTTAAGTACAAAGAAATGTAAAAATAAATAAATGTATAAATAAATAAATGAAAAAATAAATAAATGTGGAAAAAATGCAATTATACATAAATAAGGAAATAAAAGTATAAATACTTTTTTTTTTTTTTTTTACATTTCTTCGTATATTTATTTATGTATTTATTATTTTGGCAGCTTTGGAATTCCATAGTTACTCTGCTTTTCCACAGACCCCATAGCACTCCCTTGCGGGACCCTGATCTATAGGGTTGTTGAGAATTTTTTTTATATGTGGGGGCGGGTGTTCTTAGGAAGGAAAGCAGTACCTTGTACTTGGAGCCTCCCCCCCCCCAATATACTGTGGTAAGTGAGGGACTTGTGGAGTTTGAGCTTTGGGTTTGAGGGCTGTCAGGACTCGTCATGGCTGCGACTGTCAGGGCAGGTCGCGCGTACAGAGGGTTTATTTCAGTGGCACGGCGCGGCAGCCACAGCAGCACTGCCCTCAAACCTCAATATGACGCGGTTATCATCGGCGCAGGTAGGCTACGGACATTCGCACGGCCTAAAGAAAGAATAAAAATGTAGCATTGCAAGTTGCACGGATTTGAGTACTTAAATGGGCGGGGCTTACTACCCATGCGTTTTTTCCGATTTGTTATATAACATGGTTCTAAATTATAATTATTTTATGTGAACACCTCATTGTGTATTTTTTATTTTACATTTCCCAGTGTCGTTGTTCAGCTCTAAATTTATTATTCAGAGTGTTATGGAAGTAGCGAATAGACAACTTGGTCACGTGGGATCTGTTACTTTTCTCAGTGCTCCTCAGAAAGGGCCAATCACAGTCATGTTTGAGTCGTTGTGGGGATTGTTTTTGTTCAAATAATTTAATAGAAACTTGAGGGAATTTAAATTTGTATACCTTATGCTGATCTTTGGGATCGATAGTTTTAAACTATTATGATTTTCTGTTTACAAATGTCCCCAGTGAGACCAAAAACGTCCAAAGATTTGAATGCACTTGAATAAGGAATTCGCCTTGCCGAGCCTCCATGCTCCCCCTGCAGGAATTAAAGTTTGTGTACTTAAAATTAAAACATGCAGTGTTCTACTTTTTCTACTTTTTCTTATCATTTCTAAAAATGTTTGTCTCAAACTCTTGCATACTTTGAACCACAGTCACACTGTTTCATTAATCATCATGTTTCAGGAGAAAATAATGCTACATTCATCAGGTGTTAACCAGTTATTCAACATATAGTAAATGATTGTAGAATTTAGACTTTTAAATAGCCTAAAATCTCTTTCTTTTATCCTTTTTTAGGTCACAATGGCCTTATCGCTGTAAGTACACACTAGATGTGTTCTCAATATACTGTATGTTGTTGAACAGTTTAATCTCAAGAAACATTCTGTTGTAATTTGCCCAGTCAGCATATCTGCAAAAGGGAGGGCTGAAAACAGCAGTCCTGGAGCGCAGACATGTCCTTGGAGGAGCAGCCGTATCTGAAGAGATTATTCCAGGTGTGAGTTCTGGTTTATCCCCCAGACCAAGCTTGCCTCAATCCCTTAGACTGGCCAAATATCTGGTTCTCAAAGCACTTCTGTTTTCATCCGTAATTACAAACTCAGCAGAACTCATACAGTATATAGTCTAAGCATTTTTGGTTTAGGTTGATGATTGACCCTAAAGAAATATTACAATTCTGCTTTGGATCAATGCAGTTTACATGACCTTTATTTAACCAGGCAAGTCACTCAAGAACAACTTTTTATTTTCAACAACAGCGTCTACAAATGGCCTGTTTATTTTTATGTTCAGGGTTCCACTTTTCCAGGGCCTCCTATCTGCTCAGTTTACTGCGTCCACACATCTACCAGGACCTGGAGCTCAAGGTGATGTTTTTATTGATGTTACATGCCCCATTCTCTTCTCTCACTTTAGACAGACCTGACAAACCTTGTGAAAAAGAAGTACACTTTAGCATATACTTTTAAAAAGAGTACTTATTTAGAAAATTATATAGCCTACTTTAAAAGATTATACTTAAATGTGAACTGAATGTAATGTTTTTTTTTTGCAATTAAATGAAAATTTATTATAGTTTAAATTTCTATTAAATGCAATTGAACTTTTTTGATGTTTGACATACTTAAAGGGTTAGTTCACCCAAAAATGAACATTTACTCACCCTCAAGCCATCCTAGGTGTATATGACATTCTTCTTTCAGACGAATACAATCTGAGTTATATTAAAAAATGTCCTGGCTAATCCAAGCATTATAATGGCAGTAAATGGCAGCCTAAAATTTGAAGCCATAAAAAGTGCATCCATCCATTATAAAAGTAATCCACACGGCTCCGGGGGGTTAATAAAGGCCTTCTGAAGTGAATCGATGGGTTTTTGTAAGAAAAATATCCATATTTAACGCGTTACAAATGTAAAATCTAGCTTCCGCCAGACCGCCTTCCGTATTCAATTTACGGCTGCCATTCACTGCCATTAAAATGCTTGGATTAGCCAGGGCATTTGTTAATATAACTCAGATTGTATTTGCCTGAAAGAAGAATGTCATATACACCTAGGATGGCTTGAGGGTGAGTAAATTATGGGATAATTTTTGGAACTATCTATCATCATATCAACTATCATTTTCTTAAACTATCCCTTTAATTCTTGTTTCTTTATGGAATATTGCAGTATTTACTGTAAATGATTTATCTGTGAACATCATTTTTTAAAATTCATGTGCCCTCGTATAATCTTTAATCAAAATAACTTACGCGCTACCCTTGCAGTGACTTCTTTTCTCTTCTCTGATGACCTGTTTACTGGCGTGATGGCGGGACAACCTGTCACTCACATAACATCACAGCAATAGCAATCACTGCAAACCACAACCATCCAATCCTTTCCCAAAGGACAAAATCAAGTCCTGCCCTACATTTTTTCTTGTTTGAGAAGCAGCTTCGCTCGGATATACGTCATAATAGGGAAGAAAAGACTATCACAACTTCAGTTTAAGTAAATCTTTAATTTCATAATTGTAATTTGTAATTTCATAATTGTATGTAATTTCATAATTTCTCCTGTTTTGTCTTTGAAAGATGATTTTATTGTACTGTAGAATATACTGACAAGCATTTATGGTAAACTAAAATATACTAAAATAACTACTAAATATTTTTTATATACATACATTTTTCTTGTAAGTACACATTTGTAATGATGAAGTTGCAATTTAGTACATTTAAAATATATTAACTTTTACCCCCGGTTTCACAGACAAGGCTTAAGCTAGTCCCAGACTAAAATGCATGCTTGAGCTGTTTTAACTGAAAGCAACTTGCCATATCTTAAAAAAATGTCAGTGCCATTGTTTTGTCTCAAGATTCACACCAGCAATGTTTTTTTCTAAGGCACGTTTATAAAAGCTACTAAAATGTCCTAATTGAACTAAGGCCTAATCCTGGTTTAGTCTAAGCCCTGTCTGTGAAACTGGGCCTAAATGTAATATCAAATAACACACTACAGTTCAAATTATACTCAAATTAGTTTTAGTATGTTTGTCAACACATCAGAATAAGTGTACTTAAAGATTGACAAAAGATTATTAAAACAATAATTTAAAAGTAAAACTTGTGACGTAAGAAACATAAAATTGTACTCTCTTTAAGTGGCCTTTTATTTCAATATCTGCAAGTACAGTTTTTTAAAAAATATACTTTGAGATTTAAAGTACACTACAAGTGCACATTCAATACAATAAGCACACTTCTTTTTCACAAGGGAAAGAAACAATGGTTTCGCTTTATATGAGATGTCTTTAACTACTATGCACTAACATTTAAATGAATCATTTGATACAATGCGCTTATTGTGAACATATTGTTTTACGTTGTACTTATATTTAAAAAATACCTGCATGTAATTACATGTAATAAATTTCTGTAATCTATAATGACACTGTTGAGCCTTCCCTTACATTAACCCACCCTTAAACCTACCCATACCACAGTTATTTTTTGATGTAAGTACATTAAGACACCTAGTAGTTAAAGACACCTATTATAAAGTGTGACCGAAACAAGTGGCAGATGATTAATTACTTTTTTCTTTTAAGCTAAGATGACAGCAGTGTGTCTTTCTGTGTAGAAACACGGCCTGAAGGTGTACATGAGGGACCCCTATTCATTTACCCCCATGCTGGAGGATGGTGTGGGAGGGCGGCCACCACGGTCTTTACTGCTTGGAGCTGACCTGGCAATGACCCAGCAAGAGATTGGCAAATTCTCAGAGAAAGATGCCAAGGTTTTATGTCAACTTAGATTTTTTGCAAGAGCACTTTCCATCAAACTGAATATGGAATTTATATAATTTAATATGGATTTTGTACTGATTTAATATGGATTTTTTTTTCTCTGTCCTATCACAAGGTCTTCCCTGATTTTTTAACCTATTTGGAAAGACTGGCGTGTGCCATCCACCCTCTTTTAGATGCTCCACCCGTGGACATTCCAGGACTGACTCAGGGCTCTTTGAGAAAGAGAATATCTGCCCTGAGGGGTTTGAAACCTTTGGTGAAGTCTGGTAATGATACTTCATGGTTATATAACAGACAATAAACCAGATTTTCCTGACTTATTCTGCTACTGCTGAAATAAGCCAGAGAGTCTTATAAAACTAGGCCCTATAAAACTGAGGCATTACAGTAAAATCCATGTGCTTCTGTGTTTAAAGGGTGGAAGTTGGGAAAGAATATACCAGATTTCTATGAACTTGTTACAGCTCCAGTTATGAAGGTGGGTTATGCCTCCTCCTGACCTTGTCAGAAAAGAAATACATTACATTTTTGAATGTATTTGGCTGAATAATTACCAGACCCTATGAAGGTCAATCCAAAAAACAATTATGTGATTATTTTTCTGTTAGAAATTTGACAGCAAGTAAGCCAAGAGAAATTAAAGTTAAAATGTAATAATACTTCACAAAATTTGGATTTTTACTATATATATATATATACATATATATACACCGATCAAGCATAACACTATGCATTATGGGAAGAAGGCAAGCCGGCGGAGTCTGTGTGATGCTTTGGGCAATGTTGCAAACAAAATTTGGGCAATGGAAACCTTGGGTCCTGCCATCCATGTGGATGTTACTTTGACACGTACCACCTACCTAAGCATTGTTGCAGACCAAGTACACCCTTTCATGGAAACGGTATTCCCTGGTGGCTGTGGCCTCTTTCAGCAGGATAATGCACCCTGCCACAAAGCAAAAATGGTTTGAGGAGCACAACAATGAGTTTGCGATGTTGACTTGGCCTCCAAATTCCTCAGATCTCAATCTAATCGAGCATCTGTGGGATGTGCTGAACAAACAAGTCTGATCCATGGAGGCCCCACCTCGCAACTTACAGGACTTAAAGGATCTGCTGCTAACATCTTGGTGCAGATACCACAGCACACCTTCAGGGGCCTAGTGGAGTCCATGCCTCGACGGGTCAGGGCTGTTTTGGCAGCAAAAAGGGGACCAACACAATATTAGGTCATAATGTTATGCCTGAACTTTTTGAAAAGAAACTTTTTTCAAAAGCATAAAAAATAATGGTAATAACGTAATTATTCCAAACTATTGATTAGTAGTAGGCCTATATTTAAAAGTTTTATCTATACAATACAACAAAAAATACAGATCAAAATATGCATCATTTATTTTGAGCATTGCCTAAGAAATTAATTATTTGTGAGTTTAAGGATGTTTTATGAAATGCACACAGCATTAGAAACATTCTTTGTTGAAATTTCAGCTTTTGTTGTCTGTAGGTGCTCAATCGCTGGTTTGAATCAGAGCCATTGATAGCCACATTAGCCACTGACTCTGTGATTGGCGCAAACACAAGCCCAAATAATCCTGGAAGTGGGTGAGGATACTTTGACATTTATGTGTTCGAACTGATTCAGAACATCCTGTAATTAATGTTGTGGATACTGTATGATAAACTGTGCTTAAACTTGTAGATATGTCCTGCTGCACCATGTCATGGGTGAGCTGGAGAAGGAGAAAGGTGCCTGGGGTTACGTGGAGGGAGGAATGGGTGGAGTGTCTCAATCAATCGCCCGCTCCGCCCGCTCTCTCGGAGCAGATATTTTTACCGACAGAGTAAGTATTCAGGAAGAAGGTGTAGCTGTTTTCTTAAGCCATTGTTTCCGTGCTAGGAATCATTCAAAGGAACCGGTTGTCCCATGGATATTAATCTGTCGCCTTCCTGGGGGCCTGTAGGATGTTGAACGAGTCCTTATTGGTCAGGATGGTTTTGCCAAGGGTGTTGTGCTGACAGATGGAACTGAAGTCCGTAGCAAAGTGGTTCTGTCCAACGCCACTCCCTACATCACCTTTAAACAGCTCACCCCACAGGTACAGCCCTGATGGTATGTCCCGAGATCATGCCAGTTCTCATTTTTAAATGTTTAAAAGCAATTAAGAGAATTTGTTTTACATTAGTGCATTTAGATATGTCATGACCTCATGATTATAGAAATTTCTAGGTCATTCCTTCCACAGTTAATGTCATCCCATTCTGTCAACTGCTGTTGTAGCCTTGAGCAAGTCACTTTATCTGTGTTTACTCAAGGAGTGACCCTATTCTTTAACTGACAACACTGTCCACATGCGAGTGTGTTAGTTCAGTTTACAGTAAAAATAGGCAAAAATTAAGAATCCCATTGAACCTATTTTTTATTGGTCCAATGTAAATAATAATAATAATGTAGAAAAATTAACAACCGTTTTACTTAAATGTTAATGACAATTCTGAATAATTGATGTCTGTGGTTGTCCTGGTAAAGGATGCCCTGCCAGAGGCATTCATCACAGCCGTAGATCAGATTGACTACACCTCTCCTGTTACCAAGATAAACGGTATGATTACAGATAATTTAACGCTTCATTTCATTGAACTAAATATGCATTTTCTCATTAAAAAAACTTGTTTGCAAGGCAGCAAAAGAAGAGGTTGGTTGGTTCTGTGTAAACACTCAATGAAGCTTTGTTGTTATCTTGACACTGAGTAAGCAAGCAAGACAAGAACAAAGATAATTCATTATGCAATAGAAGCATGAAAGAATACCAGCTGGAATTCATTGTACAAATTCAATGTCATCACTGTCGTTTAATTTAAATGGTGAATATTCAGTCACTAAATTAATTTAAATAAATATCAATTGATTCATAATTAATGAATAATTCAATAATTCAAAAAACCGAATTATAATTAATTAGTGCTGTCAAAATAAGCACGTTAAGGCATGCGATTAATTTCTTCAGTTTAACCGTTACAAATATTTAACGCAATTAACGCTGCATCTGTTTTTTCTGTCATTCTTGGCCTAGCGTTACATTAGGCCTATGATCACGCTCTTATTCATCCAAATCTGTCTGTGAATGTCCTGTCTATCATGTGACACACACACGACGCGCCAGTATCACGCGCACAGACAACGCGCCAAAATCGAGTTCTTTTCGCGCTTGAACGAACACTAACACACAGAATTATGCCAAAATGCCTGTTGTCTATTCTCATAAGAGCCGTCTTAAATTAGTTAAAAAACGCCTTAAATGAACTTAAAGAGCTAGAAAATGAGATGCACGTGACAGCGCGTCAGATCCGCGTAATGTGCGGCAGCGGCAGATGTTAAAGTGACAGCAGCCTAATAAACCAGTTGCTGTGATGTCTGTAAAGTTAATCAAAGAACAAAGGTAACAGAGAAAATTGTAGCTTTAATAAGGATTAATCTATATTTAATGTATTATTTATGCAGTGCAGACTGTTTGATAACTTTATTCAATTTCTGTATATTAGAATAATTTATAATAATGTAGCCTATAATTTCTGTATACTGTTAGACAGGTAGGAAGGCTACAGGTAAATATGACATTTATTATAATGGCTTCATGTGAAGATTGTTTTAAGTTCACTTAAATTAAAAGTTGTTATTTTTTTAAAGCCTAATAAATGTTGAAATTGATATAGCTTTCAAATATACTGTAATGTTTAATGTCTATCATTAATGTTTAAAAAAAAATCAATTTCATAGAGACATCAGTAGCAGTATTAGTATCAGTGAAACTGGCCTTCATTCATAAAAAGATGCCATTACAGCAAATATTTAAAATATACTGTTGTTTCTACATTAATTTGGGGAGTAACTATGAAATTATTAGAATATAAAAATATTTAAAAAATGTTTTTAATCGGGATTAATTACAGAAAAAATGTGCGATTAATTCGATTTTTTTTTAATCGATTGACAGCACTGTAATTCATTTAAAAAGTATAGGCCTAGTTTCACAGACTGGGCTTAGATTAAGCCAGGATAAGGCCTTAGTTTGATTCAAAAACATGCCTTATGGTGTGCATCTTGAGACAAAACAATGGCACTGAGCCACTGACATATTTTAAGATATGTCAGTGCAAGTTGCTTTCCGGTAAACCAGCTCAAATATGCCTTTTAGTCTGGGACTAGTTTAAGCCTTGTCTGTGAAACCTGGGGATAAAGTTTTTAAAAAACAAAACACCTCAGGCAGAAATTACATACCTGTATGTTAAGCATTTGGGTCTAAATTAGTTGCTAAAGGTTGATATGTAGAGCAAATTTCTAACCGGAATATTTGAGGAATATAAACAGTGCAGCCTTGCAAGAACTGTAAATAATGTGGTTTAGTTGTTTGTTTTTCCCCCTGTAAAGTTGTTGATTGGGGTTATCTATCTCTGTTTTTGCAAATGAACAGTGGCTGTGGACAAGCTGCCTAATTTCTCGGCTGCTCCGAACAGTACGGATGGAAAACCAGGTCCACATCATCAATGTTCAATCCACCTGAACTGTGAGAGTGTGGAGGTGCTGGAGGAGGCCTACATGGAGGGCCAGCAGGGACGCCCATCCTCCAGGTTGGCAAAACCTGGCAGTGCTGCTTATAATGGAACAACTAATATTTGCACATTACACACACATGAAGGCATCAGGATATCTGAATTTGCAAGTCATGACCAGGGTTTCACAGACAGCACATCTGTTGCTCTGGGTTGGGGTTTATGGTGATGGTTTTCCATTCATTGCACCAAACCACAGACATTTACATTATATCCTCATTCATCTTCTGGTGTTTTTGTTTAGGCCAATGATAGAAATGACCATTCCCTCAGTGCTAGATCCGACTCTAGCGCCCCCCGGCTGTCATGTGGTGTCTCTCTTCATCCAGTTTACCCCATATTTGATGGAGGGTCACCGTGCTTGGACCGATGAGGACAGGGAGAGATTTGCTGACACAGGTACCTAGTACCTTATTTGCATTTTTGTGTGCCGTTTGCAGGCACAGGCATTATAAGGCTTGTGTATGTAAAAGGTCTCGGAGTCTTACATACAGTGTTGGGGAAAGTTACTTTTAAAAGTAATGTGTTACAATATTGCATTACTCCTTAAAAAAGTAACTAATTACGTTATTTAGTCCACGTTCACACAGCAGCAGAATACAGTTGTCAGTCCTGTATTTGAGTCCTTAATATGGTTACGTTCACACTTCAGTTATTTACAAAAGTGACAACTGCATTCTGTAACTGAATTCACACCCATACATTTTCAGCACTCAACCGCATTCTTGTAAAACCCATTCTGTGTGAACGCAACCGGACTGGACAACTAGTTGTCTGTCATGTCACATAGTGCGAGAGAGACGCTCTGCACTGCACAACTATCATAGTTTTTTTGCATTTACAGGTCACCTGGCATACGTAAAAGTCACATGATCAATATTTAAAGATGGCGCAGTATGTTTGGACAGAAGATTAGACATAAAGAGTTCTTTATTAAACTCATAAAAGACAAAAGAATTACGGGAATACTGGATTCTAAACTGGATTCTCAAAAAAGGTTGATCTGTTCATCTGGAAATTCTGAATCCACAGTTCCTCTGTGAAATCATGTACTATAACCAAAGACTTTATATATAGGAAGACGGTGCACTCTGATTACTTGTGATTTGGAGAAAGTGCAACGCCCAATATGGAGGAATAAGTCCCGCATTCTAAATGAATCGTTGATTAGTCACTACAGCTGCCATTAGAAGCTCCGGTTGCTGTAGAAACAGGCAGTGTTCTGAGACGTGCGTTTAGGATTGCGCCTGCGCGTTAGCTTTGTCCAGGCTTAAAAATGCTATTGTCACGATTCGAGCATTTAGAAACAAAATTTATGAGACAGTTGTCAGATTTCATTGGTGATTTAAAATATGAAATTTAATCGTAAGCATGGCGAACAGTTTTGGAGAATTTGATGTTTCCCCATTCAAAGAGATAGGAGCTGCACTTGCATGCTCGAGAGGCGTTTCAAAGATGGCCACCGAGTGAACTTGTCTTAAAGGGACTTTGCTATAACCTCCCAGAAACACCTCATACGTGACCTCATAATGGGGTGGCTGTGATATATGTAAAACTACCAACATCCGTCGCCATGATTTTTGGAATGACTTATCGCAAGAGGAAAAATTACGGTTTAGTCGCATAACATCGTTTAATGGAAACGCCGTCATTTTGCAATAGATTTTTATCGACATTTAGAAAATATTGCAAAAAGTTTTGCGCAAATCTGTAATGGAAACCAGGCTACTGTTCTCCACCGGAGCTGTTCCCATCAGTTTTGTGTTCTACGCACGACTCAAAGGCTTTGCTCTCCACCCAGGTATAAAATCGGTGGATAAAGATTAAACTTGTGGCTCGATTGGACTCTTTGTTGTATCAAAAGTGATAAGACTTTTCAGTTTTATGGACGTTGCCATCTTTGATATTACTTTGGTCAATGTCGCTGTGGTTCATAGAATACAGGCTTGACTCCCGTTGCACGTTCATATAGACAGCATTCGAGGTGCTACTGTAGGTTGCTGTTTTAACGGGACGCAAGTAAATGCGGTTGTCAATCCACAAAACTGACAGTGTGAACGTAGCCTTATGCTGCGTTCCAGACGAGGTTTGACGTGGGAATATCCCAAATTAAATGTCCCACTTCAGACCTCAGTGAGTTCCAGTCAATCACACGTCACGTTCACATGTTGACCACATAATGTCGCCATGACACAATGAGAACATATCATGTTTTTGTGTCAATTATGGCAAAAAAGAATAAAAATAATATAAAATCGCTTTTAAAACAGCTGACGAAAAGCAAAAATGAAGGTAACATTACATGAACTTAATGTCTAATGTTAAAGTTTGTATTTACGTTCATATTCATTGGAAGCAGGACGCGCCAAGTGACGTCAAATCACACGTCTCGCTTGATCAATGTACCCTGAGTTCACAAGCTGAATTTCCAATTTTGAGTGGCATTCCAGAAGTTTTTTCCTAGAAGGAGGTGGGAAAAATCCAAAATCCGATCTGCCTGGAACAAAGCATTAGTTACTTTCTATGGAAAGTAATGCGTTTACATTACATTACATTGTAAGTGTTTAATGCAGTAATGCATTCAACAACATAGCCTATATAACATACACCTTTATTTTCTTTTAAAAACACATTTCGAATATTATTATATTCTGACCACTTAGAATATTTCCTGACCCCTAGAATTATGTATTGTATGACAAACAAAAGATCTCTTAACATTACGGGTTATATTACCTACTGTACAACTCTTTTTATTGAAAGTTGAACATCATGTGTTTTGTTACTTTTGTACTGTCTGTTTCTGTGCACGCATGTCTAAGAGACTACATTATGGAGAAGAGAGAATTTTAATTCAGTAGTGTAAAAAATGTGAAAGTAAATGAATTCAACTGAAAAGTACGCATTACTTTACTTGTTACATAAAAAAGTAATCTGATTACATAAAATGACATTACTTGTAATGTGTTACTTTAATATATACACTACTGGTCAAAAGTGTACAAGGAATAATTATTTGTACTGTTTTTGAAAGAAGTCTCATATGCTCACCAAGAATGCATTTATTCGATCAAAAACACAGTAATAAATACAGTAAAATCACATGATCCTTCAGAAATATATAATATAAAATGTATAATACAAGAACAGGGTTTCTTGTCTAGATTCTTTTGTGATATTTTGTGCATTTTTAAGACCGCCCCAACATTCCCAGACAACCGTTCCCACTCTGATAGGCGGGCATGAACTATCTACTTTTTATACACAGTGACACTGTTTGTGCTACCACAGTGATATCACATGCCTTGAAGTAATACGATCTTTGTTGTAATTGGTTCTTTGTTTCCCGTTTCGCAGCATTTGACTGGGTTGAACGTTACGCACCTGGATTTAAAAAGTCAATAGTGGGCAAAGACATCCTGACCCCTCCTGATCTTGAGAGGATCTTTGGTCTCACTAGAGGGGTATGAACATATCATTTAATTCATGTAATAGACATTGACATGGACTTTTTGTAAATGTATTGTTTTGTTAGTAATTTTCACAATCATACAGAATCTAATAGATAGTTTTGTCTCTAAATCGTAGTTAATTGTTGTACATTTGCTTGTCATATCATTCCAAACATGTATTTTTTATACAACAGAATATATTTCATGGCTCAATGTCCTTGGATCAGCTTTACCTGGCGAGACCTTTGCCCTCTGTCGTAGACTACCGCTCACCCGTCAAAGGATTGTACTTATGTGGCAGTGGCAGCCATCCAGGTCTGTACCTGAATAAATAATAGCTAAAACAGTACATATTGGGTTTAGAAATGTCATCACATCAGTGTGATATCACGTTTCATAAAATCAGGTCAGGTAAATGTTGAGCTTGACGTGCATGACCTGCCCTGTGTTCTCCAGCATTTATCTGAGCTTGTCTTATTCAGGTGGAGGTGTTATGGGTGCAGCCGGCTGGAATTCAGCTCTCAATGTTCTGGCAGATTTCAAGCGACTGTGATCTCGGCCTTCGATGGGAGTATCACTTTCCAATGGTATATTTCAATGACAAGAGAGATGAAGACAAATATTAAGTGTTGTTGACATTGTGTGTGGTTATTATGTCTTGCACAGCCTTTGAAACACTCCCAAAATGTTGCCCTATTTCATCTATTTTTTAGTGAAATTTGAGATAAAATCATGTAGTCAATTATAATGAATATAGCTGAATCCATAGCCTAAGTGTTTTGTATAACCTGAGATGGAACATGTGAATAGGACCACATTGAATGCTCTGACAAAAAGCTATGCCATTGTTCTTATAATAACTTAAATGATAGAATTTTGATAATAGATAATAAACTAATTTGGTGCTATCAAAGTAAAGGGTCTTTGAAGCTTTATTGTTTTCCTCTTAATTCTTAATTTTTGCAATTCTGCTCTGTGAAGCTAGTGATGCAGACTTCATCTCTAATAAATTAATTACATAAAATGATTTCTTTAATGCATATAATTTTTTAATTTACATAGCACGCAGACAAGAACAAATATTAATTTGTCTATGTTCGTTATAGCTTGCTAACATAAGTGCACCTCTTACTATTTCTACAATATATACAGTAGTATGTAAACTGCACAATTTGCAAATTTCCTCCATGCTTGAAAATCTGAATGACCTACTACTGTACATATGCCAAATGTGCATACAACACCACAATAGAGCACAAAGCGCAAAAGTAATTTTAAGTGGGATGAAAAGTTCAGCCATGATTTTTAACATCTGTTGATTAACTTGTTTGATTGATTTGCCAAAATCTACAACAAAAAAATACAGTTTTGTTTTTAAAATGGTAACTGGATTAAAGTCAGCATGAAATGCAAGTTGCAATGGTCTCTTCTTTCCTATTGTGACATATATCCAAGTGAAACGACTTCTCGAACTAGAAAACATATAGGGCGTGACTTGATTTTGTCCATTGGGAATTGATTGGATGGTTGTGGTTTGCTATTGGTCGATCTTATGTGAGTGACAGGTTGTCCCGCCCTCACGCCGTTAAACAGGTCATCACAGAAGAGATGTTGCTGCAAGAGGGAGGGGAAGTTATTTAAAGATTATGAGGGCGCATACATTTAAAAAAAAAGTGCATGGATAAATCATCTATAATAAAGACGACAATATTCCATTAAAAAAATGATTTTTGATTTCATAATAACTTTAAGAAGCAACTTAACTTATGATGGAAATATTCAGACAGGATTCTGAAATTGAGGAGAAGCTTTATGCCATAGTGTTAATACTTTTTACAATTTATTGTATTTGTTACTGCCACTTATTCATCTATGCGACACTTTACTGCCACTTCGGACAGAGACTTTTACCTCAGTATTCGTACTCTGGACTACTTCCTGTTCTTAATACTTTTTTTTTTTTTTTTTTATTGTATTTTTTTTTTTTTTATTGTATTTGTTACTGCCACTTATTTATTGTTCTGCCTACTTGGTATTGTTCTGCCTACGAAATAGCACGTCATTCGAATATCCCAGTGCTCAGTTGTGTTTATATGCTATTTGTGGTCATGTTTGCTAAATTTGTGTATGGTCCGGTTAATCTTACTGTAAGTCTGAGCCTCGTCACCAGCATTTCAATGCCCAGTTTCCCCCAGTGTAACTGCAAATGACAAATAAATGTTCAGTGAGAAGTGTGGCTTCAGGACACTATGGCCCCTGCGGCCCTTTAAGACGCTCGTTCTGGGAGGCGCTTCAGTGCAGTTCAACAGACCCGCCTGACGCTCCGCTCGACGCCCAGGAAGAGAAACAGCCACACATATATCGCCACAAGTTTAAATATGTCGATTCATTTATTGTTTTAGCATGTATTCTGTCGTGTACATGTTCCTTTGGTGGCATTGAGGTAATAATGCTGGATGGTTGGACTAATGAAGTTCAGTTTGGATTTCTGCCGGTTACTGGGGCTCAGTGGTGAGTTTCACGTCTGCATGGAAACTTTGTTTCTGTCTGTCCGAGTTATAAAATTAGTTTCAGAACGTATAACAAAGGGCACAATCCGCTTATCTCGCCGTAAGTCGCTTTAGTGACAGTGATATATAATGCGAGTCAGTTTTTTTTTTAGATATAAACGTGTATTAAAGAAATCATGATGCCAAGTATGCAAAATTGTTTACTATTGTCATAAGTTCACATAAGTTGTCACCCGGATAGCTTTTATTTGTGGATGGCAATTCTGTGTCTACACGTTAATATCAATCAAGTCCATATTCAATGTATAATATAAAATATTACACAGAAGCTAATGAACAAAAGTTAAACTGTTAATCTTTCACAGATTCTGTATTAATTTATTTACAGTTGACAATGGATTAAATAAATGAACTGTATACGATTATCACAGGCTTTTGGTTTTTTATTTGAAACCGTTTCAAATACTAGAAATCACATGCAACAGGCCTGTGAATCACAGACACACTAAATGTGATTTTTAACAACTGATAATTTCCTGTTTGAGTGTGTGTCCTGTCAAGAATAAACATTTTTAGACAAACCAATTCAGAGTCATCCTAATTTAGTTATAATTTGTAATGGTTTTAGCATGATTTTTAAAAGCACGGTTCCGGAATCAACAAATCTTCTTATCAAAATCCCATTTGGGGTTATTGAGTTACCCATATGATTCTTTGGAGATTTAAAAAAAAAAAAAAAAAAAGTTCTTGATCTTTGTTGGGAAATCCTAGCTGGTAGCAGTGTTTGGAACATGATCACTGGTTCCTAGTTTTGGGAATGTGGTAGCTGGTAGACCCATAGATGCCTCATTAGCGGCTGTTTCTATGGGCCATTATACGTAAGCTGTTCTCCATATCGGAACGGTCAAAGCTAATTCGTGAACATTTGAGAGCAAGTTGACCACAACCGTAGTTAGACATGTATGAATATCTGCATCTGCATTAGATGACTTTGCTAAACTAACACAAAACAAGACGAAGGCTTTGGCTAACACGACATTAAAAAGTTACCATCATTTAAAAAATAAAATCTGTAATATTGAGTTAATACATATTAAAAACAAAAACCAACACATTCTCATCTGTGGAAGGTTATCCCATTTCAAATCTCAGTGGTTTTTACAACCAGAGGCTGCACAATTTTGTGGCATCTAGGAAAACTCATTGATTTTTATTGTGAGTGATGACAGCATCTGAAATGTTGACCGTTCCAAGATGGCGGACATGTTGACATGTCTGGAGTGGTGGCATCTACGTATACAAATGGGTGGACCAGCCAATGATCAGATAGAAACCTTTTAATGTTCCAAAACACAGCTACCAATTTAAAGGGATAGTTCACCCAAAATTTTTACTTGTGTTGTTCCAAACCAATAAGACTTTCGCTCATCTTTGGAACACAAATAAAGATCTTTTTGATAAAATCTGAGACCTTTCTGTCCCTCCGTTGATGCTTGACAGCTACGCAACTACCACTTTGATGCTTCAAAAACTTCATAATAAGATCGTAAAACGAATCCATATGAATTGAGTTGTTTAGTCCAAATTTTCTGAAGAGACACGATCGCTTTATATGATGAACAGATTGAATTTAGGCTTTTATTTACATATAAACCTTCATCAACTCATCAGTTTTGGTAAACGAAAGCTCAAGCTTGACGTGCAAGAACCAATTAGGTTCATTCTCGTGTTACGCAGCACGTTTGAGCTTCCGCAAGAACCAATGAGGTTCATTTTTGTTGCGCAGCACGTTTGAGCTTTCGGAAGAACCAATGAGGTTCATTCTCATGTTACGCAGCACGTTTGAGCTTCCGCAAGAACCAATGAGGTTCATTCTCATGTTACGCAGCACGTTTGAGCTTCTGCAAGAACCAGTGAGGTTCATTCTCATGTTACGCAGAACATTTGAGCTTCCGCAAGAACCAATGAGGTTCATTCTCATGTTACGCAGCATGTTTGAGCTTCTGCAAGAACCAATGAGGCTCATTCTCATGTTACGCAGAACATTTGAGCTTCCGCAAGAACGAATTAGGTTCATTCTCGTGTGTTACGCAGAACATTTGAGCTTCCGCAAGAACCAATGAGTTTCATTCTCATGTTACGCAGCACGTTTGAGCTTCCGCAAGAGGTTTGTTCTCGCACGTCAAGCAGGTTCAATTGAGCTTCTGTTTATTTTTGCTGATCAATTTTTAAATGTAAATAAAAGCCTAAATTCAATCTGTTCATTATATAAAGCGATCAAGTCTCCAGAATATTTGGACTAAATCGCTCAATTCATATGGATTAGTTTTACAATCTAATTATGAACTTTTTGACGCATCAAAGCTCCATTGCATAGCTGCCAATGGAGGGACAGAAAACTCTCAGATTTCATCAAAAAGATCTTAATTTGTGTTCCGAAGATGAACGAAAGTCTTGCGGGTTTGGAACGACATGAGGGTGAGTAATTAATGACATAATTTTCATTTTTGGATGAACTATCCCTTTAAACTGGATTCCTCAAACCAGAGTTTTGGTGTCTGGACTCTTTAAAGCACAAATACATGGATGTACATGCATTCTTTGGGGGACTTGAAAAGGTTCCCCAATGACATCAGGCTGTAAAGCCCCTTTAGCTTTTAATTGGAACCTTTATTTTTTTTTTTTTTTTTTTTTGGGTGCGTTATGAAGTACTGCTAGTTTGTATTGTCTAATATTGGGCTGTACTCAAAGTTGGTGGTAGAAATGTAAATGCACTTAAGAGCATGATCCATCATTAAATGCTGAAGTGTACATAGCTTTTTCCCACCAGGGCTGTTGTAAGTTTCTATTTGCCTGCCTGTTGCATTCACAGTAAAATGATCGGAAATGTAGAAGGTTGACTGGGTATCTACCAAATACCTTAAATAAACATCTTTGTTTAACATTGCAACATGTCCTTTTCTGCATGCAAGTATTTACTTATTTGTAGTATGAATCAAGATTGTCCACTGCTGTTTTAATCAAATGGATTCCACATACTGACTGGTGGCAGTGAATACAGTATCAGTTGGGATCTTTTGCATGGAACAGTTTGCATGATCCAAGGAAGACGTGACTAGCCGGGGGCCATCTGCGGTTTCTGTATCTAACAAGGTAAATCAGTTTTTTGGAACGCCATTGTCACAAGGCCATCGAAGTGTGAGATGAGTCACTTAAAGGGAAGTTTGCTGGTTGATCCATCACTTCCCTGAAACCACAGGACTCATCTCAGATCACGGCCTGCTTCTAAGGCGACGCAGTGCAGCATACATTTGCATTTGTCTGAGATTTGTGGTGCTACTTTGGCTGTGATTGATAACTGAAGGCAAACTGTGTGCATCTCTTTGCTGTGTGTGAACACTTATGTGGGATATTAAGAGTGTTGTAATGGCTAATTAAAGTGGTTGAAGACATGGAAACCATTTTTTTAGAGTGTCTAATGTATCTTCATTTCTCCGTACCAAATGAGTCTGTTCTGTCTCTTTCTGAAACAGGTTATTGTTTAAGTAATGCAAAAAAGAAAAAGAAAAAGTGGGACGTGGTCATTTTGTGCTATTTATGTCAAATAAAAATGTAGGTTTCGGACATTGTGCAGATGGTTTCATGTGTATTCATCAAAGCCCTGGGCTGAATCAAGGATAAAACTATCACTGAGCTGTCAGGAATCCAATAAAAGAAAACAAAACATGAACAATTAGTCTGAAAACCATATGCTTAGATTAGCTAATGGCAAAATCCAAAAATCTGTCATTGGACAGTCTTCAGAGAAAGTATTGCTTTACTAGGCCGCCGTGTAAATGGTTTTCTTGAGGAATGTTTAGAGCTGTGTAGTTTATGTGAGGCCGTGTAGCTTGGAGAAATGTTTGCAAGGTCTAATTTCACCATTGCAGCAAGGGAACTTTAGGATAGCTGACAACTGAATTGCTGTCCTGCAGGGCTTTAAGTCCCATGTTTGTTGAGCGAGTGTGTTTTTCTTTTTGCTGATAACTCATTTTACCCTGGTTTAGTTGGCCTTTCTGTGGCAGACATGATGTGAAATTAAAATCTTTGCACAGCTGGACTCTGCAAATACTAATTAAACACAAACATCAGCAGTCAAGGTTAAAAATATGACATACTGGCCTTGAGTTTATGTATTGTATTGTATTGCATTGTATAGTGGCTAATGCAATTAGAGAAGTAAAAACCAAGACTTGATTGATTGTGAAGGTTTTCATGAGTTTGTAGCAATTTGAATGAAATGTCATTTCATAGTCACAAATGTATGGTATTTTCTTATTTTGAGTGCCACGTGAGCATTTGCAGTGAATAAAGAGCTAGGAAATGGTAAATGTTGCGATTTGACATGATACAAAACAAGTGGCTTGTGTTGATTCTCATTTCTGCATTATTGAATGTTTTAACGCTCAAAAAGTGTGATGTTGGCGAATGCTATAGTGATTCTATTTGCTTGAATTGGACTTTGGATTTATGGATCGTTTTTTCTGCATCTTTCCACAGGCTCCAGTGATGAGAGGCCAGAGGAGATGGACACAGGTGCCCTCCCCGGGCAGAATGACCACACGCTCTCACAGGTACGAGAACACTGGGCTTTTTTTTTTTTTTTTTTCATGAATTGAAAAGATAGTTAAAACTGTAATGAGATGTCAAAATACCTGCATGTTTCCTTGTTGTTTTTGAAAAAACTGCTTGCATATGTTTTCTGACCAATAGTTTAAAGTCTGAAATTGAATTAAACTTTAATTCAGGTCTTTTAACAACTATGGCTATTCTTTTTAACTATTTCAGATCGATTCCTGGGTGTAACAGTTCTCTGTTAAAAAATCAAACAAGGTTATTATAGTTTTGCATTTTTAAATTAGTTTTTATTTTAATATAGTTTTAAATTTTGCTATAAATTTCAGTTTAGTTTTAGTTAGTTTCATTAATGGTTTTGTTAGTTTTAGTTTAGTTTTCTACATTTCTATTTAGTTTCAGTTTTAGTTTAGTAATTATAGTTTAGCAGAGTTAACAGAACACTTCCAGTGTAGACCAAAGCAAGACATTTAATTTCAGCAAAGTTTAATGTTTGCACAGTTTACAGTTAAAGGTGCAGTGTGTGAATTTTAGCGGCATCTAGTGGTGAGGTTGCAAATTGCAACCGCCCACCGCTCACCCCTCCCTTTCGAAGCACATAGAGAAAGAAGCTACGGTGGCCGACACAGGACAAAGATGTCGTCATCTGAGACAGCAGAGAGTAGCTAGCACTCTTTAGAGCAGTTTGTCCGTTTAGGGCTACTGTAGAAACATGGCGGCGCAAAATGGCGACTTCACTGGAAGGGGACCTGCTGTGTATGTAGATAGAAATGGCTCATTCTAAGGTAATAAAAACATAACGGTACATTATGTAAGGTCTTTATACTCCACTGAAAACATAGTTATGTATATTATATTGCATTTCTGTCAATAGATCCTCATAAATATTACACACTGCACCTTAAACTCTTGTGCAGACATCTTAATAATAAAAGTAAAATAATGGTTTGAGATTGAACAAAGAACCAAATAAATGCAACTTAAAAGTATAAAAGTAAAAATGTGTGTGTTGTCCTGGTATTCCCTACATTGTAGGGAAATGTCTCCACAAGGATGATAATATTAGCTGTAAATGTTTTGTAAAAACAAAGATAATAACAGCACCTTTCAGCCTGTCACCATCATGCAAACATTAAAATTTCAAACATACAGTAGAAGTACTTTACAGGTTTTTTGCGCTTGTCGGACGTTTGGCTGTTAGACCAGTGTCTCGCGCATGAAACGGGATTCTAAAAACGCTACGCTCAAGTTAAAAAGAAGTTCAACTTGCGTCTCATAACCTTGTGTTACTTCCCATTCCACTGCCAAAAAGCATTCTTTGTGAATAGCCGCTTAGGACTAGCGATGTTACGGCCCATCATTGACAGGAGAGCGGTTAATCGTACAGCCCTACTAACCTCACGTGCATGCAGTGCCATCTACAGGGATTTCCCTAAACAGCCACAGGTCAGATTTTCCACCACAGGATAAGAGCTCATTAATTACGAATACAATTTATTTGTGCTAATAATTATTATTATTATTATTATTATTATTATTATTTTATTTCAGTTAGTTTTTCAGTAACTGTTGTTAGGTTAGTTTAGTTTAGCTTCAGTTTTTCATTTATTATGAAATTTATTTTATTTCAGTTTACGAAAATGTTTTTTTGACCAATCGATTAAGTCTTAGTTTCAGCTTTCATATAACCTTGGTTCTCCACCCACGGTTCGGCACACACTTGCACCGCGGTTCATCTAAAATCTGACGACGTATATGCATCTATAATATGGTTTGACAACAACAACTCGTAACACAGACAGACGGCGTTAGGCTAATATATGTTTCTGTCGATGGATACGCATGTTCAATCATGAGTTGAATCAGGTGTGTCAGATGAGGATGACATACAAAATGTGTGGTGGTGAGTGGTCCCCAGGACAGGTTTGGGAAGCACTGCGTCTAGTGAGTTCTCTTTCAAGTCTTGCGCTTGAACGGACAAATTCACACACATTATGTCAAAATACCCGTCTTGGTGATTTATCCTAGAAACCATACTCGGTTTTGTCTTAAGTGAACGTAAACCGTTGAGAAAGATAACACATGTGTAACGGTATCAGTGTACTGCATTTGTGCATTATGTCTTAAAGTGACAGCAGCTTTTAATATTCCTGCTGTCTGTGTTTTTGTTACTCAAACAAAATACAAGGAAATTACTCCCTGCTCTTGACTGAATAGCTCTAATTCATCCCAAAGATGTTCTGTTGGGTTGAGGTCAGGACTCTGTGCAGGCCAGTCAAGTTCCTCCACACCAAACCCGCTCATCCATGTCCTTATGGACCTTGCTTTGTGCACTGGTGCGCAGTCATGTTGGAACAGGAAGGAGCCATCCGGGAGCATGAAATTGTCCAAAATGTCTTGGTATGCTGAAGCATTAAGAGTTCCTTTCACTGGAACTAAGGGGCCAAGCCCAACCCCTGAAAAACAACCCCACACCATAATCCCCCCTCCACCAAACTTTACACTTGGCACAATGCAGTCAGGCAAGTACCGTTCTCATGGCAACCACCAAACCCAGACTCGTCCATTGGATTGCCAGACAGAGAAGTGTGATTCATCACTCCAGAGAACACGTCTCCACTGCTCTAGAGTCCAGTGGCGGCGTGCTTTACACCACTGCATCCAACGCTTTGCATTGCACTTGGTTACGTAAGGCTTGGATGCAGCTGCTCGGCCATGGAAACCCATTCCATGAAGCTCTCTGCGCACTGTTTTTGAGCTAATCTGAAGGCCACATGAAGTTTGGAGGTCTGTAGCTATTGACTCTGCAGAAAGTTGGTGACTTCTGCACACTGTGCTCCTCAGTATGCGCTGACCCCGCTCTGTGATTTTACGTGGTCTACCACTTTGTGGCTGAGTTGCTGTTGTTCCCAATTGCTTCCACTTTGTTATAATACCACTAACAGTTGACCATAAAATATTTAATACTGAGGAAAATTTTACGAATGGACTTATTGTACAGGTGGCAACCTATCACGGTACCACACTTGAATTCACTGAGCTCCTGAGAGCGACCCATTCTTTCACAAATGTTTGTAGAAGCAGACTGCATGCTTAGGTGCTTGATTTTATACACCTGTGGCCATGGAAGTGATTGGAACACCTGAATTCAACGATTTGGAGGGGTGTCCCAATACTTTTGGCAATATAGTGTAGCACATACCGAACGGAAACGTGATTTTAAAAAAAACGAACCGCTACAAACCGTTTCAAATGCTTTTCTTTCTAGTCAAAGAATCCTGAATTTTTTTTTTTTTTCCATTTTCCATTTTTTTTTTTCCATTTTGTTTTCATGGTTTCTGCAAAAACAATAAGCAGCACAACTGTTTTGAACCTTGATAATAATAATAAATATGTCTTGAGCATCAAATCAGCATATTAGAATGATTTCTGAAGGATCATGTGACACTGAAGACTGGAGTAATGATGCTGAAAATTCAGCTTTGCCATCACAGGAATAAATTACATTTTAAAATGTATTAAACTACAAAAGTTATTTTAAATTATAATAATATTTCAAAATATGACTAAGATTTTTATATCAAATAAATGCAGCCTTTGTGCATTAGAGACTTTTTTCAAAAAACATAGAAAGAAGTGAATGAACTTTATCTTCTAGTCATGTTTCAGCGTTCCATTTGGGTCAAGGTCAGGTCAGTGTGCTCCAAACAGAGTTACTCCCCTCATATTTGTTGCAGTTGCTTTTGAGGCTCTTTTGTTCCAAGAAACACTGTGTTATTTTGATCAATGTTTCACATTGATGTTCAACCTTGATAGTGTGCATTCTTCCACAGACTATATAATGTTAGACATTGTAAGAATTGTCTGCTCACCCAAAACCGTTACCCTGTGGTCATCTTTAAGAATGTAAGCTTTGAGTTACATTTTATTTGGTTAACCACTCATAGGGAGAGCAACACTGGCTTCATACATGTGTGCATTGTCAATCAGCATATGGATTTATGGAGGCCAAAGTTCTCCACAGTGGTTTTGTAACATTATCAACCTTGTTTTAGTGCCTATAACTAAAGACGTCTTTCTTATAGGGTAGAATTCCCTTCTTAAACATCTTTGATGAAAGGCATACTCTGAAACAGCTATTTTGCACAGTTTTTCTCTTCTGAAACCAATAAAGTCCTTGCATTTTCTGTTTGTTCCTGATACCCTGTCTCATTTGGGTTATTGTGTGTTCTACAGGATGTCTTAAATGGTGAGGAGGGTCTTAGTGAGGAGGAGAAGGCCAGGCGAAAAGCAGAGAGGCGCAAAGCCAAGAGGAAGGTGAGAGGAGATAAACTTTACCACAATAAGTACAAGAATGAATCACCTTTAACAGAGTTTACTGTCAGAGCAGATCTATTAAGCATTGTTTTTTTTTGTTTTTTTTAAATTGTGCTCTTATTGTGAACACAGCCATAAATAGGCTGTATTTTATTGTATGCATTGTTTTACTGCCAAAAATAATAATAATAAATTGATAATTTGTCTTTTTTTTTTTTTTTAGCGTCAACGGCAGCGGAAGAAACTAGAGAGGGTTAAAAAGGATGAAAGTACTGAACAGGTAAATTGAAATTTGTTTAATGGTGAGGATGGTGTGAGAGGGCTTTGACACAGGATGTGTTTGTGTTCCTACTGCACTTTTTTTTTTTTTTTTTTTTTTTTTTTTTATAAACATTGCGGCAGATCAGTGCATCTCATCTAGCTCCTTTTCTCTCTTTCAACCACGGTTATTGGGTATTTAAGAAAGCATGTTAAAAATAGTTACGTTTTCTTTGCAGTATATTAATGTCAGTTTTTAAAACAATGGACCAATCAGAATTAACGGGTTGAGACAGTAATTTCCTTTTTTATATATATATATATATACACTCACCTAAAGGATTATTAGGAACACCATACTAATACTGTGTTTGACCCCCTTTCGCCTTCAGAACTGCCTTAATTCTACGTGGCATTGATTCAACAAGGTGCTGAAAGCATTCTTTAGAAATGTTGGCCCATATTGATAGGATAGCATCTTGCAGTTGATGGAGATTTGTGGGATGCACATCCAGGGCACAAAGCTCCCGTTCCACCACATCCCAAAGATGCTCTATTGGGTTGAGATCTGGTGACTGTGGGGGCCATTTTAGTACAGTGAACTCACTGTCATGTTCAAGAAACCAATTTGAAATGATTCGAGCTTTGTGACATGGTGCATTATCCTGCTGGAAGTAGCCATCAGAGGATGGGTACATGGTGGTCATAAAGGGATGGACATGGTCAGAAACAATGCTCAGGTAGGCCGTGGCATTTAAACGATGCCCAGTTGGCACTAAGGGGCCTAAAGTGTGCCAAGAAAACATCCCCCACACCATTACACCACCACCACCAGCCTGCACAGTGGTAACAAGGCATGATGGATCCATGTTCTCATTCTGTTTACGCCAAATTCTGACTCTACCATCTGAATGTCTCAACAGAAATCGAGACTCATCAGACCAGGCAACATTTTTCCAGTCTTCAACTGTCCAATTTTGGTGAGCTTGTGCAAATTGTAGCCTCTTTTTCCTGTTTGTAGTGGAGATGAGTGGTACCCGGTGGGGTCTTCTGCTGTTGTAGCCCATCCGCCTCAAGGTTGTGCGTGTTGTGGCTTCACAAATGCTTTGCTGCATACCTCGGTTGTAACGAGTGGTTATTTCAGTCAAAGTTGCTCTTCTATCAGCTTGCATCAGTCGGGTATATATATATATATAATACACTCACCTAAAGGATTATTAGGAACACCTGTTCAATTTCTCATTAATGCAATTATCTAATCAACCAATCACATGGCAGTTGCTTCAATGCATTTAGGGGTGTGGTCCTGGTCAAGACAATCTCCTGAACTCCAAACTGAATGTCAGAATGGGAAAGAAAGGTGATTTAAGCAATTTTGAGCGTGGCATGGTTGTTGGTGCCAGACGGGCCGGTCTGAGTATTTCACAATCTGCTCAGTTACTGGGATTTTCACACACAACCATTTCTAGAGTTTACAAAGAATGGTGTGAAAAGGGAAAAACATCCAGTATGCGGCAGTCCTGTGGGCGAAAATGCCTTGTTGATGCTAGAGGTCAGAGGAGAATGGGCCGACTGATTCAAGCTGATAGAAGAGCAACTTTGACTGAAATAACCACTCGTTACAACCGAGGTATGCAGCAAAGCATTTGTGAAGCCACAACACGCACAACCTTGAGGCGGATGGGCTACAACAGCAGAAGACCCTACCGGGTACCACTCATCTCCACTACAAATAGGAAAAAGAGGCTACAATTTGCACGAGCTCACCAAAATTGGACAGTTGAAGACTGGAAAAATGTTGCCTGGTCTGATGAGTCTGGATTTCTGTTGAGACATTCAGATGGTGACATTCAGAGTCAGAATTTGGCGTAAACAGAATGAGAACATGGATCCATCATGCCTTGTTACCACTGTGCAGGCTGGTGGTGGTGGTGTAATGGTGTGGGGGATGTTTTCTTGGCACACTTTAGGCCCCTTAGTGCCAATTGGGCATCGTTTAAATGCCACGGCCTACCTGAGCATTGTTTCTGACCATGTCCATCCCTTTATGACCACCATGTACCCATCCTCTGATGGCTACTTCCAGCAGGATAATGCACCATGTCACAAAGCTCGAATCATTTTAAATTGGTTTCTTGAACATGACAATGAGTTCACTGTACTAAAATGGCCCCCACAGTCACCAGATCTCAACCCAATAGAGCATCTTTGGGATGTGGTGGAACGGGAGCTTCGTGCCCTGGATGTGCATCCCACAAATCTGCAAGATGCTGTCCTATCAATATGGGCCAACATTTCTAAAGAATGCTTTCAGCACCTTGTTGAATCAATGCCACGTAGAATTAAGGCAGTTCTGAAGGCGAAAGGGGGTCAAACACAGTATTAGTATGGTGTTCCTAATAATCCTTTAGGTGAGAGTGTGTGTGTGTGTGTGTGTGTGTGTGTGTGTGTGTGTGTGTGTGTGTGTGTGTATATATATATATATTATACACATACACACACACACCTGGTTTCCATGTTTCATGGAGACTTTCCATAGATATAATGATTTTTATACTGTATAAACTGAATTTTCTATCCCCTTACACTAACCCTACCCCTAAACCTACCCATCACAGAAAACTTTCTGCATTTACATTTTCAAAAAACATCACTTAGTATGATTTATATGCTGTTTTCCTCATGGGGACCAAAACATTTCCCACAAGGATTTTGGATATTGCCATCTTTGTGGGGACATTTTGTCCCCATTATGTAGGGCTTGCCAGATAGACTTTGTTTTTTAAACTTGAATATACGTTTTATGTATATTCCCATAGCTCTATTAACACACTTTTAAAATGTGATATTTCTTTTTTTTCAGGAGGAGGAGGAGGAGAATGCTGGAGCTGATTCTGAACTCGATGAGTCTGAGGAGTCTGAGCCAGAGGAGATGGAAGATATTGGCCTTTCAAAGGTGGAAGAGAAGACAGTCGCTCCTCCAAGTAAAAGTGTTTCTGGACCTCCACTGGCTTCAGGGAACAAAAGCAACCGGCAGCCGACAGCCCGTTCTAGTGAGGAGGTATGAAAAATGAGACGACCATACTGCCATAGCTGAGGGACTTCCAGAGTTTGCTGTTTGAATGTTTTATTGTTTAAATTGCTGACTTTGACATTGTTTCCTCATGTTCAGGACCCAGGGTGGGATGTGAACAGTGCTTTTGTTGCCAATGCTGTCAATCACATTCGACCCAAAGCTAAAAGTAAAGGAGCTCACAAGTCGAAAGAGAACAAGGAAAATGAGAGCAGGACCGGAGAAGTGAGTTTAAGTGTTTATTTAGTGTCCTGTGGAGCCCATAACTGCTGCACTTGGGCGTTGGGATTATTAGGTATTAAAATCTGTAAGGTGATGTCACTGTGGACTAGTGTTGTCACAATACTGGAATTTCAAACTTCGATACGATACCTTGAAAAATATCGACATTCAATACCATTTTCGATAACACAGAAAAAACTGCCATATATACTGCCATACAGATACAATTTATTGTCTCATTTTTTTGATTAATTTGGGTAATTTGTTTGCAATAGCTTACACACAGAACAGGGAGGCTTTATTTGAATCATTGAACTAAATTTACCAAAAAAAAAAAGACAAGTAAACAGTCAGTAATAAAATAAGAACTAATAAACATATTGCAAACGATAGCACAAATAAATACAATAGAGTAAACAGACAAATTAAATAAACATGGCTTTAAGTTTTTCAGGTGAATCTAACAGTAGTATTCAGGTAAGAAATACTACAGAAATTAAATCATGTGATCAAATGTAAAATAACTGGATAGTCTTTAAATACAGATTAATGCTTACATTTAAAGTTGCAAAAGTTATTCAGTCAAGAGCAGCGAGTAATTCTCTCTTTGTCTTTTGCAGCAGGAATATTAGGCTGTTGTCATTTTTAAGAACTTATGCACGGATCCAATATACTGTTACACAACATGTTTTCTCTCAAATATTTACCTTCCAAAACGATCTGTATTTACCTGAATACTTGGCAAGACGGGCATTTTGACATAATTTTGTATGTATTTGACCGCACTTTTGGTGTGAGCGCAAAACCTGCGGGAATTAGTAAAATTATGCGCAATACACTATTCAACTGCTGCGAATGAGACGAGTGAATGAGAGGAGGCGGGTGTGTGTCAGTTCGCCGTTGGAGAGATGAAAGCAAGAACGCACAGCTGGTATCTGTGTATCGATACTGCAGAAAAGGAGTTTTAGAACTGTTTCAGATATTTTGATACATATCGATATTTTTGACAATACTACTGACAGATTGCATGTTTCACCATACTGTCTACCCAGCAAGCCCAGTTCACATTATGCCGGGTACACACTGCACGATTTTCTCACACTGCATGAGAGTCTAGTGTCTACCATTTAGTGTGCACATTACACAACTGATCGTCGACAGGGGGTCACACAATACACAACATTTCAATAGGAAGAATTGCCAACAAATCTGTCTGGTCAACAAACTACATTTCACAACCACACACAAATGAGAATTGATACAGGAAATAGCATAAGATCACGCGTGAGAGAGGAGTTTTTGTGCGAGAAAGGATTTCTTCTTGTTAAAATGATGCATGCAAGCTTGTGATCCAAGTTGTCTGTGCACCGATTTGCACAGAAGAAAATGAATGGGAGAGTGGTTGCTTGTAAAAGCCATGCTTGCTAATGTTCTGTTGCAGGTCTGTGACTCCTCCCCATGAACTTTCTCTTGCCCTACATCTTGCTCTCTCATTGGCTGTAGGTCGTCACAGATGTAATTTCAAATCAAAATGTTTAAATTGGCAAGGCTTCAACTTTCGTTGCGATCAGCATTGGCCCTTCAACTGTCCCGAGCGTCGTTCACATTTGTGTTCTCACAACGTTGCATTGTTAGAACTCATATACTCGCCAATGGCAATTTTCACTCGCATTTGGTGCTTGCTGAGTGTTAAAGGTGCTGTATGTAAGTTTTTCACTTTACTAAAGCATAAAAATACTATAATATGCACGCCACCAGTTTACCCAATAGTATTTCGACACCCCAGGTTGCCAGTTGGCGGAAAACACAGCGTATTGCAGCAGCCATGGAAGCCAGCAAACAAACTGGGTCAGAGGTCACAGATTCTACCCGACCTAAAAAGCCTCGGCATCCATCTATAAATCTCTATGAACGAGAGCATATTAAAACGCAGATAAATCAACTCATCAACTTAGTGTGTAAGTCTCTTCGGCTTTCATTGTCAATTGCGCTCGCTCCTGTTTCGTGTCCTCAAGCTGGCAACCCACATGAGCGTCGAGTCTGAGGAGGAGGGGGCGGGGAAACAACGATCTCCAATATTTTGAGTTTAGACTGCAGTACCTATTTTGACCACTAGCTGTCAATCCTACATACCGCACCTTTAATTTTAGGCACTGCTTCTTGAATGCGCCCATCAAAACAGAGTGTTTCAAAGAGATGGTCAAAAACACGATAGAAAATGGACCTCAGAGAAAATTGTAAAATAAAAAAAAATGCAGTTCATGACCCCTTTAAATTGTAATAATAGTTCACAATACTGCACAATGTTACTGTATTTTGGATCAAATAAATACAGCCTTGGTAAACATTAAACTTTCTTTAAAAACATTGTACTATGGTAGTATATTATGATTTTGGGATGTGCTAATTATAATCAGTTATAATTATACAGTGAGTAGACAGTATTAGAATTGAGATGCAGCCAGTGCTTTTGGATAATCATGTCACATATTTCCTGATTTCATCACACAGCAGAACTGTTTGTTCATACTTTCGAAACAGCATGGTATTTACATATTTTGAATTGTCTTTTCATGCAGCTTTAAATACTTTTTTCTTTCACTTTTACAAAATGGAGATGAGTCAGTTATTTCAATGGTAATCAGTAGCATGGCTATGCAATGAAAGTACGTTGTTGAAAATAACCTGCAATTAATATCTTAAGTAACACTTTATTTTAAGGTGACGTTGTTACACATTACTACATGTACTTACTATAGTAATAACAGTAATGTGCATGCATAATTACAAGTAACTAACCCTAACCGTAACTCTATAGTAAGTACATGTACATTAATATTACTCTGTACTTACTCAAATAGGTGCAATGTAACTACGTCAAGCAAGCATGGCTTTTACCATTGTATCCTTTGTAATATAAATATTTTATTAACCCGCAATTAATATATTATACTTTTTTTTAACAGGTCATTGGCTTATCGGATGCTAAAACTAAAAGAAGTGCCTTACTAGTAGGTGTGTAATTCTCTTTCTTTCACACAAAAACACGCGTCTGGTCAGATTAGAGAAAGAATGTATGTCAAGTATGTAAATGTTTCTTTGTAGTTCACCCCAAAATTAAAATTGTCATTATTTACTTACTGTTATGTTGTTCCAAACTTAAAATGTGAAACTTTAAAAAAAAAGTCCTGGACACTCTTTGGAAAACGAATTAAATGTCATCAATTTGCTTCAGAAAGACTTGGCACATGAATTGTATGGATTACTTTTATGGTGCTTTTTGTCTTTTTGGTAGGGATTACGGAGCCCCTAAAGGTACACGATGGTGGAAAAAATATGAGATGGGAGGAAAAAATATATTTCAATGCTTTTGCATTCTCTTGCAAACATTTTGCTTTACCCTGAGAAACTTTGCATTTCCTCACAAAACCTTTGCTTTCTCCCCAGAGAAATTTTGCGTTCGCTCGCATAACCTTTGCGTTCGCTCGCATAACCTTTGCGTTCGCTCGCATAACCTTTGCGTTCGCTCGCATAACCTTTTGCGTTCGCCCGAGAAATTTTGCGTTTCCTCAAAAAAACCTTACGTTCTCCCGAGAAACTTTGCGTTCGCTCGCAAAACGCTCGCAAAACCTTTGCGTTCTCCCGAGAAACTTTGCGTTTCCTCGCAAAACCTTTACGTTCTCCCGAGAAACTTTGCGTTCGCTCGCAAAACGCTCGCAAAACCTTTGCGTTCTCCCGAGAAACTTTGCGTTTCCTCGCAAAACCTTTGCGTTCTCCCGAGAAACTTTGCGTTTCCTCGCAAAACCTTTGCGTTCTCCCGAGAAACTTTGCGTTTCCTCGCAAAACCTTTGCGTTCTCCCGAGAAACTTTGCGTTCTCCCGAAACTTTGCGTTCTCCCGAGAAACTTTGCGTTTCCTCGCAAAACCTTTGCGTTCTCCCGAGAAACTTTGCGTTTCCTCGCAAAACCTTTGCGTTCTCCCGAAACTTTGCGAGGAAACTTTGCGTTTCCTCGCAAAACCTTTGCGTTCTCCCGAGAAACTTTGCGTTTCCTCGCAAAACCTTTGCGTTCTCCCGAGAAACTTTGCGTTTCCTCGCAAAACCTTTGCGTTCTCCCGAGAAACTTTGCGTTTCCTCGCAAAACCTTTGCGTTCTCCCGAGAAACTTTGCGTTTCCTCGCAAAACCTTTGCGTTCTCCCGAGAAACTTTGCGTTTCCTCGCAAAACCTTTGCGTTCTCCCGAGAAACTTTGCGTTTCCTCAAAAAAACCTTGCGTTCTCCCGAGAAACTTTGCGTTCGCTCGCAAAACTTTTGCGTTCGCTCGCAAAACGCTCGCAGAACCTTTGCGTTCTCCCGAGAAACTTTGCGTTTCCTCGCAAAACCTTTGCGTTCTCCCGAAACTTTGCGAGGAAACTTTGCGTTTCCTCGCAAAACCTTTGCGTTCTCCCGAAACTTTGCGAGGAAACTTTGCGTTTCCTCGCAAAACCTTTGCGTTCTCCCGAGAAACTTTGCGTTTCCTCGCAAAACCTTTGCGTTCTCCCGAGAAACTTTGCGTTTCCTCGCAAAACCTTTGCGTTCTCCCGAGAAACTTTGCGTTTCCTCGCAAAACCTTTGCGTTCTCCCGAGAAACTTTGCGTTTCCTCGCAAAACCTTTGCGTTCTCCCGAGAAACTTTGCGTTTCCTCGCAAAACCTTTGCGTTCTCCCGAGAAACTTTGCGTTTCCTCGCAAAACCTTTGCGTTCTCCCGAGAAACTTTGCGTTTCCTCAAAAAAACCTTGCGTTCTCCCGAGAAACTTTGCGTTCGCTCGCAAAACTTTTGCGTTCGCTCGCAAAACTTTTGCGTTCGCTCGCAAAACGCTCGCAGAACCTTTGCGTTCTCCCGAGAAACTTTGCGTTTCCTCGCAAAACCTTTGCGTTCTCCCGAGAAACTTTGCGTTTCCTCGCAAAACATTTGCGTTCTCCCGAGAAACTTTGCGTTTCCTCAAAAAAACCTTTGCGTTCTCCCGAGAAACTTTGCGTTTTCTCAAAAAAACATTTGCTTTCTCCCGAGAAACTTTGCGTTTCCTCACAAAACATTTGCGTTCTCCCGAGAAACTTTGCGTTTCCTCACAAAACATTTGCGTTCTCCCGAGAAACTTTGCGTTTCCTCACAAAACAATTGCGTTCTCTCGAGAAACTTTGCGTTTCCTCACAAAACCTTTGCGTTTCCTCACAAAACCTTTGCTTTCTCCCGAGAAACTTTGCCTTTCTTGGAAAGTCTTGCAAAGTTTCTCGGGGGAACACAAAACATTTGTGAGAGAACGCAAAAGCATTGAAATATATTTTTGTCCTCCCGTCTAATTTTTTTTCCCCTTTACCATATTCCTTTAGGGGCTCTGTATTTTGGGCCTTGACAGCCCCAGTCCACATTCACTTTTATTATATGAAAAAGATATTTCAGGATGATCTTCTGACAGTAATACTTTTTGTGTTCCATGGAAGAAAGTCAGTCATACAGGTTTGGAATGACATGAGGTTGAGATAATGACCAAATTTTTTTTTATTTTTTAGGTGAAGTAGTATTCACACTTGAGTTTCACGTAGTTTATCATTTTTAAACATTTGTGCATTTATTCTTTACTTATGCAGTCTCCTCCATGAGTCTTTCTTTCTTCTCACTCCAGAAAAAGGGATTCGATTTGTTCAGGAGGGCCAGTACACACAAGCTGTTAGTCTGTTTACAGAGGCCATCAAATGTGACCCCAAAGACTACAGGTGACGCTTTGATTTGACTGAAACCATATCCACATCTCTTTGCTTTTTTGTTGTTTTCATTAATTCACTCTGATATTTTGATAACAGGTTTTTTGGGAATCGCTCCTACTGCTACTTTTGTCTGGAGCAGTACCCTCTGGCCCTCGCAGATGCTGAGAAGTCCATCCAGATGGCTCCTGATTGGCCCAAAGGCTATTACCGTAGGGGGAGTGCACTAATGGGGCTTAAGGTTCGCGACCCAGTGGCATATTTGTTTTTTCTCCCTGTATATGGAGTGAATCTGCATTTAGGTGAGTATCAATACATTTGCATGTGGGTTTGTTTGTAATAGAGGTACAGTGAAGCTGAGAAAGCCATGGAACAGGTGCTAAAACTAGACCGAGATTGTGAAGAAGCCGTCAATGACCTCTTGTACTGTAAAGTGCAACAACTTACGGTAAGGACTGGATCTCTTATTGTAGCTCAATTGGTAGACCATGGAGCTAGCAGTAAGGGATCGATTGGGATTGTTTCCCAGGGAATACACTACTAAACATACTGATAAAAATGTGTATAATGAAGGCACAAAGTTACATCATTGTCATGAGAAAGCACACAAGATAATTAGTCATAAATCATTTACTTATGTTTTGTTGTTCCAAATCGTTGTTGTTTTCTTTTCAGTGGAACACCAATGGAAAAAAAATAGCATTTCAGTATGAGTCATCCATATGTAATTTTTAGATCTTCATAACTTTGGTTGGAATAAAAATAACTCAGACATGCTAAGCATTTTCTCCTTTTTTGTTCCACAGAAGAACATTAGTCAAACAGGTTTTGAATAACAACATGATGAGTAAATGATTTTCCGTTTTGAGTGAAGTATTATTTTAAATTTCCGTTTTGAATGGGGTTAGATTTAAAAATACTTATTTGGAAGCAAAAATAATGCAATCCAGGAATAATGCAAAAGAAGAGTATATCATTAAGGCTTTTCATTTCCTTTATTCTTATTAGGATCTTGGATATGATGAGGAGCAGAGTATTCAATTGCTGGAAAAATACAATACAGTGCAGGCTGTTGTTGCAGCGAAGGGTAAGAGCTCCTTGTCTTCCTGTCTGATTTTTCTTTGAAATTTTTTCTTTGAACCACTTGAGGGTGCTATTGCTGCGCTCCAATTTAGTTCAGAGACATGAACATTTTGGTCAAAAAAAATAATGGGCCATGAATGACCAGAAATCACAGTACAAGTCATTTTATCACACACAGTACTGTAGAAACAGTACTATTATGAAATATTATCATTTAAAAGAATGTTTTCTATTCTAACCCAAAAAAGGTTTTTGTATCCTGGGGGATACAAACATTTGAGAGGCAGTGAAAGTGTAGGTCTTATTTCTTGGTTTCATGTTGAAAGGGTGTTTGTTGGGAATATTTAGATCTAGTGACTTTGTTCATACATTCTTTCTTGAGCTCATGGGCAGCATTTAAAAACAACATGAACACCTGTAGTGGGAAATCTACTCACCTTCAGATAAAAGTTGATGTATTTAACATATTTACAATATTTGGAGGGGACTTGCATGTTTAATGCTTAATAATTTAGATAGCTATATTGAATTCAGTTTTAGTTCAACAATACATGGATTTTTTTCGGGCAATTTCTGTCAATACTGTCTATGGCAGAAGGAAGGGACAGTGTCCGGCAGTAGTTTTTTCCACCTGGAGCTTTGGGCCCCGTCCCGCTCCAACTTAAAAAAATAAAAACAATAAAAAGATTATATATTTATTCATGGCACATATATGCAATTCAATGATAATTGAGAGATGGACAAATTAATGTTCTTCAAAAGCCTGTTGTGTCATATTTGACATTTACATTAACATGAAAAAAAATAAAAAAAATAATAATAATATTTTAAAATATTATGTTGTACGAATGTCCAATAAATGTTTATCTTACATTTACTTTATAAAAACCATTAAAGATTTCACAGCAAAAAAAATAACAAAAAACAATAAAAGTATGAACTATCAATCAGAGAGCAGCACACTCAGCTAATTTCTCATGGCCAATTTGTCATGTTGTAATAAAAAAAATATATATATATATTTTACAGCTTCAAATCAGGACTGTGCTCTCCTTTTGCCAAGGTAAGCTGATTGCAGTATTTCTTTTCATTTTATTTTTTATGTTTATCTCTCCCTCTAATCATATGTACATATTTCTCTTTGTCTTGCTCTCACTTGCCTTCACAAGTCCTTGCAATTCCTTGTGGGTGGGTAACGTGACCACAGAACTGACTGAGAAACATCTGCGGGACCTGTTCAAAATGTGAGATCTGATGCCACATCAGCTTTTGCAATTGTTAGTTCTAAAATGATTTCCCATGATTTTTTGTTTTAATTTTTGATGATGTTTGCCAGTTACGGAGAAATTGACAGCATTCGGGTTCTGCATGAACGTTTCTGTGCATTTGTTAACTTTAAGAATGCCAACATGGCCTCCCGTGCAATGGAGAACCTCAATGTGAGTGAAACATTTATACTAATTCTTTATTGCTTGTTGTTGTTGTTGTTGTTAGCTGTTGTAGTAGTAGTGAAGACATTTTTGATCCTAAATTTATTTAAAATACTATTTAAAATAATAATAATGGTAAATTAAATGGTAAACAAGCCTTTTTGAGTTGTGTATATATATTTTTAAAAATATTATTATTATTATTATTATTATTATTATTATTATTATTATTATTAGCCCTGTGTATTGTTTATATACTTGTATGCGAAACCTTTTGTAAAACAGGGACATTTTATTGAGAATACCCGGCTAGTGGTTCGATATCCGGATCGCCGGATTCAGAAAGTCCTCCCAACACCTGCCTTTCAACAACCTGCAGGGGCTGCTGGGTAATTCAATCTCTGTGCTTTTAAAGGGATAGTTCACCTAAAAATGAAAATTGTCATCATTTACTCACCCTCAAGTTGTTCCAAACCTGTTAGTTTTTTTTTCTTCTGCTGAACACAAAAAAAGATATTTTGAAGAATGTCTGTAACCAAACATTAATAGTACTTTTTAGGGATGCACCGAAATGAAAATTCTGGGCCGAAACCGAAAATTCTTGATGCACTTGGCCGAATTTTTAAAAAATATTTATTTTTTGTATAATTGTATTAATATTAGACTTTTTAATGAAATAAGTAATTAATGAAACTGAATTAAAAAAAATAGAAGCCAATAAAATAAAATAAACACATTTTTATTGAAAGTAACACAATAAAATTGGACAGAACTGAAAGAATAATACATAATATATTATATATAATATATTTTCTATGCAACAGAATCAGATTGAACAGATTTATTTTTTTGACCAATTACCTAAATAATGTGTAGTCTTACAAAGCTATTATTATCAGAGCATGTGAGCAGATAGCAGGGAGTGGATCAGTGAACGAGAGGGTAGCGTCATTTTACCAGCTATGCCACACCATATTACAGCACGGTAGGGCAATTGCAAGCAGAAACAAGTATACTACTACATAGACATTTCATGTTGGCGAATTATTTGAGCAGACTTTGATTTTCCGATGAGCAAGAGCGGTACATGAGTGGAGCGTTCGCATGGTCCGTGAGCAACTGACATGCATAAAGTGGACTATTGAGCGACGCGTCACACAGTGATAACCCTGAGGGGTGGCATGCTATTTTCGGACAATTTTCGGTGTAAATTTATTTTTTTATTTTTTTATTTATTTTTTTGGAAGTCAATTGGGCCCTTCAACTGTTCGGTTACCCATATTCTTCAAAATGTCTTCTTTTGTGTTCAGCAGAAGAAAGAAATTCATACAGGTTTGAAACAACTTGAGGGTGAGTAAATGGGGGGTAAATTTTGGGTGAACTATCCTTTTAATGATGAAAATTTTAATGTACACTATATTGCCAAAAGTTTTGGGACGCCTGCCTTTACATGCACATGAACTTTAATGACATCCCATTCTTAATCCGTAGGGTTTAATATGGAGTTGGCCCACCCTTTGCAGCTATAACAGCTTCAACTCTTCTGGGAAGGCTTTCCACAAGGTTTAGGAGTGTGTTTATGGGAATTTTTGACCATTCTTCTAGAAGCGCATTTGTGAGGTCAGGCACTGATGTTGGACGAGAAGGCCTGGCTTGCAGTCTCCGCTCTAATTCATCCCAAAGGTGTTCTATCGGGTTGAGGTCAGGACTCTGTGCAGACCAGTCAAGTTCCTTCCCACCAAACTCGCTCATCCATGTCTTTATGGACCTTGCTTTGTGCACTGGTGCGCAGTCATGTTGGAACAGGAAGGGGCCATCCCCAAATTGTTCCCACAAAGTTGGGAGCATGAAATTGTCCAAAATGTCTTGGTATGCTGAAGCATTAAGAGTTCCTTTCACTGGAACTAAGGGGCCAAGCCCAACCCCTGAAAAACAACCCCACACCATAAACCCCCCTCCACCAAACTTTACACTTGACACAATGCAGTCAGGCAAGTACCGTTCTCCTGGCAACCGCCAAACCCAGACTCGTCCATTGGATTGCCAGACAGAGAAGTGTGATTCGTCACTCCCGAGAACACGTCTCCACTGCTCTAGAGTCCAGTGGTGGCGTGCTTTACACCACTGCATCCAACGCTTTGCATTGCACTTGGTGATGTAAGGCTTGGATGCAGCTGCTCGGCCATGGAAACTCATTCCATGAAGCTCTCTACGCACTGTTCTTGAGCTAATCTGAAGGCCACACAAAGATTGGAGGTCTGTAACTATTGACTCTGCAGAAAGTTGGTGACTTCTGCGCACTATGCGCCTCAGCATGCACTGACTCTGTGATTTTTACGTGGCCTACCACTTCGTGGCTGAGTTGCTGTTGTTCCCAATTGCTTCCACTCTGTTATAATACCACTAACAGTTGACCGTAGAATATTAAGTAGTGAGGAAATTTCACGAATGGCATTATTGCACAGGTAGCAACCTATCACGGTACCACGCTTGAATTCACTGAGCTCCTGAGAGCGACCCATTCTTTCACAAATGTTTGTAGAAGTCTGCACGCCTAGGTGCTTGATTTTATACACCTGTGGCCATGGAAGTGATTGGAACACCTGAATTCAATGATTTGGAGGGGTGTCCCAATACTTTTGGAAATATAGTGTAGTTGGATGCAGTTATTTTCTTCAAGAAATTGCAACTACTGTATGTTCAAACAAATGTTCTTTTGAAAGAAATGTCCACACAAATCTGTATTTCTTTCAGGCCAAGACGCAGAGGTCCTGTCAACGAAGATGAGTGTTACTTCTGGAGGACAACCGGCTGTCATTTTGGAGATAGGTGTCGCTATAAGCACATTCCCGATCATCGAGGCAAAGACTGGCAACCTTGAGTCAACACTAGCCTCTCTTCCTCTCCCTAAGAACTCTGGGAGTTGATTGCATGACTGTAGGGACTGTAATCTTCACTTTGATTATCTTTAGGTCATGACCAGTATTGTGGATCAGCGTCTTACGAATGCTCTCTTGAGGTCAGAGTGCTTTGAACCTCACAGGGTTTCAAAGCAGACGGGACTATGGGAAAAGTCTCTTTTGAGGGGAGGTTTGGGTGGTGCAGAGTGCCAGAGCATCGCTGCACCGCATCACCGTCTGCTGAGGTTTACATGGCCTCTCATATCGTATGCTTTCTTCTCTCTTCCTGTGCCAACACCACCAACCCAAAGAAGAGCCATAGATCTGGTCTGACATTTGAGTTCATCCTGAGAGAATGACTGCCATACTGAATTGAGGTCACAAACCCTTAAAATGAGGATGGGAGAATCGTACCAAAGAATAATACTATGCCATATGTGGATTTTATGTTGAGACAGAGAGGGAAAAAGGCATTCAGGGAAAATTAGCTTAGTTTTGCATGTTTTGATTTGATTCCACCACCTCAAACACACTCCAGCTTGTTAATTCATCATGTTTGTAGTCATTTCTAATTGGACTAAAGATGTTTTCCCCGCTACTTCTCTCAAACGGCCCTAAATTCAAGACCTGCGAGTGCATATCAGTATTGCAAAGGGTTAGAGCAATTGTTTGAATCTTTTAAACACATCACATCTCATGATGAATTATTTTCAGTTCTCCTTTTTGATTTTCTTGCAGTCTTGCACTTTACCATGGTGGATGTTGTCCCCCTCCCTCCAGAGTAGATGAGTAGATTTGTTTGATGAGTAGATTTGCTAAAAGTATTGATGATTTGTGGTCATCGGTGGTATATATATATATTTTTTTCATGGTATTTTCTAATGGCGTGTCATTGCCATTTAAATATTATTTACATTTCTCTATTAATATGAACATGGTTTTACATTCAACGCAGGTTTCAGTAGTAGATTGTCATGCTGCTCCACACAATGTAGAAAATCTTGTGGTTTTCTGTGTATATTATGCAAGAGCTCTGAGACACAGGAAACTCTTGCCTTGGCTTTGGCACTTTTCATGCCGTCAGCACAAAGTTGATATGGCGGTTCTCATCATTTCCTCTTTTATATAACATTAAGTATGATAATGATTTCATCAAGCAATGCATTTGAAAACTCTTATGACCTCGTTGTGCTGTTCTGACACACTTAACCAAAGAAACACTAATGTGTACCACAGACAAACACATCTGCTACTTTTGTACATTACACTATTTACACTTTTTTTCCTCAGTTTTTAGTTCTGACTGCATGGGCTTGGATGCAGTCTATAGTCACACTAGTGCTGTATTGGGCTTTAAACGTCATTTCTTTTGGTTCCGTGACAGTCCAGAGTGCCTTAAAAGCATTTGCTTTCCTATCAGATTAGTTATTTTAACATTAATATTTAAGCTGAGGTCCCCCATGAACAAAAAGGAAGTGACTTATTTTAGGCTGTGAAATGGGGGACAAATTGATGAATAATAGCGAAGTTACATGTGTTTGTCACATGTTGATTTGGGATTGAAGCGTACAGCTGTGGTTCTCATTCTTTTAAGTTTTTTTATTTTTTATTTTTTAGACCTTGTGTTCAAATAAATGGGACTGACAACAGTGACAATTCCTCACTGTTGTGCTGCTCAAAGAGCACTTAATAATTCAGTCATGCATTAAAGGACATTTATCACTCAAATGGAGGATTTTCTGTCATTTTGCTTGTGAAATCTTTAAGAGTTTTTCTGATCATTCATCTCCACAATGAAATTGAGGGTCACATTCTCCATTTTCTCTCTCCGTTTTCTTTCCTATTTTTAAGTCACATTCATGCTCCATATTCTACTCATGTTTTCTTTTTACCCCTATTTAGCACGGCAATGGAAAGTCAGTCATTGTAATAAATGTACTGAAACGCCATTTTCTTCATCCTCTTCTTTTGGATGTGATTCATTAAGACAGAGTTTGTAGCTTGCTGCAAAGTAGCATGTGAAAAGATATGCCATGTTCATGTTTAATTCAGCAATTTGCTGTCCAGTTGTCATAGATATGCAGTACAGTTTAATGTACAGTTTATTCTAACTTTTACAATTAGCATAATTTGTTAACTATAATTAACACGAACTAGCTATGAACAATAACTATACGACACTTATTCTTAATGTTAAAAGTTCACTATGTAACGTGTTGCCCTCTAGCGGTTAAAAACAAAACTGCATGCATTTTGCGGAAGAACATTGTTTTTGTTGTGCTTCGGCTCGACTGTGCAGATGACTATGGTTCATGGCACCTGTGAACACATGGAAATCCAAAAACTCATCTGAGCATGCAAGTGCAATATTTTATGTTGTTGTTTTGACTAATTGGAAACACAGAATTTTAATTAATGATATATTACACAAGTTGCTTATCCTACTGCTCATAAAACATTCACTACTAGGCTTAAAGATGCAGTGTGTCGTATTTGAGGATCTACTGACATAAATGCAATATAATTGGACCTTACATAATGTACTGTTATGTTTCTATTACCTTAGAATGAGCCATTTCTATCTCCATACACCGCGGGTCCCCTTACAGTGAAATCGCCATTTTGCGCCGTCATGTTTCTACAGTAGCCCTAAACGGACAAACTTATCTACAGAGTGCTAGTCACTCTCTGCTCTCTCCGACAACGACATCTTTGTCCTGTGTCGGCCACCGTAGCTTCTCTATGTTCTTCGAAAGGGAGAGGTGAGCGTTGAGTGATTGCAATTCACAACCTCACCGCTAGATGCCGCTAAAATTTACACAGTGCACCTTTAAGAGATATAACATTTAGATGGAAAGGATCTCAAGCTGAAGCCTACTGTAGCTATAACCATTAATAGACCCCTTATGAAAATTAACCATGGTTTTACTACAAAGAAACCCCCAAAATATGGTTATTGTTGTAAAACCATGTTAACCACAAATACCATGATTTTACTACACTAACCATAGTTTAACCCTGGTATTTGTAGTAAAATTTGTAGTTATACAAATGGTAATCAATCCGCCAAAAAATGGTTACTAAACTTTTACTACAATAAAACCATAGTTAATTTTCGTAAGGGACACAGCACTTCCTTGAAAATAAATTCCAGCACAGCGCTACAACAACCTATAATGAAATGACACTTCGCAATAGATAATGCTTTACAATGAACTGTTAGATATGTCAATTTATCTGTTCAGTAAAATACATTACTCACCTGTTGAGCAATAAAAATGCCATCTACGTGTTGCCTTTAAAACATTTCAAATCCCTCAGTTCTCACCATCCCAAGCCAAGCCAATGTTGATTCTGGTTTTATTATGAGCTCTGTCACCTTCTGTTTTCCAGCAAACTCTCCAATTTCGGCATTTTTTTTTTTTTTTTTTTTTTTTTTTTTTTTTTTTTTTTTAAACGGGTGATTCATACATGGATTTGACACACAATACATGAGTCAAGTAGCCGAGCAACTTTTCTCTTTTTATGACGCGAATCATGGGCGAATGACACATGCAATTTCTTAACTAAACCAACCCGACAGGTCTACAATATAAACGCTTATAATAGGCTTACCATAGTGAATCAAGGTAAGACAAAAACACGTTTTTGAAGTAGGATTGATGATGTATTGACTCAATATTTATATTTTAGTTGATTTTGAACAAAGTTACAAAGTGTAATTTCAACATTTTTAAACTCAACTTGCATCTGTTAACATTGTGTTAGTTTACAGTGCATTAATTAATGAACAAAGATTACTGCTGTAAAAAAAATGCATTACTGTTAAAATGTTTTGGAGTCGGTAAGATTATTCAGCATGGATGCATTAAATTGATCAGAAGTTACAGAAAAGACATTATAATGTTACAAAGCTTTATTTCAAATAAATGTTCGTTTGAGAATCCTGGAAAAAAATGTATCATGAAAGAAATAATACAATTATAAATTATGATAATCAGAAATGTTTCATGAGCACCAAAACATCAAATTAGAATTTCTGAAGGATCACGTGACACTGATGACTGGAGTAATGGCTGCTGAAAATTTAGCTTCGTCATCACATTTTAAAAAGTATTTTAAAAAAAACTTAGCCTAGAAATTTAGACGCACCCTAGCGGCAGCAAATGTAATTTGCAGCCAGGGTCGTCTAGCAACTCTCTGTTGGCTTGCGAGCTTGAAAAACCAAACTCTAGTCAGGCCAATCACATCGTGTATAGAGTCGGTGGGCGGGCTTAACATAATGACGGCAGAGTTGCGACGGTTCCACGTGCTACTTGAAAACAAAGAAGCTGGCGAACAGCGGTCTTTCAGATCGGCTTTGGCCGCGACTCTGGAAGACTTGGCGTTAAGCTTTTCTTTGAGAAAAGAACAAAGAACGATTCTTAAAAAAGGAAGATGTGTTCGGAGTTTTGCCAACCGGATACGGCAAAAGCTTCACCTTCTTCGTTGCTCTGGTTGGTTGTAGCGCTATCCTATTGGGTGCAGAGGGAATTTGAAAGACAACCGTTTATCCCGCCCCTCGGATTGAGCCCTGCCAATGGTGTGTTCCCAGACCCAACATCTTGATGTGGGTCTGGCTTATCAGGCTAATTTTTACTGTATTTTTGGTCAAATAAATGCAGCCTTTGTGAGCTTCAGAGACTTACCAAAATCGTACCAACGTCAAACCTTTGAACAATAGTCAGTATAAATGCAGCATTAGTCATCTTCCACCTTGTAGCCTGGATGCCAGCCGAATTTAGCCCCGCCCACAACATTTGAGGTCGTGAAGTTCGGTCTGGACTTGATCCGTTGTGGAGCAATTATGCTCGAACCAGAGCTGTTCGGACCAATCAAATTGTCAGGGCGGGCTTTATACGATGATGGACAGATGATCAACAGTAACGTAATCATCCACGTCACCAAAGAGCTTGGGTTGAATTCGTTTACTAAACGGAGATTTTCTTTCCGGTTGAAACACACCCCGGAGCTGAACACGCAGCAACATTGAAAGCACGAGTCCTGATTGTTCTGGGAGTAGGGATATAATGTCTCTGATCCATTACCTACAATAGATGGCGGTAATGCTCTTTTTAAGAATGCGAACAGCTAATCAAATAATAATAATAATAAGAAGAAGAAGAAGAAGAAACACGCCCCATTATCACAGCCCAATGGAGCAGTACCTGACTCATATTCTGACTAGAATCTAAGTATGACGACGTCAGGCTACCTTCCTTGAATAATAACTCCAAAATCAGGTGTGTGTATATCAGCTGACACTAGGGGGAGTTCTTGCACAGGATTCACAAAACATCCTAAGTACGGTCAATAAAATAAACTCCATATATCCAACATAAATCTTGATATAATGTGACTGAATATTACTGTAAATATGTCACTTAATTTCTGTAAATCTAGTATGTCTAGAGCATCAGGCTATAAATATCCAAAAATAACTAGCATCACAAAATCATTCTCTTTCATCAGCAGCACTTGAAAGTGACCTGTGGTGTGTGCAATCACAGGCGTCCCATATGAAGAGCACATGACAAATGAAAATGATGAGAATCAGGGAAAATTCTACTGTCTAACAGCAAGCTTCAACTCTGCTGTTGTGGCCTGGAGCCAGTGGTTTGTGGTCTGTATGTATTGTTTATGAAAGTCTTCTGGTAATATGGTTGTTGGTTAGAGGCCTTCGTGACCCAAGTCAGACCTTTCCAGGAAATGCTTGTTTCTTATACTGAATTGACATTTATTGAACATTAGGCCTACGTGTAAAGCATTCTTGGTTTTACAGACTTGGTTTAGATTAAGCCTGGATTAGGCCTTAGTTCAATTAGGACATTTAAGTAGCTTTTATAAACGTGCTTCAGAAAATAACATTACTGGTGTGCATCTTGAGACAAAACAATGGCACTGACATATTTTAAGATATCTCAGTGCAAGTTGCTTTCAGTTAAAACAGCTCAAACATGCATTTCAGTCTGGGACTAGTTTAAGCCATGTCTGTGAAACCGGGGGTTAATCTTTTAACATGCATTTCAGTTGCATTGAGCCACAACCTCAGTGAATACTTGTTAATTTTATTTTATTATTTTACTTTATTCGTTGCTTTTTTTTCAAGAAAATGAATAGGCTTAGTTTAATCCCACCGGTCACAATTGTGACCCCAATTTTTCCTCACATATTTTAGTGTGGTATTGAAAAGCAACTTCTATTATGAAGCAAATGTTCATTTATAATGCAAATTTAAGATGTCTACATGAGTTCTGGGCAGGTCTAACATTGCAGTTTGGTCATGTGACCACACATATATTTCCTGATACTACCATCTTAACACAATGATGATGTCAAAGCTCAGAAATGACAGGCAAGTTTTCTAAGTTAATTTTTGAATAGTTTATACATTTTTGCACACATAATCATGAAAGGGTTATCTATACATACATATTAATACATGGTTTATTCTGTGGTCAGGCTGCAGATGAACAAAGACGGTCACAATTGTGACTGGTGGTATAATACAGGGAGTCTATGTCCCCTATATGTCATTCTGTGTTATTCTTATGGACTCTTTCAGACTGAACTTGAGTCAAGTTTTGGATCTGTCTATTCTTCTGTCTATCTGTCGGTCTGTCTGTCTGTCTATCTATACTTCTGTCTATCTATCTACACTTCTGTCTATCTGTCTGTCTGTCTATCTTTCTGTCTATCTGTCTGTCTATCTATACTTCTGTCTATCTATCTATACTTCGGTCTATCGGTCTGTCTGCCTATCTGTTTGTCTGTCTGTCTATTTATATTTCTGTCTGTATGTCTGTCTGTCTGTCTGTATGTCTGTCTATCTGTCTGTCTATCTGTGTGCATGTCAGTCTATCTGCCTGTTTGTCTGTCTATACTTCTATCTATCTGTCTGTCTGTGTATCTCTCTGTCTATCTGTCTGTCTATCTACACTTCTGTCTGTCTGTCTGTCTGTCTATCTTTCTGTCTATCTGTCTCTACTTCTGCCTGTCTGTCTATCTATACTTCTGTCTGTCTATCTGTCTGTCAGTCTATACTTCTATCTATCTGTCTGTCTGTCTATCTGTCTGTCTATCTACACTTCTGTCTGTCTATCTGTCTCTACTTCTGCCTGTCTGTCTATCTATACTTCTGTCTGTCTATCTGTCTGTCAGTCTATACTTCTATCTGTCTGTCTGTCTGTCTGTCTATCTATCTATACTTCTGTCTGTCTGTCTGTTTGTCTATACTTCTATCTGTCTGTCTGTCTGTCTATCTATCTGTCTGTATGTCTCTCTGTCTGTCTCTCTGTCTGTCTGTACTTCTGTCTGTCTGTCTATACTTCTGTCTGTCTATCTGTCTGTCTGTCTGTTTGTCTATCCATCCGTCTGTCTGTCTATACTTCTATCTGTCTGTCTGTCTGTATATCTGTCTGTCTGTCTATCTACACTTCTGTCTGTCTGTCTATCTTTCTGTCTATCTGTCTATCTATACTTCTGTCTATCTATCTATACTTCGGTCTATCGGTCTGTGTATCTATACTTCTATCTGTCTGTCTGTCTGTCTATTTATACTTCTGTCTAACCTTCTGTCTATCTGTCTGTCTATCTGTCTATCTGTGTGCATGTCAGTCTATCTGCCTGTCTGTCTATCTATACTTCTGTCTGTCTGTCTGTCTGTCTGTCTATACTTCTGTCTGTCTGTCTGTCTGTCTGTCTGTCTGTCTGTCTGTCTATCTTTCTGTCTATCTGTCTGTCTATCTATACTTCGGTCTATCGGTCTGTGTATCTATACTTCTATCTGTCTGTCTGCCTATCTGTCTGTCTGTCTGTCTATTTATACTTCTGTCTAACCTTCTGTCTATCTGTCTGTCAGTCTATCTGCCTGTCTATCTATACTTCTGTCTGTCTGTCTGTCTATACTTCTATCTGTCTGTCTGTCTGTCTGTCTATCTATACTTCGGTCTATCGGTCTGTGTATCTATACTTCTATCTGTCTGTCTGCCTATCTGTCTGTCTGTCTGTCTATTTATACTTCTGTCTAACCTTCTGTCTATCTGTCTGTCAGTCTATCTGCCTGTCTATCTATACTTCTGTCTGTCTGTCTGTCTATACTTCTATCTGTCTGTCTGTCTGACTGTCTATCTATACTTATGTCTGTCTGTCTATACTTCTGTCTATCTGTCTCTACTTCTTTCTGTCTGTCTATTTATACTTCTGTCTGTCTCTACTTTTGTCTGTCTATCTATACTTCTGTCTGTCTGTCTATACGTCTGTCTATTTGTCTGTCTATCTGTCTATTCACCTTATTCCGCCCCGCCCACTTTTAATACTTCTCTCTTCCGCATTTTGTCATCCAACTTCCGCTAAACTGATGCGGCACATCCGGTAGCTAGTCCGGTAGTTAGAAGATTGTTTATAGCTAGCCATAACTTTAGCGAAATGACAAATAACGTTAATGCCGTAAATGTTTTAAATTTGGAGCACGGCAAAAACGTCATACGACGATCAGATGGTCTCATTGTCCCATCCATCGTCATTGTTAACGTCGGTAGATGAAGAAGTGGCCAGAGGTAACCTATGGGGACACGTTTAACTACTTCGTCCTGTCAGAATGAGTTGATGGAGCAGCAATGAAATAAGTATATAAAATAAGAAAATATGAAATCAGATGTAAGAAGTGTTTGTTGTTTTCAGGAAGCTAGAGCCACCTTCTGCTGACCTTCATGTAGAGATATTTCACCATTTAATTTTCATATGTAATAAACCAAGATGGAATTAATTTGCAAACTTGACATGACTTATTCCTTCAAATCAGATGACTTAATTCCTTTAAGTTTTAAGGGGAATCTACAGAGCTCACATTATATGGTTTTATCAGAAATTAGTCAAGTCACCTTTATTTATATAGCGCTTTTTACAATACCGATTGTTTCAAAGCAGCTTCACAGTGTTAAACAGGAAAGTAATGCAACAGAATTTGATTCGGCTGTACAGCCGCTCTGGAAATTACTGACAGCCAGTGTTAGGGAGTAACTAGTTACATGTAATTAGATTACGTAATTTAATTACAAAATAAATGTAACTGTAATCAGTTACAGTTACTGAAAAAAAATGTGTAATTAAATTAGTTACTTATGAAAATATTAATGATTACAAAGGGGGTTACATCTGTTTTCTGTAAGAAGCTAGGATATGTTGAATAATTAATGAATAAGGCATTTATATATTTAGTAAAGCGATGCTATTCTGATGCTTTTGATTGGCTCTTGTTTGAATTTGCAGCGCACCACATCTGCCAGTTACATCAATCCACATTGCCACTGAAAGCTTTAGGCTACAACCTGTCTGAGAGTCGCCACCATGGCAAGTGATAAAAATGTGTTTCAGTGCTGGAAAATACAAAAGTAATCAGTTACATTACTTTAATAAAGTAATTGGAAAGTTACACTACTTATTACATTTTAAATAGGGTAACTTGTAATCTGTAACCTATTACATTTTCAAAGTAACCTTCCCAACACTGCTGACAGCTAACATCTGGCCACGTAAAGATTAAAAAAAAAAAAACTATTCACGACAGGTAACATCTGGTCACATTGTAAAGATTTATAAAAATAACTATGCACAACAGGTAACATCTGGTCACATTGTAAAGGTTTATAAAAATAACTATTCACAACAGGTAACACCTGGTCAGAGACATCGTGCAGACATATGTACAATGGTGCGGGTTCAACGCATTGTGTTCCTATATCAGATGTAGGTGGCTTCAGGTGGAGTTGTGATTTTGAAGCGTAGTTGTGGTCAGAGACAGATGGATCCTCCCATTGTGTTTCTACATCACAGTTCAGGGGCTTGTAGATGTGATCATCCTCACAGTTGTTCACTGCATCACTGACGCTCATCAATGCATCTGTGGAAATAAAACCATAAACATATTTTTACATTAGTACTTAAAATACATCATGAGAATTAATATATGATGGCACCCATACTTAAGCAGAACAGTGTGTGAGAGAGAGATGCATTAAAAACGAGACAGTATACACACAATTTTCATACAAAAGTTTTGCATGTGTGTAATAAACAATGTTTGTGTGTGTGTGCTTGTATTATTTGAGAGAGAAAAACTCTACTGCAAATCACAAATCCAACCACTGTGTGTACCAGTGGAGCTTTGCTGGCATCTAATGGGGAAAATCTGGTACTGCGCTCAAACTAACTCTTACTGAAAGTAAGTATAAAGTTATATTAAAACTAATAAAGCATATATATGTATACTCTTACTGAAAGCTAATTCTTTTGAGATCTCAACCTCAAATTTGGAACACAACTTGTTTAGATTTAAGACTTTGATTTTCAAGCAGTTTTAGAGTTCAAAGTGTTTCATAAAATATATATATTATATGAAGTTATGTTCATAAATCGTTTTCGTAAATTTAAACCTCTATAACTCTTTTAAACTTTTTTTACTTCAACAATAATCTGCCATGGGTCTTCTTTAGAAATAACTTCTTAAATCTGTGCTCCCAAGTTTTTATGACTTTTTTGACAGACATTTTTGTCCACTATGGACCTATGTGTACCTACTTTTTTTAATTGACGCACAAGGATTAAATGTATTCATAGAACGGACTTCACAAATCTAACGTTAGGCTAAGAAGCACATAGCTAGCTAAGTTAACTTACCTGAATCTGACTACCTGCACCGGGGTGACTTCTTTACCGGAACATCGTAGCCGAGCCATTTCTCGGGGTAAGGGTGTTCGTCAATAGGCTTACCGTCCATGAAATGGTACGAACACACATAAGGGCGCTTGGGTGGGCACTTTAAGTTTAGCGCCTTCCGCCATTTCCTCAGGTGCTCCTCACCTGTAGGTGGTGGGTGTAAATTAAAGTGCACCACAACACTCCGACCGCTTCACATTGTGATCGTTGGTGTAATTGTTATGGCAGCCCTAACTGAGCATATAATTCTTGACATATTTGCTTTCTGTAATCATCTACCGTTACGACAAGCAACTAGCTTAGGTCCCTCTCAGCTGGAAGATAGATGACAAAACGAACGCAATGGTCTATCTGTCTATCTATACTTCTGTCTATCTATACTTCTGTCTGTCTGCCTGTCTGTCTATACTTATGTCTGCCTGTCTGTCTGTCTATACTTCTGTCTATCTATACTTCTGTCTGTCTGTCTGTCTATCTATACTTCTGTCTGCCTGTCTGTCTATACTTATGTCTGCCTGTCTGTCTGTCTATACTTCTGTCTATCTATACTTCTGTCTGTCTGTCTGTCTGTCTGTCTGTCTGTCTGTCTATCTATACTTCTGTCTGCCTGTCTGTCTATCTATACTTCTGCCTGTCTGTCTGTCTATCTATACTTCTGCCTGTCTGTCTGTCTATCTATACTTATGTCTAGCTGTCTGTATACTTCTGTCTGTCTGTCTATCTTTCTGTCTATCTGTCTGTCTTTCTATACTCCTGTCTATCCGTCTGTCTGTGTATCTATACTTCTGTCTGTCTGTCTGTCTATCTGTACTTCTGTCTATCTGTCTCTACTTCTGTCTGTCTATCTGTCTCTACTTCTGTCTGTCTGTCTATCTATACTTCTGTCTATCTGTCTCTACTTCTGACTGTCTATCTATCTATACTTCTGTCTCTCTGTCTGTCTATCTATACTTAGACAGACAGACAGACATATCTATACTTCTGTATATCTGTCTCTACTTCTGTCTGTCTGTCTATCTGTCTGTCTATTTATACAGTGGGGAGAACAAGTATTTGATACACTGCCGATTTTGCAGGTTTTCCTACTTACAAAGCATGTAGAGGTCTGTAATTTTTTATCATAGGTACACTTCAACTGTGAGAGACAGAATCTAAAACAAAAATCCAGAAAATCACATTGTATGATTTTTAAATAATTAATTTGCATTTTATTGCATGACATAAGTATTTGATCACCTACCAACCAGTAAAAATTCTGGCTCTCACAGACCTGTTAGTTTTTCTTTAAGAAGCCCTCCTGTTCTCCGCTCATTACCTGTATTAACTGCACCTGTTTGAACTCGTTACCTGTATAAAAGACACCTGTCCACACACTCAATCAAACAGACTCCAACCTCTCCACAATGGCCAAGACCAGAGAGCTGTGTAAGGACATCAGGGATAAAATTGTAGACCTGCACAAGGCTGGGATGGGCTACAGGACAATAGGCAAGCAGCTTGGTGAGAAGGCAACAACTGCAATTATTAGAAAATGGAAGAAGTTCAAGATGACGATCAATCTCGCTCGGTCTGGGGCACCATGCAAGATCTCACCTCATGGGGCATCAATGATCATGAGGAAGGTGAGGGATCAGCCCAGAACTACATGGCAGGACCTAGTCAATGACCTGATGAGAGCTGGGACCACAGTCTCAAAGAAAACCATTAGTAACACACTATGCCGTCATGGATTAAAATCCTGCGGCGCACGCAAGGTCCCCCTGCTCAAGCCAGCACATGTCCAGGCCTGTCTGAAGTTTGCCAATGACCATCTGGATGATCCAGAGGAGGAATGGGAGAAGGTCATGTGGTCTGATGAGACAAAAATAGAGCTTTTTGGTCTAAACTCCACTCACCATGTTTGGAGGAAGAAGAAGGATGAGTACAACCCCAAGAACACCATCCCAACCATGAAGCATGGAGGTGGAAACATCATTCTTTGGGGATGCTTTTCTTCAAAGGGGACAGGACGACTGCACCGTATTGAGGGGCCATGTATCGCGAGATCTTGGCCAACAACCTCCTTCCCTCAGTAAGAGCATTGAAGATGGGTCGTGGCTGGGTCTTCCAGCATGACAACGACCTGAAACACACAGCCAGGGCAACTAAGGAGTGGCTCCGTAAGAAGCATCTCAAGGTCCTGGAGTGGCCTAGCCAGTCTCCAGACCTGAACCCAATAGAAAATCTTTGGAAGGAGCTGAAAGTCCATATTGCCCAGCGACAGCCCCGAAACCTGAAGGTCTCTATGGAGAAGTGGGCCAAAATCCCTGCTGCAGTGTGTGCAAACCTGGTCAAGAACTACAGGAAACGTATGATCTCTGTAATTGCAAACAAAGGTTTCTGTACCAAATATTAAGTTCTGCTTTTCTGATGTATCAAATATTTATGTCATGCAATAAAATGCAAATGAATTACTTAAAAATCATACAGTGTGATTTTCTGGATTTTTGTTTTAGATTCCGTCACTCACAGTTGTAGAGTACATATGATAAAAAATTACAGACTTCTACATGCTTTGTAAGTGGGCAAACCTGCAAAATCGGCAGTGTATCAAATACTTGTTCTCCCCACTGTACATCTGTCTGTCTATCTATACGTCTGTCTATCTGTCTGTCTATCTATACTTCTGTCTGTCTATCTATACTTCTGTCTGTCTATCTATAGTTATGTCTATCTGTCTGTCTGTCTGTCTGTCTATCTATACTTCTGTCTGTCTGTCTGTCTGTCTATCTATACTTCTGTCTATCTGTCTGTCTATCTATACTTCTGTCTATCTGTCTGTCTATCTATACTTCTGTCTGTCTATCTATACTTCTGTCTGTCTGTCTGTCTGTCTGTCTATCTATACTTCTGTCTGTCTGTCTGTCTATCTATACTTCTGTCTGTCTGTCTGTCTATACTTCTGTCTGTCTGTCTGTCTGTCTATACTTCTGTCTGTCTGTCTGTCTATCTATACTTCTGTCTGTCTGTCTATCTATACTTCTGTCTGTCTGTCTACTTCTGTCTGTCTATCTATACTTCTGTCTATCTGTCTGTCTGTCTATACTTCTGTCTATCTGTCTGTCTATCTATACTTCTGTCTGTCTATCTATAGTTCTGTCTATCTGTCTGTCTGTCTGTCTGTCTATACTTCTGTCTATCTGTCTGTCTATCTATACTTTGTCTGTCTGTCTATAGTTCTGTCTATCTATCTGTCTGTCTATACTTCTGTCTGTCTGTCTATTTATACTTCTGTCTATCTGTCTGTCTGTCTATCTGTCTATCTAGCTGTCTGTCTATCTGTCTGTATACTTCTGTCTGTCTGTCTATACTTATGTCTGTCTGTCTGTCTATTTATACTTCTGTCTATCTGTCTCTACTTCTGTCTGTCTATCTATCTATACTTCTGTCTGTCTGTCTATCTATACTTCTGTCTATCTGTCCGAAAGATAAAATGGCAGCCATATGATTTCATAAATATTTCTTCCTCAATTGCAGAAACTTACATTTTTATTACAGATATTTTGCACCACTTTACCAGGAAGTGACGATTTTGTTCCCTTGAACACATGGGATGAAAATGCTGCTTTATTCGCAAATGTTTTAGGCCAGGGGTGCCCTGTTCCTGGAATCTACCCTTCTGTAAAGTTCAGCTCCAACCCTGATAACTGAACCAGCTAATTAAGATCTTCAGGAGCACTTGATAATTACAGACAGATCTGAACTCTGCAGGTACGTACAGCAGATCTCCAGGAACAGGATTGGGCATCCCTGGTTTAGGCAATATTCCAGTTTTGCGTGTACTGTAAGTTAAAGGCCCAGCGAAGTGCCTTGAAATGTGCAGCAATATTCAATGTGATGAGGTAATTTCCACTAAAACAGGAAGACAGGGCGGGGCATATCAAGCAGCTCCTCCCCTTTTTAAAATAGCCAATAGCGTTTAGTTTATATCACAGCTCGGCCAGAGCCATTGACCTTAGTAAAGTCGCAGTTTCCTCCTAATCTCTAACCGTTTCTCCTCCTAATCTCCTCTGTAGCAAGGTTAGTTGTTATGGGAAGAAGGAGGCGGGAACCGGCGAACGTTCAACGTAACTTTGACAACAAAATGAAAGTAAAAGCAACAGCCCCTCACGGACGACTGCCGCACACACATAATAAAACATAAACAAAACACAACGTAAAGTATAGGCTTGGTCCTCTCTCGTCCTTCACTGTCGTCGCTCCTCCTTTTATGCTTCCGTAGCTCCTCTGTGAGAGATACGAGACTGGTGTGGCGTGCAGGTGACACTCCTTAGCAATCACGCCACCGGCCTCGTGCCGTTCTCTCGCGGCTCTCTGCCCTGCCCTGTTTGCCACATCCTCCATAATGCTTTAAACCACAGCATTCTGTGCAAAATTCAAATGGGTCCGAAACATTTTCTGGCCGGTGCCGACTAGCACATATGATCCTCCCTGTACTATCGTGTCTCTGGACCGCTGTGGCTGTTCGCTAGCCTAGAAATCTAGACGCACCCTAGCGGCAACAAATGTAATTTGCAGCCAGGGTCGTCTATAAACTCTCTGTTGGCTTGCGAGCTTGAAAAACCAAACTCTAGTCAGGCCAATCACATCGTGTATAGAGTCGGTGGGTGGGCTTAACATAATGACGGCAGAGTTGCGACGGTTTTGCGTGCTACTTGAAAACAAAGAAGCTGGCGAACAGCGGTCTTTCGAATCGGCTTTGGCCGCGACTCTGGAAGACTTGGAGTTAAGCTTTTCTTTGAGAAAAGAACAAAGAACGGCACTGAAGTCATTCTTAAAAAAGGAAGATGTGTTCGGAGTTTTACCGACCGGATACGGCAAAAGTTTAATCTATCAGCTCCGCTTCACCTTCTTCGTTGCTCTGGTTGGTTGTAGCGCTATCCTATTGCGTGCAGAGGGAATTTGAAAGACAACCGTTTATCCCGCCCCTCGGATTGAGCCCTGCCAATGGTGTGTTCCCAGACCCAACATCTTGATGTGGCTCTGGCTTGTCAGGCTAGCTGTTCGCATGACACTAACATGAAACAAGACTTCATTCACCCCAATGGAAAGCATATTTACACTGTCTGAATCGTTCCCTATCCCCTATATAGTGCACTCTGTGCCATTCACCATGTAGAAAATAATAAATGTGTGAACAAGTTACCGATTTTAGCCGGGGCTTCAGCGTCTATTTATAATGTAGGGGGTGGGACGCTTTAGATTCTAGAGAGCATTTGATTGGACAGAAAATCTGACAAGAAGCTGAAGTGCAGATTGATGTCATCAAAATGTAAGTGACTGTACGTTTTGAATGCTTATATCTTTTAAATGCGAATTTTGTCATTGTTTTGGAGCACACATGATGTCATGTGGACTTTAAATTCACAACTTCAGATGGAAACGAAAACAACAGAAGAGATTTTAAAGTAGTCACATGATGTTCACTTTTTTTTTTTTTTTTAATTGTGCTCTAGTTACATCAGCAATATTGCAATTTGCCACTTTGCTTTGAAGTCTGGCAGTACATTTAAAAAACAAACTCAAGTGCTTTATGCAGTGTTTTGTGAAAAGCATGGCAGTATTTTTTTCAGACAGTGGTGCCCTTTATGGACGGCCTGCGTTATGAAACTTGCGACTCATGAGAAGAGAGCGAAAACAGGAGGTGACGGTGGGGGTAAACCGGAGGAGGTGCTATAATTTGAAAAGGCAGTTGTTTATTGTTGAAGAGCATGTATTTATTTCATGGCACCGCAAATTGTGGCTAAGGGCAGAGCCGGGTCTCGGTGGGTAATTACAGAGCTTGAGGCAGCGCCCCACCACAGCAGCGTCTCTTAAGAGCCTTTGCTTTCCCTTCACACACACACACACACACACACACAGTCAGCGAGGACTCGCCATCTATATCCATTAGACACACTGCACACACTTGCTGAAGAACCATGCTGAAGATGCCACCTGTGTTCTCAGCTAATGATGCTTCTAGCATTGTATTATATGCGTTATAGGTGAAGTATGCTAACAGTCAAAGTTTGGATGCACTTGTCTGAATTTGTTTATCATGGTCTTATAAACATTTTTGATGTAAAGATGGTAAGATTTTTAATAATAATAAAAAATGTCGTCTCTTACGCTCGCCAAGGCTGCATTTACTGTAGTTGACCAGAAATACAGTGAAAACAGTAATATTGTGAAATATTATTCCAATTTAAACTTTCTATTTTTTATATATTTTATAATGTGATTTATTCCTGTGATATAAAGCTGAATTTTCAGCATCATTACTCCAGTTTTCAGTGTCACATGATCCTTCAGAAATCATTCTAATATGCTGATTTGGTGCTCAAGAAACATTTATTATTATTATTATTATTATTATCAGTATTGAAAACATGTGTGCTGCTTAAAGGTAGGGTAGGCAATTTGTTTTATAAACACTTTTTGTTATACTTGTTGAAACTCTCTTCACATCCTGATAGCAATCAATAATAGAAGTGGTCTAAATATTAAAACATGTACATATATCTTCTGTGCAAGTGTCAGGACCAAAAAAATGTTAGTTCGGACCAAATGCAATGATACAATGTCCTACCTGCCTGTCAACATATATATTTCCATACCTCCGCGCACCTTGCTCGTGCAGACATCACACATCATCAGCACGTTCCACGAGGCAATGAATGCAGAGTTGTGGACAGACAGTCACCGAGCTCCGTAAACAAACAAACAACGGCTACGTTCATGCCATGTCATAACCATAATTACAAGATGGCTACCTGTGACATTCTACCCGGAGCTGTTCACATCCTCAGACTCAGATTTATGTGTTTCTATGTCAACACTATCAATGCCGAAATGAATCTGCAGCAGTCAGGTGGCACAACTAGAGCTCTGTAAGTTGTTTACATTCATTATTATTGTAATGTTATGTGCTTTGAGACATGAGGTAGTTTAAAGCCGTCTCTCGTCTCGTGACGCTTTGCAGACTCTGCTGTGTGCGTTTGTTTTGAAGGAGGCGTGGCTTTGGAGACGCTCTGAAGGGAGGGTGGGATCTCATGCTTTCAAAGCTAGCTTGCTATTGCTAGCCTTTCCGCAAACTTTGCCTACCCTACCTTTAATGTTTTTATGGAATTTTTTCAGGATGTTTTATTTGAATTTGATAAATTTACTGTGCACTTTCCGAAAAAAAAAAAAAAAAAAAAAGTATTAAAAAAGTAATAACTGACCCAAACTTTTAAATTGTACCTATAGCCTATGTTAATTTCTTTGCAAAACCAAAATGTATTTATCATTTTTTTTGAATAGTTCAGTTGATTAAGATTAGTTTTTTTTAATTAGTTTAAAAATTGTAATTGCAACTTAATCTCACAATTGCCACTTTATATTCTGTGTAATTGTGACTTTATAATTACCAGACTGTTTTGATTATATATATTTTATATATAATTGCAAATATATATCTCAAGATGTTGCTAAAGACACAGTTGTGATTTTATAACTCACAATGTAACTCTGTGTGAGTGAGTACAGCTATAATCTACTGTAGACAGGGTGGTGACAGAAAGCTAAAATATATTTTTAATTATTTTTAATCATAACATAATTCACTTTGTGTTATTTAATATTTTTATGACTTTAACATTATTATAAAATGAGGAAAAACATAATAATAAGGAATGAGTAGGTGTGTCCAAACTTTTGGCTGCCAGTGTATGCCACCCATGAGTCACATATAATGTATATGTATATAGGTAGAAATAGCAATCTTGTTGATTTGAGGTGCTGGATGTATATTTTTGGCTCTTTTTCTCTCTCTTCTGGTCATTTGGCAAGATTTCTCTTTGATTAGCAGCTCTTTCCTGTCTTGGTTTACCCAGTGGGAAGGACCTGCATTCAAGCACACAATCACACCAACTCTGGCACAAAAACAACTAAATTGCTAGTTTTCAATTGACAGCGAATATGTGAACAGAGGTTAGGTAATTAAGGAAATTGTTAAATATTTTCTCAAGATGGTAGGGCATTTTTCCCTTCCGGGCGTTTTAAAATTTCTCTTGTTTGTTTCTAAATATGTGCATGGAAGTTACGGTAATTGTTGCTGAGGTGCAGCCCACCTTGTGCACAGTTATGGATGTGATTTGCTAGAAATATGCCTGTGAATCTAAAACGGTCCTTCTGAGGTTTGTTAAAACTGAAATACACTATCAACAGAACATGCTAATTTAGTCACAAACTTTTCTCTTATAAAGCTCACAGACATGTAAACATTTAAAGTATACAAATAAAGACAAGTAGCTGTCCGGTGCTGTTTGTTTTATCGAGCGACCAAACGTATGGATGAGGTGAAAATGAGTCTTGAGATATTTAAGACAATCCTTGCTGTGGTTTAAAGAGAGGGATGTCTTTCTTTTTTGGGAGTGAGGTTTGTGGTCACCTCACTGAAGAAACATCTACTATGTGGTTATGCAGCTTCTTTTAGTTACTTGGAATTGTGACATATGGAGTTATTCAGGACTTGTCTTCCTGTGGCTTCGTGTTACAAAGTTGGCCATAAGAAGTTTGTGTGTGAGCAGATAACAATTTAAAATGCAGTGTCAAATGATAATAGAAAATGTTTTTTTTAATTTTTTTTTTTATGAAAGTATAATAGAAACAAACATAACCGCTATAGTCAAATAATTACAAAAACCTGGTTAATTTACGAAAAATAAGTTTAGTATATCATGCATTATTTAGAATAATTAAATGAACACCCACACACACACACACACACACATTTTCATGTTTTATGGGGACTTTCCATAGACATAATGATTTTTATACTGTACAAACTGTATATTATATGCCCTAAACCTAACCCTACGCCTAAACCTACCCATCACAGAAAACTTTCAGCATTTTTGCATTTTCAAAAAAAAACATCACTTAGTCTGATTTATAAGCTGTTTTCCTTATGGGGACCAAAAAATGTCCCCACAAGGACCAAGATTTCGGATATTGCCATCTTTGTGGGGACATTTTGCCCCCGTAATGTAGGGATTATCAGGCCACACACACACACGTGTATATATACACTCTCAGGAAAAAAAAAAGTACAAAAGCTCTCACTGGGGCGGTACCCATTAAAAAGGTACACCTTTGTACCTAAAGAGTACATATAAGTACCTCAAAAGTATATATTGGTACCAAAATTATACATATTAGTACATAAATGGTACATATGACAATTTACCTTTTAAAAGGTTCTAATATGTATGTATAAAATTTAGTGCAAATATACTGCAAAGCAAACAACTGCTAAAAAAATTCACATTTCTGCTGGAGAGGCATTGATGTGAAACACGTTGAGATAAAGATGGAGACATCTGTGGGAGGGATGTAGCAGTGATGGAGGGAGAGAGAGAGAGAGGGGGAGGAGAGGGACAGAGTGTATGTTCAACTCTCTCCTTCATTCATTTTCCTCCAGTCCGTGACTGACGTGACTTACGTGTGGCTGCCAGGTGAGTGAAAATTGACTTTTAACTCTTTGGCTCCTAATGATATGATTCAATATGTGCTCTCTATCTCTCTCTTCTTCTTCTCTTAGTGCATGCTTTATGTCATAGTGGGGTTTATTTATTGATTCATGAATTAAGCCCTTGAATTCTGGCCACTTACTAGGTTGAAATATGTTATGCACATTGATATCCATTTGTATCTCTAATTATGTGTCTCCATATAGATATTGATAAATAATAGCTTATTATTCCTGTTTGTTGTTTGGATACTTAATCATGGTGCTACTTAGGCCTATATAGACCTCTAAACTTTTTGTCCATCCATCGCATGCCCTAATGCAAAATCTATTGGGTGAAATATTTCACATATACCTCACAAAACCTGTTAAGAGCATGTCTGAGTCATAAGTAACTGAAAAAATGAAAAAAGAAGGAAATCAGAAATAATATTTGGGATATTAAAAGTGCATCTCAATTCACATACTTGCCTACATGCACTATTCTATCACATTATAATGTAGTAGTATAAATAGTGTGTAATAGTATAAATAGTGTGTTCACACAAAGAAAAATGCACTTTAAATACCCGGCTGATGCACTTAATTAACCGAAAAAACTAAGGGTGGAATGTTGGACATTTCACACATTCAACTGTCGTAGATTTAGTTACGTAGCGGAGGGGGAGGGGCTATCAGACTCCAATGTTGATTGACAAAACCTTATAAAATTCATACACTACACGGTTGAGTACATAGTGCATATGCTGCCTTTACATGTTATTGGAAATTTCCTACTTCCCACTTCTAAGGTTGTGATTACGAGTTTGTCGCATTCAAATGCTTTGTTGTTTCCTACTTTCGGAGAACAGAAAGAACAGAAGCCATGGAGGACACCAGGTTTATTCTTTATTTATTTATTGGGAAAATCGTATTAAAGCCAAAATGATATTTAGCGTCCCATTCATTGACAACCATATAAACATTCGCCATGCTATCTAGATAATCAGCTTGCTGACAATTCTGGAATTTTTGTCAAATATAGGCTATTTTCTGTGTATAAAACATAGAGTATGCTTCAAATGGTTATTCATATATATAAATATACACTACTTTAACGACAAGACAAGGCCATGTAGCTGTTGTGGAAAAAACTAATAAAGAATATCAGTCACAGCAGCAATCTCTCCTCTCCGCCATGTTTAAAGTTTATGGTCCGCCCAACTTGTGAATTTGGGTATTAAAATTATCCCTGAGCTTCCCAGTGGTAAAAACGACTTGAGAGGGCATTCATGTCAAATTTTTAACTAGAAAACTTTTACGATAATTCTGATTGCATATGAAGGCAGTATAAGTTCATAGTGTGTAAGTGCATATAGTGTATAGTGTGTCATTTGGGATGCAACTAAAGATTTAAAAATTTAAAATAAAATGTATTTTTATTTTATTTTTTTATTTAGATTAGTTGTCATAATGCAAAAAATCCTAATGGTCTTCACAAAGATTCTTTATACAAAATATAATTTGTCAAAATTTTCTTTTGACGTAGAAGTGAAATGTGGCCTAGACCCTATTAGACTGTCTTTCCCAAATTATCTTATTAACATAGTTGTTTAATGTTCTGCTAATTTTTTAAACCTCTTTAAAATCGCTTTTGCAGAATATGTTTAGACAAAGACTCCAGTGATACCAGTAGCTTATTAAAAGCAGTTTAGTGTAGTGGGTCACCTCATGGAGGCTGCCATGTTGAGATCACATGATCAGTCGAATACTACTCAATTTATCTCTTATCACTTACTCAGTGCAACTTCTAAATTACTGTTAATTTCATTTAGTAGTTGATTTAGTAACAAGGACCCCTGTTATTTTCTATTCCAGAAGCCTCACCTGTGTGCAGTCATGATTCGGGCCATCTGTCCCTTGTGTGTTCTTTCCTTCGCGCTCCTCTTTTTGTGCACGAACGCACGTCCCGAATCGCCTGGCCGGTCAAGGCGTGCTCCCGCTGCCAAAGTGCGACTGGCAGGCATCGGCCACAGAGAAAACGAGGGACGCGTTGAAGTCCTGCACAACGGGACGTGGGGCACCGTTTGCGATGACGAGGTCGACATTAAACTCGCTAATGTGGTTTGCAGGGAACTGGGTTTCCAAAATGGCATAACATGGGCGCACAGTGCCAAGTACGGAGAGGGAGAGGGTGAGTGAATTTCTCTATTAAAATACATGGAATGTGGGTTATGAATCTCTTTTGACTCATCATTTACTCACCTTCATTGTTGTCCCCAAACCTGTATGACTTTCTTTATTTGGTAGATGTTTAGCAGAATGTCAGTGCTGCTCTTTTCCATACAATAAAAATGACGAAAGCCGCCATGCTCCAAATTTGAGTTTTTAGGTGAACTATCCCTTTAAGTATTTTAAACACTTGCTGTCTGAATAGCTGAGGTTTAAGAGTTTTAATCTCTGTTATTTTCACATTTAACTGTGGATTATGTGAAAGACTTAAGCGCAATTGTGTATGAAGGCGCATTGCTGTTTAAAATAGCTGTTTTTCACTAGTGCAAGTGTACAGAGCTACTGTTCTTTACATCGCCCAAATCGCTCCCTGTAATTTCACTTTAAGGCAGCTATAAAGACAGCCACTAACCCAAAGCATGTTTAACACTTAGTTGGCAAGACAACGTTGTCATTAAAACTAAAACAAACCCTTCAGACAGCTTCACCAGAGCTCTTTTGTAATGCTTTTGATGGTGACACTTCTTTCCCATATTAAAGAAGTATTGTGTACATGAAGTCTGCAGACTTTTGCTTTACAAGCTACTTATGTATTATGTACCATTATTTTTCTCTTAATATACATTGCAGCATCACCTTTTTTTTCTCACAGTGTCTGATATGGTTCAATCAAGGGTCCGGTGTCTCTAAACCCCTCCTTTCCGAGAGCCTACTCTGCTCTGATTGGTCGGATGGCCCAGTCTATTGTGACTGGTCGACTGCGTACAGCGCATGTTGGAAACAAAATATCCATTACCATATAATGATGCCAGTAGTGATGGCATCGGTTTTACCGTATCAATTCGAGTCTAAGTCCTCATTCTTTGGAAGTGCATGCACAGTGGATTTGCTTTCGCAGCGCAGAAAACAGTGTTTTTTTGACATGTTGACAACACGAATCAAACTTTTCCAAGCCTCAGCTACAACTACAGTGTTTGAGGGCAGGTCAAAGTAGACGTTTTTCGTGGGCAGCCAATAAAGACCATAGGCTGGCATTATGCAAATTTGTTACAAACTTACGTAGGTTCGAGTAGGAAGTAAGGTCCTGTTTACACCTGGTATTAAGATGCATTTTGGTCGATTGGATCACAAGTGGACGGCGCTAAATACAGGTGTAAACGGGGTTTAAAACGTTTTGAGCTAGTCCACTTTAAACCACTTCCAGAGGTAGTTGAAAACGCATTCGACCAGATTGCTTTCGTAGTGTAGATGCTCATGTGGTCGAATGTGTTCGAACAGCCACAAAAAAAGCGTCTATTCTCCGCCTACTGACCTAATGCGTTAACATTAAGGGAAGTGCGCTAGCCAGAAGGGATTGAAACTTTAGCCGCGTTTCCACCGCAGGAACTTTCCCCAGGAACTAGGGACTTTGGGGTGGTACTCGGTGTGTTTCGACCGCAGGAACCAGGGTCTAAATGAAATTCTGGGTAAAAATTTCCCCCTTAGAAAGTCCCTGCTCGCGAGGTAGTACTTTTTTAAAGTTGAGGAACTTTCAGGGGTGGGACTTGGGTGCTGAACGTGCTGATTGGTTGACACCACACAGCATTTTATTTCAACCACCATTTTTAAAAGTCTGTTGCGGTGCGTGCAAGAGTTGTTTACTATTCAAATGAACAATGGGGTTTAAAAAATACGACAGATGGATCGACGACGAGGTTCAGGCTTTATTAAGCTTATATGCGGATGATGAAACCCAGCGGCAACTGGAAAGTCGCGCACAGTCCTACGTCACCGGACTAATTTGCCTAATTACCACGGTATATTAGACCGCGATGGAAACGCAGACAGGTCTGGGGGAAAAAAAAGTTCCTGGGACAAATTATTCTGGGTAATTTCATTGGAAGCACGGCTAAAGTCAGCTGGAGACCCAAGTTTACGAAAAACGTAAAGCACAATGTTCTCTCACCATTCCTGATTTCTAACACACACTCACCGTATTCGGTGTCGTCTTGCAGCTATCAGAGCAGAAACGAAAGCAATGCTCTCTGTGTTTTTCTGAAAAAGTCCATACATTTACCTGGCCGTAGACCCTCCCCTCAAAGAAATCAGGACAAAAGTGGTTAAAAGTGGACAAAATAGACGGATTAAAACAACAGGTGTTAACAGGAATGTCTCACTAGTCTACTTGTGATCCGATAGACCAAACGCATCTTAATACCAGGTGTAAACAGGGCCTACAATTCTTTCTGGATGCATTCTGGTTAATTTTTCTGGGAGACAATAACTCCATTTGTCTTGCACTTTGATCTTTGAAACTTTGCAAGACATTTTACATTTACAACCAGCTATATTACACACTACATGAAAGGTAATATCCGAAAAGCTTAATAAGGGTACTTTAAGACCCATGATTGATGTTTTATTCATCTAGTGCTTTTGTAACCTGTAACATCTGCCACAGGCCCCATTTGGATGGATAACGTGAGGTGTGAAGGAACAGAGAAAACACTGAAAGACTGCAAGTCAAATGGGTGGGGTGTTCATGACTGCAAACACACTGAGGATCTCGGGGTGGTCTGTAGTCCAGAAAGAAGGCTGGACCAAGTGCATCCTGGAGTCACCAGAAGAGGGCACACCATCGCTCTCAGACCAAACACAGTCACCTCGAACCGTTGGCAGGACATTTACTCCAGTTCAAGAACACATGCACATCTCAGGCAAGGCAACGGACATTCCCAGGATCATACCAGATGGGATCAATTCTCCAGACAGCAGTTTCAGAATCCGGTAAACAGAGATTGCAGTAGATCTGAAATACTTATGGTTAACTCTAAACCAAAACCTGACCGTGACGTTTTAATTCAGAAGTAATCTCATCTGCATTTTCTTTAAATTTAGGTTTAGTTGAAAATTTAAATAAAGCATTTATTCACCTTCATGTCGTTCTAAACTCATCTTACTTTCCTTCTTCTGTGGAACACAAAATAATACTTTTTTTTAAAGAATACCCTTTAAAAACTTGGAATATAGTGCACTAGTTGCATTTGACCACTTTTTCAATACTTTTATAGTACTTTTAAGCAATTTTTATGCATGACACATACAAAGAACACAGGGTTTGGACCATGATTTTCCTGGATCAACATATTTTGTTGATCCTAGAACAACAGTCCTATCTGATTTAGTCCTAACCATATCCCCACTCTAAACCTAACCCTACCCAAAAGTTATCCCTAAAATCAGGGAAATGATAGCTAAATAACACTGATGTAGAAGCACCTAACCCTGGTTGTAAGCCTAAACTTGACATAAACTGTAAACTTGTCCCTCAAATCTGATTGGTTGATTGGAATGTTGTTCAAAGATGTTGATCCAGGAATATGTACTTGATGAAATCACGTTCACCTTGGATCAATACGAGGGTAAACAGTGGCAGATTTTTCATTGTTGGGCAAACTATTCCCATTGCAGGTATGTTCATGAAAAAATTTGTTTTCAATCTTCCTCTAGTCTGCCAGTAGGGTGAGGATTGAAGAAGTCCGTCTCAAGCCAGTCTTGATGGTTACAAAAAGGCGCACTCTTGTCACGGAGGGTGTGGTAGAAGTAAAGCATGCTGGGAGATGGAGACAGGTGTGTGATAAAGGCTGGAGTCTGAATAGCAGCAGAGTTGTGTGTGGGATGCTTGGCTTTCCTGACGCGGAGCAGCCCAACATGTACACCTACAAGTGAGTCCTGCACTTCTAATGAAAAATACAACATGTGCACTGGCATTAGTCTCTGAGGTTTTGGTTATGAGATAATTAGTATTATATTAAAACCCAACATTTAGTGCTAATTAAATTTTATTGGCTAATGTTAGTTTTGTAAATTTCATTATGTTAGTACAGGGTTTCCCAGACTTTTGACTAACAACATAAAATCTGGTCCAGACTGCAGCATATTCTGTCCAAAAACGTTCCACTTGGACAGGAAAAGACTGTCTGGCTTACATGTTGCAGAACTGTAGCAGCCAGCAACAGTTTTATTTTTACATGCTGTTTAAGTAAGGGTAAATACAGGTGAAATTAGGTTAAATACTTGATGATTCTAAAGTTTAGGGTCTGTTAGGTTTTTGAATGAAGTCTTTTATGCTCACCAAGGCTGCATTTATTTGATAAAATAATACAATAAAAAGAGTAATATTGTGAAATATTATTAAAATTTAGAATAACTGTTTTAAAATGTAATTTATTCCTGTGCTGGCAAAGCTGAATTTTTACATCATTACTCCAGTCTTCAGTGTCACATGATCCTTCAGAAATCATTCTAATACATTTTTATTATAATATTTTACAGGGTACTTTGATGAGTAGAATGTTATAAATCTATTTGTAACATTATAATTGTCTTTGCTGTCACTTTTGATCAATTAAATGCATCATTGCTGAATAAAAATATTTTATAGTACATAAGTACTATATATATACAGTGGGGAGAACAAGTATTTGATACACTGCCGATTTTGCAGGTTTGCCCACTTACAAAGCATGTAGAAGTCTGTAATTTTTATCATAGGTACACTTCAACTGTGAGTGACGGAATCTAAAACAAAAATCCAGAAAATCACATTGTATGATTTTTAAATAATTAATTTGCATTTTATTGCATGACATAAGTATTTGATCACCTACCAACCAGTAAGATCCGGCTCTCACAGACCTGTTAGTTTTTCTTTAAATAGCCCTCCTGTTCTCCACTCATTATCTGTATTAACTGCACCTGTTTGAACTCGTTACCTGTATAAAAGACACCTGTCCGCACACTCAATAAAACAGACTCCAACCTCTCCACAATGGCCAAGACCAGAGAGCTGTGTAAGGACATCAGGGATAAAATTGTAGACCTGCACAAGGCTGGGATGGGCTACAGGACAATAGGCAAGCAGCTTGGTGAGAAGGCAACAACTGTTGGCGCAATTATTAGAAAAAAGAAGAAGTTCAAGATGACGGTCAATCTCCCTCTGTCTGGGGCACCATGCAAGATCTCACCTCGTGGGGCATCAATGATCATGAGGAAGGTGAGGGATCAGCCCAGAACTACACAGCAGGACCTGGTCAATGACCTGAAGAGAGCTGGGACCACAGTCTCAAAGAAAACCATTAGTAACACACTACGCCGTCATGGATTAAAATCCTGCAGCGCACGCAAGGTCCCCCTGCTCAAGCCAGTGCATGTCCAGGCCCGTCTGAAGTTTGCCAATGACCATCTGGATGATCCAGAGGAGGAATGGGAGAAGGTCATGTGGTCTGATGAGACAAAAATAGAGCTTTTTGGTCTAAACTCCACTCGCCGTGTTTGGAGGAAGAAGGATGAGTACAACCCCAAGAACACCATCCCAACCGTGAAGCATGGAGGTGGAAACATCATTCTTTGGGGATGCTTTTCTGCAAAGGGGACAGGACGACTGCACCGTATTGAGGGGAGGATGGATGGGGCCATGTATTGCGAGATCTTGGCCAACAACCTCCTTCCCTCAGTAAGAGCATTGAAGATGGGTCGTGGCTGGGTCTTCCAGCATGACAACGACCCGAAACATACAGCCAGGGCAACTAAGGAGTGGCTCTGTAAGAAGCATCTCAAGGTCCTGGAGTGGCCTAGGCAGTCTCCAGACATGAACCCAATAGAAAATCTTTGGAGGGAGCTGAAAGTCCATATTGCCCAGTGACAGCCCCGAAACCTGAAGGATCTGGAGAAGGTCTGTATGGAGGAGTGGGCCAAAATCCCTGCTGCAGTGTGTGCAAACCTGGTCAAGAACTACAGGAAACGTATGATCTCTGTAATTGCAAATAAAGGTTTCTGTACCAAATATTAAGTTCTGCTTTTCTGATGTATCAAATACTTATGTCATGCAATAAAATGCAAATTAATTACTTAAAAATCATACAATGTGATTTACTGGATTTTTGTTTTAGATTCCGTCACTCACAGTTGAAGAGTACCTATGATAAAAATTACAGACTTCTACATGCTTTGTAAGTGGGCAAACCTGCAAAATCGGCAGTGTATCAAATACTTGTTCTCCCCACTGTATATATATATAATTTATTATTATTATTTTTTTTTTTTAATGAAAAGATACTCCTTAATTTTAATTTCAGTATAAATTAAGAAAAAATATAAAGACACTGGTACCTGTTCTTAAAGGGATCCTATCTTTATTCTTTTCCCCCTTGTTTTGTTGGTTTTGAATTTGCTATGTTTGTTGGACCACACAGGATGTAGTGAGGATGATATTGCATGTGTAAAAAGCTCATTTCTTAGCACAAAAAAAGATGTTTGTCTCTGCATGTAGTGGAAAGTGAAAGATTGACCTCCTCTGTTGGTTGGAATAGCACGTTTGTTTCCCTTATCTCTGTTTCCCAGGCACCTTTCACAAACCTGAGCACTTAAGCGATGATTAAAAGATCTTTCAAACGTACTGATGCTATCTGGACCCCAGTGTTACTGAAATGAACGGTCTGTTCTGAACCCTTAGATTTAAGTAAGAAGTCTAATATTCCTGCTGATTGTTACTGGAAAGGGACATCAGTTTAAAGCCTTCAAAGTGTCTGTTGTTGGAGAAAGAGTTTCGGGTTTGTTTAATGATTTTATTGACATTGTCACCCTTGACTTTCTCCTGCTTTCTCACAGAATGTTTCCCTGAACAGTGTTGCCAACCAAGCTGTACTGTCAAAGTGTTTTCTTTCTTGTTCAGCTCTTTTAATTATGTAAACAGCAGATTAATGTTGGGAGTTTCTGGGCTGTATTTCACCTTTAGCTCTTATTCTAAAAGGCCATTTATACAGGTTGTCTTCAAGAGCTCTATCTGTGTAATGGGTTTAAATACATATAACAGTGATGGTACTGTGAATGCTAGTCTACTGGAGCTACATGCCTACAGACAGGAAGAGGTGCGTTTTCAGTTGCTTCTTAAAATATGTGATGTTCTCAGCAGTTTGGTCGGAGGTTGGCAGCTCATTCCACCAGAGAGGAAGATTTTGGAAAGTGACTTTTTGCCTTGATGTGAGGGAACATCAAGACGTTGCTCATTCAGTGACCTGAGCTGGCAGGAGGGAGCATATATTTGTAGTATTGGGTTGAGGTAGGGGGGAGCTGTTCCAGTGGTAATCCTGAAAGTCGGCGTTAGAACTTTAAACTTCTGGCCACTACTGGGAGCCAGTGGAGTGAGATCAGGAGGGGTGTGACGTGGTATAAATACAGAATCAGAGATGACGAGTTCAGTTACTGCTCTTTTCAGAAAACGTTAATTTCGTGGAGCAATTATGTGCTCATGTTTGTTGTCTTTACCTACCTACATATTATCTACCCATCAACATACCTACCTTTTTACCAACCTAAACTACTTATTCACCTATCTATAATATTTATTACACATTTTCTTCCCCTGCTAGCTACTTATCTAATTACCTACCTATCTATCTTTTTACCATTCTAGTATTAGTTTACTATCATTGAGTTAGTCCACCCTAACCCTAACCCTATCTTACCTAATTAGTCAGCCTATCATTCACCTACTTGCCTATCTTTTTACCTTCCTACTTTTTTACCTACGTTACTTATCCACATATCCACCAATCTACTTGCTGTACTTACCCACCTACCGTCCTATTTATTTTCTTCCCCTCCTACCTGCCTACTTGGATAACTACCTATAATTTACCTAATGGACCGTTATCATAGCGGAATTGATTACCGGAAGTGTTCGTCGCAGCAGTGTATCGATTCTTCCGGTTATGTATGTTTTCAATGTGCTGTTAACACCTAGTTGACTAAATGCCTCTTAAAATGAGCATCCGCAGGATGATTTCAAATTTGCATTCATTCATCAATTTTAATACTAGTTTTACTAAAGTTAACCATATAATAAAAAAACATGGTTATTGTAGTTAAACCATGGTAACCACAAATCAAATCATAGTTTCATTGTATTTGTATTTGTAGTAAAACTAATACAAATGGTAATCAATCCACGAAAAAAAAACATGGTTACTACATTTTTACTATAATAAAACCATGGTTAATTTTCGTAAGGGTGTTTATCAGTCAAATTCATTTAAAAATATAAATTCAACATGTATGAAATATGATCAGTAAGAGAAAAACATTGTTAATAAGAAGACGAGCACTGGACTGTGACAGGTTGAAGATATGAGATGTAAACATCCTCAGTTTGGAAATGCATAGGCCTACTACACATAAACATACTCCCGTGTATTATTTTAAAAGAAGGACCTTCATCCCGCCGTATCAGTCTCACCCATGCTTTCCTCAATTCTTGTTGTTTTGGGAAATCGTGAAAACTATGGTAAGGGTGTCGTTGTTTAGAAATAGAACAGCCGGATCGCTGCAGTAACACCGGCGAGAGGATTCAGCCACATTAGTTTTGATTGCGTTGCGATAGTACCGGAAGTAGCGATACACTGCTTCACTTACTTGAAATAGGAAGTGTGATAAAGGTCTATTGCCTACATATCTACCTAATTTTTTTTAACCTTCCTTTCTACTTACCTATCTACCTACATTTTTACTTGCCTAACTACTTATCCACCTATACACATTATCTATCTGCCTGCCTACTTATTTTCGTCTCCTGCAACCTAGTTACCTACCTACCAATCTTATAATATTATATATATATATGTATATATATATATATATATATATATATATTTTAATTTAATTTTTAATTTTTAAAGGGACAGTGTACATTAATCAACATTCATGACTGTAAATGTACCCAAATTAGCCAGAAGGCTAGTTTTTATCGGAAGTCCCTTTGCCAGATGTTATAGGCTTTTTACTGTCTTAGTTATCTACCTACCTGCCTACTTAGTCAACCACCTACCTACCTACCTACCTACCTACCTTTTATTACACTCATACATAACTACCTACCTTTTTACCTACCTAACTACTTATCCACCTATCTTCCTTCCTACTTATATTCTTACCCTCCTGCCATTCCTACCTTCTTGGTTAACTACCTATCATTTACCTACTTGCTACATATCTACCTTTTTATCTACCTACCTACCTACCTTTTTACCCAAACCACTTATCCACCTATCCACTGTATCTACAGTTTTTGCCTACCTCCCTACTTATTTTCTTCCCTTCCTTCCTACCTACCTACCAACCTTCTTATTTGTCTGTAGCACAAACACATTTTATTTCATGAGCAGTAAATCCATCTAACTCTCAGGTTTTCTTAGGTTAGTTAATAATTTGGTTTGAAATAGGTTACCTAACAGTTACTACCTGTTGTTCTCATTCATGTTCTCACTTCATTTTCATTGTTGCCTTATTTTGCTCTTCTTATAGGACGCTGCTGTGGTTCAGAGGCATTTTTTTGAGTTACCACACTGACAGCACAGCTATTTCATTCCCATCGTCTGAATGGACTTTGGCCGCGCTGGCATGTTGTCCCATGTGCTCATTATAAAAAGCACCACCTTAATCTTATGGGTCTGCGGCCTCCAAGCTTTTTTAGGTTTGTGCTGGGGCGTTATAAGTGTTGTACGTGTATTCTGCTGATTATTCCTCTAAGGTCTGTCTGCTGTTGCACAACAATATGTCCTGATAAATGTGCATGAGCGTTGAGCAATTTTCAATTTTTTTTATGCTCTGAAAAAGCAAATTCTTACCCAGCAGATAAGATATTTGACAGGTTTTTGCTATCTTTTTTTTAGGCTTTGTGCCTTTTTTCCTGAGAATCCTAATCTTGAGGTCACAGGAACACCTAAGCAAGCTTTTGTTTATGCATGACTCAAAGACATGCCACAAACAGCAACTCGAAGATGCTGTTTGAACTTAAATTAGAGCTTTTAGAGCTAGCTGTGGCTTTTGTGGCTTACGTCCTAGGGAATCTCCATTTGGCTCTTTCTCGTCTGTGAGCATGCCCAGTAACTGACCTCACCATGTAGTACATGCATTTTGTCTCCAAAGTCTCCAAAGAGCACCAGACTTGGCAGATGTACTGAAGAGCGATGCCTCACACTCCCACTCAGCGTCTCAGAGATCGCAAGCCACCCCGCCCTGACACTGCTTCTTCTGGATCGTCCGCTGAAGATGCTGTAATTAAATGTTGAGCCCCTCAGAAGATTTCCACGTTTCTGGCGAGTAAGGGAAAGGCAGATTACAATTATAGCTGCGCCCTTTGGCTGCTGTGTCAGCAGGACACACTCTGTGTCACCGAGGAAATTGAAAGACTTAAACCACAGTTTAGGCTCAAATATCTTTAGACGAGCATCTCAAGAAACGAAATACATAATGGTTCAGATTTTGTCCTTTCAGTCTAAAGCAGTGCCCCAGTCAGTGTTCAGAAAGAAAAATCATATGGAGTTTGTACTGTAATATTTGGCTCAGTGTCATTTAATTGCAGGCTTTAAACTTATTTTAAACACATTTTCAGTCCATTGAGAATCACCTTTGAGGTTCAAGCACCATAATCAGCATCTATGCTCAAGTTTAGACATTCGACATTCAGTGGTGTGGTGTGAGAGATTTGTCATTATTTTTATTATTTATATGTATTATATGTATTATATCACATACTGTATATTGTACAGGATGAGGCAAAATCATTTTTCATCTAATCAAAGGCGATGGCCAAATATATAACCTGCACATAGGAAATAATTGCTAAGGATATTTATGTATCCTAAGTTTTACACTTACGCTAATCTGAAGGCCACACGAAGTTTGGAGCTCTGTAGCTATGCGCACTGTGCCCCTCAGCATGCGCTGACCCCGTTCTTTGATTTTACGTGGCCTACCACTTCGTGGCTGAGTTGCTGTTGTTCCCAATTGCTTCCACTTTGTTATAATACCACTAACAGTTGACTGTAGAATATTTAGTAGTGAGGAAATTTCACGAATGGACTTTGCACAGGTGGCAACCTATCACAGTACCACGCTTGAATTCACTGAGCTCCTAAGAGCGACCCATTCTTTCACAAATGTTTGTAGAAGCAGTCTGCACGCCTAGGAACTTGATTTTTGGCCATGGAAGTGATTGGAACACCTGAATTCAATGATTTGGAGGTGTCCCAATACTTTTGGCAATATAGTGTGTGTGTGTGTGTGTTTGTGTGTGTGTACATATATACAGTGGGGAGAACAAGTATTTGATACACAGCCGATTTTGCAGGTTTGCCCACTTACAAAGCATGTAGAAGTCTGTAATTTTTATCATAGGTACTCTTCAACTGTGAGTGATGGAATCAAAAATCCAGAAAATCACATTGTATGATTTTTAAGTAATTAATTTGCATTTTATTGCATGACATAAGTATTTGATACATCAGAAAAGCAGAACTTAATATTTGGTACAGAAACCTTTGTTTGCAATTACAGAGATCATACGTTTCCTGTAGTTCTTGACCAGTCCTGTAGTTCTGTAGTTCTGCAGCAGGGATTTTGGCCCACTCCTCCATACAGACCTTCTCCAGATCCTTCAGGTTTCGGGGCTGTCACTGGGCAATATGGACTTTCAGCTCCCTCCAAAGATTTTCTACTGGGTTCAGGTTTGGAGACTGGCTAGGCCACTCCAGGACCTTGAGATGCTTCTTACGGAGCCACTCCTTAGTTGCCCTGGCTGTGTGTTTCGGGTCGTTGTCATGCTGGAAGACCCAGCCACGACCCATCTTCAGTGCTCTTACTGAGGGAAGGAGGTTGTTGGCCAAGATCTCGCGATACATGGCCCCATCCATCCTCCCCTTAATATGGTGCAGTCGTCCTGTCCCCTTTGCAGAAAAGCATCCCCAAAGAATGATGTTTCCATCTCCATGCTTGACGGTTGGGATGGTGTTCTTGGGGTTGTACTCATCCTTCTTCTTCCTCCAAACACGGCGAGTGGAGTTTAGACCAAAAAGCTCTATTTTTGTCTCATCAGACAACATGACCTTCTCCCATTCCTCCTCTGGATCATCCAGATGGTCATTGGCAAACTTCAGACGGGCCTGGACATGCGCTGGCTTGAGCAGGGGGACCTTGCGTGCGCTGCAGGATTTTAATCCATGACGGCGTAGTGTGTTACTAATGGTTTTCTTTGAGACTGTGGTCCCAGCTCTCTTCAGGTCATTGACCAGGTCCTGCCGTGTAGTTCTGGGCTGATCCCTCACCTTCCTCATGATCATTGATGCCCCACGAGGTGAGATCTTGCATGGTGCCCCAGACCGAGGGAGATTGACCGTCATCTTGAACTTCTTCCATTTTCTAATAATTGCGCCAACAGTTGTTGCCTTCTCACCAAGCTGCTTGCCTATTGTCCTGTAGCCCATCCCAGCCTTGTGCAGGTCTACAATTTTATCCCTGATGTCCTTACACAGCTCTCTGGTCTTGGCCATTGTGGAGAGGTTGGAGTCTGTTTGATTGAGTGTGTGGACAGGTGTCTTTTATACAGGTAACGAGTTCAAACAGGTGCAGTTAATACAGGTAATGAGTGGAGAACAGGAGGGCTTCTTAAAGAAAAACTAACAGGTCTGTGAGAGCCGGAATTCTTACTGGTTGGTCATGCAATAAAACGCAAATTAATTATTTAAAAACCTGCAAGATCGGCAGTGTATCAAATACTTGTTCTCCCCACTGTATATATATATATATATATATAATAGTATATTATAGTATATTCACGAAAACTTGCATCCTTGTATTGTATTATGTCATAACTGTAGAGATTAGTCGTTTAGCTGTACTACATTTGAGTGCCCTATTGCTTAAATAAATGCTTAAACAGCATAACTAAGACGTAGTGAGAGAGAAAGAATTTAGTGTGTATGTGTATAGACTAATGCTTAAAACAGTGGCATGATTGTTGTCTCCAAACAGACCAGCTCTCTCTATCATTAAGTTTTCTTGGTTCAGCAGTAAACCAAGGGTGGAACTCTTGGACTAATTACATGAGCAGGTGGGTATTTCAGTGCCAGCAACTGTAAGAAAAAAAGATAATTTTTAAGATGGAGTTCTGTAGCTGTAGACCTGAGTTACTAGAGTGTTACTCTGCTACAGAGTGTCATATGGTAGAAACATCCAGAACATTTAATGAGGTCATTAAACTGTAGATTGCACACAGCATTTGACTTTAGTTTCTTTTCTGTTGACTGATATTCTCTCTTGAATTTCATTCGTTAAGACGTCAGGAAAAGGAGTCTATTAAATCTGTATTGAATTTACATATTTTGAAAGTCCTCATTTAAGTAGACTTAAGCAGACTTTTAGTAGATAAACTATTTTATGTCTGTAGTTCAGATTCAGCAAAATCTGAGTAAAATCCTTTGGGTTACCACCCCAAATCTTTAATAAATACCACATTTAGTTGGACAGATGGTGGATGATGACAGTGATTATATAATGTGTCACTCTGATGACAGGAGCATTAGAGGGCAGGTGTTCATGGGTGAATCTCTCTCTATCTCTCTCTCTCTCTCTCTCTCTCTCTCTCTCTCTCTCTCTCTCTCTCTCTCTCTCTCTCTCTCTCTCTCTCTCTCTCTCTCTCTCTCTCTCTCTCTCTCTCTCTCTCTCTCTCTCTCTCATTCTGAGTATAAGTTTGTCTCAGTTTGTTTTTTTGGGAAGTCTTACTGTGCCCATTCCAGGATACCAAAATGCCAGTGGAAATATCTGTTTATAGAATGTACATATTTGAAAGTCAGTTTAGTGGTAGATTAAGTTAAAACATATGTGCTTTGATGTCTGTGTCTGTGGGCCATACATTTTATTATTATAACAGCAATGTAAGCAGATGAATCTTTAAAGTAGTTTAAAGTAGTTTAAATAAAGACACAAATGGTAATGAACCGGTCAAAAGTTGAGTTTTTACTCTAACTGCCTGTATAACGACAAAATCTTGTGTGGTTTATGGCTTTCTGTACATTTATTTTGCCTTTTTTCCCAGTGTAATATTTTTTTTAATATTATTAATATTATTTTTATATTATTAACAGCATCATAAATTGCATAATTGTTTAGATTTTTTCAACATGTTTTTGTTTTCCATTTACAGAAAAATATGGGATAAAAAAGTCAAGGATTCAACAACCAGGTGAATTCAGTTGACTCTTCTTTGGCGATTATCTACATGCAAACTAAAGCATATTTCTTTACATCAGAACATCTTATTACTCTTAATTTCTCTCTCTTAATATACTAATACTCTTGTGAACTATGATGTCTCCTAGATTGAGTCAGATGACCAAGAAAAAGGGATTCTGGGTTGAGAAAGTACATTGTCTGGGTACAGAGCCCAGCCTGGCGGAGTGCCACGCCCAGCTGTCAATCCCTCGAAGCCCCGCCCCCTGTAAGAACGGTCGCCATGCTGTGGCCCGCTGTGTCCCAGGACCACAATTTGCTCGTATTTCCTCTGGCAGACCCCAGGCACCTCACCCTGTGCAGGTAATCCTTAAAACTGACAGCAACAATCTGATTTTTGAAAGTCTGGACAGCGAAAAATATCTGATCTGAAATCTGATTCAAACCAAATTTGGAGGTTTACCACTAAACTATTGCTGCTGTCAACAATCCAGCATCTTCCGTAATTTTGTCTGGCCCAACCAGACGTCAGTGAGCGGAGTTTGTGTAATTAGCCTCTGGGGTATTTAATGTTAAATAGTTTTTAAAATGAAAAATATATATAAAAATATGGTCACACTTTAGATTAGGGTCCAATTCTCACTATCAACTAATTATTAACTACGTCTTTTGCATCAATAAACTCCTAATTACTGCTTATTAATAGTTAGTAAGGTAGTTGTTAAGTTTAGGTATTGGTTAGGATTAAGGGATGTAGAATAAGATCATGCAGAATAAGGCATTAATATGTGCTTTATAAGTATTAATAAACAGCCAATATCCTATGCATGATAATAAGCAACTAGTTAATAGTGAGAATTGGACCCTAAACTAAAAGTGTTACCAAAAATATATATCTAAATATAAATAAATCACTAAATAACACTAATAATTACTATAATCTAATTCAAGCTTCATTATGCCATTATTGAAATTAAAATATGCTTTCAAAAATTCTTTAAATGTCCTCTGCACAAGTGTGCTATCTGTAAATAACAGGATGAGGCGCCATGATTTTTGCTTTTTTGCACTGATCTACAAACCTATTATTTTCAACCCTGCTCCATACAGAACTGGCATATACAATACTGTTCAAAAGGTTTCCAAAAAATATTAAGCAGCACAGTTGTTTTCAACATTAATAATAAGAAATGTTTCTTGGGCAGCAAATCAGCATATTAGAATGATTTCTGAAAGATCATGTGACACTGAAGACTGGAGTAATGATGCTGAAAATTCAGCTTTACCAACACAGGAATAAATTGCATTTTAAAATATATTAGAATAGCAAACAGTTATGCTAAATTATAAAAAATATTTCATAATGTTACAGTTTTACTGTATTTTTCATCAAATAATGCAACCTTAGTGAAAGGGTTAGACTTTCAAAACCGTGTACAGTTGTAGTGTACAATAAAATGTTTTGTCATGGGCGAAATGTCATGGGTTAAACAGATATTTAGGGTTTTTTATAAAAAAAACATATTTGTTGACCACTAATCTGAAGATTTGGGAAGGCAGTCTCATTGGTGGTCCTCAAATGTCTATTGTGGTTATAATAACCCTGGTACTTTGGGCCTGAGGTGGAAAAATAAGATTTCCTGAAAGTAACCTTGCCCATCTTTTTTCTCCTCTCATAGCTGTCAGTGCGCCTGAAGGCAGGGCCACGTCTGGGAGAAGGCAGAGTCGAGGTTCTGCGTGAGGGAAAGTGGGGAACTGTGGTTGACCACCTGTGGGACCGTATCTCAGCCAGCGTGGTGTGCAGAGAGCTGGGCTTTGGCTCTGCCAAAGAGGCTCTTACCGGAGCATACATGGGTCAAGGTGAGAATTACAGTAGTTTAAGCTTGTTGATCCAAAAAAAAAAAAAAAAAAAAACATTATTTGTTATTATTTACTTACCCTCATTCTGATCCCAGTTGGAACTACATGAGGGTAAGTAAATAACAGAATTTTCATTTAGCATGAACTGTTCCTTTAATATGCCAATACGGTGTTTTTGGGAAGAAGGTGATTCATAACTACAAACATGGTTATTATTATATTGAGTCTGAGTCTGAGCTTAATTCGAAAGCTCTGCTTATCTGTGGGATACGCCTGTCTGCAGCTGAATATGAAAGTCTATGGCGTAACATGAGAATGTCTTACATTAAGCAATATCACACTCTCCAGGTGCAAAACATGAATGTAAGGCAATGACGATTCTTTAAGCCGAGGAACTTTCCCTGAACTTTCTGTGCCTCAGATCCACACTGCATGTGAGTTTACTTTAGCTGAGTGAGACAAAACTCAACACCGATCTGTATTACAAGTGGCATCTTTTCCCTTTGGCAGAGCAATTATCCCATCTTGTCGGAGTGAAGTGATGACGGTAGCAATTTATTGAAGACTTCCAGATATCGCACTGATGAAAAACACAGCCACTAATTTTGTGCAGTTTTTTTAAGAAATGAAGTAAAAATGACGTTTGACTCATAAATGTTGGTTTACCAGGTGCCACCATTTAAAGAAATGAAAGGATGAAATGTTGATTTTATGGATTATGATAATTTTAGGGGTCTGTTACTTTAAAATATAAGCTGTAATGCACCAGTAGTGACTCATATGAAAGTACAGACACTTGAAATGAACCTGCATAAGGTTGACCATGCACTTTCATCTTCTGAAAATAATCCAATCAAGGTTTTTAATTTAACACTCGCCAACTGTCAAATTCTGTAAGTACAAATAGGCTTTATAATGTGTTACTTGCCTGTTACTGGCTGAAAACTTGGTACAACTTTAATTTATTTTTTTCAAATGTATGGAATATTTGAAGTATTCCATATATTTGAGTATAGAATAGTACCCTTGCAAAAAATAAGTATACTTTAAGTTCATTTTATTAAGTATACTTAAGTAAAATTCAAGTATATTTGTAAGTATACTTTGTATAGTAAGTATACTATCAATGTACTAGTTGTATACTTGTAAGTGTACTATTTCAATACTACTTGGGACTAAACTGGCCCACTTTTAAGTGTATAAAAGTATACTTTTAAGTATACTTTAAGTGTAACAGTAGTAAACTTTGAGTACACATCTAGTTTACAACTAAGTTTTTCGTTTGTACTGCAACTACTACAAGTGAACTTATAAGTTTATAAGACAGTATGTAAAACTGTGAAAATAGCATTTAATAGGCTACTAAATCAAAAGAGTAAACACAGTAAACATCTCGATCATTGAGTATAGGCCAAATCTGTATAGGTCAAATATACTGACTTTTCAGTCAGTATATGTCAAGTTTACTTAAAGGTGCACTGTGTAAATTATAGCGGCATCTAGCGGTGAGGTTGCGAATTGCAACCGCCCATCGCTCACCCCTCCCTATCGAAGCACATAGAGAAGCTATGGTGGCCAACACAGGACAGAGATGTCGTCGTCGGAGAGAGCAGAGAGTGACTAGCGCTCTGTAGAGAAGTTTGTCCGTTTAGAGCTACTGTAGAAACATGGCGGCACAAAATGGCGACTTCACTGTAAGGGGACCCGTGGTGTATGGAGATAGAAATGGCTCATTCTAAGGTAATAAAAACATAACGGTACATTATGTAAGGTCTTTATACACCACTGAAAACATAGTTATGTATATTATATTGCATTTCTGACAATAGATCCTCATAAATATTACACACTGCACCTTTAAGTGTAAGTTTAAGTATATTTCTGAGAAGTAACCTACATAAAAAGTATATGTTCTTATTTTTAGTTTAAAATAAGTATACTAATAGCACACTTGAATCGTTTTGTAAGGGTAAGTAAGCTAATATACTACTGTTTAAAAGTTTGGGGTCAGTAAGATGTTTATTTATTTTCTCAGCAAGGATGCATTCAATTGATCAAAAGTGACAGTGAAGACTTTTGTAATGTTTCTATTTCAAATAAATGCTGTTCCTTTGAACTATCTATTCACAAAAGAATCCTGATTTTTGTTTTATTATGGTTTCCACAAAAATATTAAGCAGCACAGCTGTTTTCAACATTTATAATACTAATAATAATAAATACATTTTAAAATATTAAAGTAGAAAACAGTTATTTTAAATTGTAATACCATATTACTGTTTTTACTGTATTTTTGATTAAATAAATGCAGCCTTTGTGAGCATAAGAGACTTCTTTAATATATCAGACAGATTATGTGATTGCTATAACACACAATGAAAAAAACAGCTAAATAATCTAATTTTCAGTGAGACAAAAATACATATATTTTAAATAAAACAAATAATGTAAATTCCAGTTTAATGTTAAATATATTCTTAATCACCCTTCATTGGGAGAGGAAGATATTTTAGAAAGTGACTCCACTTGCTGAGTTTTGAATTCATCCATTTAAATGTAGGACTGCTTGAGATCAAAGCTTATGATTTCTGTCCATCCATAGCATTGAGGTATTTAGGTATTTAGTTGTTGTGTATAATTTTCCCAGTGCAGCCAAGACCACAAAAACATATAGTGAGTGAAGAGAGACACAAATTAGCGTTTCAATGACAGAACAGAGCTGGACTATTTGGGACAGGCGGTAAAAATAGGAAATCTGTTGAGATGGGCTACATGTACCAGACTGTGGTTACCACATTTAGAAATGATCCTGAATAATGGTGTAGGTACAGTGTTCTTTGCACTACCTGGTTTTCCAGACAGTTAATATAACATAAAGGGATAGTTCACCCAAAAATGAAAATTCTGTCATCATTTACTCACTCTCATTTTGGGGTGAACTATCCCTTTAATGTGCAAACAAGTTTGAAAATGGGATGTCATTGTGGCTGCATTGTGGAGCACATTCTGTCTGTGGATTTTTTTTGTTCAGAAATGGTTTTATGGTGGAGTTAGCATGAACTCTGTATGATAATGTAGATCTTTAAAGGCCAATGCAGCGTGAAGCGACACATTCTGTTGCGGCGTTCTCTAAGTCTGACCTCCCAGTAAGATGAAAGTAAGCGTTTCTGAAGTCCCTCGATGACTTCATGTTTTAAGATTTGTTTGAATGCTGTATCAGCTGTTTTACTTCAGTCAGACACTATAGACAAGGGATTTCAAGTCGCGTTCACCCTCGGACCAGGCAAAACGTAGGTGAGACTATATTTTTCTATGCAGTACACACTGAGTTTTTCCTCTGGCTTTGAACTGATGCTGACATGCACTTGGCTAAGAGAAATATTTCTTATATAGCCATTTAATCTGCTCTTAAAATAGGGATTATAGTCATTCCATGAAAGGAAAACACCATTAATGCGGAATATATATGTTGTTTTATTTTAGGGAGAAGAAAATGTCCATTTTCCGTAAACCACACTCTAGTGAAACTATTCACTGCAGTCAGTCACAGAACCACTCCCTTTCCATCGGCCACTTCTGGAATACTTGGTCTTTGCTTCTATTTTCCTGTATTTACTTGCCTTTTTATGCATACACTGTTTTATATTTATGCTGAGATTGTTTTTTTTTTAAGAATTGTTTTTTTTTTTTCAGCAAGAGCGCAATAAATTCATCAAAAGTAACTGTAAACACGTTTATAAATGTTCATGTAATGTTCCACAAAAATATTAAGCAGCACAACTGTTTTCAGCACTGATAATAATAACAATAAATGTATTTTGAGCACCAAATCAGCATATTAGAAAGATTTCTGAAGGATTATGTGACAATAAAGACTGGAGTAATGATGCTGAAAATTAAAGTATAGTGAAATAGAAAACAGCCATTTTAGATTTCACAATATTTTTTCTGTATTTTTTATCAAATAAATGCAGCCTTGGTGAGCGTAAGGCTTATTTAAAAAAAAAAAAAACATTAAAAATCTTAGTAACCCCAGACTTTTGCATAATAGTGTATATTTATTTTGTAACAATATATATATTTATATATATATTAGCTCATGACACAAAGAAAAAGTTTTGATTGAGCCATTTGAGTTCAAATTATGATGTCATACTGTCTACTGGATCATACTGTCTGGAAAAATGACATGAACAATAATTAGATGTCTCTTGCATTTCTCTTTTTTTTTCTGTAGTCGATCAATGGGTTTTTCAATGACTCTTCTACTTTTGGTCTCCAATCTTTGCTTAAATCCCTGATTATATGTAATATTCTCTGTGAGGGAACATTTCCATATTAATCGTCATGGTTTTAGCCAATCTCTAGCAATTTGCTTCCCAGAAGCGTAGCCAAATAGGGTGCTGTGTTTGCTTTTGGGCTCTATCATTTTTGCTTCAACACTAAACAGCTGGTCATTATTTCATTGCTCTGTTCGAAATCTGTCTTTTTGATCAGTACAATCACCAAACTTAGCCGGGAGCAGCGCAGTAGCACATAATCACAGTTTTTCCACAGCAGTTCATACAGCTTTCTACTTCATTTACCCTGAATTCCCCCATCATGTATTTCTGAGATGGGGAAAACTATAATTACTCTTACACTAATGTTGCTCTTGTATATTTATGCTGTGTAGTGGATTTCTCATGCTTGTGAGATTCATATCTGAAGTTTTAGCACACTGCTCACGTTGGGCTCTGATTTAGTGGCTTTTACGTCACAGTGAACAAAGAGGGAAATGAACTGTGACATCTGATACTTTTTATCAAGCTTTTTATCTCCATAGAACCTCAAGAATGTGATGATAATGATTTTACACAAACAAACGCACACCTCTGAATCTGGTTAGACTCATGTGTGGCCCTCTGGTGTGTGATGAGGAATTTTGCTTTAACACATTTAGAACGTCCCCATTTTGGGGAAAGTTACTTTTATAAGTAATGCGTTACAATATTGCGTTAATCCCTAAAAAGTAACTAATTGTGTTACTTAGTTACTTTTTGTGTTACTTTTTCTCACCTGGGTTGGGCTGGGCTGGGCTGGTCTTGCTTGTTTGTTATCAATTTTTGGCAAATGTAAAGGCCCTTTCACACCAAAAGTGAAATGAAATAAGCCTCAGGTTAAAGGAAATGCAAATTCACACCTGTACAGTAGAGGGTGCAACTCAAACAAATCTTTCAGCTGAACTGCCATTCTGGATTGCAGAAAAATAGGACACGGGAGAAGAAAGTTCAACACTTCACCAATAAAAACAAAAAAATAAAACCCAAATGTGCTGTTTATCTAAAATATTTTTTGCTTATTAGTGTGGTTGAATTGGATCATCGAAGGTTAGCAGCAAAGACATTGGTTAATAAAGTGAGATTAAATACATAAAGTTTATTTGTGTTATTTAACATTTAATTTTCGCAGATTTACATAATATTGTAAATTTCTCTCAACATGGGGGAAGGAGAGGTGTCAGTCTATAAATGGGAAAACAATGTAACATGCGTTACTTTGAAAAAGTAACAGATATTTTGTCGTAAATTTAAAAGTAATGTGTTACTTTACTAGTTACTTGAAAAAAGTAATCTATTACTCACATTACTTGTAATGTGTTACCCCTAAACACTGCTCATAAGAATAAATCCATATACAACATAGTTTTCTGGTAAAAAAAAAAAAAAAAAAAAATATATATATATATATATATACATATTATTCTTACATGGGCTGGATGAATTGTGATGATGCAAAGCTTATTTTATCTTTATTTATATAACAATAAATTGTTCAGTTACTCAGTAATGATCCTTCATAGATTTGCATCAGTAAAGATCAAAGGTTAGTTTGAGAAAGTGACAGATGGCAGTTGGTCAGTAACGTTTTTTTCAGGCAATTTCTGGAAAGGGTGTTCTCTAGTGTTCTCTATGGCAGAAAGAACTCAAACAGGCCTAGTGTTTATTATTTTGTTTTATATTTGAGTCTTTTAACTTGTGATTCCCCCATGACATTTCCTGTTTGTTTGTTCTACAGGGACGGGGCCAATCCACATGAACTCAGTGCAGTGCACTGGCACAGAGCGCACCATTTTAAATTGTTACTTCCAGGAAGTCCCTCCCTGGACATTCAAACACAGCCAGGATGCTTCTGTCAAGTGCTATGTTCCTAAGACAGGCATGGACACCACGGTGAGCAAAACGATCACAGGTTACTCTGATATAATTCAGATAGCTCATATCAGTCATGTTATCTGCACAGTAGCCCCATAAAATATTTGGACACTTAAAGTGTACTTTGTCGATTTTCAACCCGCTTTGTATTGTTACAATGTCGGTCGGTATTATATGTAAATTAATAATGTTTACTCATTCTCCATGTTACCTGGAAAGAGAAATTGACATTTATTTGTCAGCAAAAGGGCTTTTTACAGCTCCAGAGCTTTCATGAAAACAACAGATTATTCCTCTGCATTTTTGTATCCCTGGCCACGGACAGTCGGATCGACAGAGGGTTGTTAACAAAACAGTTATTGTAAGTGTATTGTATTATCACTGAAAATTGCATTGTACTTTGTCTACACTTTAAATAGCATTATGGTAAAAATGGAACACTATGGCAACAGCTTTCTTACCTGTACACAACCGTGTTTTGCCTCAGTTTTTCCCCTCCGTTTGGCTTAAAACACTGTGTTTGTGGTCATCCAATTTGAAATGTTGACTACAAACATGGAGGTTTTAGAGATTTTCTGTCATGGCCTTCTCTCCATATTTATGATTCTTTGCAGTCTTAAATTAGCCATCCCAGTCAACAATTTGATCTCTCAGTGATCTCACCATGAGCTCCCAGGATACTCGTGATGTGGTCATAATGTGAGGTCAAAGTGAGCTAAAAGTGTAACCTCACAGCACTCTCACTGTGTGCTCATACTATGGTCACAATGTGAGGTCAAAGTGCACTCACTGCACAAAGACTAGGTACCCAGCATGCATTGCAGCATGAAGCTTTTGATTGTCACCATTGTTGAGATTCATACGCTGATTCTTGATGTCTCTTTGTGTCTAAATAACACAGTAGTTCAAAATGTTTGTGTCTTTTTATGCATAAATGACTATGACACTGCTAGATTTCATAACATATAATCACAAGGCTATTATAATTAAAAATATAAAATTAATAACACCTCACAAAGACTGCATACTAAATCTAGGTGATGTTTATGTTGTTATCATCAATAACAAACCAACATCACCTGGACACATTCTCTTTTGGCTTTCCTTGCCATAACAAACAAACACAGTTACAGCAGCCAGAGAAAATATAAAGTTAAAGTCAAGGGTCAAGAGCCCAACTAAAGCAAAAACTTATCACCATAATGGTGACGTCAAACGAAACAATAAAACATCAACATCTAAACCTCTGTTAATTCTCAATAAGCGCTTCTGTAAATGTCTGACAGAAATAAAGTCAGTCTGAGCTCACCATGTGAGACCACTGTGATATCACTGAGATAGTATTGAGAAACAGGAAGTAGAATGTCCCCCCAGTGACTGATATTTGAGCCACCTCCTCTCAACCTGCTTAACATTTTGAATTCACAGTGAGCTCACATATTACTCACACTGTGTGTGTCACCGTATGAGAATGATGTGATGTCACTGTGATCATCGCATGATCTCACGTGTTGACTGGGATGGCCACCGACTCCGCTAAACGTTTACTCTTTGAATTCTTGCATTCGGGTACAATACAGGTAACCACCATAATGACTAAAAGTTTGCTAAAAAGTATTTCCTACTAAAGCAAGGCAGTATTTGACTCTGGTAAGCAAATCCACATGCCTAGTGCATTATGGGTGTTAAAGTTTTCCTACCTATTTGGCAAAAGCATAGACTGTAAAAAAATATGGACGTAGTGTCCGTGACGTCACCCGTAGATTTCTGAAGAGTATTTTTGAAGCCTAAAGTGGGCGGAGCCGGCCGCCGCCATCTTGGCAGCGTGTCACCGCGCATCACTCCCGGATAACTGAAAATAGGCAAAGAGACGGGACATGGGTGGAGCTGAGGTGCCTGGTTGCTGAAACCATGCCCGCCTAGCTCGACCATAGTGACAATCCACCTGTCACTCAAGTGGCCACGCCCTTAATTATGCAGAACTTTAAGGTTTAATATAATTTAAACGGATGAGTTATAAAAAAATTCACCCCCCTCACAGTTGTCATAAAGGGCAAAATTAGCTGTAAACATATTTTTTTCTGCTGTAAAGTTGAGCATTTTAACATGGGGGAGATACAGATTTGACTCCCTTTTGGAGCCAGTCTCTTGCGGCCAGTCGATGAATTGCAGTTTAAGTCACTTCCGTGTTGGATTCAAGAGAGACCGCGGGAGGTTGCCGCTTGGGCAAAAGTGAAGACAAAAGGCATTTTTCTGTTTTCTCTAGTTAGAACTTTTTTTTTTTTTTTTTTTTTTTAATCACCTTTCTTTTGCATGGTTTTATTGAAAGCCCATTTTGCCAGCGGTGAAGTACCCCTTTTGGCCACACTTAAAATGTCTTTGCATTATTATATTCTAGAATAAATATACATAATTAAAATGCCTTTGCATTTAGTGCATTATATGGCATTTATTTTAAATAAATATACAGACTTGGCTATTTTATATAATGTGTTATGTGGTAGTTATTCATTCCTGTAACTCAAACAGTAGAGCATAGCGCTAGCAACACAAAGGTCATGAGTTTGACTCCCAGGGAACGCACAAACTTATAAATAGATAAGCTTTTAATGAAAGTGTCTGCCAAATGTACATTTAAATGCATTATATGGCATTTATTTTAAATATACACACTTAATCCACAAAACATCACAAGAAAAGTGAAGTTAGTTCTGAGAAAAGCTCTAGCACCATTTATTTGCAAAAGTGTTTGAATACATTCCTATGAGCGTGTTTGTGTTTTAGGTGCGGTTGGCAGGGGGCAGGGACTCGGCTGAGGGTCGTGTGGAGGTGCTCATGGAGGTGGGGGGCAGAAAGCGTTGGGGGGCGATTTGCAGTGAGAACTGGGGAATAAATGAAGCCATGGTGGTGTGCAGGCAACTGGGCTTTGGTTTCGCCTCACGTGCCCATCAGGTGAGACTGCTGAAGAATGTTGTGTTTTCCCGTAATCGCTCTGAATATGTTGCTTTGGTTGCCTCAGTCTGTGTGCATTTGAGAGCTTCCTGTGCATGTTTAGGGGGCAGGATATTTCTGGGCAACATTAGTGTTATACAGTAGTTGTTTTGTGAAGATGAAGAGGTGGGACATGTTTAGCAATATTTCAGAACAGGAATCAAGACAGTTATACTTTCATTTCACACTGCTTACCTTAATTCTGTCGCACATGTGCAGTACTAAACCGAACTATTATATGAGAGTAATGTCCAGGACATATTGCAACCCCAAATCACTAAGTAAATGAATAAGTAAGTAAGTAAGTACATACGTAAGTAAGTAGGTAGCTGAACATCATCATCAGTTAAAATGAATATGAATGAATATACGTAGGTGTGTATCCTAAGTCTTATTTTTTTATTATCTTGTTGGCTTCACCTTGTTACTTCACTTCACTAGTAAATGCTGCATACAAAACAATTATATTAATTAATTAGGCACAAATAATAATTAAGTATAAATAAGTAGGAAATGCTGAATTAAAATAGTTTAGATTATTCATAACATATGAAACTAGAGGGCATATCAGCTTCCCAAAAGTATTTAATGTCAGCTATTCTGATTCATAAAGTCTATACATAATGTAAAAGCGTAGCATTTCATATGCAGACAAATAAGATTTGGCCTTCCTGTGTATAGGACACATATTATTGGCAAGGAGACCCTGCGGCAGAGGAAGTGTTGTTGAGTGGGACTCACTGCGTGGGAACAGAAATGTCCATCCAGCAGTGCCGTCGGAATAATTACGTCCACTGCCCTCGAGGAGGCGGGGCTAAAGCAGCAGGCGTCACTTGTTCTGAAAGTAAGTGATTAGAATGACAAATCTGATGCATATTATATTTTTTCTGCCTTGAATGATTGAACTGAATGAATCAACATCTTGTTTTAGCGGCACCTGACCTGGTTTTGGATGCACAGCTCGTGCAGGAGAGCGCTTACCTGGAAGACCGGCCTCTGCATCTGCTCACCTGTGCACATGAGGAGAACTGTCTCTCCTCCTCTGCCAACCGTATGCAGTGGCCGTACGGGCACCGCCGCCTTCTGCGTTTCTCCTCTCGTATCATGAACTTGGGCAGAGCCGACTTCCGTCCACGTGCCTCAAGAGAGTCCTGGACCTGGCACCAGTGCCACAGGTGGGGGTTTCCTTCTTTCTTCTGTTTTAATGTTTATACAGAATGAAACAGCAGCCTGAGAGCTGCTGGGAAAACATTGAAATGTTTGGTCATCTTGTTTTATAAAAAGGCTGAGAATACAGTATGATGCATAAAGGAAACTGGATCCCAAGACCTTCTGTTTAAAAATCATTGCAGTATGAATTCACGAAACATTTGCACCACTGATGTTTCAGTAAAAAAAAAAAACTGAATCTTGTTCATTAGCTACCAGCAATCCAGTTTAACCAGGTGCTTAATGCACTCAAATAGCACTGTGCAATGAGTATTTAAATAATTTTGTATTAATTTTAATTTTTATTATTTTATTAAAGTTGTTTTTATTTTCTTCGGATTATTATGGTAACACTTTACAAAAAGGTCTCATTTTGTTAACATTACTTACTTTATTAACTAACATGAACTAACAATGAGCAATATATTTGTTACAGTATTTATTAATCTTTGTTAATATTAGTTAATAAAAATCCAGTTGTTCGTTGTTTGTTCATGTTAGTTCACTGTGCATTAACTAATAAGATTAATAAATTCTGTAGAAGTATTGTTCATTCTTAGTTCATGTTAACTAAAGTAGTTAACTAATGTTAACTAATGAAACCTTATTGTAAAGTGTTACCATTATTGTTTTTATTATCTTGTATTCATTTTATATTATAATTTTTACTTTTTTCCTTCATTTCACTTTTTCTTTTCCTGCCCATTACTTTTATTTATTTATACTTACTACTTATTTATTTATTGTTTTTGTTACATATTCTTTTTAATAGTTAAATTATTTTAAAATTGAGTATTTGTATTTTAATTTTCTTTATCTTTATCATGATGATGTAAAATGTTATAAGTGTGTATATATTAGTGCTGTCAAATCAATTAATCGCATATAACATAAAAGTTTGTAAAGATACATGTGTGTGTGTGTGTATGTAAATATATATGTATATGTAAATATATGTATATATACACATACACACACATATATAGCCTACACATACAGTGGGGAGAACAAGTATTTGATACACTGCCGATTTTGCAGGTTTGCAAACTTACAAAGCATGTAGAGGTCTGTAATTTTTATCATCGGTACGCTTCAACTGTGAGAGACGGAATCTAAAACAAAAATCCAGAAAATCACATTGTATGATTTTTAAGTAATTAATTTGCATTTTATTGCATGACATAAGTATTTGATACATCAGAAAAGCAGAACTTAATATTTGGTACAGAAACCTTTGTTTGCAATTACAGAGATCATACGTTTCCTGTAGTTCTTGACCAGGTTTGCACACACTACAGCAGGGATTTTGGCCCACTCCTCCATACAGACCTTCTCCAGATCCTTCAGGTTTCGGGGCTGTTGCTGAGCAATATGGACTTTCAGCTCCCTCCAAAGATTTTCTATTGGGTTCAGGTCTGGAGACTGGCTAGGCCACTCCAGGACCTTGAGATGCTTCTTACGGAGCCACTCCTTAGTTGCCCTGGCTGTGTGTTTCGGGTCGTTGTCATGCTGGAAGACCAAGCCACGACCCATCTTCAATGCTCTTACTGAGGGAATGAGGTTGTTGGCCAAGATCTCGCGATACATGGCCCCATCCATCCTCCCCTCAATACGGTGCAGTTGTCCTGTCCCCTTTGCAGAAAAGCATCCCCAAAGAATGATGTTTCCACCTCCATGTTTCACGGTTGGGATGGTGTTCTTGGGGTTGTACTCATCCTTCTTCTTCTTCCAAACACGGCGAGTGGAGTTAAGACCAAAAAGCTCTATTTTTGTCTCATCAGACCACATGACCTTCTCCCATTCCTCCTCTGGATCATCCAGATGGTCATTGGCAAACTTCAGACGGGCCTGGCTTGAGCAGGGGGACCTTGCGTGCGCTGCAGGATTTTAATCCATGACGGCGTAGTGTGTTACTAATGGTTTTCTTTGAGACTGTGGTCCCAGCTCTCTTCAGGTCATTGACCAGGTCCTGCCGTGTAGTTCTGGGCTGATCCCTCACCTTCCTCATGATCATTGATGCCCCACGAGGTGAGATCTTGTATGGTGCCCCAGACCGAGGGAGATTGACCGTCATCTTGAACTTCTTCCATTTTCTAATAATTGCGCCAACAGTTGTTGCCTTCTCACCAAGCTGCTTGCCTATTGTCCTGTAGCCCATCCCAGCCTTGTGCAGGTCTACAATTTTATCCCTGATGTCCTTACACAGCTCTCTGATTTGATTGAGTGTGTGGACAGGTGTCTTTTATACAGGTAACGAGTTCAAACAGGTGCAGTTAATACAGGTAATGAGTGGAGAACAGGAGGACTTCTTTAAGAAAAACTAACAGGTCTGTGAGAGCCGGAATTCTTACTGGTTGGTAGGTGATCAAATACTTATGTCATGCAATAAAATGCAAATTAATTATTCAAAAATCATACAATGTGATTTTCTGGATTTTTGTTTTAGATTCCGTCTTTCACAGTTGAAGTGTACCTATGATAAAAATTACAGACCTCTACATGCTTTGTAAGTAGGAAAACCTGCAAAATCGCCAGTGTATTAAATACTTGTTCTCCCCACTATATATATATTATATATTTCAAACTTTTATGTTAGATGCTATTAATCGATTTGACAGCACTTGTGTATATATATATATATATATATATATACAGCCATGCAGTGTGCACTTTCAGCATTTTAAAGAAACAGTTCAGGTTATTGTTATTAATATTACTATCATGTATTATTTTTATTGTTCTTAATGTTTTTTATAATATTATATTTTTTTACTTTGCCTTTCCTGTTTATTAATTTCAATCCATTTTAAAATTACTTTTATTTATTTTTTATGACTTATGTTATTTTAAAATTGAGTTTTATATATTGTTTAATTTTCTTTCTCTTTTTCATGACTGTGTTAAATCTTATAAGTGCAGCATATATCCAGACGTCTTGTGTAGTCAGGCGCAGTTGTCTGCATTGCGTTGGTGTACAGTCCCAGTAAAGTACATTGATCAGATTACGGTAGTCTGCATCCTCCACAACTGGAACACTCAGAACCAGCTTTTGCAAATATTCTTTTAATAACTCAGGTACTAAAATAATGCAGACAGCACATGGAACTAAATAATATAGGATTAACCCTGACGTATGACACTATTTTATTCTAGAAGAGTATTTGTGGTTACATTTCCTTTCAGTTCAGTTCAGTCAGTCATTTCAATGTGCAATGAAAGGAACGTACACTCCTGTTTATAAAACAGGTCATGGGTGGTCAGCAAGCTTGCCGTCATCTTTCAGATTAATTAGCTGCTTTGAGCACTTCCACTCCCTTTACATATGTTCTGAAAATAATTGCAAACCCATTCTGTGGGAACAAGGCACTCTGTTGTGGAGTTGTGGGCTTTGCGTGTTTGCTGGCCAAACCTGTTTTATTAATCTTTTAAAACAACACCAGAGAAGTTGGCATTTGAAAGCCGTCTATTCAGAAGAGCTGAATAAACAACTTTGCAAGCGTAACCCTGTCAGCATAACAACAACTTCCGGTAAAGGGTGTTACCGTAGCAGCCAACACCTTCATGTAGGAGCAGTGAGGTCATTAGACAGTGGTCCAAAGTGAACCTTTGTTCTGCCCATGTTCACAAGCCAGAATAAAATACAAGTCAACTACATTTTTACATATTCTAAGAAAAGAGTCTGTGCAAAACTTGGCAAAACTCCCGCCACTTTTCTAGGGTGTTGTGGATGAGTGGTATCAAAGTCCCTTTCAAAGAAAGTCTGTTCGCTCGGGACCAATATTTGCAACGCCTCCGGGCAGCTATTTCGGGCATCCAAGACCAAATCCTATCTACTTGAATGGGGGAATCCTGACAAAATCTGACATAAACTGTCCCATAAATGTTTTTTCTTATGCCTAAATAGCTTTAAAAAAGTAAATTTTTTCAGGCTAGACCAGCCAATGCATGTGCAGTCCTAAAGGCGCAATGAATTTACCAATTATCTTTGGCTCTTTTATTTAGAAGGTGGGACTTATTCCGCCATATTGTGCTTTGCACTTTCTCCCATTCATAAGTAATATGAGTGCATGTCTTTATATATCTAAAGTCTTTGGTGGTATTTAACATGATTATTCAGTGTTGTGGGTGGTTGCTAGAACATTGCCATGCTAAGGAATTCTGAGTGGTATTTAACACATTTAATACTAGGCTGTTTCTCAATTCCAAGAACACAAAGAATGGACTTGCGTTCTCGTGGAGACTGGTCTTGCCAGGTTACCTTGAAAGAATGAACTCGGAAGGACGCAAGGACACAGAACGCATCCTTGTGAGAATTGAGATGTGCTGAGATCTTGTTTCTCAACAGCATATTATAAGTAGCGTCCAATACACAATAAATACAACATAACATCACAAACAAATGTCATAACCTATTGAAACATTTCTTTCATATTATTATGGACATTATAATATGCCCAAAAAATACTGCAGGCTTTCTTCATGTCTTTATTAAAATGAAAACAAAACAAACGGACAAATGTTTACTTTCACAAGCCGTCACGTCACTTGCAGCAAGAATCTCTTAAAGGTAGGGTAGGCCATTTTTGGAGAGGCTAGCAATAGCGAGCATTGAAAGCATAAGATCCCACCCTCCCTTCAGAGCACCTACAAAGCCATGCCTCCTTCAAAAGACATGAACGCACACAGCAGGGAGCAAACAAAAGCTTCACGAGAGACGGCGTTAAACTAGTACCTCAGATAGTGTTGCAATTGAAACGCATAAATTAGAGTCAGGAACCGCTCCGAGTATAACGTCACGGGTTTCCATCTCTTCCAAATTACAGTTGGCGTGAACGCAGCATAACTTTTTTGTTTTGGTTCAGGAGGAACTGTAAAAGGTGGCTGTGTGAAAAGACATACGTTGACAGGCAGGTAGGACAACGTATTGTTGCATTCGGACCAAATGCAGTGATTGGACGAACAATTTATGGTCCTACGCCTTCCACAGATGATATACAGTATATACATATAAATACATTTAGACCACTTAACTTAGGCTATGTTCACACTGTCAGTCCAAATCCAATTATTTGTGTGTCCGATTAGAGTCTGATCTAAAAGTCTCCCTCGCACTTCGTTTTCTGGAATATCTGCATTGGTTTCTATGGCATTGACGTTGCGTTAGACAAAAACAGCAACAACAACCGCAATATAGAGGGGTTTGCAATACAGATGTTGTCTTATTTACAACATGACATTGTGGACTACGGCAGCGGCAGAACCGTAGGAGGCTGGTATGAGCGGTTTTATTCCATGCTGTCGTTTCCGCCTGTTTCAAAACATGTCTCCATTATATTGTCATTTTCTGCTCGACCGGCACTTTGCAACAACACAACCTTGTTTCTGCAGCGTCTTTCAGCATGTTTACTATAACAGCGCCTGACGTTTATGCTTTACGTGGCATGAGAAAGTCACATAAACCAAGCAAAATCCGCTCAGAGCGGTCAGACTGAAACGGATTTCCAGAAATGCGATTTAAATAGGATTTCAAACCACATATGAATGTGGCTTGAAACGGATTTGTAAAAATCGCATTTCGTATATAATACAGATAAAACGTAGCCTTAGTGATTGCTATCAGGATGTGAAGAGACTTTCAACCAGCATAACAAAAAATGTTTCTAGAACAAATCACCCACCCTGCCTTTAAGTGAGACAAGAATATGGGCCCTATTTTAACGATCTGAGCGCATAGCCTGAAGTGCATGGCACAAGTGCACTTTAGGGTGTGTCCGAATCTACTTTTGCTAGTTTAACGACGGGAAAAACGGTCGGCGCGCCCGGCGAATGGTCTAAAAGGGTTGTCCCTATTCTCTTAATGAGTCATGGGTGTGTTTTGGGCATAACGCGCAATAAACCAATCAGAGTCTCATCTCCCATTCCCTTTAAAAGACAGTTGCGCTTGCACCATTGGTGATTCACTATTTACATGGCGGAATTTGCAAGCAGAAAGACTGAACGCTTCTCCAGAGAGGAATCCTTTAATTTTTAATATTTAAAAATGTTTGTGTGCTGCTGCGCGTCCCTGTGTGTGTAATAAGCAGAGTGTACACGCGTTGTGTACCTGCCTATAGACGCATATTACTAACGCGCTCTTAAATAACAAAAAAAATATTGCGCCATTGACTTTAGACCAGGTTTCAGTTGGTCAATGGCACAGTCTATTTCAGTTGCCTCAAAATAGCAATGCGCCTGAACACACCTCGTTTTCAGATCAGCACGCCCATGGGCGCAAATGCATTTGCTATTTAAACAACGGGACGTAAAAATAATAACTACGTCAGGCTGAAACTATCAAAAAACACTTGTGTCGCGCCTGCCGCCACATTGCGCCGGGTGTATGATAGGGCCCTAAAGCTTACAGGCTTCCGCCCTCAGCGTCTTCTTGGATTTCTAACGGTTCGATTCTCTCAAGTCTGCATTTGATGCATCCCCAATATCATCCTCGAAAGTTGCATGATTTAAATGATCTTTCATGTTTTAAATTCAGGCATTATCACAGCATTGAAGTGTTCACGCATTATGGCCTCCTCACACTCAACGGAAGCAGAGTGGCCGAAGGACACAAAGCCAGTTTCTGTCTGGAAGACACCTACTGTCCTGATGGTAAAAGACTAGTAACGTTAAACCTTATACGAATGCGATTTGCGAGTGCAAATACTCATAGCTGTTTTTGTGTTTATCTTCAGGACTTCAAAAACGCTTTTCATGTTACAATTACGGGGATCAAGGCATTTCAGTGGGTTGCTGGGACACGTACCGTCACGATATCGACTGCCAGTGGATAGACATCACCGATGTGAGACCTGGAGACTACATCATGCAGGTGAAAAGATTCAGAACATCTGAACCGTGGAAGACAGCAGTCACGCACAAAACATTTTTCACTGTTCTTTCAAGAGTAGATTCTCTTTTCAGGATGCAGTTTTTCCACTTTTTTTCTCTGTCATTAACTTTGGAACGTGTTAATCATCCAAATCACTGTGGGCACTGTGAGGCACTTCTGCAGATGAGCTTCACATGCAGAACCGGCCAATCAAAGAGCCGCTTTAGGGGCCAATCAAGAGGCCTTTTATACATCCCAGTTGTAAAATATAGGTTGATGTGAAGCTTTATTTTAATTACAGTGTACCTTCGTGCGTTGACCTTTTTGAAGATTTATTTGCTCGAAATGTCGCCATGATAGAGTTGCATGTATTTTAAGCACGTTTGGCAGATGCTAATTACAAACCGGCATCGGGCTGCTGCTATGTATGTCACAGCAAGGAACCGTGGTGATACTCAAAAAGTCAGAGTTCCCCATCTCCATGTAGAATGATTCCAGCTATCCTTTGCCAACCCCATTTGAGCAAAGACGCTGTGTAAATGAACCATCATGAACCAGGCGAACCTGTTGCTCTTTCCTTGAGTTGCTTGTCTTTAATTCTACACCAAAAATAACCCAATGCTAAGCATTCTCTGCTGGTGGAGAAAAGCATGCTATATCCCCCTCTATTAGACATGGTCAATTAGGTTCAGAGGAATTTATGCCCGCTTTCTCTTTCAAACATATGCTCAGACAGACCCAGATCTCTATAGTCCAGAGTTAAAGTTGCAGACTGTCATTAAAAGTGCAAAAAAAAAAACAGATAAGTGAGACTCGCATTTTGAATGTGCTCAGAATAATTACCTTCGGCTACTAGGAAAAATATTTCAACAGTGTTTAAAATAAAACTGTTGTATCAGCTTTTAAAAAGTTCTCAAGCCTAGTAGGCATAATCACATTAAATTTATAACGTACTGGAGCTCAAAGATGCTCTTTTGACCCTCTTCATACCCTGCTTACAGCATCTTTTTGGTCTATTAAATTATTATATTGCGATTTTATAACAGTAATTCGAGAGTCTGGTTTGGTGGACCCAATTTGTAAAGTGGTTTGATGAGCAATCTGATTGCATAACATTTCCTTACAAGCTCCACATCCTTATTGGTTCTGCATGTCTGCAACTGTGAAACTTTTACAATGCCATGGTGAAATGGTACCAATAGTATTATTTCAGGCTGGCATTGTAAACAACGGCTATATCCCTCCCTCACACTTTGTAATGATGACCTGAAGCCCTAAAATTATACTTAATTTTTTTTTTTTGTCCAGAAAGATTATTTCACTTTTTTACAATTTTTTTTTATTTTATTTACCTTTAAATTACTAGATTTTTTCCAATAAATAAAAATGTAAGCACATTCTTCACATTCTTTCAACTTAAAATCAAAATAACTCACTATCTTACATTGGGTGTCTTTGGCATGATGTTTCATGACTCAATGGAGCAAATGAGCTTTCCGCTGGGTCCTAAAGTAATTTCCCTTCAGTATGCATTCAGATACACATGTAGACATTATAAAATCATTTTAGTTTGAATCTTTTAGGTTTTTCTATGTGTACTGAAGCATTCCTCGCATTCCATTCATTCCTAAGGGGGTCAAATTGACCCGTGAGGGAAGGATTTGTTACTTTTTTTAAATTTCAACCACAAAACTCCTCGAATCCAGTCAATTTTTTGTGTGTATTTGTGGTTCAAGTTCGACAAAAGTCCTAGGGTCTTGGACCACTCAGATGAACACTCAATTTTTAACGGACCTGAGGGAAGGTTTTTTTTTCAAGCACATTTTACCAATTCCAAACCACATCAATCTTAATAACTACTATCAATTTTTGTATATAATCATTTATAAGTGATATATAATTGTTAACGAGGGCTGGAAGTGAAAAACGCCTTGTATTCAGATGTGCATAATTATTAAGCAGGTTTTCTTTTACAGGTAAAATGGGCCAAAAGTTGAAAAGTCACACATTGAAAAGTCAAAAGTGATTAAATGCCCATGAGAAGGATGCAATGCTATAGAAATTGCAAAATTAAGGTGTGACCATTGGACAAGAAATGCTCATTGTGGCAGCAGGGTCAAAAAACAAAACAAAAAAGAAAGTTGAGAAGAAAAGATATTAACTTCAAAGATATTAACCGTAAGTGCCACCATTTTACAGAACTGCAAACTACCCGGAGTCTCCAGAAGTACAAGATGTAGAAGTACAAGGAAAAAAACAAAAAAAACATTAGTAAATCCTGAGGGAACCCATGGTTCCCAATTATCCTTCTGGGTTGCCCTACAAATTGACCTAATTACTGAACAGCTCTATTCATTCTTGTATGTGTTTTGTCAGGTTGAGGTAAATCCGTCCCTGGATATGGCTGAATCAGACTTCATGAACAACGTCATGCGTTGTCGATGTAGATATGATGGACACAGAGTGTTTATGTATGGCTGCCATGCAGGTATGATCCCCATATCAATGAATGATTCACAACATGCATGCTCAAGCACACTAGTATCTAAATTCCCTGTCTGATGCACTCTTCTTTCACAGGTGATGCCTACAGCGCTGAAATTGAGGATTTATTTGAACATCAGCGTCAGATCAGCAATAACTTCATCTGAGCCTAGTAAAGAGAGGTGAGAGGAGGGGATGTTCATAAATGGATCCTGGAAATGTGGCCTTGTGGACAATAAACTATGTGAAAGAGAAAGAGATCTTCCCAACTGATCTCAGAACTGTCTACCAGTAGCACCACTGAGTGGAAGAGATCTGCTACATTTTTAAAGGGGTCATGACGTGGATTTTGTTTTTAAATTATTATTTTCATATGTTCCTTGAGGTCCACTTATAATTAGTGCTGTCAATCGATAAAAAAAAATAACAAATTAATCGCCCAATTTTCTGTAATTAATCACAATTAATCGCACAATTTTCTGTAATTAATCGTGATTAATCACACCTAACATTAAAGTTTTTAATATATTTTAATATTGTAATAATTTCACAGTTACTCTCTAAATTAACTTAGAAACAACATAAAGACAATTATTTTAAATATTTTATCTAACAGGTAGGAAATATACAGAAATTGAATAAAGTTATCAAACACTTCACAGTCTTCACTGCATAAATTATAATACAGATAAATCCTTATTAAAAGAAAAGTTATTCAGTCAAGAGCAGAGTGATTTTCTCTGTCTTTTGTTTGATTTACATTAATGACAGACATCACAGTGGGTTTATTAGGCTGCTGTCACTTTAAGATTATATATATATATATATATATATATATATATATTAGTAGGGGTGCAACGGTTCAAATTACTCACGGTTCGGTTTTTATCACGGTTTAGGGTCACGGTTTCGGTACGGTACAGGGAAATTAGGATATTTGTCAAATAAAAATAAACAAAATAAGAACAAATAATCAAACTACAAGCAACAGCACAAATACATACAATAGAGCAAAGATGCATATAAAATAAACAGTGCTTTTCAGGTTTTTCAAGTACAGAAATTGAATAAAGTAATCAAATATAAAATAACATTGCATATTATAATCTTCACTGTATAAATTAAATAAAGATTAATCATTATTGAAGTCACAAAAGCTGTTCAGTCAAGAGCAGTGAGTGATTTGTTGTTTGATTAACATTAAAAACACACAGCAGGAAAAGGCTTCTTTCCCTTTAAGAAATAATGCACAGATCCAGTACATACTTTTACACATGAACACGTGAAAATGACATGAAGCACGGAAAGAGTACATACTACACATGAACACACGTCTTTCTCGACTGTTTACGTTTTACTTAACACATAACCTACTATGTTTGCTAGGAAACTCGCCAAGACAGGCATGTTGACATTTTTTTGTGTGAATTTGTTTGTTCAAGCGCACGGCTTGAAAGTCTCTTTCGTGTCTTGCTCTAGAATGTTTAAATTGGCAAGGCTTAAATAAGTTTAGTTTAAACACAACGCATGGTGTTCAGGTCTCACCTGCGCTCGCGCGCTATCAACACCGGGTGATGACGGCGTAAATGACTGGCTCATGGTCGAGTATATACACTCGCATACAAGAGTGACTGTTGTCCACACTTTTTGATCATCGCTGTTGTAATGTATTGGAAAGCCAGAATGTGTATCCATCGACAGAAACATACAGCATACATACATACAAACAGAACCGTTACACCCCTAATATATAGTAGTGCTGTCAAATCGATTAATTACATCCAAAATAAAAGTTAATGTTCACATAATATATGTGTGTGTACTGTGTATAATTACTATTATATATATATATATATATACACACACACACATGCATGTATATATTTAAGAAATATTTTTTATGTTTATATATAAATATATATACAGTATATACATGCAAGTAATGAGTGTGTATTTCTATATACATAATAATTATACACAGTACACACATATATTATGTAAACATGAACATGAATTGCGATTAATCGATTTGACGGCACTAATATATATATATATGCGGAAAAACGATTATTTTCCACCTTTATCCTGACCCTCTGTCTGAAGTGATCAGTTTTTAAGGGGTGGCTCCTTTAAGGTTTGTCAGAAATACGTCAGAAAGTGAACGTGCATCTGTATACTGTATCCAGTGTAGACAGCATCAGTGATTTATAATGAGTTCTATTTCATTTTGATGAGACACTCACACACAGTGTAGGCAAATGTCAGCCATTAAGCGGCTAAATGCCAGTGGGCGGGGCCTATAGTGCGATGATGTAAAACTATTTGTCAATGTCTTGCTCTGGAGGCAGGCATATGCAAATGTATTTGCTTGTGTGATGCAACAAATCCCACAATATCCAAACGAGCCATTTTTGGAGCTTGATTAAATAAATGCTTTGTTTATAATGAGGAGGATGTTTTCAGCTATGAAATTTGCAGGATGTTTTAATGGGACAAAGACCTCTTATATCTCAAAAGATCAAAGCAAATGTGATTTCTCATGTCATGACCCCTTTAAATGGTTTTCTCATGGAATTGAATTTAGTCTAGCTGATGTTTGGAAATCAATCGAAAGAATAGAAGATTAGAGGATTAGTTCACCCTTAAATGAAAATTCTGTTATAAAACATCACTTTGCATCAGAAGACATGAAATATACTTTTGATACTTTTATAGTACACTATTTGTCATTTTAGAGCTTGATAGTCAGTCTTTTTTCCACTTTCATTATACTGAAAGAGTGGCTAGGGTATTTCTCAAAAATCCACCTTTTGTGTTCTAAGGAAGAAAGTTTGGAGTTAGAATTTGTATTTTTGGGTGAACTGATTCTTTAGTTATTATCCATTGAGTATCTGGGACATTGTTTTCAGAGACTAAGTATCATTTGTTGTGAGTTAATCTGAAAATATATCTATCTTAAAGAAAAAATCTTAAAGTTTATCTTAAAATAAAACATAAGACTAGCATTAGAAAATAACTAAATTTTTAAATTGTTGTCTATATGTACACATATTTATTTCCTGACATTATAGAATAATTATAGAATAAATATGCTGTTATAGAATAAATGCATCTGTATAATCTTAAATTTTTCATTACATTTACCCCCACTCCAAAAGAATAAATCTGAGCGAGTCAATTGTCTTTAATATTACCAATATGATCTATTTTATATGTCATCCAAATGCAGTTTATTCACTATTTCTGTTCATTTATGAGTTTTATATCTAACTTCAATTCTTTTAAGTTATGCACTTTATTGATGGACCGTCAGTATTCTGGTAGAAATGGGTCATTCACTACCATCTTTCAACACACACTTCTGTCTGTCTGTTTGTTTGTTTGTTTGTTTGTTTGTTTATTAACATGCTGAAATATTTTATACCTTCTTTCCATTTTTGATAGACCTTTTCATAATTTTTCAGTGACTTTCCTAGATAAAGGGTGTTTTATATGCTGAAGATTAATTTATTTAATACATCGTTAAACAAATTTTCTGAATGAGAGTTTTATTAGTTTGACAATTCATAGTATTAATAAATGCTTGCTAAATGGTTGAGTGCTTTAATATTCATTTAACATCTTGGAGCTTTGATTTGTGGATGAATGGGATTTCTTTCTTAGTCTAGTGTGTACTTTAAACTTTTTTTAACATCTATGAGTAAAAAGGAGTATGTTGTTACAATATCCTGGGGGGAAAAAGGTAGTGTAAAGCATACAAGGGATGCTGGGAATACTATGAAGAGCTCACTACAGCATTTAATGATTAGTTCAAATCTAGCTTGAACTCAATGAATAACATTTATGGGCCAGAGCATTACATATGGTCTTAAAGTAGTCTATAAAGTCATTTTTTAGCTGTACTGTATCAGTTTTTATGTGTGTAATTATTTGCACAGTACAAGACGCTGTTTAACAATGGTTATTGTGCATGTGATGAACTGATATGTAATTTGTTCCTACTGTTTATCTCAAATCCTCATGTTATTTATCTTAAAGTATAATCCATAATGGTTGATTTTTCTTAAGTGAATCATCTGTGCCCATTTTCTGTGCATAGATCAACTTTATGTACTTTCCTTTTTCAGTGTTTTTGTAAGATCACAAATATGACTTATTCTGTTCCTCTGTACGTTTACTTTCACCATGTTACTCTTGATCTGTTATTTGTCCTATACTTTTATTTATGAGTTGCATGTTACCGTATGCTTTTAATATTATATTGGTGCATTAATTAATTTCAGTCCATAATTCACAGCAAGCTATATATTATTATCCTCTGGTGCTAATTGTGCACTTTTCTGGGAGTTTTTCATGGAGTAGTTGAGAGTTTAAGCTCTTATTGTAATTTGCAATACTCTCAGGGATGAAATATGTATGTTCAAAATTATTTTTAAGATCACTTGGAACGCCAGGACACAAATAAATGGTAAAGTAATACCAAAATCATTCCAGAAACTGCAACGTGATGTAAAACTCTTGTTACTGTTTTGTGATGAGTGTTACAGTGGTCAATGCAAACAACTGTTCTCAAATGTGAATACATATGGCATATCAGGTCTCATTTAGCTGCCTTTAATCTGTTTTTCATGATCCAATGCACAGGAACTCCATTATCAATAAATGTGTTTTTGTGAAAGACTGTGTTTTTGTTTTAAAGACATTTATAATGTTACAAAAGATTTCTATTTCAAATAAATGCTGTTCTTTTGAACTTCCTATTCATTAAAGAATCCTTAAAAAAAGTGTCTTAGTTTTCACAATAAAAACTGTTCCCTTTCAGTCGGTCACGTTCGACGTACGTTGGAACTGACCAACGAATTGGGATCTGTTTTCAGAGACCAATCTACTTTGAGTGATTAAAAACGAGCCAATGGACATTGGCATGCGGTTCACGCATTCCACGCACCGCCCCGCAGCGCAGGTATAAATACGGAAGTGGAATACTGCATCATTGCTTTTTAACTTCGGAGCCAAACGGTTTGCTGTATCAAGCTGTTTCTACGAAGAGTGTTTAGACGAGTCTCGAGGAGGATCGCTCTCTTACCTGGGTGCTGGTGTGACGGCGCGAGTCAGCGAGTGGCCGCTGCAACATACACTTGTTCCTGTGTTGGTTGGCTGGGCGTTTCCGTTCTTGAGTGCTCACACGCAGGCTTGCAATCGGACTGCTGTGAGCCACGGCCATCTCCCTGAGTGCTTCAGCACTTCTAAAAGAGCATTTCCTTCTAAAAGAGCAACACGGTTTGACCCTGCGTCTTTTTCAAGATTGTATGTTTCTGGATGCGGTTGTTTCCTGTCCTCATTTGACGGCCACGATCTCTCTCGCATATAAACATGTGAGATTGCGTTTGTGGGTGATCCGTGTTCTCTCAGGAGAACCTGATCACGTCGGCGCGATGTTTGTTTCACCTTTCTCTTAAGGGCTTGAGAGTTCAGCGCGCCGTGTGCTGTCGAGCGCCTGCTAACAGCGGGGGTTGTCACGGCAGCCCAGCGCGTTACTCGGCGCTCTAGATGCGCGGTCAAGACTATGAAACCTCAAACGGGGTTGAGTCCCTTCGCCTATTCCCCGATCTAGTTTATTTTCTGGTGCACCAGAAAAGGGCTACTTCGGCTAATAAGCCTTGGTGACCTGAGGATTACAGTGGGGCTTCCCCGCCGGGTACATCTCCTCGGGCCCCCACTCCTCTATCGCATCACGAGTGTGCTGAGACTTTGTTCGTGGGTGGTTCATGTTCTCTCATGAGAACATGGCCACGTCGGCGCGTTGTTCATCTTGCCTTTTTCATAGAGGCTTGAGTGTTCAGCGCGCCGTGTGCCGTCGAGTCTGATGGCCACGCTCACTGTCTCACATGCCTGCTGGTAGCTTACAGATGGGATTGCTGGTCCTAAAAAAAAAAAAGGCGCCAGCGTTTCATTTGGGGGACAGATGTCAATTGCTGCATCGGAGAGAGGGCTGTTATGCGCTGGAAATGATAATGCTGAGTTTCACACTATAATAGTGTGTGCTCATGCTGAATCAAATTCAGAGTTGACAGCCATGCTTTCCTGGGTGGCTGAGGCGTAGTGCAACGCGTAAATCGCCTTGCCTGCCCCTGTGCCTTTTTTCCCTGGATGTGCATCGGAAAAATTTAGCAGTGTGGAAATATTTGGTGTCAAAATATGGAACACCAAAAGGGCCATAATCTGTATAAATTTTCCCTCTCTCACTACCCTCTGTCCTGCATGCACGAGGGTAGTCCCGACCCGGGGGTTATGCAGGAACTGCGTGCGGTGATGGACCTCGCTCTCTGGGTGATGGAAGTCACTGCACGCTCCCTGGGTCAGGCGATGTCCACACTAGTGGTCCAGGAATGTCACCTGGGGCTAAACCTGGCAGATATGCGTGAGCCCGACAAAGTGCAGTTCTTCAACGCCCCTGTCTGTCAAGCTGGCCTCTTCGGCGACGCCATCGAGAACTTCGCCCAGCAGTTCTTGGTGGCCCAGAAGCAGACGGAGGCGGTTTAAAAAACATCCTGCCCCGACGACCAGCTGCTGCCTCCACCCAGTCGTCGGCCACAGCGCCTCCGCGTCTGCTTCCGCCCCTGCTAAGCCAAGCAGCAGCCTCCACCCAGGCAGCAGGTGGCCGGGCGCAAGGGAGGCGCCCAACCCGTCCAGGGTCCCGCGAAGTCCCCTGCAAGCGCAAGGGCAAGCGGCCCTGAAACGGGCAGCCCAGTGAAAAGGGGATCTGCTCTCTGGGAGACGGTGTCCGCACCCCTCCCTCCCCCGGACCGGGGGGAGAATATTTTTCGGTTTCGGTCCTGCCACTGGCTCTCCGGAGTCCAGCGGTACCCACATTCTCAGAGCAGTTTCCTTCCTCCCTGGGCCCCAAGAGGGAAGGGTTGGCAGTGTGCGACGTCCCCGGGCCTTGACACTCCTTTCCTCCCCTCTTCCCCTCGCCAGGGGGCAGCAGTATGGGCACCGAGAATGCCCCCGGACCTCCTCACCCACACTCTGCCCCACCCTGGAGTACTCAGGCAACACTCCGGGCCGCCTCCGGGCCTCCCGAGTTGGGTCTGCGTACTCCACCTCGCTGCCCCACCCCGGGTACGTCTGTGGTGCCGTTGGTCCCGCTTGTTCGGTCTCTGGGGGCCTGGCTAGGTCTCCCCAGGCCGTCTCGCTGGCTCATCCGTATCATCAGAATCGGCTACGCGATTCAGTTCGCTCGCCGGCCTCCCAAGTACAGGGGCATCCTCTTCACCACCGTGTGGAGCAGCGATGCCCATGTCTTGCGGTCAGAGATCGATGTCCTGCTGGCGAAGGACGTGGTCGAGCCGGTTCTTCCAGCTGATATGAAGTCGGGGTTCCACAGGCCGTACTTCATTGCACCCAAGAAAGGTGGTGGGTTAAGGCCAATCTTGGACCTGCGCATTCTGAATCGGGCCCTGCATAAGCTCCCGTTCAAAATGTTAACGCAGAAACGCATTTTTGAATGCTTCCGTCCCCGAGATTGGTTCGCAGCGATCGACCTGAAGCCCTCCGGGCTGTCCCTGTCGCCTCACGGCTTAATTAAAGTCGCAGAGGCAGCCATTGTTCCGCTCAGAGAACGCAGCGTTCGCATCCTCAACTATCTCTGACTGGCTCATACTGGCTCAGTCCCTGGATCAGTTGTGCGAACACAGGGACATGGTGCTTCGTCACCTCAGCCTGTTGGGCCTTCGGGTCAACCGAGAGAAGAGCAAACTCTGTCCCGCACAGAGGATCTCTTATCTCGGTTTGGAGCTGGATTCGGTCAACCGGACTGCGTGCCTCACAGAGGGCGGGATGGCGGTCCCACTGAAATTTTTTCAGAGGCTCCTGGGGCATATGGCATCTGCAGCCGCGGTAACGCCGCTCGGATTGCTTCATATGAGACCGCTCAACGCTGGCTTCACGACCGAGTCCCGAGATGGGTGTGGCAGAGTGGCAAGTACCGGGTCTTACTGTCGCCAAACCTTCAACCCGTGGGCAGACCCTTTGTTTCTACGGGCGGGAGTGCCCTTAGAACAGGTGTCCAGGCATGCTGTGGTCTTCACGGATGCCTCATCCACGGGCTGGGGGGCCACGTACAAAGGGGACGCAGTTTCGGGTCTGTGGACGGGGCCCCAACTGCGTTGGCATATCAATTGCTTAGAGTTATTGGCAGTGCGTCTCGCCCTGGGCCGCCTCAAAAAGCTGCTACAGGGCAAGCACGTACTGGTCCGTACGGACAGCACTGCGGCCGTTGCGTACTACATGCTCCAGCTCGCCCGCCATTTCCTCCTGTGGAGTCAGAAGCGTCTGAGGTCGCTTCGGGCCATTCACATCCCAGGTGCACTGAACCAGACAGCCAACGAGCTCTCTCGTCAGTCGACACCTCCGGGAGAGTGGCGACTCCACCCCTGGAGTGTCCAGCTGATATGGGACCTCTTTGGAGCCGCGCAGGTAGACCTGTTTGCCTCTCCGGACTCGACCCATTGCCAGTTGTACTATTCCCTGACCGGGGGCACCCTCGGTATGGATGCACTGGCGCACAGCTGGCCCCGGGACCTATGCAAATATGCGTTTCCCCCAGTGAGCCTTCTCGCACAGACACTGTGCAAGGTCAGGGAGGACGAGGAGCAGGTTTTGCTAGTTGCGCCCTACTGGCCCAACCGGACCTGGTTCTCCGAACTCACACTCCTCGCGACAGCCCCTCCTTGGCCGATCCCCCTGAGGAAGGACCTGCTTTCTCAGGAGCGGGGCACTCTATGGCACCCGCATCCAGACCTCTGGAAACTCCATGTCTGGTCCCTGGACGGGACGCGGAGGTTCTAGCAGTGGTAGACACCATCTCTTCTGCTAGAGCCCCCTCTACGAGGCGCCTCTATGCTTTGAAGTGGAACCTATTTGTTGAGTGGTGCTCTTCCCGAAGGTGTTTGATTAGTGTCGTGCTTTCTTTTCTGCAAGATGGGTTGGAGCGAAGGCTGTCTCCCTCCACCCTCAAAGTGTACGTCGCAGCAATAGCGGCGTATCACGATGCAGTCGAAGGTAAGTCCTTAGGGAAGCATGACCTAACCGTCAGGTTCCTCAGAGGTGCGAGGAGACTAAATCCTCCTCGTTCAACCTCGTTACCCTCTTGGGACTTAGTCCTGGTGCTCAGAGCACTTCAGGGTCCTCCCTTTGAGCCTTTGCAGTCTGTAGAGCTAAACATCCTGTCCATGAAGACAGTGCTCCTGACTGCATTGGCCTCAATCAAGAGGGTGGGGGACCTGCATGCACTTTCGGTCAACGAATCGTGCCTAGAATCCGGGCCGGCCAACTCTCACGTTGTCCTGAGACCCCGGCCTGGATACGTGCCCAAGGTTCCTACCACTCCCTTCCGGGACCAGGTGGTGAACCTGCAAGCACTGCCTTCGGAGGAGGCAGACCCAGCCCTAGCTTTGCTCTGTCCCGTCCGCGCTCTCCGCGCCTACGTGGACCGAACTCAAAGCTTAAGGTCCTCAGAGCAGCTCTTCATCTGTTACGGAGGACAGCAGAAGGGAAATGCTGTCTCCAAGCAGAGGTTAGTCCACTGGATAGTGGATGCTATCATCTTGGCCTACCAGTCCCAAGATGTGCCTTGCACGTTCGGGTTGCGAGCGCACTCAACTAGGAGTGTGGCTTCCTCCTGGGCGCTGGCTCAAGGCGCTTCGCTGACAGATATATGTAGAGCTGTGGGCTGGGCGACACCTAACACGTTCGCTAGATTCTATAGCCTCTGTGTAGAGCCGGTATCTTCCCGCATCCTCGCCCCCAGTGGCCAGTAGCACTAAGTGCCCGTTCTAGTGTCGGCTTGCAACGCCACTCCCACCCCCTGGGCCAGATACGTGCGTCTATTGTTTCCAGTTGTGTTCCCCGGAAATGGCTAACCCTGTCAAGCTCCTCCGTCACCCCTTCGGTGTCAGACGTTGCGGCCGTCTGATGCCAGGTCTGCACCCGTGTGCTTGTGGAACGTGTGTGTAGGCTGGGGTCCATATGTAGCGGTTCCCTAACGGCAACCCCATATGTGTATTCTCCACGGTACCAGTTACCCTACTCGGCTAGCCCCGTGTCTTTCCCTTGACAGAGCCCGCTCTGTCGTCTCTGGTGGTGTTCTTTCCCCCCTGGGATCAGGTTGGATCCACCCCAGAGACTGCCATATGTAGCACTACCCTGATAGGTTAGTCCTTATGTGTATTTTGCCACCTCTCCTTCCATTGAAGGACGTGGCTCCGCAGCGTACCATCTCCCCGAGACGGGCACGCTTTCCCAGCGTTATCCAATAGTCACGCTGAGTGGGTCTTGCAGGAACAGAACCGACTGAAAGGGAACGTCTCGGTTACGTATGTAACCCTCGTTCCCTGAAGGAGGGAATGGAGACGTACGTCCCGTTGCCAGGTGCTGTGCTTCAGCTGAAGGCCCGAGTCACTTGTCTCGGCTCCTCAGTTGAAAAGCAATGATGCGGTATTCCACTTCCGTATTTATACCCGCGCTGCGGGGCGGTGCGTGGAATGCGTGAACCGCATGCCAATGTCCATTGGCTCGTTTTTAATCACTCGAAGTAGATTGGTCTCTGAAAACAGATCCCAATTCGTTGGTCAGTTCCGACGTACGTCTCCGTTCCCTCCTTCAGGAAACAAGGGTTACATACGTTACCGAGACGTTTTTAATATCGATAAGAATTTTTTCTTAAGCATCAAATCAGCATATTAGAATGATTTCTGAAGGATCATGTTACACTAAAGACTGGATGCTGAAAAAAAATCAGCATTAAAATACATTTTTAAATATGTGGCCCGTGCTGGCAAAATGAGTCGCAATGAGCAAATTTTCAAAAATGAGTTATTATTTTCACATTCTCTATTAAAAAAACCTTCAAAATGATGTATGATTTGTTTAAAGTCGATAAAGTCAGCAAAGTCAATTTTGAGAAAAATCGAGTTAAAGTTTTCTGATGGTTCCAAAACAAAATCACCTAGCAACTATACCTTAAAATCCCTGGTAATAACACCAATTTTGAAACACACCAAATATCTATAGGAATATGTTTTTTTTTCCCATGATACCACAATTGTTTGATTAACATTAAAGGATTAGTTCACTTCAAAATGAAAATTTCCTGATAATTAACTCACCCCTATCTCAGACATGATGTTCGTGTCTTTCTTTCTTCAGTCGAAAAGAAAGTTTTTCAAGGAAAACATTCCAGGATTTTTCTCCACATAATCTACAGTCTACAATTGCAACCAACGGGTTGAAAGTCCAAATCAAAGCAGTTTCAAAGGGCTTCGAAGGGCTTCAGAGGCTCTGCACAATCCCAGCCGAGGAATAGGGTCTTATCCAGTGAAATGATTCTAAAACAAAAAAACATTTATATACTTTTTAACCTCAAATGCGCAACTTCTGTGTTTTTGTTCTTCACAACGTATGACGTCATCACGTCGGAAAGGTCACGGCCGTGACGTACGTGGAAGTACCGTCCCAGTGTTAAAACAAACGTGCAAAGACTAAATCAAACGCCCTTTACAAAAATAAAGGTAAAACAACGATGTCGGACAATTTTAAAGTTGGAGGAGAACACGAGATGGAGTTTTTCGGCACTGGGTTGGTACTTCCAACTACATCACGGACATGACCTTTCCATCGTGATGACGTTGTACGCAGGAGAGTCTCAAGAGAAGCCAGGTTATCCCGGTATATTTTTCTGTTGATATGAAAAATCGGGTTCATTTAGCAATATAGCGGGTGAATTATGTATATGATGTATATTACAATGTTATGATGAACTATATGCCTTTCTCCATTCTTAGAAAGGTGGGCGTTTCCTCTTAAAATTAAAGAAAAAATCCTAGTAAAGAAGAAAGTAATTCAGAAAGCATCTTAACCCTTAAAAGAGGTCTTAAGGTCCAAAATTGTTAGGAGTACGGACGAGGACTTTTAAGAAGCTTAAGAGTTTCTTTAGCAGCGGAGAAAATGGACGAAATGCGAAGAGGGAGAAGAAATGTGTTGCACACAATGCATGAGTGAATCAATAAGTCACTACACATTAGATCATGCAGGGATCATGTCTGTGACCGATCTTATTAGAGACATGCTAACATCTCCGACACAGCGCAGAAATGCCATAGCGCCAGAAATGGAAGTAATCACTACATTAACATATTTGGCAACTGGAAAAATGCAGCTGTGCAGCAGTGATGATTTGAGTCTTTCACAACCTTCTATAAGCAAAGTGATCACACAATTACAGCAATTTCAGAACCTTATTGTGTCGCTGTTCATTTCCTATCAAATACATTAAGTACAACATTAACAGCATGGTAAATAAAAAATAAAGAATATATATATATTATGTGAGAGAGAGAGAGGGTGGTAAAACAGGAAAAATGACGCCTGTAATTTTATGTGAAGGTTTATATAGACCCTATACTTAAAAGCGCTTTTTTTTTCCTTCTTGGACAACCAACCAATCACAGTCTTCAAAAGACTGTGTCATACATAGCAACGGGGTCAGCCCCACCTTCTCACTAAGATAAAAGTTTTTGTATTTTCCTCGCTCAGAGTTGCTCTCAGATCGGTCCTGAATCACTCTTAAGCTAAGACTCCTACGTAGAAGTTTTTAAGGTAAATTAGGAGCTTTCTGAGAGGATTCTTAGAAGCTTTAAGAATACTGGCCCTGATTTTTAGAAGGCAGACTGAGATGGCGAACTGGAACATGGTTTGTGTAACATTAGCAACACATTATTAGCTGTTTGATAACGTAGTCAAGCAAAAGGCTAATCATATCAATTACCGCTAGGTGTCCGACGTTGTAAAGGGCGATACATTTATGGAGAGTTTACTACAGTAACTTGAGTAAAAGTTGACCGAGTGGATCTCTGAGCTGGTGTGAGTGAGTGGGCTAATTAGCATATCCATGGATCCGCATATACTAAATAAAGCAAGGGTATAGAGTTACATTCAAGCTATTTTAAGGCATGAAGAATTTTTTTCACAGGAAAAAAAACATTTAAATATGTTATTTTGGTGATCAAAGATGAGTTTTAAGGTATACAGTTTTAAGGACTACAGGGGGAAAAAACACTATGCTGAACACGTTATACGCATGCACATAACGTCACCATTTTCACAAATCTGCATTTATTTATGTAGTTATGTAGTTTACACGAAGACGATAACAGCCCTAAGGGGCCATTTACACTATACTGTTTTCAACTAAAAACGTAAAACTTTTTATTTTTTCAGCGTTTTGGGGGCCTGAAAATGCAAACTTTTGAAAACTGATTTTTGAAAATGATACTGTCTCTGTGTAAACAAACAAAAACAAAAAAAACGCAAATTAGTGAAAACAGTGACGTCATGCACATGCGTATTAAGTGTTCAGTCTATAAGCGCGAAGTGTTTCTTTACAAAGTGACATCGCCAACTACTGGCCTGGCATGAATAATACAGCGTTTTTAGTTGTTTTTTCGGATTTGCGTGAACGGTGATCGTTGTCGTCTGTACGCGAAAAACGCAAAGGAAAAACGTTTCCATTTTTAGTACATCGTTTTCATGTAAACGTACCCTAAATTTTCCCTGAAGGGTCACCTAGTTCCTGTAAGAGCTCTGGAAAATGCTCTTCCAGAGTTGCAGCTGCAAGCCAAGACATTGTGCACATTCACATTGTCTGTCTAACTGAAAGCATTGCACACTCACGAGACATACCACAGTCCAGCCCTCATATCAATGCATTTGTCTATTCTGCACATGGCACAACTATAGGTGACACACTATATTTGATCAACAGATGTGTGACACTTTTATGAGAGCGTTAGGCAGTTCTACAGTCATTTTTGTATGGCTTTGTTATGTTTACTGGGAAGGAACTGTTGTATTGCAGAGGAAAGCAATAAAACAAGTGCAGCTGAAGTCAAGAATACGTTACGAGCTGTTATACATTGTTTCAGACTTGTTCACGAAGCCCAAGTTATTTTATTAATCTTAACTCAGTCATTATGAAAGCTAAGAAACAGGCCTTACACAAATAATGCTAATGATATTATTCTAAACTTACAATATAGACTGAATAACCACAAATTAAATAAAAACAGCAAGAACAGCAACCCCCCCCCCCCCCCATTTTATCAAATTATGATATTTGTGAAAACATATTTAAAAAGTCAGGTAATATTAATGCAGTATCAAGAAAATGTTGTTGAAAAGTGTCATGTGTTCTGGCTAATTTTCTTTATTCATATGTAGGTCTACTTCATATGTTTGACATATAACATAGAATTATATATCTTTTTGAATTATATTTACTCATTTCTACACTGTAAAAAATGTCAACCTATTTCAACTTAAAAACTTAAGTTCAGTTGCTGCCTTGTACTTTTAAGTTGATTTAACTTAAAAATGTAAGTCATTTCAACTCACTATATTACAATTTACATTAAACTGACTTACAATTTTGAGTTGAATCTTGTATAACTTAAATTAAAAAGATGAAATTGCTTAACTTATTTTGATGAGTTAAATTAACTTAAAAACATATGTTGTCATAACTTATTGATCGTATAATTTTTTACAGTGTGTAAATAAATGTTGGCTTTTTGTGATTTCCCTTTGCAAACATATATTAAACTGACATGATTTAGTCATACTGTAGCTTTTGTGTTATACTGTATGTGTGTGTGTTTGAGTAAATTTGTCTGGTTCCTCACAGTTCTGCTCTGAAATTTACTGCAAACGGCAGAACATATGCATTGCCATGGGAGTATTGCCTGACAATTACAGTTATATATACAGCAGAAAATGAGAGCTGTTAAAAGCACTGATTATAGGGTGGAATCGGGACAGAGCCGTTTTTCTGCCCATGCCACAGAGACGAGCCAGGAGGCTTCCTCTGAGAGCTCCACAGACCGACACGGCACAGAGGGATAGTACGTGCAAGGACTGAATACTCTAAAGATGTGCTAATAACCTAGCATTATTAGCATAGCTAGGTGGATTTTGTGTTAACACCATTTAGGATCCAGCAGGGGGCATAAGAAAGAAGCTCTGTATGTGAGTGTGTGTAATTTACGTTGTAGAACAAAATGTCAAAGTATCGTCAAGTTATGTTTACCACAGATCTTATTTTATTCATAAATTGAAAAACCCCCATTGTAAAACCCCATAGAAAAATCTCAAGGGAACCGGTGGTGAATTAGTCTTCTGGGTTTTGACGTCATCCCTGCACCATTCTATTTGGAACAGGGCCAGTATCTGAAGAACGCAGCACATTAGCATTTTCACATATTGGCTGCGTCCTGAGTAGGTAATTCTTTTGAATAAATAATTACTTTGTGACTGATAAAAAAGTGCTCTATACTGTATGAATGTGTAGTATGAATTTTATCCAGACGTAATCGATTTGCCATATTGTCATTGTTATGTGACCTACCAGTATCAGCTGCGTAGGATATTTACAAATTGTCTCCCGTGGCCTCATGGGACAGTGAAGTATCCATGAGATACGCACTTCGGAAGTAGTAGGTGCCTACATTTTTCTGACTACTGTGAATTTTTGACATACTACTCTTTTTACATGTTTTTCACCTACTATATAGTAAGGAAGTATGTGATTTCAGCCATTATTTTTTGCCTAATCCAAGCCACTCTTAAACATAAAAAGGGGTTTTCGCAGCAATGCCTTAGAAGAACGATTCTTTCAGCGAACAGTTCTTAACTATTTTTTCTTAGTGTAAAGAATGTTTTAATAATCCACAGAAATCTTTTCTGCTATGAAGAACCTTTTGTGGAATGGAAAGGTGCCGTGGACGGTAAATGTTCTTCATTGAACCATCAATGCCAATAAACAACCTTCATTTTTAAATGTTGTAGGGAAGTATGCATATTATTTGGATGTAGCCAATGATATCTGGATACAGGTGTTTTTGAGCCAATCACATGAGCCGTAAATGCCATGTGACTAATCACTGGGAGAAAATGGTGGCCTGACAATGCTGGATGGTAGTGATGGATAAATGAAGCTCTCCTCTCTCAACTGAATCACAAAATGGTTCATTGCATGAAGCTTTTCAACACAGTGTACGTTGTGGCCATAAAAATGAATAGCCACTACCAAAGTGCTGTGTTCCGTTACACAACAGATTCTTTATTTTATTGTATATAAATAATGGTCATTGTCAAAGTGATTAATTTGTGTCGGTGTACTGGAACTAAAATAAGTAAAATAAATGAAACATAAATTATAAAATTAAATCTGTGATTTATCTATTTTAACTCTGCCTCAGTCCTTAGACTGTTATTTCATAGGCAAAGTTCATTTGGGCTTCATATACAAATTACGATTTGCTTCTTTTGAACCAGATACTGAAACAGTCAAGTGGTTTTCAGGAGAAAGTGGGGGCGAACGAAGCTTCGGACGTCATAGATCACATGCTTTTGGCAAAGCGAATCAAGCTCCGATACAATGCTTTAATGTCAAATGTGTTGTTTGTTTTTGACACAAGCTTCAGAGCTTCAGTATCATTGGATGGCACCAAAAAACATGCATTGTCCCGAGCCCTTCGCTATCGCCTGTCCATTTCATATTTCATGAAAATTATGCTATTTGTATGTAGCTTGCAAAATGTTTATTTTGTTAGAATGCACTGCTGCTTTTAAACATAGTATTATTATCTCAATATGGCGGCCAGCATGAGGTGGGTACACAACACCATTATGCATAAACTTACTGCATTCATATCATGAGTATTTGTCTTCACAATACATTTTACAAAAGTAAAACTTTTTCATTTGGGAAAAAAAAAAAAAAAAGAGATGAAGTGCATTAGCCCATTGATATGGTTCTATTTAGACCAGTGGTTCTGAACCAAGAGGCCGGGGCCCACTAGGGGGCCTCAACAGACTTCCAAGGGGGTCTCAGGATTACTTAAAATTGATTTAAAATAAGTCAAAACAAGCATTAAATTGAGCTAAAACAACTAGAAAATCAAGACATTGCTTAGTATTTGGTTATTTTTAGATATATCTTTATATACATCTTTCTAGTTATGCCAAGCAAACTATTTTATTGGGTATAAATGAAGAATTAAGATGCAAAAGCCTCTAAGTCCGTCTGATGTTTTTCTTTAAAATTAGCATTTTTGTCAGGCTCCTATGTGTAGGTTTCTACCTAAGAACCAGTACTTCTGAATGGGCTAAGGCTGGGATATAGCGGGTTTGAAGTGAAAGTATTTGATGAACGTATACTATATGCAGAGAGCATTCACTCAGTATCGTTATCTCATTTTTGACCCAGGTGGCTTTTAGAGGCTTTTGCATTGGAAGTCTCCAAATTGTGAGTGTGTGGTGTGGATTGAGATCCATTGATTTAGTGTAGATAATGATCATTATCCCTCTGAGCAAGCCACTTCTGGTTCTTTTCTTTCAGTTTGCTTTTACTGTGGTTTAATTCACTGCTACAGTACTTAGTTTTTATACTGAGAGTCAATACTTCTTCAGATGTGGTTGCTGGTAAGCTGACAGTGAGGGATAAATTAAAATTATGATTATTATAAATATGTCTCCACCTAGTGGTCAATGATTCAAAATTCAAGCACCTGAGGGCAAGCAGAGATGTGTTGTGTTGGATGCACTTGCCATGTACATAAACAGTTAGCGATTTTTATAAACTAGATTTTTATATTTTACGAAGAAATGTGCCACCACAACGCTAGGGTATTTCAGTGGTTGTCAGAGCATTCCTATGCAGTTGCTAAGGTGTTCTGAGTGGTTTTCAGTGCATTGCTATGCAGTTAGGATGTTCTGCTTTGTTGCTAAATGGGTGTTCTAAACAATGTTCCGATGTGACTAAATGTTCCTTAAAATGACAGATTTCATCACTATCACACATTTTGAGATATTATTGGAAGAAAAAAAAATCTCACCCAGACATACCCAAATACACAAGTGTAAAGAGAATAGTAGGTGGTGTTTCCTTTAGTCACGGTCTGTCACCCCCAGTGCTTCACTACAACAATATGAAATGACATATTCTCTCTTGCAGGCTTCCAAAAGTCCTATCTCATAACCCTACTTCATCTCCGAACCTCACTCAGTGAAAGTTAATGGAAGCGGCAGCAGTGGAGAGATTTCCCCCTTAACCATCTCTCAAGTGTGAAACTGTTCCCTCAAGGGTCCTGTAGGAACACGTTTTGTATAGGCTGGGCTTAAACTTTGGAAACGTCACACTCTGTCTCCCTCCACTGGCCTGCATAATTGAAAGTGCCTATGCATGAAGATATAGCCAAGATGGCATATCGATGGCAAATTATTTCAAGGGCAGATTTCTTAGAAAAGGGCTTTTCAACTTAACACTTGATGTTAAAGGTGAAGTGTGAATTTTAGAATACTTTTTCCTATCCCAGTTCAATGTAAAAGACAACTTTAAAGAAGCAATTCATCAACATCTTGACCAGCCCAGTAAAATATTGCACATAAGTTTGAGCGGAGAGTGTTTTGAGAACCCTTTGAAGTTTGAAATATATATATATATAGACCATTTGTGAGCAGATGTCACAGTTACGTCATTTTCAGCTGTGCGCGCATTGTGGTGGCAGAAAATCAGTGGTAAAAAGTGGAGAACAAATGGGCAAAATCCACGGAATAAGAGAAAAAATGTCTTGTGCCGTCAGAAACGGAATGCCACCAGGTAGGCTCCGCCCACAAAACTCATCATCAATGTTTGCAAACACCCAATTGGTCTATACACTCCCCGCCACTTTATTAGGCACGCCTGTTAAACTGCTTATTAACGCAAATATCTAATCAGCCAATCACATGGCAGCACCTCAATTCATTTAGGCATGTAGACATAGGCTGAATCCAAAATCGCTCATTTTTCAATGATTCAATAATACTCATTAACAAGAGTATGTCCATCAACAAACCGATGTGTATTTAAAATTTATTGTGGTGCTTATGTGGGAACTGTATCAATAACAGTGCATACGTTACAGTGCACTAACGTGAATGACTGATGTAACATTAATGTTTGTAAAACAAATCTTGCTGCATCCTTTATCTTTACTCAAAGTATTAATAACAACAGACAATCTGCATTTTTGGTAATAGTGGCCCACAGCTGATTAGCAGAAGTATTTCAGTAAGACAGTAATAAGTGAGTTAGCCGGAATCTTACACATATAAAACACAAAACTACATATTTTGAACACCCGGTAGAAAATATATACATCAATAATTAATCATACTTACAGGTTGTGATTCTGAGGAGCAAGCTGGTCCAAATAAACTGAGTACTGATCCATCTTTCAAGAGCAAGCGTTTTGCTAATCCCACATTGAATTCAGAGATTTGAGAAGCAGTCGTCAGTAAAATGACGTTTGAGGGCTGGTCAAGTTGTTCGCGGATGGACAACGTACAAAAGACATTATGCAAATGTCTTTTCTAGTGACGTAGTACCATAACGCAGTGGGATTCGAAATATAAACGACTTGTATAGGCGGTTCAAAGTCGGTTATTTCTTTTGGGAGAAAATAATTTTATTTATCATGCACTTTCGACTTTATAACTTTGCATAACGTTTACAATCACAAACAGCTATATTACACACTGCATGAAAGGCAATATTTGAAAAACCATAATAGGGGCACTTTAAGTGACTTTGAATGTGGCATGGTTGTTGGTGCCAGACAAGCTGGTCTGAGTATTTCAGAAACTGCTGATCTACTGGGATTTTTACACACAACCGTCTCTAGGGTTTACAGAGGATGGTATGAAAAAGAGAAAATATCCAGTGATCGGCAGTTCTGTGGGCGAAAATGCCTTGTTGATGCCAGAGGTCAGAGGAGAATGGCCAGACTAATTCGAGCTGATATAAAGGCATCAGTAACTCAAATAACCCCTCGTTACAACCCAGGTCTGCAGAAGAGCATCTCTGACCACACAACACGTCCAACCTTAAATCAGGTGAGCTACAGCAGCAGAAGACCACACTGGTGCCACTCCTATCAGTTAAGAACAGGAAACTGAGGCTACAATTCGCATAGGCTCACCAAAATTGGACAATAGAAGATTGGAAAATAGTTGCCTGGTCTGATGAGTCTCGATTTCTGCTGCAACATTCAGATGGTAGGGTCAGAATTTGGTGTAAACAAAATGAAAGCATGGATCCATCCTGCCTTATATCAACGGTTCAGGCTGGTGGTGTTTGTGTAGAGGATATTTTCTAGGCACACTTTGGGGCCCCTTGAGCATTGTTTAAATGCCACGTCTATTGTTGCTGACCATGTCCATCCCTTTATGACCACTCTCATGGCTCTCAGTCGGAAAAGGGTGGCTTGCCCGCTTCAGGTTGGTGGAGAGTTCCTGCCTCAAGTGGAGGAGTTCAAGTCTCTTGGGGTCTTGTTCACGAGTGAGGGAAGGATGGAACGGAAGATTGACAGACGGATCGGTGCAGCTTCTGCAGTAATGCGGTCGATATACCGGTCTGTCGTGGTGAAGAAGGAGCTGAGCTGTAAGGCGAAGCTCTCGATTTACCGGTCGATCTATGTTCCTACTCTCACCTATGGTGAAGAGCTGTGGGTCATGACCGAAAGGACAAGATCCCGGATACAGGCGGCCGAAATGAGCTTTCTCCGCAGGGTGACTGGGCGCTCCCTTAGAGATAGGGTGAGAAGCTCGGTCACTCGGGAGGAGTTTAGAGTAGAGCCGTTGCTCCTCCACATCGAGAGGAGCCAGCTGAGGTGGCTCGGGCATCAATTTCGGATGCCTCCTGGAAGCCTTCCTAGGGAGGTGTTCCAGGCACGTCCCACCGGGAGGAGACCCCGGGGAAGACCTAGGACACGCTGGAGGGATTATGTCTCCCGGCTGGCCTGGGAACGCCTCGGTATTCCCCCGGAAGAACTGGAGGAAGTGTCTAGGGAGAGGGAAGTCTGGGCATCTCTGCTTAGACTGTTGCCCCCGCGCATATTAATAAGCGCGCGGATAAGCGGAGGATGATGGATGGATGGATGGATGTACCCATCTTCTGATGGCTACTTCCAGCAGGATAACATGCCATGTCAAAAAGATCAGATCATCTCAAACTGGTTTCTTGAACTTGACAATGAGTTCACTATACTCTCCACAGTGACCAGATCTCAATCCAATAGAGCATCTTTGGGATGTGGTATCTTGGATGTGCAGCCGACAAATCTGGAGCAACTGCGTGATGCTATCATGTCAATATGGACCAAAGTCTCTGAGGAATGTTTCCAGCGCCTTGCCGAATCAATGCCACAAAAATCAAAGGTAATAATTTAAAAATAAACAACAAACAAGGATGCCAACTGAAGCTAGGAAATTAATCCAGGAAGTTTCTACGATTTACACATTCATCAGACATCACAAGTATATGATTTATTGTTATTGCCTTGTAATTTCCAGCCGTGCGTTTATGATTTAGAATTATGGGGCTGTCACTTGTCTTAAACCATGAGAGGGCAGGGTCTTCTCAGCCCCTACCCTGCTCTTAGGAGTGGTTGTGAGATCCAGTTGTGTTCTGCCCTGCTGCCGTACTGACCTCTCCCACACCAAAATAAAACTCAGCACGCATAGCTTTAAAACCCTCCATCCTTACCAAATGACTTATATCAATATTTTATTGGTGGGACCCTGTCACTGCCCCCACCTGTCTCGGTTTACTCCTGCTGTTTCCTCTCCCTTTCAATTAACTTTGCAATGTGCCCACCAGCCCAAACATATTACAATTAAAATAACTACACTGGGTACAAACATTATTGTAACTCACAATACCAAAGGTCATTCAGGCCTGATAAGGTTTAGGCCTTTATTATTATAGTTTCAGCCACAAATGGCCCATCCATGGACCACCCACAGTCTATTCGCTGATTGTATGATGCATATCATGCGTGCATATCACAAAAATAGCAAGAGGAACTAATCACTGCATTTACCAAAGTTTTCCAGTGGCATTAAATATTTTTTAGATTTTGTGCATGAGAATTACCCAAGAATAATATAATATAATATATAATTTTTTTTTATATAGCTCTATAAATATTAACATTTCCATTTAAAGGTGCAGTAAGCGATTTCTAAGCAACACTGTTGATATTTGAACTCAATCCAAACAAACACACCCCTCTCTTCATTGCTCCGCCCCCAAAATGCACAAGCATGCAAAGCAAGAGTGAATGTCTTTATCTGAAGCGAAGCAAAATAATGCTTCGCGAAAAATAATGCTTCGCGAAAAATAGTGAAGCTTTTCTAATATTAATGCGGGTCCTAAAGCTCTTGTCTGATCATAGCCCTTCTTTTTCCAGTAATATTCCTCTAACCTTTTCTCTTTTGTAATGTCTCTCATCTCTCTTTCTACAGTCTTTCTTCAAATCTCCCTCTTGCTCACGCTCTCTCCTCCCCAGGGCCTGAAATGAACACCCGACCATGTGCCAAATGCGAGTGAATTTTGCAATTGGCGGGTAACACTGTCAATCTACCTGCCACATTGGCAGGTAGCCAATGAGAATTGAGTGATTCATTAGGCAGTTTGAGAGGATGCGACTGCCGTTTCGGAACATTCATGCGATCGGAAAGAAGATGAGGCCCTTCTCTGACTACGTTTGAATGTGCGAGTAAGTATTCAACTGTTGGTGAGATGGGATGAGATAATGCAACATTGACGTAGGCTACAGTACAATGACATCTGCACAAATGTGTGTGCGTGTGCATGTTGGGAGTTGGGAACCGGTGAGAAAGTGTCCGGTACCCGGTAACTTTACCAGTAATAATAATATTAATTTAGCTCTGCTTAACGGTTCCTGAACGCTGTAACTAACAGCTGCCAGGACCTGTCTACGTGACTAAATCATCCATCAACACAGCCGCGTGTGATTTGTTTACATACAAGCTGCGGTAGGTCTATATCTGTGGACTCAGATTAGCAGCAGTCAGTATATGACTGTCTGTGACACGGGAAATCAATGAATAAAAAGATAAAAAAAATGTATTATTACTTATATTGATTTCGTTAATAACTTGACAGCACTTAAATGTGTATTCTTACAAGTTGAAGAACAATGTTTGTGCAATTCCTGTTTTTCACCTTTATGAGGCAAAAAAAAAAAAAAAAAAAAAAAAAAAAACTGGCTGGTAAAAAGTCACTGTGGCAGGTGGATTTAAATCCACCTGCCACAGTGGCTGGTGGTCAAAAAAGTAAATTTCAGGCCCTGCTCCTCCCCCATCATGAGTGGACACGTCCCTACTACTTATTGGCTAAAAGTGTGTTGTGCTGCTCGGTCTGATACACATTCAGCAGCGTTTCTCCGAAATCGCCTCCTGCACCTTTAACCCTTTCACACGTAAATTTAAAATATTCTGGCTGCCCCCCCCCAGCGTGCGTATTTCAAGGAGACCGTTATTGTTTCCATGGTGACGCGTCATTGCTTGTCACGTGACACACCGCAGTCACAATAGTGCTGTATGATTGATGATGTGCTTTTATTTCATTTTTCCTTTTTTATTAAAAATATTCACAGATTTGTTAACTATAGCATTAAATATCTGATATTCTGATTGTCAAATATGGGCAAGTGGATGTGTTTTGTTTTTTAAACACCTTTATAACGATTGCGTTAGTTGCGCTATATGCGCAATGGGCGCTGCCATTTTAGTTTGTGCCACAGTTCAGAGAATCGGATCTGTTGGATTTACAACACGTGACCTCCACTTCTCCCGAAATACATGAAAGTAAGTGGCCGGTGAACTGGGAGAAGAATAGAGTAAACTTTAAACTTACAATGTGTATCTGATATGAATAAAACTTGTCCAATTATAACGGAAAGGATTATTACTGCCGCTTCCATAGACATCAGTGTGTATTTTACAAACTCTAAATGTATGGTTTTGCTGGTATGTGTATTTAAGGGCCTGTTTACACCTGGTCACTTCATGCGTTTTTACAGATCAGATATCTGCTATAATTTCATTTACACTTGGTCACATAAATGTGTCTCAGCAAAACATATATAAATCCGATCTTCAATTCCCACGCTATATGCAGATTTAATGGAGTTCAAGTCAATGAAAACAACAGATATGAGCTGCATTTTATTAATCATCAGCTAATTTCAAAATCAAAGACCACAATCGGAGAGAGAGTGCCATCAGCACTGGTAAGATCATTTAGTTTCTTTACTTTTAATGAAGATGATTGTGTGTTGAGCATCTGCGACTTACTTTATTTGCGGTAGTTTGTGCGTTGGCTTGATAAAGAGATACTCAGCTGCTCATCTGCGGAGATGCGTGCTGCAGCAGCGCTGTCAATATCTGGCTATAACGTGTCATATAGCCTATAACACGCTCTCACACGTTACATATGTGGTTTCAATAATCAGATGCATTTAGACTTGTTCAGTTTCATCTGGAATGTGGCCCAGGCCACCTCCTGATGTGGTTTGAGCGATCGGATTTAAATCCGTCTCGAATGCGTTTCGGAAGGCATTTACACCTGGTCTTTTCATGATCGGATAGCTATCCGATCAGAGAAAATGCATGAAGTGACCAGGTGTAAACAGGCTCAAAATGTCTGAAACCTAAAATAAACATTATGCTGTTGAAAACACTGAATAGGTGTTATATATGACAAGCGCTTAGCACGTCTGTCTCTGGCTCAGTGCCAGCCAATGCGCAAAAGCACATTTGAATTTAGCAGTTTAGCAGCAAATCACACCGTGATTGTGACGTGATTGTAAGTGCGAAAGGGTTAAATTACAAAAGAGTATATATATGTTGTTGTTTCTTTAAGTATTTTACTATGCATTGTCATAAAATGACTTTAGCGTACTAAAAATAGCTGTTGCCCAGGCAGTTATCATCTTTGTTTTATGGACACTGTGTAAAAGGAACCTGTTCTTGAAACCTGAATGTTTCAAGATGGGGATGATGCTATGTCTTCTATCCTGCAAGGATAAGCGTGCCCTCCTGACCAAGATGAAGTACCGTAGCCCTGTGTCTCAATTCATCTTAAGCACTGATAAGCTTAACTGTATGCAAACACTGAGCAAAGTGACACATGGCTTCCTGCAGCCTGTATTTTCTGCATACCAACTAAACAGTGATCAGAAACCCTCTGCAGGCTACTGTGAGCGGAGAGTGGAAAACAGATCCAGCAAGTTACTCTTTGGAAGGCTGCCCTTCAGTTTAGGAGCTTGCGTTATACAAGCAAACTGAAGATGATCTCTGACACTTTTCTGCAATGAATTAGTTGTCTCTGCATATTAATTTGGAATAGAAAGAATTTCGATTTGCGAAGTGAAAGGCTACAGGTCAGCCACTCCCTTTTGTTTAGCACTATTATATATCTATATAAACTGAAATTACTATAATTATTTTATCATTGAAAAAAAAAAAATCACATTACCTATAAGGATGAAATAGATTATTTGAGTATATGCCTATATGGCACAATGCACTGATTCCCCCATTTTAACTTCAGGAATAATTGTATTAATGATTTCAGCCATAATTAACAACCAGCCAACTGATTAATTTTAAACTGCGGCAAATCCCCACACTCTAATGTGTTCTTAAACAAACAGATATCACGCAGGAAAAAAGGCAAATTTATGGCTGATGGAGTGGAATCCATCAAGATCAGGGAAATGTGTAATTAAAGAGAGGTTATGAGAGATGGACTCGAGTTCCCCTCCCTCGCTCGCTCCCCTTCCTTCCTCCTGCTGTCTTATTAATCTCCACTGTCGGTCTGTTGTTCTGATTATGGATGTCATACAGCAATAAAGCGAGTCGAGATCAATAATCTTGAAATTAAAAATGAAAGTGAATTTCCCCAGCAGGCCACACTCCTGCTGTTACGGTGCATGAATATTCACGTAGAGCAAAGCGAAGCAAAAACACACATCGAAAGCTGATAATTCCCTGCAGGCAGGTGGCTGGAACCTGGAGGCATCCTTAATGAAAACATGCATACTTGTAAACATTTTAGTTGAACATAATTATCAGAGCCATGACAATGTTCTGTCGGACACTATTTACTTGCACAGTAGTGGTGATGCTTGGTTTTTTCAATGTTGCTGATGTTTTGCACACTGTAAACCTGAATAAGTTGGCAAAACTCAAAAAAATTGAGGCAATCGGTTACATTAAATTTTAAGAAGTTAAGAAATGTAAAGTTTAAGTAAGCAGAACTTGCAGATTTTTATTTTGTACTCATACATTTTAATTGCTCTTAACTTCAAATATTTGAGTGAGCTAATTCATACATTTAAATTATTTTTTTTTGTAGTGGAACTTAAATATTTTAACTAGCTAATTCAATAAATGATACCTTGCTAATTGGTAATACAATGCTTTGATAGCATTAGCATAGCATAGCACTTGCTGAATGAATACAGCAATACAGAACATTTAACATACTGTATATATTACCATGATACCCCCCCCCCCCCAAATACCCCCCCCCCCCCCCCCCAAAAAAAAAAACCCTTACAGAAAATAACAGAAACTCTTCTAAACTAACATAGCAATACATTAAACACTACTTAATCCCCACCTTAACATTAATCTTGCACAAAAAAACATATAACACTTAATTTTAGCATTTTGAGTGTCATGGCATGAAATATAAATCCCAGCCCAGTTTCAGTTAAATTTAAGTTAAAAAAAACTCAAAACAATGAAACAATTCAGATTACTTAAATGTGTCAGTTTTGTGAAAAAACTCACTGGAAAAAGAAAATTCTAAATACTCATAAAAGTTCATTTGTTTAATTTGTTTAATTTGAGTCTGCTCTACTCAAACCAATTAATTATTTTTAGCATTAGGGTTTACATTCTATTCTATTCTATTCTATTCTATTCTATTCTATTCTATTCTATTCTATTCTACTTGCATTTACCAAATATTGCAATAGGTAAATTGTTAATATGCTGTTTAAACCTGTTTTTATGGCCTTGTTTATTTATTCATTCAACTAAAGAAGTTTTAAGGGCATATTTGCAAAAGTAAAATCAGTGCGATGTTTGATTTCTTGTCAATTAGAATAATATGTATAATAGAGATGACACTTGTAATGTATTAATTGCATGTCCTCTCCCAAGAAACTTGTGCTGATATGAAAAGGTCAGCAAAGGTCTTTGTAGACACTCTTGCTTTTCTACTCATCTTCTGTGAAAGACAGAAATTACAATGATTCATCATTGTCATGGATTCCCTCCTCCAGTCTTCACATCCCATGGTATCCGTACAGATATCTAGCCTGCTACTGCACCGCACTCCCCTTTCCCCGGAGATGGACATCATCCCTCCGTTTCCTCCCCGAGACCTCTGCAAATCGATGGAAAATTAATTTGCAGGCATCAGTAGAGAGATGACATGCTAGAAAGTTCTTTACCTCACGCTGACAGCCCGCTTTGTCTAAACACAACAAGTTATGTTTGGTTTAGCTGAGGGCGGGTCCATCGGCATGAGTGCCCGTCAGTAATTGCACTGATTTATCTGTCCTGACCTGCCCACCTGTTCACGTCCTGCACGTGAGCGAGTCTTCCAACATGCTCTATGTAAAAATATTATAGGCTAATTCTTTCCTTTTTAATGCGTCACATATTGTGCTAACTCATGTTTTGTTGCAATAGTCTTTTCTTCCATAGTGTGACGTAAAACAAGGCAAGGCAAGTTTATTTATATAGCACATTTCATACACAATGGTAATTCGAAGTGCTTTACATAGAAAAGGCATTCAAATAATCATAAAATAATCACAACATATGCATAAGTAATAAAAATATCATGCATAAGAAATAAAAATAACAATCGTATTTAAAGGCACAATATGTACATTTTCGCCGCCAGAGGTCACATTTTCAAAACAATAACAAAGGCAAAGCTTGATGACGCTGTGAAGGAGAGTACTTTGTGTATAGGGAGGATCAGCTATGGGGACGAGTTTACAAATCTTTTAGAACTTTTGGGATAATCTAAGTACACAACTGCATGCAATATATCACACTGTGCAAGTGTTTTTGGATATTTTATTACAAAAATCTTACATATTGTGCCTTTAACACATACAGTAAAGTAAGCACACTTCACCACTGACTGCCGTCACGGTAATATTTCACTGTAACAGTAGTCAAATAGCTAGAACATTAAGCATTTATATGACAGATAATTACTTTATATATTTAAATGTTATAATGCTATATTATTATTGCCAGTAATTTATTTCATTATTTTATCTTCAATTACAAGTAAAAATGTCACAACTCCAGCCTTAAAGGGTTAGTTCACTCAAAAATGAAAATTCTGTCATTAATTATTCACCCTTACGTCCAACGTCTCCAACACACATACACAAGAGCACCACGACGCATGAGTGTTGTGTTGATACCAGAGCATGAATATTTAGTAAATTTGGTATATTGTTTTTTTGCACAAACAAAGCACTTGCTTCGCTTCATAAAACTGAGGTTAAACCACAGGAGTCACATGGATTACTTTTATGATGTGTCACAGCGGGTATGGGTGAAAAGGAGCGAGGACTCAAATGCATGAAGAAATGGTGTTTTATTAAATAATAATATAAACAGAAACAACCCACGAGGGGGAAAACCAAACTACAACTTACAAACACAAAGAGCAGGGAACCATAAGGCAAACGGAAGCACATGACGGGAACAGAAACAACAATCCAGCACAGTACAGCAAACACAAGGAGACTAAATAGGGAACAAACAAGGCAGGTAATGAGGGAGAACAGGTGGGGCAAATTAATCAATAATCAGGTAACAAGGGGAGGGGTCAGACATAGACATGAGAGCACATGGCACAAGGAACACGTGACAAGCCATGTGCTCACACCAAACATGACAAACACAAGCACATGGCCAGCAATGACAAATACAAGCCATGTGCTCACACAAAGACAAGACAGACATGTGACATGATGTCTTTACTACCTTTCTGGGCCTTGAAAGTGGTAGTTGCATAGCTGTCAATGGAGGGACAGAAAGCTCTCAGATTTCATTAAAGATCTTCGTTTGTGTTCTGAAGATGAACAAAAGTTTTACGGGTTTAGAATGACATGAGGGTGAGTAATTAATGACAGAATTTTGGGTGAACTATCCTTTTAAGGCCAAAGATTCCGGTTTTCTACATATGCGAGGGTTCGCGTACAGTGCACATGATGCAATTTTCATCACCAGAAATGTACCCGTGCCGCCCATTTTTTGTGACTGCATGTACTTCGTGTGCACAGTTCGCACATGCACATTGAATTTGTTTTGCACTAATCAGTTGTTCCACAAGGTGGAATCCGGGCCGTTTTTTTTTACAGTAGAAAACAAAACTAAACGGACAGAACAACAACAACAAAATAAAGAAGACTGCAACAACAACATGCATTGACAAGCGCATCTGTGAGGGGTTATGAGATAGCTGCAACTTTAGTTTAAAAGAATACAAAGACATTTTTATCAGTCATAACTTCCGGGGCAGACAATGGACAAAGATGAAACTTTCTACAGCGCATGTGTCGACCGCTTGCGTTTGCGCACACTATCAATTGGAGTATACTTTGAAAGGCTACGCATTCGTCTGTATGCATACGCTAGCATACAACTAAAAAGAACAAGGTATATTTTGGCCTTTACTGAGCAATGTTGTAAACTGTCCATTTGCACCATCTAGTGGTGATTTCGCAAACGAGTGTCACATGTGACTTGGCTGTGTTTAACACCGTAGCTTTGCGGCGATGGTAATAGGCATTTTGTTTGACTACCTACTGTATATCTGAGTGAAACGGCTTCTCGAGCAAGAAATAATGTATGGCGGGACTTGATTTTGTCCATCAGGAATTGATTTGATGTTTGTGGTTTGCTATTGCATACGAGTGACAGGTTGTCCTGCCCTCGTGCCAGTAAACATGTCATCAGAGAAGAGAAGAGATGTCACAGCAAGAGCGTGGAAGTTTTTTTGATTAAAGATTACAAGGGTACACAAATTAAAAAACAAAATAATGATGTACACGGATAAATCCTTTATAATAAATACTGCAATATTCCATTAAAAAAAAAAACAAGAATTGTGACAATGAATTTTGATTTCATGGTAACTTTAACAATCCTTCTTCCACTGGTCAGATCCTTGTCAGGATGCTCAAACCAACAGATCCACAGTGTTAATCTTTTTGGGGCAATCAACCTACTAATAGCTTACTTATAGCCTCTGCATATTAAGCTGTGATCGTATTATTATTATAGGACAAAAATGACACATCACCTTTAGGGCATTTCACACAGGGTTTATCTGTGATTCTGATATGCTGAGACATCTGGAACGTTTCTATTCATCACCAGCTTGCCAGTGCCATGACTGTGGGAATCACTCTTTGATTTCTCTTATTGATTTGACAGATCCTCAGGCCATGAAGCACCGGCATGGAGAGCAGAGGCAGAGTGATGGCCTTGTGTGTTTTATTTGCTCAACAAGCAGGATTTCAGGCAATAAAGCGAATGCAACAAACACTGAGAAAAATAATTAGGAAAGTTTGGAAGCTTGCAGGCCAATGGCAGAAAACTTTCTTCATCCATTTATCAAGCACATGATGGTATAACACTACAGTGATAGATACAGTGTTCAATGGAGCAGATATCGCCCCTGAAATAAAGTATTTGTCAAAGACTATTTTTCAGATTTAGAGATAACTAACAGAACACACAGAAGAGGTTCCAGGAGACCAGGGCCGTCATGCACCGTTTTTTTTTTTTTTTAGGGTGAAAGAACACCTAGGTTCAAATCCTGAACTTTTTTCTTCAAATAAATCAAGAAAAATTGCAACTGAAATTGACAGTGAACAATCACAAAGCATTTTCATTGTACTGTATTTTTTAAAAAAAAATGCGGTTTTAAGCGATTTAAACGGATCTGCAGAAAAACGTGACTGGACTGGCTAAATTTAGACATTAATTGTGAATAGGTGATTTCTGACACATTTTACAAAAATATTGTTTTTTACAGTTGCATTTAAAATCAACTGGCACATGCTCTTTGTCAGTTTGAAGGAGAAACTAACTAAAAAATGTTGCTAACACTTTAGAATAATGGTCCGTCATTAATAGTTAACTATGCAGGAAGTAATGCAGGACAAATTAGTAGTATTACAATTACACTTCAGCTACTAACTAAAACGGAAACAAGCTTAAAGCTGCGGTCCGTAAGTTTTGCCTCTTTGTCACCATCTCTGTTTGAAACCTGCAATTGCAGTTATTTGCAGATTTATCATCTTTACGTGGGTTGTGCATCGGCATGGCTCCTCAGCGCGGATAAATCTAACATCTTGAGGAGTATGTGTCGTGTGGCTGGCTGTCAGTCACCGCACTGGTGTGGATACTGTACTTCGGAATGACAGATTCTACGTCTTGAAAGTATGACCAAAATAAGAATTTTCACCGGAAAATGTCATCTGAGCAAGTAACATGCCTGCCACTTTTGTTTAGACCAACTGAGAAAAAAGGCATTACAATAAATCCCGCTACCAATGGTGATTAAATCTAACGATCGCTTAGCTCATATCACATCAAACCGTGCAAATCATTATTATTGTTATACTTTGTTCTCAAGTAATTAGTGTGTATTAGCGTTACCTGTAGAAGATTTACATTTCTGTACAGTCTAATCTTTTGCTTTTGACTACGGGTGAATCTCCAGTTGTCACTGATGTTTGTCGTTTGGACCTTTCTGGATTACAATCCGCCATTAAAATGATAAATTTAATTATTCCAGCTGCTGTGAGAAAAGGCTATAAAAGATCCGCCACCTGCAGCATCCTCACATGCGATATAGCCTACCCGGGACTCCTTCTTTATGTATACAGACATGACGTAATGACGCAAAGACGAATGGCGGCATGCTCAAATTTCCTGTGGAAAACTACCAGTACCACTCAAATTATAACACATTATTACAAGCTTACCGTTGTGAGTCGGGCTAATGTAAGGAGATATATTTGAACACTGGCTGGTTATGTACTTTCTCAAGTTGATTTTGGATCATTTTTAACCAAAAAAAGTTACGGACTGTAGCTTTAACTTAACTAAGTAAGTAATATTAAATTTAGGACTAAGATATTTCCTTTTTAGGTAATCAATAATTACTGAATGAGATTAGCCTCATTTGTAACTATCAACTATGACAAATTATAAAGAATTACCAATTAATTACCAATCACAACATTATCATGTGTCTGAGATGTAATCAATCATTTTTTTTACTCTGAATATGGTCATAAAATGCATCATTAATTACTCAAGTGTTACCTAGTCCCTCTGCAGGAACTAGGCTACTAGTGATCTGGACCATTATTTTAAAGAGAAAAACATCTTTTTCACTTTAAAATAATGATCTAGATCACAAGTAGTTCTTGAAGAGTGACTAAGTAACACTTGAGTATTTATGATGCATTTTATGACCATGTTCTGAGAAAAACAAAAAAGACAATTGCTCAAACACGTTAATGTTGTGATTAGTAATAATGGTAGCACTTTATTTTACAGTCCTGTTCAACATTTACATAATATTTACTTATTATAGTAATTGCAATAACTGGGTAATAACTAGGTACTAACCCTGAACATAAACCTAAACCTAACCTTTACCCAGGTTACCTTATATTACCCAGTACTTTCTTCGGTAAGTACACTGTACATGTACACGTAAAGTGCACGTACTGTAAAATAAAGTGCAACCAGTAATTAATTAATAATTCTTTATATTTTGTCATAGTTAGTTATTAGTTCTTAATGATGCCAATCTCATTCATTAATTTTTGATTACCTAATAAGGAACTACCTCAGTCCCAAATTTGATATTACTTACTGATTAGTTAAGCTTGTTTCCATATTAGTTAATAATATAGTAAGTACTTACTTAAGAAAGTACTTACCTAACTGAAGCGTTAATGTACTACTCATTTGTCCTGCATTACTTCCTGCATATTTACCTATTAATGACGGACCATTACTCTAAAGTTTTACCAACATTTTTTATTGTAGTACATTATATAAAAATATTTCAAGCTTTCACGTTGAATTCAATGTGTTTCTTGCAGTTTCTTTGTAATTAATTTTGGAATTTACTAGCGATTTTTTGAGAGAGAAGGATTAGCATGTATCAAGATAAAAATAGACTTAATTTCAAATAAAACTGAGACATTTGTTGGGATACATTAACCCCTTGTTTCACTGACTAGGCTTAAGCCTATAGTATCAATAAATGCATGTTTGAGCTGTTTTAACGGAAAGCAACTTAAAATTTATCTTAAAATACGTCAGCGGCATTATTTTGTCTCAAGATGCACACCAGTAATGTTTTTTTCTAAGGCATAGACAAGGCTTAGCTTTGTTATAAAAGCTACTTAAATGTACTAATTAAACTAAGGTCTAATCCTGGCTTAATCTAAGGCCTTGAAAACCAGGCCTAAGAGTAGAGAATATCAAAGACAATTTGGTTTTGGAAGAATTTGTTGAGGAATTTTACATACGCATTTTAAAATATCTTACTTTTGATTGCAGACTGCAAATCTAAGAACAGAAACTAAAAATCATTTGAGACATTGATTGAGATTCTGAAACTCTCTGCAATCTCTGGATTCTTTTCATTTTCTTTTTTTTTTTATTTATGAAAAATACTCCTCAGTGTTTGCTTGAACCAAAGTCACCTCTCTGAGGTTTATGCAGTGCTGTCATATATTAAAATAATGGGCAGGGGGGAAATGCATGTTGTTCCATTGTAGCTCCATCCCTCTGCTGGATACCATGAGAGAACTCATTCAAACCTGTATATTCCCCTTATTTCCTGAGATCAGCTATAAAGAACAAACACTATTAAGCTCCCGATCAATATAGGGGACATCACCTCTGTTATCACACAGCAAAGTAGATTTATACTCTGCCATTGGACAATAAATCACATATTCATACTTTAAATTAAAACAGTGAATGATGGTGTTTAGATAGAGAGAGTGGAAAAAATGGGCAGATTAAATATTAGAGACAGGAATAAGTATTAAAAACAAGTCTAATCCCATTTTTCTGAGTTTTGTATTCTTTGGCAATTAAAGGGCATTCCCCATATCATAGGAGGGTCCACTTTAGAGTGTTTCACTTGCTGAAATCCTATAAAATAAGAATCTAATCAGTGCTTTTACATTAAGTAGAGTAAAGGGCAAGCAAGGTGAGCCAAATATGTAAAGGGATAGTTCACCATAAAAACGATAATTCTGTCATCATTTACACACCCTCATGTCATTGTAAACCTGTATGACTTTCTGTCTTCCTTGCAACATTGTGTAAGGTAATTTTTTAAAGAATATCCTGGCCACACTTTAATGACAAAAAGAACCATAAAAGTGCTCTATCTATATGACTTATATTTCATGCCTTTAAATTGTGTGAGGAACACATGAAGCTGTTATTCAATAAAGATCACCCTCTCCATTGAACTGACCGTTCAGACCGTTTTATGAACTGAATCAACTGATTCATTAAAAAGATTTGTCTCAAAAGAATGATTCATCTACAAACCATGAATTCTCATGAACACAATACATTACATGATTTACCAAAAAAAAATATTTTGTGATCCATAGAAGAAAGAAAGTCATACGGGTTTGCAACAACATATTGAAAAAAAAAATTGATTTTAATTTTACACTGATAAAAATGATTCTGTGGTGAAGTAAATGCTACAGAAAAAACAAAAACAAATGTAATTTCTACATGAAAAGGTTAGTTCAGGCCCATGCACTTTTGGGGCCCCCGGAGATCGGTTTTATTAGTAGTAACAGTACTAGTAGTAATGTAATAGAAATTATAACTGTATAATCTACCAAAGAGTTACAAATAAAATTTGTAAAATTTGCTTATTTCTGGATTTCCGGCAAAATTATCTTATCTCAAAATTATCTGTTTAATATAATGTATGTTTAATCATTGTTTAAGAATGTTGCATTTTCTATGAATATTTGATTACTGTACTGTATTTTTCTATTACATTTACATTTGCATAATAAATCATCTGCTAGCTACAGCATGGTCTCTGACTAAATACTGATACCTAGTGGTCAGAAGCAATAGCAAAAGTAATAGGTCAGTATTATTAAATTGCAGACAAGGATTTTGGATAGCTTGGCTTGTATGTTTGGTGTGGAATGGGTACAGGGGGCCCAACCTCATATTCTTTCATAGGGCCCAACATTGCTAGCAGTGCCCCTGAGGTTTAGTAACTTGCCATTTTGTGACATTTGGAGTTCATTTTCTATTCAAAATGACACATTCATACTCAAAATTATTGAGGTCTCTGTGTTCAGGTTCCGCATTACTACTATTGCGTAAATATGGTGTCTACACAATATCTATTGTGTTATTTACTCAGTTGTTTCTTTAAAAGCGTGGTTTAATTCAGTGTTATATTGTTTGAGTAAAAAGTATTTCAAAGGAAACTTCAACTAAGTAGAAATTACTCAACCTTTTACTGGTTAAAAGTTAAAATTACTTATTTTCTTTAATTTTACTTAACTTAGTTAAGTAGAGTTTACTTAATTCCATATGTGAAATTTACTTAAAAAATATGCGTGCAAAAACTTGACAAAGAAAAATTAAGTACATTTTACTTGTTTTTTTCAGTGTAGGTGAACTGTTCCTTTAAATTAGTAGTTTATTCAATTTATATGAGATAGCTTTTGGGGGATGAAGTACTTCTATTAAAATATTACTTAAATAAAAGTATTAAGGACTCCTTTACAATTTTACTTGAGTAAAAGTACAAAAGTACTTGATTTTTAATGTACTTAAGTATTAAAATTAAAAAGGACTGACTGATGAATGGTGTTCATGAATTGGACACCTCTATCTCGTATTCCAGATTCTTCAAAATAATGAGGAAAGACATGTTTTTATGAAATGTAGTGGTGTAAAAAGTACGATTTTATGCTTTGAAGAAATTGCTTTGATTCTGTAAAAGTAAAAGTTTCCTAAAAAAAATAAAGTACAGATTATTAAAAAAAAATAGGCTACTTCGTATACTGTCCACCACTGCTTGTGAACAACACAATGCACTTGAATCACTAATATCACCTTATGGAAATCAATCGCATCTCATTCAAACAAAACAAATGCATTAATTGGTTTTTAGCGCATAGTTTAGTTGCAGCTTACAGTGCACTAATTAACTTAAAGTGCTTTGTCACATTTCCTGGTTTTGACCCAGCGAGACTCATTTTGCCAGTGATTCTTAATAGGATCTGTATAGATTAGGCCTGCAGTGTCATGCATTACGAGAGCCAATGATGATTGTGCGTTTGGGGAGAGCAGGAGACACATGATGGCATCCATCAGCTGTTTGGTACACTGAAAGCCCATGCAGAATCTGCCAAGGACATTGTATTGTGCTGTCAGAGGAAGGTGATGCATGGATTTGCTAAAGTTAAACCCAGTTCTAGATCCAAGCAGGTGCTTTTCTCTTTTCAAATCCCGAATTCATGCTAATCTACAGAGAACAAATCATAATGGAGCAAATCATAAAGCAGAGAATCAGAACAGCAGTAAAGGACACTTTACACCACAAACTAATCCTGAGCTTGCTTATCAGAAGCAAGGTCAAATGGGGCACATGGGGGAAAGGGTTATGGCAATACATGCTACATCCAATCGCTGTGATCTAACTTTGAATTTCATTGGCGATGGGATCACATCAGGTGTCTTCAGAAAGGTAATTGACTTCGTTCGAGGATGGCTGAGCCATTGTGGATCATTTCTTGTAGGGGTTGAGAAGTTCTTCTATGAGACAGAATGGGTCTCAACATGTATGCAGTGCCTGTAGTGACAGATGATGCTGTGCTGGTCAAAGTGTACACTGAAGTGCAGAGCCAACAAATGAACAATAAAATGCAAAGAAAGAAAGGACATCTGGAGCCTTAATTGAAGTTTAATGAATTGAAAAGCCTTGCTTTTTTCAGAGAACAAGATATTAAACCTGAGAATGTTTTACTGTTAACAGTCTTCTCTGTTGTAAGTGATGCTCTTTTTATGTACTGAAAAATAAAATAATATCATCCATAGGGGTGTAACGGTACACGTATTCGTACCGAACCGTTTCGGTACAGGGCTTCCGGTACGGTGCACGTGTGTACCGAATGGTACGAATGCAATCTTTAACAGTTAACAGTAGGCTTGTTTTATGTGCGGAACATACTTCAATCGGAGTTCACACACGAACATATTAAGTATTCTGTCAATTTTATAACGAAATTAAAACGATAAATGCCGCTTTGACGCTCTTTAAAGGGTCATGAAACCCCTTTTCAGCAGCCGTCAGTTCTTGCCACAATTTTGAAAAATGCTATAAAAGTGGGCGTGGTTAAGTTGCAGAGTGGAGGGGGATGAGGTGAGACTGACTGACAACACAGCAACGGCTTCTGATTCAGAGTTTTATTTCACTCTCAGAAAAAGCATCAAAGCTTCCCAAAAAAATTGCATGCTGCAAAATATCATTACGTAACACAATATAAACATGGTTTTGTAAGCTCACAGTAAATAACACAAATACATAAAGTACATATCCTGTGCCAGCTATCATTTATTGCACAAATAAATGCACAGCCATTTGCATGTTCTCCGCATAGAAAATACATACAAACACGCTGTTGCATCATTGATAACTTTTGAGACTTATTTTGCAGCGTTTTATGAGCCGTTTGATCGGTTAATGGGCCGCAAAGAGCGGTTACACTCACAGTGTGGATGAATCGCGTTTGTTTCGAAGACTCAGGATCTACTGAAGAGAACTTATGCGACGCAGAAACTCTTACAAAGCAAAAACAAACACTCGTTTTTTGATCCATTAATGCATCTCTCACTTACTGAATGAGATCTCACTCTTTGAAGCGCCTGTAAATCAACGTGTGCTGCTGTGTTAAGCGAGGCATCTTTTCATAGGATAAGGACACGCAGACTCATGAATAATTAAGCGAGTCGTCTTCTCATAGGATAAGGACACGCAGACTCATGAATAATTATGAGACACCGATGAGTCATCGCCGTACTATAGTACGAGAAAACGTCACATTCTGTGACGTTGATACAAAGATGAATTTAAACCCGGAAGTTGAATATAGCGCAAAAATGTTTAAAATTAACTAGTTTTCTCCTACAATCAAAACGAATGGATGGTAACATTGACTTCTATGATGCTCAACACTCATAACTCTGTTAAAATCTCAGAAAATTTGGTTTAGGGTTTCATGACCCTTTAATGTGACGTGACAGATCACAGTATAGGCGCGTCAGTTCAAGCGGCGGCCCTCAATCAGTGTTTCAACGGTGGAAAGACGTCAATAAAACAGCTTGTAAACAATGTCACATAGCATTACATTTACCTCAGGCAAGTCATTCAGTGTCCACAGCTGGTTAGTTCACAAGAGAAATGAACTCTTTCACTTAATATATGCACTATATTAGCCTATATATTCATTATATTATACTTAACCTGTTAGTGATGTCTTGATTATTTAACGTATGTTTAAATAAATCTGTCATGAAAATGACAGCCACTGTGTATAAATGATTATATTTCAACAACGAATTGGAGTAAAAACATAATTTTATAATTAGATTTAGAAGTTAATGCAAAAACTGCCTTATGTGAAGTTTACATGTTTGCATACAATGTGTTATTTGAGTGTTGATTATTATATATTAAACAATAGCTACTGAATTTAGGCTAATTTGGGCTCTGTTGTTATATTATAGTAATGTGCAAGTAAGGGCTCCCTATATAGTTTACACTTTACAGCATTAGCAGAGATAAAAAAAAATGATCTTTAAGAAACTTTTAGTTTTAATTGAATTAATTTAAGGACAGACACAATTTGTTCAGTAAACCACTGTTTAATAAAAAAAAAAAAAAAAGTTATTTCATATTTAGTTTTCTCTCCCCTGCTGTACCGAACCCGTACCGAACCGTGACTTCAAAACCGAGGTACGTACCAAACCGTCAGTTTTGTGTACCGTTACACCCCTAATCATCCACATATAATGTTAGCATATATTTTGCGGCAAAAACAAAATCTAGTTATATTTAGCATTAAATCCAAACTGTTTTCCATTCTCTCTCTATGTTCCCTTATGAAAAACTGTGGGATTTTTACTTAAACCATTTGTGCTTAGATTAAAGAAATAATTTTATTGACATTAACTGAATCTGGTTCCTAGTATGCTTTGTGTGAGGCTGTTTTGCGGGCTGCATCTAAAATTGCATACTCTCTTGAGTAGGTACTTATTTTGAATAAGTAATTACTTCTCAACCGCTAAAAAAGTTTGTTCTATATAATATGAATGTGTGGTATGAATGTAATCTGGATGTACTACATTCGCCATGTTGTCACTATCATGTGACCTACCAGCCTCGTCCTTCACTTCCATTCATAAATCCTCTCCCGTGGCCTCATGGGTTAGTAAAGTGTCCATCGTATGCACATGAGTACTGTGAATTTAGTTTTTCGCCTTCAGTAGGGATTAGGGAAGTGTGAAATTTTCGGATGCAGCCTAAATGGTGAAATTAGAATACTATGTGATATTGAGCAAAATTAAATATTATTTTGTTTTTGTGCAAGATGGGCAAGACTTTTTAGTGTTTAATGTTCTGTTATACTTTGGAGTTTTGTAGGTTACCATTTTTGGTGAAGAGTGGAGCCTGTGTGTAGGCTGAAGGTAAGTTATTGCTTGGTTAATTACTTGTTCTTTTATGCAAAAATCTATTACTTTACTATGGAGCCCCTAAAGGGACATGGTGAAGGAAAAAATATGAGATGGAGAAAAAAATATTTATCAATGCTTTTGCATTCTCTTGCCAGTGTTTTGCATTCTCCCGAGAAACTTTGCATTCGCTCACAAAACCTTTGCGTTCCCCGAGAAATTTTGCATTTGCTCGCAAAATGTTTTGCTTTCCCCGAGAAACTTTACATTCACTTTCAAAACCTTTTGCTTTCCACCGAGAAACTTTGCGGAGGTCGCAAAACCTTTTGCTTTCCGCCGAGAAGCTTTGCATTCGCTCGCAAAGAGCTCAAAACGTTTTGCGAGCGAACACAAAGTTTCTCGGGGAAGGCAAAACATTTGCGAGAGAACGCAAAAGCATTGACTTATTATTTTTCTCCCGTCTCATATTTTTTTCACCACCATGTCCCTTTAGGGGCTCCATATGGAAGCTTGTTTCCACCATAGGATAAAACATTTTAAAAGATAACTTCAAAATTTAAATTCGCAATTGCAAGAAATAAAGTAAGAATTGTGAGATATAAAGTCAGAATTGCGAGATATAAACTCGGAATTGCAAGAAATAAAGTCAGAATTGTGAGATAAAAGTCATTTTTTGCGAGTAAAAAGTCTGAATTACGTGAGAATTTTTTTTTCTCAGAATTGCAAGTTTATATCTCGCAATTCTGACTTTATAACTCACAATTGTGACTATATCACACAATTCTGACTTTATTTCTTGCAATTCAGATGTAAACTCGCAATTGCGAGAAAAAAAAAGTCAGAATTGTGAGATATAAACTTGCAATTCTGAGAAAAAAAAAATTCTCACGCAATTCTGACTTTATATATCACAATTCTGACTTTATATCTCATATATATATATAGTCAGAATTGCAAGATATAAAGTCAGAATTGCAAGAAATAAAGTCAGAATTGTGAGATATAAAGTCAGAATTGCGAGATGTAAACTCGCAATTGCGAGAAAAAAAGTCAGAATTGTGAGATATAAACTTGCAATTCTGAGAAAAAAAAATTTCTCACGCAATTCTGACTTTTTCTCGCAATTCTGACTTTATATCTCATCGCAAGCCGCAATTACCGTTTTTATTTTTTATTCTGTGGCGGAAACAAGCTTTCATAGCTCCGTACTTTACAAATGCCACTGGAATACATTTTTTTCTTTCTTGCACTTTCTACTAGTAGAACAGCTGCATTTATCTAGCATGCTAACAATGAGCGCTTGCTAGCATAAAATGTGCCACACAAACTGATAAGATTGGCGTGAAATGATTGTAAGCCTTGTTAAAAGCAAACTTCAGCCTCTTTTTCCCAAGGTTGAGATCTTTCAGAAGGCTATGCGTGGATGCTCCAGGAACAGCACAAGGCTTGGTGAACCTCTCCACTGTTTACACTTACTGGGGTTTTTCTGGTGCTGAGGATTTATTTATTCACACGGCTCTCTGGAATACTTGATTCTGATTGGTCAATCTCTGTATTCAGTGGTCAAATATTTCTAAAAAATGACTATGGGCAACACTATATAACTCATCTGGGAGCGTTTCCTAATGTCATTGTGTCCTCTCCATGGTCTCTACAAGTAAGCTAGTAAAATATCTTCAGCTCAGATCAATATTTCATGTCTGTGTATTATTATTTTTGTTAAGTAGCTGTGTGAGGGATAATACAGTCAGCTAGTGCTTATCACAGAATATTGGCCCTTCAGGGTGAAACAAGTACTCTGCTTTGCATTGAAGTTTATTTAGCGATAATGGCTGTACTGTAATGACAGACTGTACTTTATCTAGTACATAATGCTGTCTCCTTATGATTGGGCATCACTGACATTTAAATGTGGGCAGTCATATCTTAATATTTCAGATTTCTAAAATCAGAAATCCAGGGATTTCAGAGCGAGAGGTTTTTCAGCTCTGTGTCAAGAATTAGCTTTTTTGGACTATAAGGAGGAAGTTTTGATAGGGTGCCGTATGTTTTCCTTGTAAAATTATTTGATTGCAAAAGATCAAAGAAGATTTGATTCATTTTGGTTTAACCCCACTTAAAGATGTATTTTAGCTATATTTGTCTTTTTTTGTCTTGCTGTAAAAGGTTATACTGATGAACATTTGTTAAAAAAAAGAGAGATTTAGAAGGTGGACTTCTGTCAACTTCCCAAGACAGCAGATGAGCCGTCACTTTACTATAAATGGCATGGATCCATGAAATGTTCTCATAACATGGTTATATGATCATAAGACTGGCAATCAGTACTTTAATTAAGAAAATGACTTTTTTCCCCCCACATAATCATTTAAAGAATATGCTAGAATGCACATAATGCAAGATGGCTTATTTCTCAAAGTAACAGATTATTTAAGTGCAATAGTTATTCAAATAGATAGATTTTGAATATTAAACTTTGAATATAAATTCCTCTTCTATGTGTCTCAGACCTGTGCTTTTGAATTATTAAGTAGGAAGCCTCAGGTAAGCGTCATTCCGCACGCATAGCTCCGCCCTCCAACGCAATCATTGGCTGCCACTTTTAAATATTCACCGCAGGGGATTGCAATTGGATAGATTCTTCACAGCTGATTTCATAAAGCAAATTCTTGGGAAGTTGTGTAAAATCACTAAGACACATACTCAAGGTCCACAGGGAATCTCTTAATCTATGAGGAGGGAAGTCATTTATGAGCAGCGCTGGACTTTCATTCATGTAAGTACCGTTGCTTTCATGTCTGCCGCAGCGTCTTTGAAGTTAAAAGCGGCTCCTTTGATCAGATATTTTAATGCGCATCTAATTAAATGTTCTCAGTCGATCAGATGAGATGTGATAATGTATGGATAAAGGTTCGGGAGATCGTAAGCTTCAGGTCGATTTGCTTTTTTCATATTTTGCATCATTTACTACTATTTTCACTTGTTCTGCTCATCGGATTTTAAAGACTTTTTAAACAAATATGAATGTTTTTCATTTTCATATGTTTATGCTCTGATGTGTGCTTTGATAATAATAATAATTGTTATTTATTTATTTTCAGATGTATTTAATTAATTCATTGTTTTACAAAAGCATATTATGAAACTTTATTTAATTCAAGTTAAGGGCACCTCCATCACCTTCATTTAGACCCAGATTTTTTTCTTACTTTTAAGGGATGAGAAGCTGTATTTTCTCTAAGTTTACTTTAAAGCAGTGTCTTGTCTTAAAATGAAAGCTGCTTGAGGGACTGACTGTGCTGGTGTTTGTCGCAGTCCAATCAGAGTCCAGAAATGCATGAATACACACTCAAGATGAGAGTAAATATTATTTACGAGGTGAAGGTCACAGGCAAAAAAAGCAAAGAGAGTTTATGGTTCCGCATTGTGAATTTCTATTGTATCATTTTAATAACACAAACACATTACAAAAACGGGGGATTTTCATAAAGATCATAATGCATATCATCTAACATCTCTGTTGTAACCGCAGTAACAGTGTTGTGTGATAACTGCAGTGAGATAGAGCTGATCGCATCATTTCTAGTCAAATTGCCTCCTCGAGATGCAGAGCTGGTGCAAGGACAGATTCACCTCTTCTTGTGGTTCCTCTGCCTGTCTATGTTTGGATTTATGACCCTGTAGATGTGAAGACTTTTTAGCTTGGAACACATCCAGCTCTCACCTCATCCGAGAAGCTTTTACATCATCATATTACGATGACAGATGACAGTACATACGGTACACTCAGAGCACTGGTGTTCCACTGCCCTTATCCAGCCATTCGCAGTGTTAAAGCTATAAACACTAAATAAATTACTATAAAATGACATGTTTACTCTGCTTTCACTGTTTCTGCACTGGCTGTTTTACACTGAGTTATTAATATGAAAGGGGTAAATAATGCTACCAATACAAGACAGGAAAGAACAAAGTGACAACCTCTGCTGAGGCCTTTAATCAGTCTGACATTCTGTCATCAACACTCAAATTATCACTGTGCTCAAACCTTTGGTCCAGTAATATGACTAATACAATACTTATTTGGGTGCTTTGATTACACTTTCATGTCAAACAGAGGAGCGTATATAATAAGACTACCTTAATCTAAATTAATTACATGGCTTTGATGTTAGAGTTCAATGGGTTGATTAATGGAGTTGGGGCATGCATATTTTTTTGAAATCTTTACTGCAAACACATACACTCATCTCTCTCTTCTTTGTGTTTCTCACCAGCTTGAGCATGCCATTTCTGCCACATACTGCACATATGCCATTGTCTGAATCCAGATTTTGTCTTCCCCTATATGCTAAGAAAAGTAAATAGGGCCCAATAGTGTGTTTACCTGTATTTCAAAATATTATTAGTGTTGTGTTTTAGGGTTAAAGGAAAAGTCTGTAAATTAATGGATAATGTCTTGGTAGCATACCAAGAAAAAAAAATTGTCATTTTTTACTCACCCTCATGTCATTTCAACATGTATGACTTACTTTTCTAAAGGAGATCTTTAGTAGAATGTTCGAGCTGTTCTCTTACAATGAAATGGGATGAAGACCTGGACTGTCAAGCTCCAAAAAACACTAAAAGCCCCATAAAAGCCCATACAGCTTGTTTTCTATAATCCAAATCTTCGGATACCGTAAGTGTTTTAGTGCTTCTGTATGATAGCTTATTGTGAAAACAGACTGCTATTCATTGAAAATCTCACCTTGAAAATGTTGCTTGTTCACCACTTTGTATGGATAAAATCAGCTTGAATATTCTGTCAATAAATACCTCTGTGTTCCACTGGGGAGAAAAAATAAAAATAAAATAAAAACTTGAGTTTCAAAAGACATGAGGGTTTGTAAGTTGACAGAATTTTCACTTTTGGGCGGACTTATTTATGTTCACACATGGGATTTGCTATGTATTCAATGGTGAACAAATTAGCAGTTTTCTGAACATAAATGTTCAAGTCAGTTCTACATTGTCTTAGATTCAAAGAGATAAATATATGATAAATTCTATTTTGTATTTTTACATTAACAATTATTTATTAAAGTGCCCCTATTATGGTTTTTCGAATATTCCCTTTCATGTGATGTGTAATATAGCTGTCTGTGAATGTAAATGTTCTGCAAAGTTGAAAGTGCACGATAAATAAAAAGTTATTGTCTCCCAAAAGAAAGAATCGACTCTGAACCGCCTAAATGAGTCGTTTGTAATTCGAATCCCACTGTGTGACGATTCAAAGTCACTAGAAAAGACATTTGCATAATGCCCGCCTATGTTGTATGTTGTCTGCCCGTGAACAACTTGACCACCCCACAAACACGTCATTTTACTGACGACTGCTTCTCAAATCTCGGAGTTCAGTGCAGGATTCACGAAACGCTTGCTCTTGAAAGATGGGTCAATACCCAGTTTATTTGGAACAGCATGCTCCTCAGAAACATAACCTGTAAGTATAAATAATATATATTTATATAGATGTATATATATAGATGTATATATTTTCTACCGGGACAAGATTTGTGTTACAAGCATTTATATTACATCAGTCATTCATGTTAGTGCTGGGCTGATGTATGCACCGTTATTGATACAATTAATACAGTTCCCACGTGTGCACTGCAATAAATTATAAATATACACTTCGGTTTGTTGATGGACATACACTTGTTAATGCTGATGGTGAGGAATTACAGTTGCAACATCTCATAATGTACCTCAAAATCACTGAGAAACGTCCTGCTCAAGTTGTCCTTGCGATAGAGGTTCGGGTTGAATAACTAGTTCTTCCAATGTTTCGTCAACGGACTCGCGCTCGGATTGATATGGTAAAGCCAACATCATCGTTACTGTCTTTACTGTGTGTCCAATCACTGAGCTTTAGGAAGCCTCCGGAGCTGAAGTTTATGGTAATGGCCGTTTAGCTTCCGACACGCGGTGTAAGCGGTAGACCAATCACAACAAACTGGGCCATCTGGCCAATCAGAGCAGAGTAGGTTCAGATTTAGGATTTAGAGAGACTGATTCATCCATCGAGTTGTTTGAGAATCATTGAAAAATGTGGTGATGTGCAATGTATATTATGAGAAAATTAAATGTTTTTTGGCCTTTGATGGATGTAAATCTGTTGTAGGAGACAAAATTAGGAGCCTTTAAAATAGCATAATAAGGGCACTTTAAAACCAAGTTAAACATCTCATCAAGTTAGTGTTTTTACGCATTTTTTTTTACATTTATTCCAAAATAATAACTAAAGGCAGTAACAATTTAAACAATATATTTTATTTGTGACCTGATGTTCAGCTGTTCTTTTTAATAGTCAACTTATTTACAAATTATTTTCGCATCATCAGTCAGCAAAGCTCGGTAAACACTGGTCACAGACATGAAGATGTACCTTTAAATTCACCAAGCTGATTGCTCTTTAAAAAAAAAACCCCAGTCATGTTTTCAGGCCATTTTAAGTTTGATTTTGATGTGACATACAGCAGTGATATTGTGGCCGAGTTGTTTACTTAGTTTTTAATTAGTTTTCCCAACACCATCATTTTGTTAATTCAGACCGATTCATGAACGTGCACGAAAACAAGAGGCGGGAATTATAGCACGAACCAATCATATCCAATCATAGCGTGATGGAGGCATTGCCTCCTCTCACGTGACTTTCCCCCATTCGTTCTCAATTACCTCAAACCCACCGCACGCTTTTAGGGCGTCTGTTGAAACTCAATGGGCTCAGGGGAGGCAAGAGAGACGCGGACTTCCACTGTAACTTTACCTGCTGGTGACACTGTTGGACAGTGGTACTTTTTTTAATGTCACATTTTGTAATGTTTGCATTGTTTTATTTTTGTAATTCTTTTTTTGAGCAAGCACTGCCTCCCTTGCCTCCTTGGAAATAGAAAGATCACGTCCTTATACTCTTTGTAACATATGGATTTTGCCGTCCTAAATGTCTGTCTCATGTGCAGTGAAATGGTTTCGACTGTCAGATCTTAATTTGGTCCATTCTGACCTGTCACATGTCTGCAGTCTCTGTATTTATGTCTCTGTCCTGTGAGTGTAATGCTGGGAAGGTAATTGCCTCTTAACACTGTAGAAAGCAGTTCAGTCTCCTAAAACTCAATGAAAGTGGAATATCTCGACTGTGTGGCTCAGTTCAGGATGTTTTACAGTTCCTCTCTCTTGAGTGTGTCACAACCTCAATGAAAGAGTTTTTTACAGATTGTTTTTATGACGGTGATCTTGTCATAATTTTATTCTAAAGAGTGATTTATTCTTTATAAAACCTGATGAATTTCACAGATGACAATGTTGGTGTGGATATTACTACTCACTGTGGGTGTGTCTGGACTGTCCTGGGGTCAGCGGACTGAACCCATGTTTGCCTCAGTAACTCAGAGTGTTTTCCCTCCGGACTATGAGAATAACCCCACGCAGCTCAACTACGGCGTGGCTGTCACTGACGTGGATGGAGACGGAGATCTGGAGATGTTTGTCTCAGGGTGAGTGTTTTGGTCCTCTCATGATTGGATTTCTAATCACATGCATTGTATTCAGCGTTTATGACATTGCATTTCCTTGGAGAAATAATTTGATCAGTGTCCAGAAGTTATATGGTCCTTTTGTGCTGTTCAAGTGAACTTACATTTTTGGAATATTGACACAGAACAGAAATACTGGCCAAGAACATTACCTCAGTTTGTGGCTTGAAAGTGATATTTTCTAGGAGAAACAGAAATGTCAAAGCAATTAATTGGGCTTATTTATAAACCATTTGTGAAATGATTTGGATCTCAGTGGATTTGTGTTGATGAAAATAGATGTAATTTGAGAGTTCAATGTTTAGTTTGAATTGTGCTCAAGACTGAAACGAAGTGCAACTGACAGATTTTTATCTCTAGGGATACTAGAATTAGATTTTCCTTCTATTAAATGACAGCCGAGGTTGAATTGTGGGATTGCAGATTAGTGAAATGCACCAACAAGGATGTGCCTTTTTGGAAACAGGAGACTAAATAAATGGAATATGGTTATATTAGTAATCCTTCAAGGCATGTTTTTATTTGAGTTGAGTTTTCAGAGAATATATCTTGAATGAAGTTTATTTTTCCTATGTCAATGGCATTTTTTCTTGTTTTAAAACATAAATCTAACGACAATCATGCTTGAAGCAATAAAAAAAAAATGCCAGTGGGGGTGTGTGTGTATAAGTTTTTAGTAAATCACACTATATTCAATATTATAATTTAAATTAAAATATTTGAAATATTTATATTTAATAGTATTAAATATGTTCTGTGTTATTCTGTTTTAAATATTGAACTTATATGTATGCTCTACTTTTTTCTCTTTAGCTACAATGGGCCAAATCTGGTGTTAAAGTACGACAAGTTTAAGAAGAGGCTTATTAACATTGCAGTTGACAACCGCAGTTCTCCATATTACGCACTCAGAGATCGACACGGCAATGCCATCGGAGTGACAGCATGTGACATAGATGGTGATGGCAGGGAGGAAATTTATGTCCTTAACACTAATAATGCCTTCTCAGGTATGAAACGGTTTCATGAACGACGCTCTGAAGGTAATGGTAAAGTAAATGGATGTTAGTTTCATGTAATTGTTCTTGTCATTTCATGCAGGTAGAGCAACGTACACTGACAAGCTCTTTAAGTTTCGTAACGGGCGGTTTGAGGATCTCCTAAACGATGACATAAACGAACACAGAGACGTTTCCAATCGTGTGGCTGGCCGATCAGTCGCATGTGTGGACAGAAAGGTAACACCTCTACTAAGGTTTGCGTTAAATGAAAGCTTTTGCCACTTCATCCCAGGCGAAAAGATTTTCCTCAAGTAAAACCAACCAGGTGGAAAAAGGAATAATTTGTATGTTTTCCTACAAACTCTCACATATCATCTAAGATCAAAATTCCCATCATTTTCAGGGATTTTTAAATTGATTTCTAATGGAAGATTCATGGGAAATTTGATAGTGCAGTGGTTATTTGGTTTATCTGGGACATCAAGTGGTGACACAAAACACATTGTGGTCTGCACAAACTACGTGTATCTGTGTTACAAATTAACCAGAATCTACAGTCAAAAACATATTTATTTATTTATTTTTTTGTGAATGAGGGACGTCAAGCAACCTGTCCATTTTCCTAATTTGGCTAGTTTCAAGTGACAGATGAATTTGAGTCAAATAATACAAAGGTGGATTTATCCTCCCTTTTAACCTTTAAATTCATTAATGTATTATTACATATTCGGGTCTTTAGCGACCCGGATCTAAATCTAACACAGATGGCGCTCTAGCTGTCGCAATAATATAAAACTCTCCTGATATTAGAGTAACAATTACAGAAGAAAAAATAAAGCATATTTTGTTACCTTTTGGAGCTTGGAAGGGTTCAGTTTGAGCAAATGTTTTATACCATCATCACTGTCCTCGTCAGAGCTCATTTCCCAGTACATTCAGCATTTGGCTCATACTCCCGATCTCAAACATATTCTCAAAACTATCATTTTCAACGTCTTCAAAATCAATTTTTTGATCGCTGACAGCTTATATTTAATTGTGTTCAGTACTTGCTCTGCAGTAAATCACTGAGCCATTTCAAGTTTTGCTGATGACACTTCCTATTCTTTTGTTTTCTGCCTGCGGTGACTATGAGTGAAACGTCACTTCATTACTGTGTATCAGACGTTGCCACCTTGTGAAAAATGCACCTTGCATTTATTCAGTCATCAAAGATAATGGGCCCTATCATACACCCGGCACAATGCTACTCCAGGCGCAATGAAAGTGTTTTTTGCTAGTTTCAGCCTGACACAGTTATCATTTTCACGTCTAGTGCCACGTTGTTTAAATAGCAAATGCACTCGCGCCCATCTGTTCCCCCATGGGCGTGCTGATCTAAAAACGAGGTGTGTTTAAGCGCATTGTTGGCATGTTGCTGTATTTTGAGGCAACTGAAAACGACTGCGTCATTGACCAACAAAAACCTGGTCTAAAGTCAATAGCGCAGTATTTTTTGTGTTATTTAAAGTGTTATTTACACTCTGTTTATTACACACACAGGGACGTGCAGCAGCACACAAACATTTTTAAATATTAAAAATAATAGGATTCCTCTCTGGAGAAGCGTTCAGTCTTTCCGCTCGCAAATCCCGCCATGTAAATAGCAAATTCGCCATGGTGCAAGTGCAGCTGGCTTTTAAAGGGAATGGGAGATGAGGCTCTGATTGGTTTATTGCACGTTATGCCCAAAACACACCCATGACTCATTAAGAGACTAGGCACAGCCCTTTTGGACCATGCGTCTGGCGCAGACCATTTTGTAGATTCGGACACGCCATAAGTGCACCTGCGCCATGCACTTCAGACCATGCGCTTAGATCGTTAAAATAGGGCCCTCAATTATTGTTGTGCAGAAAAAATATACTTACACTGTTGCACAGCTTGGGTCGTTAATGGGAAAACAGGCATTCTTTTTCTTGTTATATTGTTTATAATGAATTGACTGAGGAATACTATTCCTCTAACTTTAAATAATGAATGAGGGGGAGAGTAGTGAATGACGTCCCGGGTCACTAAAGACCCAAGGTATGCGTTTTTGGGTTAAAAGTTGATAAGCTGATCATTTTTACTTTTTTCTTTTCTACTTATGCATTAATACATGGCCAGGCATGTGGCTCATTTTTGTTTGAGAACCACTGCTGCAGTGAATATAAACTTTTCTGGTTATGCTCAGCTCTAAAATATATCATAGACCAGAAATTGCTCTTCTTGAGTGCAGTATGTATAAAACGCTTTTTAGAAATGCTCATCCAGTAATCATGAATGACTGAAAATCATGGAAATTCCTATGTCAAAATGTATGAAAAGAAAATGTGAATAGGAAGTTGCAGCCAGAGGTATGTACTGATCATCAGAATTGCAGAACAGCAGCATACTGAATCTGAGGGAAAGTGAGTTCTTGAGGGTGTTGAGTGACTGTTTACATCTCGTTACTGATCGTTTCACCCTCACAGACTCAAAATCTTCTTTACTGTCCGCCATCAGTGTCGAGTCCTGCCCCCCTCAGCCAACCAATCTGATTGTTCATTTCCAGCGATATGCGATATTTGTCTCTGACATTAAATCATGTGCTGTGATAATTAGAAAACTCAAGGCCTCATTTGTTTCTTTTTGTAAGGAGACATATTAGGTGGGAAGTGCAGCCTTAATTTGTCTCTCTGCACGTAGGTTATCAGAGCTCCCACCGTCTGACCGCGCTTCACTGGTACCTAATCCCAGACGGCATGATGAATGGCCAAACATGCCAATGATTTGTATTTAGTCCAAAACACAATAAGCTGAACAGCATATTTTCGCAATTACTTCTGGACGCAATGCTGTTGTGTGGAGCAGTCAGCAGTGAAGGATGCTCGGTAATCCTGGGGAAGAGCTGCGAGGGATTGAAATGGATTTTTTTCACCCGCAGTCATTTGACTGGGCTGATGATAGGGAGACGATGCTGCTTAAAAGTATTTCACCAATGATTTTATGATTTAAATGATTTAAGATCAGGCTTATAATAGGGTTATAGAGAAAAAAAAACAAAAACAAAATGTGTTTTCTCTTCATGGAACTGAATTGGAAAAAAAAAAAAAAAAAAATCGCCCTGTCATTGGATGCAATGCAGTCGATCCCCATAGTGACTTTGCAAAATTGAAATTAACTGCTGATGCATATGGTTGAGTTTGCCTAATTTATTCCCAACTACAGTCATATAAGTTCACAAAGGTGTCAAATGCACTCTAAAAAGTAATTTAGGGGACCTGTTACCACAACTTAAATAAATGAATGGTTACAAGTTAAAAATTCTAATTTATTGTTTTAATTAAACCCTTTTAAGTTGCAAACATTATTTTGTTGATTTCTGTTGACATAATGTTGACCATCACAACTCAATATCGTCTGTAATTTACACTCAAATTTCTGCATTAATTTTTTTAATTAAGTTGTAGTAACTTAATGAAATTCTCTTGATAACTTCCGAAATTAGGCAATGGATTTCTAGTTCCCAGCATGCTTTGCATAGGACTGGATAAGGAGAATAAATGTTGAAATTAAGTTCATTTATTTGTTTTCAGTGAAGGGAAAGACCTGTTAGTGTTTAATGCTGTTATGTTTGATATTTAAAAGAGTTTCTGTAATGTTGAAGTTTTTGTGGTTACCATGCTGAAGAGTAGAGAAGGTAAACACTACATTAAAAGGATAGTTCACCCAAAATTGAAAATTCTGTCATTAATTACTCACCCTTATGTCATTCCAAACCCGTAAGACCTTCGTTCATCTTCGAAACACAAATTAAGATATTTTTGATGAAATCCGAGAGCTCTCTGACCCCTCCATAGACAGCTATTTAATTAACACTTTCAAGGTCCAGAAAGGTAGTAAAACTACCTTGTTAAAATAGTCCATGTGACTCCAGTGGTTCAACCGTAATTTAATGAAGCGATGAGAATACTTTTTGTGTGCAAAAACAAACAAAAATAATGACTTTATTCAACAATTTCATTCTGGCCTGTGCCAGTCTCCTATGCAGTTTATGTTGAAAACAATGTTGAAAACATTTGCTGCTAAATTAATGCATATTAGTGCACCTGTATTGTAAAGTGTTACCAATAATTGTAAAAAAAATAATTATATGATCATAGCCTATATAGCCTACTGTTCCAAATTACAAGTAGTGTCTAAAAGCATAGGCTATGTTTGTACATTGAAGTTAGACTTTTTCTGTCTAAAAGCAAGCGACATCATCTGCCACCGCAGTTGTAGAATGACCCCTGTGTATTCCCTTCAGCTTCAGAGAGATTAATATTCAAATGCAAAGTGTAGTTTTTCTCTCTTTGAAACTGAAGCAGTCATTTGTCACTTCAAAGTGGACTGGAAGACACATGGGCCTGTTTCTGTAGGGAGATGGATTGATCCTCACATTCGTCTATCCGCATGGGTTAGTGATTTACCTGCATTATGTGCTTATTGAGGTTTTCTCTCCCAATGGTACATAAAAAAGGCTAAATTTGACAGTTTAGACTGCAACAAAACAGTTTTCCCAGTTTTGGTTTAATAGGGTTCAGATGTGTTACAACAGAGGTGCCCCATATATACCTGCATTTATGTATGTATATTTATTTATTTATGCACAAATTACTAAATATTGACTAAAACTATTGGTAATAATGTGGTGTGGTAACATTTCCTAAAATGTTATTTTCATTTCATGGAGTGGAAAGTCAATAGTACAAAAATGAGTTGGTACAAAATATGCTTTGAAAATATTAATTTCAGATCCTCTGCTGGCCCTTGTTACTGGGAGAATTTCTGTAAATCTCCTTTTTTATTGATAAACAGAGCATGAAAAACATGGAAATCTTGACATTAAAACCTAAAGCTGCTAATACATACTGGGACAGCATGTGTTTTAACTCAATTATGCTTTAATCTGTATTTTGTGACCTGTAGTGGCAGTTATGTAGAAACCAAAGAGCGTTTGACATTTTCATTGCCGTGCCTCATTAGGATTCTGGTCACGAGCTGCTGATATTTATATACTTATGTATATATTTCTTTATTTCACCATTTCCATGCTGTTGGATCGTAGGTGTCTTTATTGAAACTGTGTGCATAAGTTCATTTGCTTGGCTACTTCACTGACTTCATGTCCGCAGGGAATCTTTCTGATAATGGGGTGTGAAATTAATATCCAAGGGGAGGCAGTTGAAATATGTGTGTGGTGTGTCAGTATATGTGCGTGTGTATGCTATATGAATGACTGTTTCAACTTGTTTCTTATATGTTATATGAAGATCACATAGAAAATGTCTTGGAAACTATTTTGCTACTTTTTAAATGCCATTTACAGTGGGGAGAACAAGTATTTGATACACCACCGATTTTGCAGGTTTGCCCACTTACAAAGCATGTAGAAGTCTGTAATTTTTATCATAGGTACTCTTCAACTGTGAGAGACGGAATCTAAAACAAAAATCCAGAAAATCACATTGTATGATTTTTAAGTAATTAATTTGCATTTTATTGCATGACATAAGTATTTGATACATCAGAAAAGCAGAACTTAATATTTGGTACAGAAACCTTTGTTTGCAATTACAGAGATCATACGTTTCCTGTAGTTCTTGACCAGGTTTGCACACACTGCAGAAGGGATTTTGGCCCACTCCTCCATACAGTCCTTCTCCAGATCCTTCAGGTTTCGGGGCTGTCGCTGGGCAATACGGACTTTCCAGAGTCCCTCCAAAGATTTTCTATTGGGTTCAGATCTGGAGACTGGCTAGGCCACTCCAGGACCTTAAGATGCTTCTTACGGAGCCACTCCTTAGTTGCCCTGGCTGTGTGTTTCGGGTCGTTGTCATGCTGGAAGACCAAGCCAAGACCCATCTTCAGTGCTCTTACTGAGGGAAGGAGGTTGTTGGCCAAGATCACCTTCCTCATGATCATTGATGCCCCACGAGGTGAGATCTTGCATGGTGCCCCAGACCGAGGGAGATTGACCGTCATCTTGAACTTCTTCCATTTTCTAATAATTGGGCCAACAGTTGTTGCCTTCTCACCAAGCTGCTTGCCTATTGTCCTGTAGCCCATCCCAGCCTTGTGCAGGTCTACAATTTTATCCCTGATGTCCTTACACAGCTCTCTGGTCTTGGCCATTGTGGAGAGGTTGGAGTCTGTTTGATTGAGTGTGTGGACAGGTGTCTTTTATACAGGTAACGAGTTCAAACAGGTGCAGTTAATACAGGTAATGAGTGGAGAACAGGAGGGCTTCTTAAAGAAAAACTAACAGGTCTGTGAGAGCCGGAATTCTTACTGGTTGGTAGGTGATCAAATACTTATGTCATGCAATAAAATGCAAATTAATTATTTAAAAATCATACAATGTGATTTTCTGGATTTTTATTTTAGATTCCGTCTCTCACAGTTGAAGTGTACCTATGATAAAAATTACAGACCTCTACATGCTTTGTAAATAGGAAAACCTGCAAAATCGGCAGTGTATCAAATACTTGTTCTCCCCACTGTGTGTATAGATTTTATTGTTTTCAACCTTGTCGACCCAGACCTTATGTATATCATGAAAATATGAATTAATACATGAACATAAATCATTTCAATATTTACTGTAAAAAATTATATACAGTATTAAATAAGTATTTAATTAAAAATCACTTTCAGCACAACTCACAATTTTGTCCCTAACTGAGGTTTATACTTTATTGCCCCTAATAAAGTCACTCAAAAAAATAGCTCTTTGGCTGAACATGATTCAGTCATGGACAGTGGTTCCACGTGACCGAAGCAAGTAAAACCTAAAAGAATCAACCATGTACACCTAACTAGAATCAATGGTGTTCATTAAACTTGAATGAATGGCTTTAGTTTAACTTAAATAAATGGTTTTTATTCAATTTGAATTCTTCAAATAATCCTACAACTAATGCTTATTGTTTAGTCCTGAGATTTAAATAACTTGAAACCAAATATAACATTTCTTTATACATGATGTTCAGTGCTGGCAGTCCAGAAGTGATAGGCCTACTGGTTCCACCAAGAACACTATCATAGTAGTTGCTTTATTATTAAAGCTATTTGAATTCTTGTTCACATGCTCTACACTTCACGACAATGGTAACCCCCCAAAAACACTAAAATTAACAAACTTTTAAATACCAACATAACAGAACATTAAACATTAAAAGTTCTCTCAATTTTCTCATATTGTTAAAAATGCATAAAATAGCACTTTATTTAAACATTTACTCTCTGAATTCAGTCCCTTTGCAAAGCATGATGGGAAGTGATTGGAAGTGAAAGTCCACGAGAATGAACCTCATTGGTTCTTGCTGAAGCTCAAACGTGCTGCGTAACATGAGAATGAACCTCACTGGTTCTTGCTGAAGCTCAAACGTGCTGCGTAACATGAGAATGAACCTCAGTGGTTCTTGCTGAAGCTCAAACGTGCTGCGTAACACATGAGAATGAACCTCAGTGGTTATTGCTGAAGCTCAAACGTGCTGCGTAACACACGAGAATGAACCTCAGTGGTTCTTGCTGAAGCTCAAACGTTCTGCGTAACATGAGAATGAACCTCAGTGGTTCTTGCTGAAGCTCAAACGTGCTGCGTAACATGAGAATGAACCTCAGTGGTTCTTGCTGAAGCTCAAACGTGCTGCGTAACACATGAGAATGAACCTCAGTGGTTCTTGCTGAAGCTCAAACGTGCTGCGTAACACACGAGAATGAACCTCAGTGGTTCTTGCTGAAGCTCAAACGTGCTGCGTAACATGAGAATGAACCTCAGTGGTTCTTGCTGAAGCTCAAACGTGCTGCGTAACATGAGAATGAACCTCAGTGGTTCTTGCTGAAGCTCAAACGTGCTGCGTAACACATGAGAATGAACCTCAGTGGTTCTTGCTGAAGCTCAAACGTGCTGCGTAACACACGAGAATGAACCTCAGTGGTTCTTGCTGAAGCTCAAACGTGCTGCGTAACATGAGAATGAACCTCAGTGGTTCTTGCTGAAGCTCAAACGTGCTGCGTAACACACGAGAATGAACCTCAGTGGTTCTTGCTGAAGCTCAAACGTGCTGCGTAACATGAGAATGAACCTCAGTGGTTCTTGCTGAAGTTCAAACGTGCTGCGTAACACATGAGAATGAACCTCAGTGGTTCTTGCTGAAGCTCAAACGTGCTGCGTAACATGAGAATGAACCTCAGTGGTTCTTGCTGAAGCTCAAACGTGCTGCGTAACACATGAGAATGAACCTCAGTGGTTCTTGCTGAAGCTCAAACGTGCTGCGTAACATGAGAATGAACCTCAGTGGTTCTTGCTGAAGCTCAAACGTGCTGCGTAACATGAGAATGAACCTCAGTGGTTCTTGCTGAAGCTCAAACGTGCTGCGTAACATGAGAATGAACCTCAGTGGTTCTTGCTGAAGCTCAGACGTGCTGCGTAACACACGAGAATGAACCTCACTGGTTCTCGCATTTCAAGCGAACATGCTTGAGCTTCCGTTTACCACAACTGTTATGAGTTTATGAACGTTTATATGTGAATAAAATACCAAATTAAATCTGTTCCGTGTATAAAGCGATCATGTCCCTTCAGAAAATTTGCACTAAAACAATCAATTCATATGAATCAGTTTTACGACCTCTTTATGAACTTTTTGAAGCAACAAAGTGGCAGTTGGACTACCAATGGAGGGACAGAAATATCTCAAATTACATTAAAATATATTCATTTGTGTTTCGAAGATGAACGAAAGTTTTACGTGTTTGGGAAAACATGCGGGTGAGTAATTGATGCTGATTTTTTTAATTTTTGGGCGAACTACCCCTTTAAGTCCACGGTGCCAAAAGTCACCACAGAAACATTTGTATATTTTGTTTGCATTATGTAGAATTGTGAGAAATTTTCAAAAAGTCTCTGTTGTATTGTCCATGAAATCTGTTATTAGCTACAGTATCTCTGTACACTTAATGCTTTTGTCTCTCTTTTTTTTAAGGGAACAGGTTTTTATTCCATCTACATTGCCAATTATGCCAGCGGGACTGTAGGTCCTCATGCTCTGATTGAAATGGATGAAAGTTCAAGTGACCCGTCCAAGGGAATCATTGCGCTGTCAAACGTGGCCGAGCAGGCCGGAGTCAACAAGTTCACAGGTGCATGTCCGCTTATTTATGAATATGCGAGTGGGAGTGTGTAAGTGTACGATGATGTCAGACAGTTAATATATTACTCAGGACTCTCTAACGGCCATGAGCTGTAAGATCCAGGTTTTTTGCCTTGTGGCTGATTTACAGTAGAGCTCAGTGCTCATATCAGCTTTGAATCACTGAGTTATAGACAGTGTTTATCAGCTAAAGCAGCCAGTAATAGAGAGAACAGGGCCCTGGAAGGCAGCTCTGAATAAAGAGATGGAGGTTTTGGCCCACTCAGCTGTTTACTGCACTGAAAGTCATGTGAAGGCACAAGGACAAGTGAGCCATATTTCAGCTCTGACTTACTCAATGAAGCAACCATTCCATTAATCTCTATGGGAGATTCGGACCACTGTTCAGAGCTGTTTCGGGGAGGCACTCTTGTAAGCTCAAAATGAAGCTACAAGAGTGCCTCCCCAAAAGCAACAAAATGGAGCTCTTGTGATATTCTCACTTCAGCACAGGATTCTGTCAAAACTTTGACAAACTTCACATATTATCCAACGCGATCTCATTATCAATTCGTACGTATTTTACAAGGTGACGACCTCACTAATACGAATATGTAATATGATTTGTCTAAACCCCAGTTACGGGTAGGTTTAGGGGCTGGGTTAGGGGTAGGTCATTTGTACGAATTCATACGAATTAAGGCAACTCATAAAATACATACAATTTAGCAAAAATCGTACAAATATGTACGATTGAGTTCGTACGAATTTGTACGAATTAGCCACCTCGTAAAATACGTACGAATTTCCTTGAGATCGGTTGTATTATCACATGTTTGAATGACATGACCAATTCGTACATATTTTATGAGATGGCTAATTCGTACGAATTCGTACGACCTCACTCATACGAATTTGTTTGATTTGTTTAAACCCCAGTTACGGGTAGGTTTAGGGGCTGGGTTAGGGGTAGGTCATTCGTACGAATTCATACAAATTGGGCAACTCATAAAATACGTATGATTTAGGAAACATCGTACGAATTTGTACGAGTGAGGTCGTACAAATTCATACGAATTAGCCACCTCGTAAAATACGTACGAACTGCCGTGAGATCGGTTGTATTATCACATGTTTGAATGACACAAAACAAGGAATGACTTCAACCACAATATGTTTTGTTTCATTTATCTAAAAAAAATGCATTTTTTATTTTATTTTATTCACATATTTAATATGTAACATATTTCACGTTTTATTCACATTTTTATGTAACAAGTTACAAGAATTTATTCAGAAATCTTACAAAAAAATCATAAAAGAACTCCCAAATTTCTGCTCCAATGTAAGAGCCGTTAAAACTATTAATATTATACTCATATTTAGCATTCAGAAAAGCTTGGTAGTGCTGGGCTTATAGACATTAAGGCACAATTTTCTTTAAAGCTGCTTTGAAACATTGTGCATTGTGAAAAATGCTATACAAATAAAATTGACTTGCTGCTGTAATTCAACTAGAGCTCAAGCTGTAGAATAGTGATCGCTGGGTAAGATGTGTTGAAGGAAAGCTTTTTAAATGCACATGTTCACACTCCCTGTAATGTGATTATGTGCAGCCAGAGTCTGTGTCAGCAAAAGCAGCAGTGAGCCGGGGCTGGGGAAATGAGCTGGAAAGCCACTAACGATTTCTGCTGTGCTTTTGGTGATGATGGCTGTCTCTGCTGTGTGTTATAGGGGGACGGGGGGTCGTGGTCGGTCCGATCCTCAGTCAGACCCTACCTGATATATTCTGTGACAATGAGTATAGCCCTAACTTCCTGTTTCGCAACAACGGCGATGGTACATTTACAGATGTGGCGGCACAAGCGGGTAAGCAAGAGCTGTTGCTTTTCTTTTCCTTGATGATTTTGTTATAAATGGTGAATTTGGTACCATTTTACAGCAAATATGAAATTAAATATTAGATTTTTTGTTGTCGCAGGGGTCGATGACCCAATGCAGCATGGCCGTGGAGTGGCGTTAGCCGATTTTAATCGTGATGGGAAGACAGACATTGTCTATGGAAACTGGAATGGGCCTCATCGTCTGTTTCTACAGCTCAGCAACAATCGCAAGCAAAGGTTTAAGGTGCAGATTTTAAAATCACAGTTTTCTTATGCTTTTATCTGTAATGGAGGACAATAAAAGTTTATTACAGTGCTTGCGAGGCCTGAGATGTTAATGTTGTTCTTTAGCTACTCTGCAAGCACTGGTATTTCCTTCAGGAAATGCAGATCTAGTTTTGTTTTTATTAGATGTGAATACATACTGAATGGTAGGCTTCATCTCTGTAATGCAGAACAAAACATGATCCCTACATTTTAAGCTGCATAATTAAATCCTTATGACAGAAGACAGAGGATAAAATAATAACATCTGCTGTCTGATTAGAGTATTCAATTATTCTCTAATCATTGTTCTATTGTTTGCTCAGCGACCTGGCCTTCGTTTCAGCTGGTGAAGCACAGTGATTGTAATTAGTCACAGTAAGATCGAAGAACCTCTTTTTTTTTTCTTTCCTGAGACTCACACAGGAAGTTTTATAATCTGCTGAGAGCTTGACTGAATCAAGTCTGAATGTTGTGATAAATATTTGTTAAAAGTTTGGAGTCAGTAAGATTTTTTTAAATAAATTAATACTTTTACTCAGAAAGGATGCGTTAAATTGATAAAACGTGACAGTAAAGACATTTATAATGTTACAAAAAAATTCTGTTTCAAATAAATGCTGTTCCTCATCAGTCACTAGAACATCATGTCGACTGACAAATGGGGTCTCACTTGGGAGCCCCAATCACTTCTGAGTTTTAGAAAAATGGGCAATAGAAATTGGCGAGTGGAATTTGCATGCCGAGCCAATCCCCGGTACATACGGGTATATAAGATGACAGCACGCATCCATTCATTCAGATTTTTGCTTCACGGGCATGGTTAACACTCTGGGAGACCTGAGGGTTACAGGGGGACCTCCCTCTTCTCTGCAGTGTCTTGTGCTGTCGAGCTGCCGAGTGATGGCGCGGGTCCTTCTCAAGGGGAACCCAGCGTGTTATTCGGTGCTCCAAGTGAGGATCAGATTTCGATAGCTGCTTCGGAGAGCGGGCTATTGTCCTCTGCAGTGATAGATGAAGCCGACCTTCCCCCTTCGGGCGTGGTCGCTCAGGCTGAGTCGGATGCAGAGTTGACAGCATGCTTGCCGGGGCCGCTGCAGGTATTGGACTCGAGTGGAACCCTCCACCTTGTCCTGAGCACTCGAGGTTGGATGATTGGTTCCTATGTGTGGCACGCGGTTCACAGCCACGTTCCGCCCTGGTGCCTTTCTTTCTGAAAGTGCATGAGGAGGTTCAGAAGTCGCTGCCCAAAGCTGCTTTGCAGCCTCCTCCACTCTCACTACCCGCAATGGTGCAGATTATGTGCAGATTCCCAAGGTGGGTCTTAGAACTTGCGAGCGCTGCTCCTGGAGGAGGCAGACCCAGCCCTGGCGTTGCTGTGTCCTGTTCACGCCCTGCGTTGTTTACATGGAACATACACTGATCTTCAGGAGCTCTAAGCAGCTCTTTGTCTGTTTTGGAGGTCAGCAGAAGGGAAAGGCTATCTCCAAGCAGAGGTTGGCCCACTGGATAGTGGATGCCATCACCTTGACGTACCAATCCTAAGGTAAGTCAGGCCCCCTCAGAGTGAGGGCTCACTCCACTCGGAGTGTTGCCTCCTCCTCCATTGGCGCAGTGCCTCTTTACCAGACATCTACAGAGCTGTGGGCTGGGCAACACTTAATACCTCCGGCTCCGAGTGGAGCCGGTTTCTTCCCGTGTGTTAGGTACAAACAGGAAGGCTGGCTCTGTGTCTCGCTTGCAGCGCCATTCCCCTCTAAGGGTGGGGATATGAGCGCCTTATTTGCTCTCCGGGTGAATTTCCCACTTGGCGAACCCTGAATTGAGTTCCTCCGAGCATCCTTCAGTAGTCAGACGTGGCGGAGGCGTCCGACGCCAGGCCCAGCACTCGAGTGCATGCCCGCTCGGTCAACCCCTGTACTGAGCTAGATGCCCCATGTGTTGTGATTCCCCTTGGTAATCCCATATGTGTATTCTTCCATGGTACAGTTTTCCTATTGGTAAATCCGTCTTTCCCTGGGCAGATTTTGCTCTGCCCCGCTTCTGCGTCTGTAGTAGTTTTATCCCGTCCATATTTTAAGGTGTAATAATATTTCACAATAATAATGTTTTTACTGTAGTCAAATAAATGCAGCCTTGGTGAGAAGAAGAGACTGACATCTGAGATGCATAAGTCTTAAAGAATCTCAATCTGCTCTCCTTAATCTTATTTTTTTCTAAGAGAAACATTTGTCCTACGGGGCCAATCAGAAGTCTGCTAATCTTGAACTAATGGTTTAATTATGCTATGTAAGCAAGCCTTGCCTTAAATAAATAACACACACACAAAAAAGGAAGGAACATAAAAATTGTATCTATTTTCCAGCAATAGTAAGTCATGAAGCTGTATTACCAGAGTGTGTCAGACAATTCTGTTTGACTGGATTGTTGTTATGGATGGATCAGCGCTGTCTGTGTAAGTCTTCCTTGGCTTTAGTTTGATCCCAGTGTTAGCGGCAGTGATTGGCTTCTTTAGCACAGAGATAAATGTCAGCAGGAAGCTGTTTTATGGGGGTCAGTTGTTGGGTTAATGTCTCATGGGAGAGCTTACAGAAGGATTTGTGCATCAGCGTAGGGTATTGTGACCTTTGCCATGTATAATTGCATTGTGATTAAGACGCTCTGTTATTCTATGTGTTAATTAAACTGGCTGAACAAGGTCACCAGCTAGTGTAAGTGCATGTGCTAGTTATAATAAGGGTGAACAAATTTATCTTGCATCATAGAATTTATTTGTGGTAGATGAAATCTATCTATCTATCTATCTATCTATCTATCTATCTATCTATCTATCTATCTATCTATCTATCTATCTATCTATCTATCTATCTATCCATCTGTCCGTCCGTCCGTCCGTCCGTCCGTCCGTCTCTATCTAACTCATTTTGTCGTTCTGTCTGTCTGCCAATCTATCTATCTATGAAAAAAATTATCCGTCCGTCCGTCCATCTATCCATCCATAGGATAATCAGTATTGTCTAATGCTCAACTGTACCTCCCCTCCTGGGTCCTGTCCAGAGATGGCCATCACCTCTCCTTCAACCAGACAGCAGAAGGTCACTTCATGGGCTTTCACCTGCAGGTTTTATGAGCCCTATAATTAAAATTGGGGTTAATACTTGAGAGAGTGCCGGCATGCTCAATAACTCTTCCATGACTCGTTGCTGCACTATTGAAGCGTGACGTTAGCAGTTACATTTTTCTGCTCCCACTCCCTGAAGTTTTTAGACTGTGATTGATTTACCTGCAGCTTGTGTCATAAGATATCATACATCTGACTCTCCAAATACTAAAGCTGACATTATCCTATCAGAGAAGGAAAAAAAACCACATTCTTGTCCCACTTTAATCTGTAGAGACAAATACATTATAAGTGAGCCATTCTTTGGTTGATTTATCCCAAGTGTAAAGAATATAAACAGTGTAGTGCTTTCAACTTTTGATCTCTGTAACAGGACATTGCCACACAGAAGTTTTCCATGCCATCTCCTGTTCGCACTGTCATCGCAGCTGACTTCGATAATGACAATGAACTGGAGGTTTTTTTCAACAACATTGCCTACAGAGGACCATCAGCCAACAGACTGTTTAGGTATGTACAACAATACTATAATGAAATGCAATAGGCTAGATTTTAGAGGAGCACAGAACACATAAGATATTTAGCAGAATGTTCACACTGATTGTTTCTCTATAATGTAAGTGAATGGTGATCAAGTACTGTCAAGCTCCAAAAATGGCAAAAAGTGCCTTAAAAATAAACAGTAGTCCATATGACTCTTGTGCTATATTTAAAGTCTTCAGAAGTCATCCAATAGCTTTGTCTGAGGGGCAGACAGAAAATTTTCACTATAGTATTCACTAAAAACATCCCTCCTTCATAGGTCTACTTCTCACCATTAACTAACTATAACTATGACTTTTGCCTCATTGAATTTCTAATTACTGCTTATTAATAGTTAGTAAGGTACAAACCCGATTCCAAAAAAGTTGGGACACTGTACAAATTGTGAATAAAAAAGGAATGCAATAATTTACAAATCTCATAAACTTATATTTTATTCACAATAGAATATAGATAACATATCAAATGTTGAAAGTGAGACATTTTGAAATGTCATGCCAAATATTGGCTCATTTTGGATTTCATGAGAGCTACACATTCCAAAAAAGTTGGGACAGGTAGCAATAAGAGGCCGGAAAAGTTAAATGTACATATAAGGAACAGCTAGAGGACCAATTTGCAACTTATTAGGTCAATTGGCAACATGATTGGGTATAAAAAGAGCCTCTCAGAGTGGCAGTGTCTCTCAGAAGTCAAGATGGGCAGAGGATCACCAATTCCCCCAATGCTGCGGCGAAAAATAGTGGAGCAATATCAGAAAGGAGTTTCTCAGAGAAAAATTGCAAAGAGTTTGAAGTTATCATCATCTACAGTGCATAATATCATCCAAAGATTCAGAGAATCTGGAACAATCTCTGTGCGTAAGGGTCAAGGCCGGAAAACCATACTGGATGCCCGTGATCTTCGGGCCCTTAGACGGCACTGCATCACATACAGGAATGCTACTGTAATGGAAATCACAACATGGGCTCAGGAATACTTCCAGAAACACAATCCACCGTGCCATTCGCCGTTGCCGGCTAAAACTCTATAGGTCAAAAAAGAAGCCATATCTAAACATGATCCAGAAGCGCAGGCGTTTTCTCTGGGCCAAGGCTCATTTAAAATGGACTGTGGCAAAGTGGAAAACTGTTCTGTGGTCAGACGAATCAAAATTTGAATTTCTTTTTGGAAAACTGGGACGCCATGTCATCCGGATTAAAGAGGACAAGGACAACCCAAGTTGTTATCAGCGCTCAGTTCAGAAGCCTGCATCTCTGATGGTATGGGGTTGCATGAGTGCGTGTGGCATGGGCAGCTTACACATCTGGAAAGACACCATCAATGCTGAAAGGTATATCCAAGTTCTAGAACAACATATGCTCCCATCCAGATGTCATCTTTCAGGGAAGACCTTGCATTTTCCAACATGACAATGCCAGACCACATACTGCATCAATTACAACATCATGGCTGCGTAGAAGAAGGATCCGGGTACTGAAATGGCCAGCCTGCAGTCCAGATCTTTCACCCATAGAAAACATTTGGTGCATCATAAAGAGGAAGATGCGACAAAGAAGACCTAAGACAGTTGAGCAACTAGAAGCCTGTATTAGACAAGAATGGGACAACATTCCTATTCCTAAACTTGAGCAACTTGTCTCCTCAGTCCCCAGACATTTGCAGACTGTTATTAAAAGAAGAGGGGATGCCACACAGTGGTAAACATGGCCTTGTCCCAACTTTTTTGAGATGTGTTGATGCCATGAAATTTAAAATCAACTTATTTTTCCCTTAAAATGATACATTTTCTCAGTTTAAACATTTCATGTGTCATCTATGTTGTATTCTGAATAAAATATTGAAATTTGAAACTTCCACATCATTGCATTCTGTTTTTATTCACAATTTGTACAGTGTCCCAACTTTTTTGGAATCGGGTTTGTAGTTGTTAAATTTAGGTATTGGGTAGGATTAAGGGATGTAGAATATGGTCATGCAGAATAAGGCATTAATATGTGATTTATAAGTACTAAAAAACAGCCAATATCCTAGTAATATGCAAGCTAATAAGCAACTAGTTAATAGTGCGAATTGGACCCTAAACTAAAGTGTTACCCTGAAATCTAATAAGGAATATAGAAATATAGTTTTTGTTATTTTTGGAACTTTACATCTCATCACCATTTTATTTGAGTATTAATGATAAATTTTTATAGTATTTATTAATATTTTGAATTGCTTTTAATGTTATAGTGTCATTTAGTTGAACTTTTTGAGATTTTGTTTTGTGCTTTTTTCCCCAATTTCTTTTAATAGTTCTTAATTGATTTTATTATTTCAGTTTTAGTTTTATTAATTTTACTAAAACATATATTTTATTTCAATTAGTTGCCAGGGCAACATTTGTTTTTTTCTCTTCATTTATATTTTATTTATTTCAGGTTTAATTTCAATTAACCCATTTAATCCCAAATTTTTTCTTGCAAATTGAGTACATGCATTTTACTCCTTAGACCTCCCTAGTACACAAACTTTATGCCCTCTTTGATTTTATGTTAGTTAAGTTAGTGAAATATTAGGTTTTATATTTGGTCACAATAGTGATCGGTGGGAAACAGCATAGTCGGAATTCATACAAATTCTTCAAATGAAAACAAGTTTTGGCTGTTGATCCCAGTTGTCATTTGTTTATTTTTGCGGACATGTTGGACCTCCTAGACGTGCATGCTGTGTGCGGCATCTCTGGCAGTTGGGGATGACTGTGTTGGTGATGGCTCAGATGGGAAGTGCCGGGCTGGGGGGGCCCATTTGCCGGGTGGACTGTTGGGTGGCGATGCAGAGGTGAACTGTCTGGAGGATGGGGTGGATGTTCATGAGAGCCGGCTGGTGTACCCCACCGGTGGGGGGTGGGTCACACTGGTTGGTTCTCGTGGACATCTGCCTCGTCCTCTGGATGGTTCACCTCTGCATCACCATTTCGTGGTCTGCCTGGCGGGTGGGCCGTTTCGCGCAGATGCTCCCTATCTGGGCCATCACTGTCGCGGCCACTTTCGGTTGCCTCTTTTTCAAGTGTGGGAAGAGTGGTGATGCTACACACAGCACTTGGGGGGTCACGCACATCTGGGAGGTCCAACGCATCTGGTAGTTTTGAACTGTGTGGAAGTGGACGGATGATAGCTGGGATTGGCAGCCGGGGCCTGTGTTTTTAATTGAAATACTGTGCTATACTACCGGTCAAAATTGTGATCGTTAACAAATTTACACCTCTTACAAGCAAAATATATATGCAGGAGTATAATTCTCAAAATATATCGGTAGTAGACCCTTTAAAGAATATATGTACAAAATATGATAGTTCTATCTGTTAATTAAGGTGTTTTACTTGCTTCTTATTGTAATAGTCTGGGGAAGACATCTTCGTCTAGATGTGCAAGCAGGGAGTAAACTGATCTGGTCATGTGACCTCTCACACTAGTCACATGACATTGATACATTTTAATCAAGACAATCTATTTTTTCATTTAAAAGTTGAATTTCTTGCCCAAAACCAACAACAACACTTTTAGAGCTTTCAGAATTAAGAAAAAAAGACGCAGTCACAATTGTGACCGGTGGGATTAAACGGGTTAATGAAAACAAGTTTTAGTTTTAGTTAACAATAACAACACTGCTGGTCACTTTTCAAAGAAGATATCAGTAAGACAGCTTATTTTATTTCATTCTGAAAAACACATTCTATTGTTTAAAAAAAATAAACAATTAAACAATAAGTATAATCTCCCAGCTATCTTTTGTGTTTCTGGAATAATTTATTTCATGTATCTATACAATTGCCTGCTTGATCTAAATGACCTCACAAAACATTATTATCATTATGTAACAGAGTTATTTCTTTAACATTTACTTTGTAAGGTAGGAAATAATTATGGAAACTCTTTCTCTATTTTGGGGATTTGGTGGTAAACCCAGACGGCACGGCAAGCCAGAAAGTCCAACCACCAGACCACAAACACAACCCAGTCCAACCACAACGTTACCTGATGGGAAATTCCCCTTACATCCGACCTTGTTATGCGAGCGGTTTCTAATGAGAAGACTGGATGTAGCATTAAACAGAACATTGTTTCAAATTTGTTTCTAATCCCAAACTCAAACAATCTGGACCTCAGTTCTCAGAAAGTAAAGACTTAAGCTTTTTGTATAAAGAACCCTCTTAGTTAGCATTATTAGTCATCAAAATACAAAGTAGGAACTACCAGCCCCAGAAATGTTTTAACTGAATCAATATTGCCGGGGTTTCATGAGCCTGTAAATGAATATCTCCTCTGAGACATGTTGTATAACATGCAGCTGACAAGGTACATTTGTCTTTGACTGTTCCTTTGTGTGGAGCTCTCTCAAGCCAAAAGGGAAAGCGAGTAAGTAATTAATCTTTACCATGGCAGAGTTTCTCGGAGAGAACATGGAGATCCACAGATTGAGGAGCTGAACGTCGGGGAGGCCGCGGAACCTGAGGGACGGGGAACCGGTATGAAGGGTTTGGCTCTTTCATTCCATCAAAATTTAGGACTGTTTATTTTGTAAATCCATTCCATGAGTTTTACAAATGGTACATTTAAGATTTTCCCCTTAAAATAACATGTAATTGACCCAAAGCTTGTTTAAAAATACTCACTCCTCAATAAAAAATTGAGGAGCGTGTTCTGTCAAAAAATTATTAAAAAGACAATGTTAATATATTCACCTTTGTGTTGTTTCACAGCATGTCACCACATCATATTTGTAAACTCTAATCCGTTCTGATGCATTTTGGACAATATCAAAGGACCACCTACTCGCTTGTCAATCATTCACTGTGCTTTTTTCCCCTGATACATTTAAAATTTGTTTAAATGAATCTCTTCAGTCTTTAGTTTAATACTCTGAAAGTCACCAGTGTGTAGCTTCTTCATCATGGACCATAGAACTTTGCCCTTATAATGCATTTGGACATTGTGAGTTTAGTCACCATGTCAAGCTAAAGAAAGGTTTATTATTATTCAGTTGAGGTAGCTTAACCATAATTGGTTAGTCAATTGACAAAAAGAAAAAAAATGCAGGGGTAAGTTTGTTTACCCATTTGTTCAGAGTGATGAATCGTGGATGGTGAAAAAGTTACACTACCATTCAGAAATTTGGCAATTTATTCAGGAAGGATGCATTAAATTGATTAAAAGTGACAGTGCAATCATTTATAATGTTTTTTTTTTAGATTTCTATTTCAAATAAATGCTGTTTTTTTTTTTTACTTTCTATTCATATACGAATCCTGAAAAGAATGTATCACAGTTTCCACAAAAATATTAAGCATCAGAACTGTTTTCAACATTGATAATAAGACATGTTTCTTGAGCAGCAAATCCAGATATTAAGGACCGTTTACACCAAGAACGATAACTATAAAGAAAACTATATTAGCGTTCACACCAGCAGACAATATCGTTCTGTTTATTCCAAGCGACTGCTTCTCTTTCACTTTAAAGCTCGTTACAGCAGGATGGATTCTGATTGGCTGTCAATGTTTTTTATCATTTAGCTGGATAAAATACACTATATTGACAAAAGTATTGGGACACCCCTCCAAATCATTGAATTCAGGTGTTCCAATCACTTCCCTGGCCATAGGTGTATAAAATCAAGCACCTAGGCATGCAGTCTGCTTCTACAAACATTTATGAAAGAATGGGTCGCTCTCAGGAGCTCAGTGAATTCAAGCGTGGTACCGTGATAGGTTGCCACCTGTGCAATAAGTCCATTTGTGAAATTTCCTCACTACTAAATATTCCACGGTCAACTGTTAGTGGTATTATAACAAAGTGGAAGCAGTTGGGAACAACAGCAACTCAGCCATAAAGTGGTAGACCACGTAAAATCACAGAGCAGGGTCAGCGCATGCTGAGGCACACAGTGCGCAGAAGTTGCTAACTTTCCACAGAGTCAATTGCTGCAGACCTCCAAACTTCGTGTGGCCTTCAGATTAGCTCAAGAACAGTACGTAGAGAGCTTCATGGAATGGGTTTCCATGGCCAGGCAGCTGCATCCAAGCCTTACATCACCAAGTGCAATGCAAAGCGTTGGATGCAGTGGTGTAAAGCATGCCACCACTGGACTCTAGAGCAGTGGAGACGTGTTCTCTGGAGTGACGAATCACGCTTCTCTGTCTGGCAATCCGATGGACGAGTCTGGGTTTGGCGGTTGCCAGGAGAACGGTACTTGCCTGACTGCATTGTGCCAAGTGTAAAGTTTGGTGGAGGGGGATTATGGTGTGGGGTTGTTTTTCAGGGGTTGGGCTTGGCCCCTTAGTTCCAGTGAAAGGAACTCTTAATACTTCAGCATACCAAGACATTTTGGACAATTTCATGTGGGAACAGTTTGGGGATGGTCCCTTCCTGTTCCAACATGACTGCGCACCAGTGCACAAAGCAAGGTCCATAAAGACATGGATGAGCAAGTTTGGTGTGGAGGAACTTGACTGGCCTGCACAGAGTCCTGACCTCAACCCGATAGAACACCTTTGGGATGAATTAGAGCGGAGACTGTGAGCCAGGCCTTCTCATCGAACATCAGTGCCTGACCTCACAAATGTGCTTCAGAAGAATGGTAAAAAATTCCCATAAACACACTCCTAAACCTTGTGGAAAGCCATCCCAGAAGAGTTAAAGCTGTTATAGCTGCAAAGGGTGGGCCAACTCCATATTAAACCCTACGGATTAAGAATGGGATGTCATTAAAGTTCATGTGCATGTAAAGGCAGGCGTCCCAAAACTTTTGGCAATATAGTGTAGTTCTGAAAGATGATTCCAACGATATCGTTTCTCTGTGCTTATTTCATTTTAGCTTTGGTGTGAACTCTGTTATTTCTTAATATTGAAAACGATTTTTAGAACTATATCTTTATCGCTATCTTTTTAGTTATCGTCCTTGGTGTGAACGGGCCTTAAGAATGATTTCTGTAGGATCATGTGACACTGAAGGCAGGAGTAATGATGCTGAAAATTCAGCTTTGCCATCACAGGAATAAATTACATTTTAAAATATATTAAAATAGAAAACAGTTATTTAATAATATTTAATATATAATAATATTTTACGATATTAGTGTTTCACTGCATTTTAATCAAATAAATGCCGACCCTAAGCTTTTGAACGGCAATGTTATTAATTATTAATTAGGCACACTCAGGTAATGGAGATGAACAAAACACCTAAACTGTGCAGTTATGGAATGGTTCAGTGTATCTTCATACCTTAATCCTGGTTATCCTCTGTCTGTACCACTAGATGGCATTATAAATCCAGGCTTGTGTGTAACTGTAGTCATGAGCTGCACCCTGATCATTTACTGACTTTTGCAGTCACCACTCACAGCTGAATCATCATTAAAACCACAGTATTAATGTAGAAGTGGTCTAAGGTTTTTTTTTTAGTACTGAACTGAGAATTGGAAACAACATTTGTTACAGCTGTGTCTGAGAAGAATGATCTGTATTTCAGGAGCAGCTGTGACTGATTTTGATGGAGATGGACAGCTGGATCTTCTGGTGACACACGGGGAAAGTGCAGCTCAACCCATTTCTTTGTATCGAGTCACTCAGGTGAGAACATGTGTTCAGCCACTTTTACATAGGAAATCAGTGAAATCATTTACACTTGGTTTTATAATCAACTTTGTCTCAGATGTTTCTCCTAATATTCCTTTGGAGAAGTTATTTTGATTAAATATTATGAGGGCACATGAATTTAAAAAAATAATGACGTGCACAGATACATCATTTATAATAAATACTGCAAAATAAACAAGAATTGTAAATTTTGATTTCATGGTGACTTTAAGAGATCTGATTTGTCCAAATAGACATGCATCATGATACAGTAGCTTGTTACTTTAGTGAAAGTGTTTTGCATTTTTGGTTCATTTTAACAACTGAAAGGTTTTACATTGTTGTTCTGACATTGAGTTTATAAATTGTTGATTTCTCATCGCAGGGCTCATCTAATAAATGGCTCCGTGTGATTCCACGCACACAATTTGGGGCTTTTGCTCGGGGGGCAAAGGTGATCGTCTACACCAAGAGAAACGGCCCTCACACACGCATTATAGACGGAGGATCAGGGTACTTGTGCGAGATGGAGCCAGTGGCTCACTTTGGACTCGGTATGTATTTCTTTTACACTCTCATTCCCCAAAAAGTCTGCCTAAACAATCTTTGCGGGAAAATCACATTTAAGAAAGAAACCGCTATGAAGTTGACCAGACCTGTAAAATATCTATTTCATAAGTGCATCCACCGTCTCGGAAATGTTCAGGGTCGCCAAGCAGCAGGAAAATAAGCATTCGCTCTGCTGACTCATTACAGAGAAACAATTATGATGTAACTCCAGGTCATGTTCAGTGGGGGTAACATCTCAGTAACATAATCCTCCGCGTGGAGGCCGGCTCCTTGAATATCCTTAGACTGGAGGCCCGGAGAGAAGCCTGCAGGTGCAGCAGCCAGTGGCAGCGGACCGGGACCTTTTCCCCACTTCTCGGCCGTGTTACAGATGCTTGGAGGCACATGGCTTCATCTGGGAGCTCTCGGATGTATTTGTGGCAGGAATAGGCTGCCAGCTGGAAGCTTGAATTGTTCTGAATGTGCTGTGAAAAACAAAACGATAGCCATCAGTGGTCACAGGATCACCCTGAGGGCTCGTAAATATGTGCGTACGTGTTCAGGCCTCTCATCAATGTTTCTATCAGTAAGAGTGTTTGTAAATTGATGTAAAATGTCTACACTATAAAGTAAATCCATAATACAGTTTATAGTATCAGATTATAGAAATCTGTTTTCTGCCTTACAAATTATGACTTTTTGTCTCACAATTGTGGCTTTATTTCTCTCAATGGTGACTTTATGTCTCACAATATGACTTTATATCTTACAATTGCATCTTTATTTAATAATAATAATAATTTGTTACATTTATAGAGCACTTTTCTGGGTACTCAAAGCGCTTTACATATAGAAGGGGGGAATCTCCTCAACCACCACCAATGTGCAGCATCCACCTGGATGATGCGGTGGCAGCCATATTGCGCCAGAACACCCACCACACACCAGCTGATTGGTGGAGAGGAGAGTGATGAAGCCAATCAGTTATGTTTTGAAATAATCATACAGTACAGTATGGTCACAAATTTGCGTATTTAGAGACCTAGAAATAGTGCAGAATCTTACATATTCTTAAAGTGTAATTTTTCAAAATCAATTTTTTTATTTTGATATTTTTTTTTATTTAGATTGTTAGATCATTTGAATTGTTACGTTTCTCAGACATTTTTTTTTTTTTAAATAACGTTATGTCCAAGAATAATAATAATAAAAAAATCCATTAATTATATACCATGGTACTTTTTTGATAGTGAACCTTTACAGTAAGGTTTCATTTGTTAACATTAGTTAACTACATTAGTTAACATGAAATACCAAGTTTTGTCATGAAACTCTATGGCGCAGGCTGATGTGTCCTTAATGCAACCTGATGACGTTTACATCGTTTACTACACAAGCTGACTGGTTCCTGTCGCATCTGCAGCTTGCTGAAATTTTTCTCTGCTCGCTTCAGCACAAGTTTGGTATCGTTGTAAAGCGCAGCATTCCAACTTTGCGAATATTCATACGAATGGCATGAGCCAATGAAATGTGATTTTCAAACTTATGCTGATGTTAACAAAACGATCTTACTCGCGCTGACTGACAAATCCGAAGCATGCGCACAGACTCTCAGACAGCGCGCGATCCTGATATACACATATACACAGAATTACACTATTTCAAAATATCTGTCTTGGCGAGTACAAACCCGATTCCAAAAAAGTTGGGACACTGTACAAATTGTGAATAAAAACAGAATGCAATGATGTGGAAGTTTCAAATTTCAATATTTTATTCAGATCACAACATAGATGACATATCAAATGTTTAAACTGAGAAAATGTATCATTTTAAGGGAACAATAAGTTGATTTTCAATTTCATGGCATCAACACATCTCAAAAAAGTTGGGACAAGGCCATGTTTACCACTGTGTGGCATCCCCTCTTCTTTTTATAACAGTCTGCAAACGTCTGGGGACTGAGGAGACAAGTTGCTCAAGTTTAAGAATAGGAATGTTGTCCCATTCTTGTCTAATACAGGCTTCTAGTTGCTCAACTGTCTTAGGTCTTCTTTGTCGCATCTTCCTCTTTATGATGCGCCAAATGTTTTCTATGGGTGAAAGATCTGGACTGCAGGCTGGCCATTTCAGTACCCGGATCCTTCTTCTACGCAGCCATGATGTAATTGATGCAGTATGTGGTCTGGCATTGTCATGTTGGAAAATGCAAGGTCTTCCCTGAAAGAGACGACGTCTGGATGGGAGCATATGTTGTTCTAGAACTTGGATATACCTTTCAGCATTGATGGTGCCTTTCCAGATGTGTAAGCTGCCCATGCCACACGCACTCATGCAACCCCATACCATCAGAGATGCAGGCTTCTGAACTGAGCGCTGATAACAACTTGGGTTGTTCTTGTCCTCTTTAGTCCGGATGACATGGCGTCCCAGTTTTCCAAAAAGAACTTCAAATTTTGATTCGTCTGACCACAGAACAGTTTTCCACTTTGCCACAGTCCATTTTAAATGAGCCTTGGCCCAGAGAAAACGCTTGCGCTTCTGGATCATGTTTAGATATGGCTTCTTTTTTGACCCATAGAGTTTTAGCCGGCAACGGCAAATGGCACGGTGAATTGTGTTCACCGACAATGTTTTCTGGAAGTATTCCTGAGCCCATGTTGTGATTTCCATTACAGTAGCATTCCTGTATGTGATGCAGTGCCGTCTAAGGGCCCGAAGATCACGGGCATCCAGTATGGTTTTCCGGCCTTGACCCTTACGCACAGAGATTGTTCCAGATTCTCTGAATCTTTGGATGATATTATGCACTGTAGATGATGATAACTTCAAACTCTTTGCAATTTTTCTCTGAGAAACTCTGATATTGCTCCACTATTTTTCGCCGCAGCATTGGGGGAATTGGTGATCCTCTGCCCATCTTGACTTCTGAGAGACACTGCCACTCTGAGAGGCTCTTTTTATACCCAATCATGTTGCCAATTGACCTAATAAGTTGCAAATTGGTCCTCCAGCTGTTCCTTATATGTACATTTAACTTTTCCGGCCTCTTACTGCTACCTGTCCCAACTTTTTTGGAATGTGTAGCTCTCATGAAATCCAAAATGAGCCAATATTTGGCATGACATTTCAAAATGTCTCACTTTCAACATTTGATATGTTATCTATATTCTATTGTGAATAAAATATAAGTTTATGAGATTTGTAAATTATTGCATTCCTTTTTTATTCACAATTTGTACAGTGTCCCAACTTTTTTGGAATCGGGTTTGTATTTACGCAAACATTATCTCTTATATCTTAAGTGAACGTTTGGTTAACTGCTGGGGAAAACATCTGATGTGTAACATTATATTAGATCCGTGCATTACAGTAGGTCTTAATATATAGGCTGTCTGTTTCATTAATGTTAATCAAACAACTGTTTTATTATGGAGAAAAAAAAAGTTGAATATATATTTTTCCTATAGATATTTGGTTTTGACTTGGTGTGTGCCAAATTTGGTGGTATTACCAGGGATTTTAAGGTATGGTTGCAAGGTGAATTTGTTTTGGAACCTTCACTTTGCTGACTCTATTGACTTCAAATAGGAGTAGCTCAGCCATTTTTTGTCTGATACCAACAAATAATTTTTGCCAGCTCAGGTCACGTATGCTATTTGTGCGGCTATGGCAAGCCGTTTTGACTTTTATTCATTCACAGGATTTGAATTCTTGATATCAATAATTCAATTTTCACTAGTTAAAATGCTAATTCTTGATATCAACAATTGACTTTCAACTAGTAAAAACTCTAATTCTTGATATCAGTAATTGTATTTTCACTAGTGCAATGTCACCATAGGCTGCCATTCAAATTCAATTGTTGATATCAGGAATTGAATTCTTGATATTAACAACTGAATTGCTACTAGTAAAAATTTTAATTTTTGATATCAACAATTCAATTGCCACTAGTGACAATGTTAATTTCTGATATCATGAATGTGATTGTTACTAGTAAGAAAGCCATTTTAGATATCTGAAATTATACTGATATCAGGAATTGAATTCTTGATATCAACAATTGAATTCTTGATATCAAAAATTAAATTTGAATGACAGCCTATGGTGACATTTCACTAGTGAAAATACAATTACTGATATCAAGAATTAGAGTTTTTACTAGTTGAAATTCAATTGTTGATATCAAGAAAATAACATTTTATCTAGTGAGAATTGAATTGTTGATATCAACAATTCATATTCTGTGAATGAATGAAAGTCAAAACGGCTTGCCATAGGCGGCAGCAGTATGTCTTACAAGCCACAGCAGCATATACAGTTCCTGTACTTGCTAATCTACAACAACAGAAATAATCAAAAGCAGCAGCAATATCAACAAATACATTAACATTGCCATATCCATTGCCATGGAAAAATCTTCAGAGAGTGGTCACAATAGAATTAGTCTCAGCCTCAGACGTCACGCCCACGGACTGTTGGCTGAACGTGTGATGTATATGGCACATTTTTCAGGAAACACTTCAGGAGTTTCGAAGTCGTCATCTGATTAGTTGAATTCTACAAGATGTCCGTGTTTTTTAACGGTCCGCCTGGAAACAAATGCCGTGATGCCAAACTCCCTCGTGGAAGAAGAACGCCGTTGTGTTTACAACTGTGACAATGAGCGCTTACCAGGATCAACTAAACGCTGGATTTTTAAAAGTATGTGAAGTTCGCGGCTCCATTGTTGCAGTAAACATGCACAACGTTCTTGAAAGAATAATTTATAGATGCACGCTGGTCTGTTATTGCAGGGACATTGACTTTACATTTTCACACCCACAAACATGACGCGGAACAAAACGAACTGGGATTGGTTGCGTTACATGTCAGTCAAACGTCCTCTTGGGCGGTCCTTGGCCAATGAAAGCTGCGATAGACTCCTGCCCTCAGTCTGAAGGTCTGGCTACGCGACGCTACGATAGAACTAATAATTAACAATACTTCTACAGCATTTATTAATCTTAGTTAATGTTAATCCCAGCATTTATTAATGCATTTTTAAGATCAAAAGTTGTATCTGTTAACTTTAGTTAATGCATGAACATGAGCATTTTAATTAACTAACATTAACAAAGGTGAGAAACGCTGTAAGAATATATTGCTCATTTTTAGTTTGTGTTAGTTAATGCATTAACTAATGGTAACAAATTAGATTTTATTGTAAAGTGTTACCCCTTTATAAACTAAAAACCCAGCAGATGCCCAGTGTGTCTTCCCCAACTAAACTCTGTCTTTCAGTAAGCGCTGGTGAAATGTCATGCTTTTTGTCTTGAAGAGGCACCTGTGCCAGTCCGGGCCATGCCAGGAGGCTAGTGGATCTGTTTACCTAAGAAATGTCACTTTAATTAAGAACTGGGAAGGCAGTCAGCTTCTCTCCTGCTTGACTAAAGGCTATAATTGAAGGAAAGTCTAGGAGCCCACCCTGTCCCTCCATTTCTTCTCCTTTGAAGTTCTGCCTTCCTCCTCCACCACATTCATTTCTAATGGATGATCTCTCCATTCATGATCACTATGACAGTCTCCTCTAACGGCCATGTTAATTGCTGTCCCGTTGTCTGAGAAAGTGTCTTTGACAATCAGATTGAAGTCAGTAAATGGATGCTGCTGTAAACCTTCTTAAATGAAGTGCTTTCCAACCACCGTGCCATTTATATGGCTCCTTATTTCAGCCACTGAACAACAGACAGATTTCATCGGTCTGGCATATGAGAATCTCATTGCTGTAATGCCTCAGTGGCTGCTATGCCAGAAACTCTCTGGCCTGTGAACCCCACACACCGGCAGTCATGAGAAACCGGTTTTGCCGACATCAAATGAGACGTGTTCAGGCCTCGCTGCTCACGATGCTGCCCACAGCTGAGACTGAACACATTCTTGTGCATTTGTTTAAGAGTCTACATGGTATGTGCCAAACCAGAGCCTATTCCAACCTGGCTTTTGCCGAGAAACTTCTTGGGAGGGCCCTTTCTCCAGAATGGTATTTTTCCATGGAGAGCTGTACATTAAGAAAATAAATCATTCATTATGTCTCCTAAGCCTGAGGGGAAGTTATAAAGGCAGACTGTTCGTAAAGTACTAAAAGGATTGCTGCTTTGCCGCCCTGACAGGGAAAGATGTGGCCACCAGTGTGGAAGTCTTCTGGCCAGATGGACATTCTGTGGCCAGGCCTCTGGAGCCCAGTGATATGAACAAAGTGATGGAGATCTATTACCCTGAGAATGAGGAGGAGGTGACCCCAACGCTGGAGATCGAGGTGCATACCTGTCATACTCAAGTCAAGTCCCCTTTGTTTATATAGCACTTTATACAATAAAAATAGTTTCAAAACAGCTCTAAAAAGACAATACTAAACAATAATTATTCAGTTGAAATCAGTTCAGTGTTGATTCAGTTTGGTTCAATAACTGTGTAAAATTCATCAATTATGGAGCTCTGGAGAAAACAGTGATGTGTTTTCTTTCTTTCTTTGAAAAGTGTAATTGTTGTATTCAGCAAATGCTCTTTATTTTCACAGTGTGGGCCAGGATTTGAGGTCAACGAAAACGGCCGTTGCACTGGTAAGTTTTTAAACCTTTAACCTCCCATAAGGTCTAAATACCATAATGGATTGCAACAAGGTGACAAAATGAAAGATGGTGGACAAAGCAAGAGTAATGTCAATTACAAAATATATAAATCAGCATGTTAGGATGGTTTATGGAGCATCATGTGACACTGAAGGCTGGAGTAATGGCTGCTGAAAATTCAGATTTGCCATTAAAGGAATAAATGACATTTTAAAATATATTCAAACAGATAACAGTTATTTTACCAGCGTTTTTGATAATTTTCACAAAATTTTCATGGCCCCCAGAATATTTTGTTGTATGAATATCTGAACATGCAATATATCAAAAGAAAGTACAGACCCTCTGCTTAAACAACAACAACAACAAAAACGTTTTATTCTAGCTTCATGCATTCTTTTATCAACACTTGAATATGGGTAAGTTTCATAAAAAAGCAACATTTTAAGCAAAAAGCTGAGAAAATATAGTTTTTTGTCAAGTACTACATCTGGATTGGATTGAGAACGATGATCAGAACATAGATGGAGTAGATCGAGTCCATCAACACCCCCGAAACTTCAAAGTCCTTAACCTTCTCCTGGGTCAACATTTCATTAGGCAGTTTTGATTTATATGATTACATGTGCTATCGCTTGTTTCTGCATCTTCTTCACCTGTGTTTTGATCAGGAGATTCAGTACTCTTTCAGAATATGCATAATTACGCCCCCTACTTTATAACAGTGAAAACACGGAAAGCCTTAAAAACTCGTCTTTGCGTTGTCTCATAAAAGACGAGATAACTCGTCAATAGCAGGGAAAAAGTTAAACTGTAATGATATTTCACAATATTACTGGATTTCTGTATTTTTAATCAAATAAATGCAGCCTTGGTGAGAATAAGAGACTTCTTTCAAAAACACACAAAAAAAGCTAAATTATAGAATTATTTTAAACTTTTGACTTTTGATTGAAGTTTGAAATAATTTTGCTTTTAAAATGTTTTGGAAAATGTTTTTCTCTTGAAAAAATAAAGGCAAAAAAACCCTAAAGTAAATCAAGTTATTGGGTCTTTAGCTTAGCAACATGCTAATGGCAAACTTTATTGAAAATGTGAGTCAGTTCTCCTATGTGATTCACATTTGAATCCCTATTTGTATAATGTGGTGCAGAGTAGTCCAAATCAGTCCCTTGAGTTATGAAGTTCCATTTCAGTTTGGATGTTGCCTTAATGGGAAGCTACCTGTCTAGGCAACAGACAGCAAGACAGCTCAGCAGGTTTTGGAACAGAAGCTATGTCAGTCATCATGAGCTTAAGGTATTATGAGTGACTCCTATACTGATAACTATACTGACACATATAATGATAACCTAAAGCATCCACTTCCACAAACAAATGTGGCTGTCACTCAGAAAACTTTGCAGTGTGTAGATGACCATAGCATCATGTATCAGACCTCATGTTTATTCCACTCCTCTTCACTCCCTAGACCAAGATGAGTGCACACAGTTTCCATCTGTCTGTCCCTCTGAGCGACCAGTCTGCACGAACACCTACGGGAGCTTCAAGTGCCGTGCAAACAAGAGGTGTAACCAGGGATACGAGCCTAATGATGAAGGGACAGCATGTGTAGGTTAGTTGAGACTAAAGCCATGATTAGGGTGGATTGATGCAATAAGAAGCCCTGGAGAAAAGCTGTTTTCTCATATTTTACGTAGGTAGAGTTTCACTTCAGCTTTGGGGCTGGGGGTGTAGTTGAGAAAAATGCTAAAACTAATAATTTAAAATGTATTCTCTAGAGCAGGGGTGTCCAATCCTGCTTCTGGAGGGGCACTGTCCTGCAGAGTTCAGCTCCAAGCCCAATTAAACACACCTGAACCAGCTAATCAAGGTCTTACTTTGCATACTAGAATCTTCCAGACAGGTATGTTGAGGCAAGTTGGAGCTAAAAACTGCAGGACAGTGGCCCTCCAGGACAGAGTTTGGACACCCCTGCTCTAGGTTGTCAGAAAAGATTAAAAAAAAAAAATCACAATAATGTCTCAAACTACTGAGATTTGCAAAGATACCAAAGTCTGCAAGTCATGGATTTCAATATAAACTCAAACATTTTTCACTTCCAAGACCAAATTATGCAAATTAGTTCTCTATCTCTGCATTCTTACTTTACATCAACTATATCTTTCTAGTTCCCCCAATTAATTTTAAGTTTAAAAGTAGGTGTTGTTTATTTTAAACAGTTTTCACTCAGAAATTGCTAGTACATTTCACAAATATTTACAAAGAAACAGCAAGTAACAATGAATTACAATGAATTATAGGGCCCTATTTTAACGATCTAAGTGCATGGTCTAAAGCGCATGGCTCAAGTGCACTTAGGGCGCGTCCGAATCCACTTTTGCTAGTTTAACGACGGGAAAAATCTGGGCTGGGATCTAAAAGGGTTGTCCCTATTCTCTTAATGAGTAATGGGTGTGTTTTGGGTGTAACATGCACTAAACCAATCAGAGTCTCATCTCCCATTCTCTTTAAAAGCCAGTTGCGCTCGCGCCATGGCGGATTCGCTATTTACATGGCAGAATTTGCAGAAAATTTGCGTTGTGGACATATTACTAACACGCTCTTTAAATAACAAAAAAAAAAAATATTGCGCCATTGGCATTAGACCAGTTTTCAGTTGGTCAATGGCGCAGTCTATTTCAGTTGCCTCAAAATAGCAACGTGCCAACAATACGCCTGAACACACCTCATTTTCAGACCAGCACGCCCATGGGCAAACAGATGGGCGCAAATGCATTTGCTATTTAAACAACGTGGCGCTGGGCATGAAAATCATAACTTGCGTTACAGTTAGCGTTGGGCTGAAACTAGCAAAAAACTAGCACTTGCGTCACGCCTGGCGCAGCATTGCGCTGAGTATATGATAGAGCCCATAGACTTTCTCAAGTTTCAGTACTTCAATAGAAATATATCAGGCCTTAATTTCAGTTTTGGTTGTTGCTCTGGTTGGTTGTTTATTTCATTAGTTAGTTAGTTAGTTAGTTAGTTTGCCATGACCATAAGATCTCAATAATGTCTCAAAACTGTGCTCAGATTTGCAAAATCTGCAAGTTGGGAATTTCAATATGAACTCAAAACATTTCTAATTTCTAAGACCAAATGATGCAAATTAATTTTATAACTATATATTCTTACTTTATATTAAATATTGTCTAATATTTTCATTTCACCAAATTCATTTTAAGTTGAAAGTAGTAAATGCCCTGACAAAAAAGGTGTAGGATTTATTTGAAACAGTTTTCACTCAGAAAGTGCTAGTCAATTTTACAAATCATTTTGAAGTAGAAACACTGAGATAATATTTTCTTGTAAAATGTACTTCAACAATCCTTTTGTACAGTGTAGTTTGCTTCTCTTCCCTTTTCTCTGCAGCTCAGGTGGCTTATTTTGGAGGAAACAGGTCCTCAGCCTCCAAACTCTTCAAGTCCTGTCTTTGGCCTCTCATACTAACTCTCCTCGCTATCTTTACTGCTTGCTTTGGGGCATAAAAGGCAGTGCCTCCCCTCTCCTGACATCTCTGCCACCCTGCTTGGTCTCTGATTCTCTGCTTTCTTTTCGTTTTCGCACTGAGGTGTTTGGGCGTCAGCTGTAAAATGAACTCTCCATGGACCTGTCGCTCCTGCAATGTCGTCACTAACAGACCTGTATAAATAATGCTTTGCTTTCCAGTTGGGAACCACAAAAGATCCCTGTTTTTAGGACAGAACAAACATTCTCACTCCATCTAGATTGAGGGGAACTCAGTGACCTTCATGTTCGTCAACTGTGATGTGTGATAAGACTGTAATTGTAGTGATCTTTATAAAAGGCCATGTCCCAGCGTGTTACAGGCACATAAACAGGCGATGATGAGTTCTAGCGCGTAAAGTCTCATATGGGCAGCAGCGTGTTAGCAGGTTTTTCAGGAGAGCATATGCCCGGCCATCTGTTTCACGCAAGGTTACATTCCTTGTGCTCTAAATAAAACATTCACATGAGATTTGTACTTTACACTTTTGACCCTCACCAGTACTCACGACTGCCCTCGGGATTGGTGCATGTTTTTGGCATGGATGAGTGTCACAAAACACAGTTTCATTTAGCAAAATGTTGTTCAGATTTATGCACATGGGATTTCACAGCAGTCTAGCTGCAAAAACATAGACCCATGTGATGAGGTAAAAGGCTTTTATTATTTTTTAGCGTACTGTCATAGACTTTGTCATGTTCCAGTACACTCTTAAAAATAAAGGCTCCAAAAGGTTTTTTTCTCTTTTTTTTCTTTTTCTTTTAGCAATGCCGTAGAAGAACCATTTTCAGTGAACAGTTTTAGTGAACAGTTCTTAAAAGAACCATTATTTTCTAAATGTGAAGAAGATTTTAATAATCTAAAGAATCTTTTTCTACTTTAACGAACCTTTTGTGAAATGGAAAGATTCCATGGATTTTAAAGGTTCTTCATGGAAATTTCGATGCCAATAAAAAAACCCTTTATTTTTAAGAGTGTACTACAGTATGTCCAAGAGTCTTGGTTGTGGCTTTTTTATTTGATTTTATTTTATTTTTTTGCCATTACCATGGCCAAAATAATTTTTAGTTTTATTATTATTAGTTTTCTGTGGGAAATAGGTGGAAATTTAAAGGAATAGTTCACAAACATGAAAATTGTCATTACTCTACATCATTTTTTTTTTCTGTACATGGAAAAGAATCTTCACACAGCGTTAGTCTTTCATACATTGACATAGTGACTATGTCCAGAAAGCTCAAAAAGGACCCCAAAACCCATAAAAGCACCATAAAAACAGTCTGCTTGTGTATAGTCCATACAGTCTTCCTAGGCCATAATAATTTTATCTGAAGAACAGACCAAAGTTTAGGTCATTATTCAATGAAAATATGTCTGTTTCTCACACAGAGCTAGTGAACGGCTTAAGAAGTCTGCAAAGATAGTACAAAAGTCATATGGACCACCTTTATGGTGTTTTGTTTCAAGTAAATATATGACAGAATTTTATTTTTAGATGACCTTTAGGTCATTATTCTCTGGTAATGGTTTTGAATTTCCCCTTTTAATAAACCAGTAGTCTCAGTAGTAAATGCACCACTATGTATTGTAGACACTTATTATTTTATTTATTTTTGTATAAATTGATTTCATTTTGCCTTTTCAACCCTAGTTATTGGGAATATTACAGATTGCTATGCAGAAGATTCACCAAAGGTTAATGAACCGTGTGTGGTTCATTGAAAAAGCATTTTAAAATGAACAGCGAGCTCCGTTTGCATAGCCGTTAGCTTTGGATGTAAATATTGTTATTTCCTACAGAATGTCCTTTACTGAAATGAAACTTCCTAGACAGGATCGTCGATTTCAGCGCATCCCTGTTGTTACAGAGTTCAGAATCCACATTCGTTGCATTTTTTAAACATTGTGTGCTGTCATAACTGGACTTAATGCTTTTGAACAGCTGCCCCAATAACATTTGATAAGAATCCACTGTGGTCTGTGATGGAGGTGTTAAATAACTTCTGAACTGACTCATAATGTGTGCATTGGCTAAAGATCCTTCATTCTCTGGGGGAGAATATATTCTCTTTATTTTATTACACTGTTTTAATGTTCCTTGTCGAGACTCAGGCGGAACATGGAGAGAATGTCAGATCTCACATGAGCTGACAGATGCCACCTATAATTATTATTAAAATAATTATGATATGTTGTTACAGGGCAGATGAAATCAAGCTTACCTCAGTGTCATGGTTACAAGGAAAGTCACAGTGTATCTCCAAAAAATGCATGTCATGTTAATGGGATATGTGAGACTATGATCGGCCTTCATATTTTCTGCCATAGCAATTTCTGTTGAAAATACCAGCATTCATTTCTATGCTAGCATAACCAGCATGGTTTTCCTGTAAAAAAAAAAGACTGGTTAAGCTAGTTAAGAAGAAGCCTGGTGGACAGACCAGCATGCAGAACACAGCATACACTGGTGTTGTCAACAGGGATGGCAAAGTACTGAATGACCGATCAGATTATATGATGAGCTGCACCTGATGATGATGTCATCTCTACTGTTATGAAAAAATGGTTTATTTGGAAATAGCACAGAAGTCTGTTACTTTCAGAGAAGAGATGGCAATGTTGACTTAAAAACAGGTTTGATCCAGTCTTTTGGTATTTGAATGAATAGTTGCTCCTTTCTTTTGCAAAATTCACTATAATTTGGGATCCACGTGTAAAATAAAGTCAAGATCTTTTTCTGTCTTGGTGTTTGTCTTGGTTTTTGTCGCAGCAATGTTCAACATCCACGAGCCTCCCAGAATAACTGTAGAAGCCTGTTTCCACCTTAAAATAAAAAAATACAATAACTTTCATTAAGAATACTAAATAACATTACTACATTAAATATTTAGTGGCTTATTAGTTAGAAAGTTCAAAATTACTTACTAGTTGAAAATGAAAATTGTATATAGTCAAATCGATTAATTGCACCTAGCATAAAAGTTTGTTTATATAATGTGTGTGTGTGTGTATATATATATATATATGTGTGTGTGTGCTACTTCTGTGCTATAAGAATGCATTCATTTGATCAAAAGTTACGGTTAAAGACTTATATTGATACAGAAATGTCTTCTACAAAAATTAACTTTCTATTTCCAGATTTTTATTTATTTTTTTATTTTTTTTTACCACATTTCCATAAAAAATATTAAGCAGCACAACACAACTGCTTTCAACACTGATGATAAGAAGAAATGTTTCTTGAGAACCAACTTATTAGAATGATTTCTGAAGGATCATTTGACACTGATGATGGGAAAAATGACTTCTGAAAATTCAGCTTTATATCATAGGAATAAATTACATTTTAAATTTTATTTAAAGGGGTGGTTGATCAGCTTTTTTTGAAGGCTTGATTGTGTTTATGGGGTGCACTGTTACATGGGTTCATGCTTCGTTTAAAAAAAAAAAACGACATTATTTTTCACATATTTTATCTTTATTCTACACCGCTGTGTCCCTTCTCGTAAAAACGGTCTGTTGAGTTTCTGGTTCTATGAAGCCCCTCCCTCAGAAATACGCAATGGGCTCAGATTGGTTAGCTGGCCCATTGAGTTGTGATTCGCTAACCGCCTAGTGCACATTGTCCGGAAATGTCACACCCCTTATCATTATGGTTAGTTGCATATGCTCAGGTGTACTGTAATAAACAATGGCGTCAGTATTGCCTTATCAATTTGAGCCCGAATCAGACCCAGAGAATATTAGTGAAGAGGATTGATCAGAACCTGCGCAAGAACAGCTGTTACATGACGTTTCAGAATGGTATGTTTTTTTATTTGTAGTTGTCTCATACTTTGTAGATACGCTGTTATTTGTAAATGCTACTGCTGTTTATTAGTATAGCAGAATACATGATTGCCTTGTAGCGTTTTTTTTTTTCATATAATCGTTCTAACAAATGATACTACAGTTCTTGAAGGGATTGTTTGATTACAGACTGTATAGCACCGTTAGTTTTGTCTTTATACAACGAGTGTAGCCAAATATCTGTCGCCAGAACGATGAGACCATTATGAAGACTAATCATGGATTTATTACAGTGGCCATATCAAACACAGAACCATGTTTAGCGTGCCTGCATTTACACTGATCACTTAAACGCCAACTAACACCAACATCTGAAGTTCGTAGGTTTGTAGGTGTTTGTCGGATAAGATTGAATTAGCAATTAGGTAACTGGCTAGTGGAACCAAACAGCGTTTCCCTTTGTTTACGTCCTTGCTACAGCATAAAAATAACGATAGAAACTATTCATGGAAAACACATCAACAAAGAATAAAACAATCTTACAGGTTGTGGCCCATAAACAACAGCTTCTGCTTTTAAAGCGGGAACTGCTGTCCTCCGTAAAATGTGCAGCACAGAGAGCTTTATTTGGATTATAATGTTCAGGAAGGTTCAGCGTTTCGACGGCATGGCAACAACACTATTAACTCTTCCTCTTCTCAACATGGCCTTTGTTGTGTGTTCCCGGGGGCAGGGTTTATGTAAATTTTAGGGTTAGTGATGTCACTAACCCACGAGAAGCTCGTAGTCCCTACCGGCCGTTTGTTGTAGTCCTTAGAAAGCAATTTCTTTAAAAGAAAATATCTGCCTTTTCTTTGAACTTTGAGCGTCATAACTTTGCAGATGTTGTTATGCTCAAACAGCAACATTACACACTAATTAAAGTTAAAAAAGTGAAATCATAATCAACCACCCCTTTAAATAGAAAATAGTTAATTTAACTAGGAATAATATGTCACAATATTCATTTTTTTACTGTATTTTTGCTCAAATAAATGCAGCCTTGGTGAGCATAAAAGACTTCTTTCAACAAAAAAAAAAAAAAAAAAAAAAAAAATTCATCCCCAAACTTTTAAACTTTGGTATTAATCCTAACTACAAACCCCATGAAGTGCCTTCAGGGACTTCTGGTTGAAGCTATATTTGTAATGATTCTCACAAAACCATCCCTTTTAAAGCGATAGTTAACCAAAAAATTAACATTTTGTCATCACTTATACTCACCCTCAAGTTGTTCCAAACCTGTATGAATTTCTTTCTTCTGTTGAGCACAAAAGAAGATATTTCAAAGAATGTTGGTAACCAGACAGTTGAAAGCACCCATTGACTTCCATAGTGGGAAAAAAAAATACTATGGAAATCAATGGGTGCCACTTTTAACTCACAGGTTTGGAACAACATGAGGGTGAGTAAATGATGACAAAATTAAAATTTGTGGTTTAAAATTGGGTGAACTATCCCTTTAAAAAAAATAAATATATACATTCATGAACCGAGTGGTTTGAATGTTTATTCAGTGCCTCATCATCTCCAAAGCAAACACAAACTTCAGCAGGTGTATGGAGGGGTCACTTTGAAGGTCTGTGTCTCAGACAGCGCTGGGTACGTTGGGTTACCCGAGGCTGTTACAGCTCTCTTTCTTGTAGGGGCTCACTCATGTTTTCAGGACATATTTCAGATTTTCAGACCCCAAGTTAGCCCAAGAGATAAATACTGTAGATGAAGAAAAAATAATTTAAAAAACTGGAGCAAGATCAACTCTCGGGATGGGAAAGCAAACAGTCCTAGTCTGTCGAGATCACGGTGTGTTTGTTGTCTTTGAATGCAACGTTAGATTCCAAAGGCTGGGTCTGGGTTTAAAAGGGTGAAGGGTATTGCGGACGGCACTGGGTCATTAGTCTCATGGTTCAGTACTAGCGGAACTTAGTGCTCACACCACTGACATACCTGTTTACCCAGGTGCTCTCCTCTGGCCATTACTGGGCGACCAGCCAGCAAGGTAGATGAGAAACGTAGTACCAGACACTACGCTGAAAGACATCTCACTCAGGTCAGCTTCTCATCGGGATGATTTTTATGTCTTTTCTATTTATTAAAGGTACTAGCCATGGTTTCTTGAGAAGTGAGAATGACCCTTTACCATGAATACATCTCTGTTTGACCTGGTTTTAAGCCAGTTGTGAAAAAGTAGGGTTCTGTGAGACTAGTGAAAGTGAGTCATCTTCAACTGAATGGGTATAAAACAAGCTGTTAGAGAGTACTAACTCTATATATTCATGTACAGCTATGTTATGATTTTAAATGTTTAAAAGCACATATGGGTGTGCTTTTTGAGTGTCCACATACTTTTGTCCATATACTATATACAGCTCTGGAAAAAATTAAGAGACCACTCAACATTAAGAAATCAATGTTAAGTGGTCTGTTAATTTTTTAGAGAGCTGTATTTGATGGCTTTGGCCAGTTCTTCGGTTCTCTCTTGCTGTTCTCTCCTGCTTCAATACTGTGCTGCTCTGATAAACTATTGAAGGGCTTGAAAAAGAGCAGAGCACTTAGATGTTGAAGAGAATGGGATTCAGATTGGTGCTGATAGCTTGTATTCTAGATGTAGGAATGCTGTAGCTCAGTTTGGGAGGTCTGAACATCACTGACTGCCATTGTTTGCTGCCATTGGCATTCCTCACATAGCAAATAGGCCAAACCAAAATGGCTCCTTCTCATAAATGAAGCACTTGAGGACACTTGGCTATGATGGATTAAAGAATTAAAACTTCTGGACTTTTTCTTCTGATCTCGGTTGATTTGTTTGGGCATTTATGAAATTAAATAAGTTCTGAACACGAATAGTTTTGGTCAGCTTTCAGGTAATTCTCTTGCTTGATGTTTTTGGATATTAATAATTAATATTTTTTTAAACATTTTTGGCCGATATATTATACCATTTTACACTAGTTAACATGAACATTTTGTGCAGTGTTTTTCAGTCTTAGTGTGTAGGTGAAGGATTATTTTTGAATGCCAATGAGTCATTGAACATACCAACATCTTCCTTAGGCCACCAAAAAAAAGCTCCTAAAGGGACATGGACAAAAAAATATATATATTTCAATGTTTTTGCATTCTCTCGCAAAGGTTTTGAATTCCCCAGAGAAACATTGTGTTCGCTCTCAAAGAACTTAACTCTTTTCCCACCAGCGATTTTTTTTTTTTTAAGTTTCCAGGCACCGCCAGTGTTTTTGATATTTTTTTTAGAAAAAATTCATGGCCTCCAGAATATTTTGTTGTATGAATATCTGAATATCAGCTTCATGCATTTGTTTTTTTTTTTTGTTTTTTTTTTATCAACACTTGAATGTGGGTAAGTTTCATAAAAGCATTATGCAATGCTTTTATCGCTTGCTTCTGCTCCTTTTTTGCCTGTGTTTTGATCCAGGGATTATATACTCTTCCAGAAGATGCATAATAGTACTCCCTACCGTATAACAGTGAAAAACGCGGAAAGCCAGTGTGGTGAGAAAGCGAGTCCCCCCAGGAATCAGGTCTCCTTTAGGACCCCGAGTGATCCCATTGGTTCAATGGACTTTTAATGGGTAGTATTTTTAGCGCCTGATTACAATTCCTACAAAATGTGTTACAATGACCATTAATGTCTTTTAAATTACATGGTTCATGTACTAGCATATAACTGAAGCTAGGTTGTGAAATTAAGCATTTCTCGTTATTACTGTTTTTTAGTTAGCAGCATACATCTAGCATAGCATACATCTACCCGATTAGCCTGCTAGCTTAGCTTATATTATATTAGGTATATTTTTTGCTTCCAATATAGTTCCCAATTACATGTTTCAAATTAATGATGTTTGTGTGTACTTAGCATGACAATTAATTTATTATAATATTATTATAGCCTATACTGTACCACATTACTATTATTGTGTGAAATTAATATTAAATTACTTTTACAGAACATAGTATGTTGCAACAATCCTTATCCTTATAAAAAATACATTGTTAGGCATGTGTTTCCAGTTTGTTTTATTATGCAATACATAGGCATTCATTTTATATTTCAAGCATGTTGTTTGTGCACTTAATGTAATAAACATCACACAATAGTTAAATAGGTTATAATTAGTCAAGACATTGCGATAACAACTTTTGATCAGGCATTACTGCCTGGGTCCTAAAGGAGACCCAATTCCTGGGGGGGACTCGATTTCTCATGACACTGGAAAATTCCGTCAATGGCGGGGAAAGAGTTAAAAGATTTGCGAGCGAATGCAAAGTTTACCAGCTCCGTAGACCATCGCTAAATATATCTGACAACAAAGCTTATTGCAACAGCACATATTTAGATTCAGCGTACACTAGATGTTACATCTTACAACAGACACCACACATTCAGTGCTAGTCTTTGAGGCTGAACAGCATTAGCCAAAGCCAACAAGGCCGGCTTTTAAAAGGAGAGATCCAAATGTAGTCAAACCATAATATTTGCAGACACTAAATCCAGCCAGAAATTAAAGAGAAACGTCATGAAGACTATATTGAGTTCATCCTGTGTTATGAAAGCTCTGCAGGCTGAGTATTTAAATAATAAATTAAATGTGCCATGAAGATTGAAAGGATCATGTTCACAATTAAACTGCCATGTAACAATCAGAAGCATGAAGAATTGGAGTTTTCCCTCTATTAAGATCTCATTCACACTGTGTACTGTGATGTGATCACAGTAGATGTGATCGGATCGCAATCGGCCACATGAAAAGCCATGGGAAAATGACATATTGAGGTCAGATCACTGTATTCGAAGATGGCGTAAATGCAAATGCTTATAGTGTTGAGCAGCAAATAATTGTCATTTTTTAAAAATATTTAATGTATATAAATATAAAAAAAATGCATAATGGATATTTATGCAAATATTTCTAGAAATCTATAAAAAATAAAAACTATTTCTAAATGTATAATAATATTTATAAATAATACATTATTGTTAATAATAAAATAGTTCAGAAAGTTTTAAGATTTAAAGAACCAAAATCATAGAAAAGTCAGTTGTTCAGTTATAAGTCAGTTATAATATTATAACACTGTATTTTTAAAGGGATCGTTTTTGGGCGATCTATCCCTTTAATGTGACATTGATATCAAAGGATGAGCGAATGCTTGATCTTAATGAATTCAGTCATAAAGGTTTTGTTCATTTAGGCATAAATTAGATTTTAGATATCTTATACTGGAAAACAATGACAACAGAAAAGTGCACCTCACTGGCTCATCTATCTGTGTTCCTGTCAGAAACTGAAATATTTTTAAAAGATCATTTCCCGGTAGTTTCAAAATGATTGTCACTTTATTTAAAGCAATCTTACAAGACTGTATAACAAAATCTGATCTATTTAGCATATATGATGACGTCTGCTTCTCAGACAACAATATTTCTTTCAGCCTTTGCCTGCTTTAGTCCTTCTATTTCATTACTCTTTTTGTTTTTAAAAGTCCAGAACGCAAAGCTGGCCTGTGTTCTAACGCTGGAGTGATTTTAATTTTCCCCTTGGTTGACAAAGAGGATGACGTTTGCTCTTTAAATGTGAAATCAACTGCATTTCAATAACTCTCTCATCTGCTGACCCTGACCTGCGTGTTTACTGCTGTGAGGAATATAAGTAAATACATGGGAAAACTCTTGCTCATACTGGTCTTGAATTCATTATACTGTAGCTGCTTAGTTTGTTGTCTTTTATCATTGTCCAAAACAATATGACTGTAGGGTTTAGAGTAACCTTTCTTTAAATGACCATGCTACCAGTTTTTCCCTGGAGATGTTGCAGTAATAACAAAAATGTATGAATGTGCACAGCAGAATTTGCACAGTGAACTAATTTTATGGTGATTTTTTTTAAGGCAGCGGCTATTTACACTATGTGCAAATAGCGATAGATGCTATTTACACCAAGTGTAAAAAGCAATTAGATTATATTTACATTAAGTGAAAATAACATATTTTCTTAGCGATAGATGATATTTACACTAAGTGCAAATAGCTGTAGAAGTGAAATAGCATACTAAGGAAAAATAGTGATATATTCTATTTACACCGTGTAAAAGTAGCAGTTCTTTGCAATATGTGTAAATAGTAGCCTAATTAGATGCTTTTTATACTTTATTTTGACAGATACATACTATTTGCATCTTAGTATTGTTGTACATTAACAGGATGCAATAATAACAGTGTAAATGATTATATTTATTAAAAATATTAAATCAATGTGTAACGACTGAGACAAATCAGACACAATTATTTATTCATTATATTTAATGAATAATCCAGCAAATTTATTCTCCCAACAAAGTTTGGTGAAACCATCCCCCAAAACTACAACCAACATCCCTAGTGCAGCTAACACCGGGCCTCGGGTTACAGGACACATGGGAACTGATAAGGTTTTGCGACCAGAAAGAATTTGCAGAGAGAGAGAGCTGTGACTCCCACTCAATTCTTTTTACAGATAAACCATCTTAAACTCATACAGTGGTGGTCAGAATTATTGGCACCCCTGGTAAATATGATCAAATATGGCTGTAAAAATAAATCTGCATTGGTTATCCTTTTGATCTTTTATTCAAAAAATTCACAAAAATCTAAACTTTCATTGAAGTAAAAGAATTGAAAGTGGGGGGTAAATCACATTATGAAATAAATGCTTTTCTCCAAAACACGTTGGCCACAATTATTGGCACCCTTTTATTAAATACTTTTTGCAACCTCCTTTTGCCAAGATAACAGCTCTGAGTCTTCTTCTATAACGCCTGATGAGTTTGGGGAACACCTGACAAGAGATCAGAGACCATTCCTCCATACAGAATCTCACCAGATCCTTCAGATTCCCAGATCCATGTTGGTGCTTCTTCTCTTCAGTTCACCCCACTCATTTTCTATAGGGTTCAGGTCAGGGGACTGGGATGGTCATGGCAGAAGCTTCATTTTGTGTTTAGTGACACATTTGTGTGTTGATTTTGATGTTTGTTTTGGTTGTCCTGATGGAAGATCCAACCACGGCCCATTATAAGATTTCTAGCAGAGGCCGTCAGGTTTTGATTTTTTATCTGTTGGTATTTGCTAGAATCCATTATACCATGTATCTGAACAAGATGTCCAGGACCTCCAGCAAAAAAATAGGCCCACAACATTAAAGATCCAGCGGTATTTTTAACCGTGGGCATGGGGTATTTTTTATCCCCGTTTGCACCAAACCCATCTGGTGGATTTGCTGCCAAAAAGCTCTTTTTATAGTTTCATCTGACTACAGAACCAGGTCCCTTTTGAATATCCAGTCGTGTCTGACAACTGAATATACTGGAGTTTGTTTCTGGATGAGCAAGAAGGATTTTTTTTGAATCCCTCCCAAACAACATGAGGTGATGTAGGGGTTGTTTGATATTTTTTTTTAGGCTTTCTGACCCCAAGACTCAACTAATCTCTGCAATTCTCCATCTGTGATCCTTGGAGAGACTTTGGCCACTCAAACTCTCCTCCTCGCCGTGCATTAAGACAATATAGACGCACGTCCTCTTTTAGGCAGATTCGTAACATCTTTAGTTGATTGGAACTTCTTAAATATTGCCCTGATGGTGGAAATGGGAATTTTCAATGCTTTAGCTAATTTCCTACAGCCACTTTCTATTTTGTGAAGCTCAACAATCTTTTGCTGCACATCAGAACTATATTCTTTGGCTTTACTCATTGTGATGAATGATTAAGGGATTTTGGCCTTTGTGTTTCCTCATATTTATACTCCTGTGGAACAAGACATCATCGCTGGACAATTTCATGTTCCTAGTCACCCTGGTGTGCTATAAAATGTAAATAATAATGGGAATATATTACTCAGAGATATTTTACTCATAAAAAATTCTAGGGGTGCCAATAATTGTGGCCAATGTGTTTTGGAGAAAAGCATTTATTTCATAATGTGATTTACCCCCCACTTTCAATTCTTTTACTTCAATGAAAGGTTAGATTTTTGTGAATTTTTTGAATAAAAGATCGAAAGGATAAACAATGCAGATTTATTTTTTACAGCCATATTTGATCATATTTACCAGGGGTGGCAATAATTCTGACCACCACTGTATAGCCTATATATGACCAACTGAGAAATATATAAACATATATCCATCTCATGATTTGTCTTTATAGGGCATTAGCATTATAATCTCCGTTGGATTTATGTTTCAGAATTGCATACTATGGTTCAACGAAAATCATGTGTATGGCATGTTTGGTGTCTATGAAGTTGTAATTTAAAGATCTGAATGATTGTGTATATGATATGTCGATACCTGTGCAACATATTAGTATTACAAAAATCTTTAATAGTTCCTTCATCAGCAACCAATCTGCAAACGATCTGCTTGAGACAAAGGATCGTAAAACTTTCCCTCCGAAAGCCTGAATACGATTGGCTCAGTGACCTACAAGGCGGGATTTCTCCCAGAAGCTTAAAGAGAGACGCAAAGATCCGCTCTCTCTCTCTTCTCCCTCACGCCTACGACTGACACGCTGTGTCTTCGGGCTTTCGCCCGGCACGGCGGGCCTACACGCACATCAAGCCATGTGCGTGTGTGGGACAGGAAACCCGATGCCAGCACATGGCCGGTGGGCCAGCAGGCCCAACACCTCAAGCCATGTGCAACTTCCTCAACCTCGACGGAGTCGAAATAACCATGCAAGCTCATCATTTCTTCTTCAGTCGATGCAGAAGAAATCGATTGCCACGTCAATGCCATCGGACCGAACTATCAAAACTTTATCCTGCGATTTCACCTCGGACGGTCTTCTATGGCTCAGGCTAAATGCAAGTAACGTACGATTAAAAATCGCTGTGTAGTTAGTAAAACTGTAAACCCCTTTGTTCAGACAAAGGAGCTTATCAATGATGGTTTCTCCCAGGTGTTTCCATAAGTTTCATCCATCTGTCTAACCCGGTTTTTCAACCACTTTAACTTTGCCTCTTACCATGTATGCGTGATGTGTATGTATGTTTTATGTTAGTTTAGTCTAGTCCGTTATTTAGTCAATAACATTTGTGCACAATATATGTTTGGTTCTGACTCCCTGCCTGCAAACAAATTGTCACTTAAATGATCGATCTTATGCGCTCTAAGCGCTTATGTAAATACAAAGGAAGAATTATTTTTCTGTGGCCATGAAAAATATCCTTTTATTAGAATTAATTAATAATCAATACTGAGCGTTCACAGGATGAACTGATTGATTGATTGTAATGTTAATGTAGCTATATCAAGTTAATCTCATTAACTGATTCAAATATTCATAATTGATCATAATGAATAATCATAATGAGTTATGAATAATTATTAATATTTCCCCTCTGAGCTAATTACATTTGGTGGACATCATTTTAAACAATTGTTTGCAGACGGATCCAGTAATCAATCATGTGTTCCATAAACTTTATTAACATCATAAATGCACGTACAAGTTTCTGATAAAATCAGCAAAACTATAGCTTAAGTGCGCCTTCCTTCGAACGGCAGAAAGTTTCTCAATGCTAGAATGCATGTTTAAATCGTACGATAAGAAACTAACCTGAAATTATCTAAGAAATCATAATTTCAGTCGTTAAACGAGCGTAAGCCTTTTCCTGACGAAGAAATCTCAGATTAGCAGCGCGTATAAACGGTACCAGAATAAAATGATTCTGGTCACCCTGATCCTGGGTGAAGAAAACACCAATTTCAGCTTTAAATGCATAAGTCTTTTCCTGACGAAGAAATCTCAGATTAGCAGCATGAATTAACCTGCGTGACGAATAAATCTCACTACAGTGTTTGTAATGGTGACTGAGCGATGCTCCTCAGTCACTGATCAAGGCCTTATTATTATTATTCGTTACATCATCGTATTCATATTGATGCGTCAAACTGCTCATATGAAACAATCGCGTCGAATTAGTGGTGTAAATTCTAGCTAACTAGTAATTCACCATTGTCTGTGAAGTGATGTGCCGTTTTGATTTGCGAGTCATGACTGACCATGCTAGAGTTCTCAGTGCGTGCCCTCGGCCCGGCTCGAACGTCTGCTCCTTCGAGTTGTGTTGTGGGCTGGCACTGGTCTCTTGGCAACGCATGACAACAGAACGTGTGAGCAGACACTTCTGATAATCTGATAGCAGCACTGCTTGTAGCCAAAGCTAGCTCTTAAGCAAACATACACGTATAAGTTAAAGCCCTTTACCTCAACTAAAGCTGTTAGCACCCTGCTAACACCTAGACATGTTTGAGCGTAGAGTGTAACATTCGAACCAAAGACTCTACAGACTTTGGGACCCTTTAGACTAAGGGACTTTGATTTGAACCACTGATGAGGGATCCGAAGCTTTGTGAAGCTCTGAATCAAATGAATCCATTGCGTCACAAATGATTCACTGATTTGAACCGCTCAAAGCGCCACAAGCCGGTGACCCCTGCTGGTCAGAGCAGGAAGCGCAGCGAAAACTTAATGAAACATCTTTAACAAACCATTCACAAATATTTTGTTGAAGGTGTAATCAATTAAAGACAATCAATAAACCATCTAAACATGAGGTTTCTTATAAGGCGTGATATTTCAGTAAACTGTAGGGCTCATTTTGTGAAAGCTGGGCTAACCAGACAAGTAAGAGAATGTTAAATATGCCTCTTCCCTTTATCAATCAAAGGCATCATCAAATGTGTCTAGATTTATAATTGATACAAGTTCATATACAAATTATATATAGACATTGGTTCACCAGTTCAGGTGAGCTCACATCAGCACCGCCACAAGAGCAGAGCAAAACTCCGATCCTTCAGACTTCTCGTGACTGAGAGGCTAACAACCACCTGCTGCCCTCCTGCCACCAGCACTAGGTCAGTCTAAAACCCTCTTCAGGCCACACAGACCCTTAACCACTTCCTGAAACCATAAGCAGACACCTGCCCCACACAAACTGACTTCAGGATGACAGGTGACACACTGTCAGGGCACCTGCTGCCTCGACATCTGCTGCACAAGCTCAGAGACCCGAACTTGGCTACTGCCTACATTATCCACCATGGAACGACCATCACTCCAGGGGACACAGACAAGGACACAGGACACATGGGAACTGATAAGGTTTTGCGACCAGAAAGAATTTGCAGAGAGAGAGCTGTGACTCCCATTCAATTCTTTTTACAAATAAACCAAACTCATATAGCCTATATATGACCACTTGAAAAATATATAAACATATATCCATCTCATGATTTGTCTTTATAGGGTTTGGTCTATGTATTAATTCAAACTCCGTTGGATTTATGTTTCAGAATTGCATACTATGGTTAACGAAAATCATGTGTATGGCAGCCCGATGCCATGTGCAACTTCCTCTACCTCAACGGAGTTGAAATAACCATGCAAGCTCATCATTTCTTCTTCAGTCGATGCAGAAGAAATCGATTGCCACGTCAATGCCATCGGACCGAACTATGAAAACTTTCTCCTGCGATTTCACCTCGGACAGTCTTCTACGGCTCAGGCTAAATGCAAGTAACGTACGATTACAAATCGCTGTGTAGTTAGTAAAACTGTAAACCCCTTTGTTCAGACAAAGGAGCTTATCAATGATGGTTTCTCCCAGGTGTTTCCATAAGTTTCATCCATCTGTCTAACCCGGTTTTTCAACCACTTTAACTTTGCCTCTTACCATGTATGCGTGATGTGTATGTATGTTTTATGTTAGTTTAGTCTAGTCCGTGATTTAGTTAATAAAATTTGTGCACAATATATGTTTGGTTCTGACTCCCTGCCTGCAAACAAATTGTCACTTAAATGATCGATCTTGTTATGCGCTCTAAGCGCTTATGTAAATACAAAGGAAGAATTATTTTTCTGTGGCCATGAAAAATATCCTTTTCTTAGAATTAATTAATAATCAATACTGAGCATTCACAGGATGAACTGATTGATTGATTGTAATGTTAATGTAGCTACATCAAGTTAATCTCATTAACTGATTAAAATATTCATAATTGATCATAATGAATAATCATAATGAGTTATGAATAATTATTAATATTAATATTATTAATATTAATTTTCGCCACTAGAGGTCGCTTATTCAAAACAAAGGTGTAGCTTGATGACGCCTTGATTTCACGGAATCATGGGAGTTGTTGTCTTTACTTCTACAGCCGGTGGAAAAGAATCCGCGTGGTTACAAAAATCTGTTCTGTTACAAAAAATACTCTTCTGATGACAAAGTTCGCATTATGCGCAATGTACGTTGACCCTTGCGTACACGTAAAAAGTGAAGTATACTTTGGCCTTTAACGTTACTGTAGTATGAAGCAGGGTGGAGAAGAACGAGGCTGCTGGAGCGATTGCTAATGAGAGCCAAGCATGACACATGGCTTGAGAGCAGTGGAGCTTTTATTATGCCGCCGGCGACAGCTTCCTCTTCTTCTGGATACAGCATATGTGCGGTATAACAGCGCTGTTTTATCATATTAGATACATTTGAGTGTGTAGAAAGTTATGTTATAATGCTACTCTGTGCGTTCACTCCACGGCTGCTATGAGACACTTGTTGCACACTGCAGTAAGCTAGATCGATATTAGGCATGGTAAAACATGGTACTCGTGGTAAATCAAGAAAACAAGATTTAAACAATAAGACTAACTGTGTTGAGCTATATAACAATGATTCGTTTTCTGTTGATGAATGTATCCAAACAGTTGCTCACCTGTCTAATAAAACACATAATATATTAAAGCGTCTTTGGTGTTTCCATGGTTTCTACAAAATAAAACCAGAAATCAAGGGTAACGTGGGTATGATGTCATTGATAGGCGATACACGGACACAAGTACACAAGTCAACAAAATATATAACATTATTCTAGTGGTTTTTGGATATTTTAATCCAAAAATCTTACATATTGTGCCTTTAAAAGGTGCAGTAAGTGATTTCTGAGAAACGCTGTTCAATGTGGATCAGACCGAGCAGCACAACACACTTTTAGCCAATCAGCAGTAGGGGGCGTGTCCACTCATGATGGGGGAGGAGAGAGTGAGCAAGAGGGAGATTTGAAGAAAGACTGAAAGAGAGATGGCTGAGAGACATTACAAAAGAGAAAAGGTCTGAGGAATATCACTGGAAAAAGGACTATGATCAGGCAAGAGCTTTAGGACCCACGTTAATATTAGAAAAGCTTTCCAACGCTGAAGAAGGGGAGGCCTGAGGCTGCGTTGATTCTGCTCCATATGTGAGTAACATTGGGTTTGCTATGTTTTACAGAACCAAGCTATTGTTTTAATGTTTTGAGTGTCATTGTTTGTCTGGAGCTGGTGTGCTGCTGGTGACTAACAAAGAACTCTTGCTTGTATATACTCTTGTGTACTGTATGTTCATTTCTTTTTCTTCCTTGTCGTTCGTTCGCCAACATTGCTTCATTTTTCATGACGCATTATTTTGCTTGGCTTCAGCTATGATAAAGAGACTGCGTGTTTGTGCATTTTGGGGGTGGAGCAATAAAAGGAGGGGTGTGTTTGTTTGGGTTACTTTCAAATATCAACAGTGTTTCTCAGAAATCGCTTACTGCACCTTTAAATGCAACATGTTTAAATTTTGTACTGGATGTGTTACACTGTTTCACCATAAAAGCTGTTAGAATGAATCTTAAAATTTTCTCAGAGAAACAAAACATTTACTGTGTGATTTCAGTTGTTGGATTTTTCCAAACAGTCCACATGGAGCAAATAATTTCCCCTCGTTGCCATTTGAAAATCACAAAGCTTTCATATCAGCAGGTGAATCTGTTCTTCTGCACTAATATCCTGGAGGAAGAACAGACCCAATGCAAATGCCCTATAAAAGTGCAGAACCAAACGCAGCCTTGGGTTGCCAAAGTCATAACTCTAATCCTCCATCTCTGGCGTAGAATACTCGTCTGTCACATCAAGGGCAATACCATTTCCTCTCAAATAAGAATATATGACTTCTAGCCAGTAATGCTGCTTAATGTCTTATGGAAGAGAATGACTTTTGGAGAGTGTGTGAGCTGGACCTTTAATTAGCCTGTTGAGATTTAACAAAATGATGAACCCATGTTTGATAACCTAGCTCACATGCCCAGAAAACAGTCTGTTTTTGTTTTAGCTCTGTCTGTGTATGTGCAGGGGGAAAAAAATCATCTGATCTCCGTTTCCAGAGAAACAACAAAACATTTTATTTCTGTTGGCATTCTTCATAAAAGCAGAAAACAATACCTCTTTTCAGAATCCTGCTCACATCCAGACATTTTGGGGATAAATATATTTTTATATAAATGGTATAAAACTCTCTTTTGATACATTGAGTGCAACATAACAGTAATAAACAAACAGCAGAAGAAATACCTGCTACATTATTATATATTTTCTCCATTTCAAGGTATATTAGTACAGATAATAAAACACATTTGTCTCTGTAGCAGCAATGAGCCAGAGATTTAAGGTAATGGAAAGTTATGCTTCAACATTAGGAAGACATGAACATTTTTGCTTCTTTTAAATCATACTCATACTCATAAATCATACATTGTTTTCTCTATACAATTGGTTCAAAACAATATAATAAACAATACAAAACTAGTATTTACATTTCGCCATATCAAAGTACTTTTTAATACATATGTGATGTTTCTTTTTTTCCTATAACAGATGTGTAGACGATTTTCCATCTTACCTACGCTGACATACCCAATATTTGTTGATATAAATGTAAAGTGAGTATTGTGGAAAACTCATGGCATGACGCTAGACACACTGCCTAACACTTTATATGAATTACATACGACCTGTCCAAAATAGCAGGATTGTCCATATAAACACATGGTAATATATGTCTTTTTAATGTAACTTACATTTTTATGTCATGTTTTACTGATTTGTATGGATCAGCCCGGGGCCCTTTCAGACTAAATATTGTAAATATTGAAGGGCCCCTCACACTTCATCATTAGAGTCAAAATCAGTCGGTCAAACCATGCCAAAAAATATTTCAGATTTTCAGTCAGTTTCGTTAAAACGTAAAGGCTGTGGGTGAGAGAGGTTTGGCAGATTTAATTGTAAAATCTTTCCTGAGCAACTTGTCAAAAACATGCCTTTCCAGCCCAACAAACAGTCAACATGAAATCACAATGAAAATATACTTTCTACACATGTTCCACGATGTTATTGTTGCTTATGATTTCAAATCCGTTGTAGAAATTTTTCCACAATCCAATCAGTTCTCAAAGGATAAAATCAAGTCACACTGTAAACTGTTCTCAAAAATATATCATGACAGAAAAACAAATGGGCTGTGAACAGGTTCATGGTGACTTCATAATCATCTTTCCAACTCAAGAACAGCTTCATCAAAATATAACATACAGATATTCACTCACTAATGACTTGAAGTCCACATGTAGACAAAGACTCTCATGCATTAATAGTGCAAGTCATGTACAATTTACAGAAATCCACAGTCCTGATGGATCAGCGCCAGGGTTGGTATCTCCACAGCAGTGAAACATGAAGGCAGCAGGCACAGGAGATCTATGAATGCTACGATACTACAGATCAGATGAGTGGCTGTCAGAAATTAACTGAGGAGAAACCCTAGAGAAGCTCAAAGGTGGGTTACAGTAAGTGTGGCCAGGTGGGGAGCTGTTCATTAAAAAGGAGAAACAAATGGCATAAAATAATGAACAGGCAGTTAAAGGGGTCATATCATGTGGAATCAAATTTACTTTGATATTTTGAGATAAAATAACGGCAGTCCAAAAAGAGCATTTACTGGAGCTGAGGTTCAAAAACAGCTCATTATGAACCCTTCTTAAACATGAACATTTCACCACCAACACTGAAAATCCAATGTTGGCGTTCAGAAACTTGCTTGTCCAGTACCACTGCAGTGAGGTAATGAAGGATGAAGTGGGATAGCTAAAGTAGGCTATTCATCTCAATGGCAGTTACTCAGCTGGTTTTTAACAAGGTCCCCCATAATTTGCAACGTCCAATCTTGCACTGATTGTTTATGTTATGCAGTAGCTACTGGAGAATGGGACCGTTAAAAACTATAATAGACAGCAAATCCACTGCTTGCACCAGTGTTGTTGCTCGTTTTACATACAAAAAAGGGGTGCTTGCATTTCTTAAAGGCACAGCAGCAAAAAAAAAACGGCCGATTGTGTTTACATAATATGTGTGTGTACTGTGTATAATTATTATGTATATATACACACTCCTTCATGTATATATTTAAGAAATATTTGCATGTATATACTGTATATATATTTATATAATTTATCTTATATATAAATATAAATATTTTATGTATAAATATAACATTTTTCTTAAATATATACATGCATGTGTGTATTTATATATACATAATAATTATACACAGTACACACATATATAATATGTAAACACAAACTTTTATTTTGGATGCAATTAATTGTGATTAATCGATTGTCCAGCACTAATATATATATATATATATATATACAGTGGGGAGAACAAGTATTTGATACACTGGCGATTTTGTAGGTTTTCCTACTTACAAAGCATGTAGAGGTCTGTAATTTTTATCATAGGTACTCTTCAACTGTGAGTGACGGAATCTAAAACAAAAATCCAGAAAATCACATTGTATGATTTTTAAATAATTAATTTGCATTTTATTGCATGACATAAGTATTTGATCACCTACCAACCAGTAAGAATTCCGGCTCTCACAGACCTGTTAGTTTTTCTTTAAGAAGCCCTCCCGTTCTCCACTCATTACCTGTATTAACTGCACATGTTTGAACTCGTTACCTGTATAAAAGACACCTGTCCACACACTCAATCAAACAGACTCCAACCTCTCCACAATGGCATAGACCAGAGAGCTGTGTAAGGACATCAGGGATAAAATTGTAGACCTGCACAAGGCTGGGATGGGCTACAGGACAAAAGGCAAGCAGCTTGTTGAGAAGGCAACAACTGTTGGCACAATTATTAGAAAATGGAAGAAGTTCAAGATGACGGTCAATCTCCCCTCGGTCTGGGGCACCATGCAAGATCTCACCTCGTGGGGCATCAATGATCATGAGGAAGGTGAGGGATCAGCCCAGAACTGCACAGCAGGACCTGGTCAATGACCTGAAGAGAGCTGGGACCACAGTCTCAAAGAAAACCATTAGTAACACACTACGCCGTCATGGATTAAAATCCTGCAGCGCATGCAAGGTCCCCCTGCTCAAGCCAGCGCATGTCCAGGCCCGTCTGAAGTTTGCCAATGACCATCTGGATGATCCAGAGGAGGAATGGGAGAAGGTCATGTGGTCTGATGAGACAAAAATAGAGCTTTTTGGTTTAAACTCCACTCGCCGTGTTTGGAGGAAGAAGAAGGATGAGTACAACCCCAAGAACACCATCCCAACCGTGAAGCATGGAGGTGGAAACATCATTCTTTGGGGATGCTTTTCTGCAAAGGGGACAGGACGACTGCACCGTATTGAGGGGAGGATGGATGGGATCATGTATTGCAAGATCTTGGCCAACAGCCTCCTTCCCTCAGTAAGAGCATTGAAGATGGGTCGTGGCTGGGTCTTCCAGCATGACAACGACCCGAAACACACAGCCAGGGCAACTAAGGAGTAGCTCCGTAAGAAGCATCTCAAGGTCCTGGAGTGGCCTAGCCAGTCTCCAGACCTGAACCCAATAGAAAATCTTTGGAGGGAGCTGAAAGTCCGTATTGCCCAGCGACAGCCCCGAAACCTGAAGGATCTGGAGAAGGTCTGTATGGAGGAGTGGGCCAAAATCCCTGCTGCAGTGTGTGCAAACCTGGTCAAAAACTACAGGAAACGTATGATCTCTGTAATTGCAAACAAAGGTTTCTGTACCAAATATTAAGTTCTGCTTTTCTGATGTATCAAATACTTATGTCATGCAATAAAATGCAAATTAATTACTTAAAAATCATACAATGTGATTTTCTGGGTTTTTGTTTTAGATTCCGTCTCTCACAGTTGAAGAGTACCTATGATGAAAATTACAGACTTCTACATGCTTTGTAAGTGGGCAAACCTGCAAAATCGGCAGTGTATCAAATACTTGTTTTCCCCACTATATATATATATATATATATATATATATATAGAGAGAGAGAGAGAATAGAGAATAGATGTGACCCTGGACCACAAAACCAGTCAATTTTTTGGAAATTGAGAGTTATACTTCAACTGAAAGCTGAATAAATAAGCTTCCCATTGATGTATGGTTTGTTAGGATAGGACAATATTTGGCCAAGATACAACTATTTTTAAATCTGGAATCTGAGGGTGCAAAAAAATCCTTTAAAAGCCTTTAAAGTTGTCCAAATGAAGTCCTTAGCAACGCATATTACTACTACTAATACATTTGTGATATATTTACAGTAGGAAATTTACAAAATATACAAATGTATAATTTTGACCCAAACAATGTATTTTAGCAAATATACCTGTGCTACTTATGACTGGTTTTGTGGTCCAGGGTCACACACACACACACACACACACACACATATATATATATATACACTCACCTAAAGGATTATTAGGAACACCTGTTCAATTTCTCATTAATGCAATTATCTAATCAATCAATCACATGGCAGTTGCTTCAATGCATTTAGGGGTGTGGTCCTGGTCAAGACAATCTCCTGAACTCCAAACTGAATGTCAGAATGGGAAAGAAAGGTGATTTAAGCAATTTTGAGCATGGCATGGTTGTTGGTGCCAGACGGGCCGGTCTGAGTATTTCACAATCTGCTCAGTTACTGGGATTTTCACGCACAACCATTTCTAGAGTTTACAAAGAATGGTGTGAAAAGGGAAAAACATCCAGTATGCGGCAGTCCTGTGGGCGAAAATGCCTTGTTGATGCTAGAGGTCAGAGGAGAATGGGCCGACTGATTCAAGCTGATAGAAGAGCAACTTTGACTGAAATAACCACTCGTTACAACCGAGGTATGCAGCAAAGCATTTGTGAAGCCACAACACGCACAACCTTGAGGCGGATGGGCTACAACAGCAGAAGACCCCACCGGGTACCACTCATCTCTACTACAAATAGGAAAAAGAGGCTACAATTTGCACGAGCTCACCAAAATTGGACAGTTGAAGACTGGAAAAATGTTGCCTGGTCTGATGAGTCTCAATTTCTGTTGAGACATTCAGATGGTAGAGTCAGAATTTGGCGTAAACAGAATGAGAACATGGATCCATCATGCCTTGTTACCACTGTGCAGGCTGGTGGTGGTGGTGTAATGGTGTGGGGGATGTTTTCTTGGCACACTTTAGGCCCCTTAGTGCCAATTGGGCATCGTTTAAATGCCACGGCCTACCTGAGCATTGTTTCTGACCATGTCCATCCCTTTATGACCACCATGTACCCATCCTCTGATGGCTACTTCCAGCAGGATAATGCACCATGTCACAAAGCTCGAATCATTTCAAATTGGTTTCTTGAACATGACAATGAGTTCACTGTACTAAAATGGCCCCCACAGTCACCAGATCTCAACCCAATAGAGCATCTTTGGGATGTGGTGGAACGGGAGCTTCGTGCCCTGGATGTGCATCCCACAAATCTCCATCAACTGCAAGATGCTATCCTATCAATATGGGCCAACATTTCTAAAGAATGCTTTCAGCACCTTGTTGAATCAATGCCACGTAGAATTAAGGCAGTTCTGAAGGCAAAAGGGGGTCAAACACAGTATTAGTATGGTGTTCCTAATAATCCTTTAGGTGAGTGTATATATTCAGGAAAAAAGTTATTTATAATTGTTTACATATGTATCATATGACCACTTTAACATAAAATAGGGGGGGAAAGGAATGCTGTAGAATTAAATTCAGCATTGCCATCACAGGAGAAATTATAAAGATACAGTATATATAGTAAAAATAAAGATATTTTAAACTGTATATTTCACAATATGTTTTACTGTATTATTAATCAAATAAATGCAGCCTTGGTGAGCATAAGAGACTACTTTTAAAAACAACAACAAAAAAAAAGAAATTAGCAACCCCAAACTTTTGAACGGTTTTGTACGAACACATGAAAAAAATAATTCTGTTAAAAAAAATCCAAATAATAATAATAAAAAGACGGCAAGGAAAACATAATCTGCATTCCCAATAAAAGCATCCCATACCTTCCTTTAAGCTGCATATTTTCCTCTTTATTCCAGAGTTGTAATCATCATAGACATTGAGGAGGACATGTCCCCTAATATTCAGTTCAGTGGTCAATAAATATGGGTTGTTCTCTTTTACCTTTAGTCCCATCCAATACTAAATATTTATTTAAATTCCTGTTGTACAAATACACTAAACAGCTGTGCAACTTTGCATGTGGTATTTCAGTGCAAAAACCTCCATTTGATTCCCTAACAATAACTTACATATGATACCTCCTTCATATGTAAATTGGTCTTATTATATACAGGTAATGTGCCTTATTGATAAAACTGGCCACCTTTTTACTTCAGCAAACTCTTAAACTGAAGGGAGGTCAATCATAGCCGATTGTGTTATTTCTTTTAAGAGAAAAATGAGTATGCATTCTTGCATGAATTATGTCTGCGAGTCTAGCAAATATGCTTAACATGAAACCAACAAGAGCAATGAAAAATCTCACAGCTCATTCTGAACAGCTGGTGAGTCAATCTCCTCTGAACCAGATCAGACAAAATCAACTTTATCTAAGGTGTATTTACATGTTGGACCTCATCCTGTCTACACTGGCTCCCCCAGCTCCCTGCAGAAGCACAAACCAGAGGTAGATTTTATCGTACAAAAAAAAAGAAAAAAAATAATAAAGAAACATGCTGCCAGAAGGGCTGCCATTTGTTATTATCCTCCATGAGCAGAGGAGAGCATTGCCCGGTTTGGGCATATTGTCCATGACACCAAACACTGAACCTCTGAGGTGCAGGTATGTGGTGGAACTAACAGAAGGAACATGAGCCTGGAGCGCTGCAAAGGGTCAAGACTGCCAGTGAACTGAGGCACTGCTGAATTTGGCCCCTGCGGAACATCATGGGGATGAATAGAGAGAGCTCAGTCACTGTCCAAACTAAATAAGCACCAAAGCCCTGCTGGAAAATCCAGCTTAAGCTGGTTGCTATGTTTTGGAACCATCTTAGGCTATGTCTACATTAATCCGGATACATTTTCATTTCAAAACAGTCATGGTCCGCACTAGCGTTTTCCAAAAGTTTCTTGTCCACACTGAAAAAAGCTAAAATCTCCTGCGTAAAATTGAATAAAAGCTCACTGAGATGATACTGAGAGATCAGACATAATAAATTCTTACGCTATTCTTCTTGCATGAATATTTTATTAGCAAAATATCTCTCAGGTCACACTCAATCGCCATTCCATGTATTGACTAAAATGCAACTGTCCTCATGTTTGTCCAAAGGACAGCAATTGCCAGTACATTTTGGTCATTTTTGCAGGAATGTAATATGAAGATTGTACAAAGTAGCATTTATCTCTAGCAACACCATGAAAGTGAATAGCACAAAGCAGGCACATACCGGTATAAACATAGATATCTATAGGTACAGTATGACTAAACATGCGTCATAATTTTCAAATACCTTCATTTTCACAGTTCACACTATAAAGTGAAAACTGCATTGTCAAATTTTTCCACTTGGCAACACATCTTCAGAAAGCTCTGTTTTAGCAGGACAGAAACACAGGCTAAAACACAGTGTGGACGGAAGGACCACACATAGAGAAAAAGATGTATTTTTCAATGTACCCAGATTAGTGTATACGTAGCCTACAGGTATCAGCTGGTCATGCTAGTTTAAGGTGTCTTTTGATAACCAGCTAATTGCCAGCTTAGACTACCTAGAAACCATCTATCATGTTGTTTCAAAACCAATCTTAAACTGGTTTTCCAGAGCTAAGGCACAGTGAGTAATCTGTAGGAAGCACTCCAACCATTGTACCCGTCTGCTAGCTCTCTTTATTTCATTATTGAGTGCGTCTGATCAACTTGTGTGAAACACTAATGGAAATGCAAAGGAGGTTGAATTAAATGAGATGGGAAAGGGAGGTGCGTTTGTGAGTTAAAGCTCCTGGCTTTGCGCTTTTGTTTGGAAGAAGCGAGCGAGTGAGCAGTACCTGTACTTCCTCTCTCTCTCTTTAAAATCTGGTGCTCTCATGTTTCAACATGCGGATTTGGGGGAGAGTACAGGCCCCCCTGTATCCATACCCCTGGTGCTGCTCCTCCAGTCATTGAGCCGTGCTACTGGCTGGAGAACTTCCACTAGAGCTGGAGCTGGTGGAGCCACTGTCCTCAAAGATGGAGATTTCAATCTGGACGGCCACAGTCAAGGGTTAAAATTTGCATTGTTGAAACATAACAGTGCTGGTACAATAAGTCTAAATAGTGTATTAAAGACCCCATTAAATTGCTTGATGTCTGTGGCGTGAAGCAGGGTGGGGCCTAAAGCCGTGGGAGTGGAGCAAATGTTAAGGATAAAAGGAGAAGTAAAGACAGAGAAAGACGAGAGAGGACCAGGCCTGGGACTTTATGTTGTTGTTTTATTATGTTTATATGTGGCAGTCGTCCGTGAGGGACTGCCGCTTACGTTCTTTTTGGTTTTTATGTTTATTTTGTCATTAAAGTTATGCTCATCTTTTGCCGGTTCCCGCCTCCTTCTTCCCATATCCTTAAACTTTATTACAATAAGTATTCTTGTTTTTGTGGTCATATTTCCTCTTTAAACAGGACATTTGGGTGAATATATCAAAGGGTTCAACCCTTTAAAAAAAAATAGCCAATAGCAGGTGGTGTCGTGTTTACATTTATGGATTTGGGGTCATTTTGTGAGGTCAATTCGATTTTTAAAGAAATTAACAATTTAAAGTAAAAAAAAAAAAAAAAAAGATTTTCATAAACATATTAAACAGCAGTTACACTTTATTTTACAGTATGTGTATTTACAGTGTAGTTACCCAGGAAAGTACTGGTAATATAAGGTCACTATATGGGTTAAGGTTAGGTTTAGGGTTAGGTTCAGGGTTAATACCTAGTTATAACCCAGTTATTGTAATTGTTATAATAAGTACATAGTACACTACATTGCCAAAAGTATTGGGACACCCCTCCAAATCATTGAATTCAGGTGTTGCAATCACTTCCATGGCCACAGGTGTATAAAATCAAGCACCTAGGCATGCAGACTGCTTCTACAAACATTTGTGTGCACTCTCAGGAGCTCAGTGAATTCAAGCGTGGTACAGTGATAGGTTGCCACCTGTGCAATAAGTCCATTCGTGAAATTTTCTCACTACCAAATATTCCACAGTCAACTGTTAGTGGTATTATAACAAAGTGGAAGCAATTGGAAACAACAGCAACTCAGCCACGAAGTGGTAGGCCAAGTAAAATCACAGAGCGGGGTCAGCGCATACTGAAGCGCACAGTGCGCAGAAGTCGCCAACTTTCTGCAGAGTCAATAGCTACAGACCTCCAAACTTCGTGTGGCCTCAGATTAGCTCAAGAACAGTACGTAGAGAGCTTCATGGAATGGGTTTCCATGGCCAAGCAGCTGCATCCAAGCCTTACATGACCAAGTGCAATGCAAAGTGTCGGATGCAGTGGTGTAAAGCATGCAGCCACTGGACTCTAGAGTAGTGGAGACGTGTTCTCTGGAGCGATGAATCACGCTTCTCTGTCTGGCAATCAGATGGACGAGTCTGGGTTTGCCGGTTGCCAGGAGAACGATACTTGCCTGACTGCATTGTGCCAAGTGTAAAGTTTGGTGGAGGGGGGATTATGGTGTGGGGTTGTTTATCAGGGGTTGGGCTTGGCCCCTTAGTTCCATTGAAAGGAACTCTTAATGTTTCAGCATACCAAGAAATTTTGGACAATTTCATGCTCCCAACTTTGTGGGAACAGTTTGGGGATGGTCCCTTCCTGTTCCAACATGACTGCACCAGTTCACAAAGCAAGGTCCATAAAGACATAGATGAGAGAGTTTGGTGTGGAGGAACTTGACTGGCCTGCACAGAGTCCTGACCTCACTCCGATAGAACACCTTTGGGATGAATTAGAGCGGAGACTGCGAGCCAGGCCTTCTCATCCAACATCAGTGCCTGACCTCACAAATGCGCTTCTAGAAGAATGGTCAAAAATTCCCATAAACACACTCCTAAACCTTGTGGAAATCCATCCCAGAGGAGTTAAAGCTGTTATAGCTGCAAAAGATGGGCCAACTCCATATTAAACCCTACGGATCAAGAATGGGATGTCATTAAAGTTCATGTGCATGTAAAGGCAGGTGTCCCAAAACCTTTGGCAATATAGTGTATGTACTGCATGTGAAACAGGACTGTAAAAATAAAGCACAATTGATTATAATAAGATCGATACTATGTTTTTACTGTTTTTTGAACAAATAAACGTATCCTTGGTGAGCGTAAGACACTTCTTTCATAAGCATTTAAACAATCTTACTGACTCTTTACAAACATTTTAACGGTAGTGTAATTCTGATAAATGTTTATTTTGTAAAGTGCACATATCCTCAAAGCTTACAGACATGCACTAAATGCCACAAGACTCCAATCTGGATCCTAAAATGGATTTAGATGAGAGTTGGACAGCTGTTAAATGCATTCCCTCTCCACAAGAAAGTTAGACCTAATCAGATGTTGAGAATATGCAATATTTTGCAAATGTGGTAGCATAGCAATAATGGAATTTAACCCATCAAATGTTTCATTTAATTTAACTTGAAAGCGTCTTTCCTGTGAGCTAAACCAAAGCTCTGTGATGATTTACTGGTGGTCAGTGTGGTAGGAACTGAATGGCAGCTATTGTTTGCCCATTGCTCCTAAGGTGACAGCTGGTTGGAATCCGCAGGGCTGTGAGCTGATGACGGGCTGCCAAAGCCAGACGGGCCTGCATTCAGCGGGAAGGAGGAGGAACAGGATTGCCAAGCTAGCTTGATGGTCTACTGGATAGATTTTCCCAAAAGGAATCACCCAAAATTAAGGGATCCAAAGAATAATATGTTCCTGGATGATCTTTTAAGGGTGCATTTACTGTCATACCTGAACAATACTGACATATATTAGGCCTAGAGAGAGAGGAAACACACCCAGATCTCTCTACAGCAGGGTTTCCTAAAGTGTGGGCGCTAATTTCTTTTTATACATACTCTGAAAAAAAGAAAAACAAAGTTTAAACCAAAATAATAATCAAAAAGGGAATGGGTTGCCAAGGCAACTAGTAGGCTATTGGGGTACATGCTGTGTGTTGAGCCTGATATCTTCAAACTGACAAGTATTCAGCCATGCTTCAAAAGACTTGACAGGAGCAATGCAGCAACATCTCATTAGGTTAGTTGCTTAGAAACAATTAGTCTAGTTCACACTGACCCAACAAACAGCAACATTTCAAACACTCCCAAGTTGCCTTTTGGATTTATAATATTGAGAAACACAACCATCATTTTCAAACTGCTTGTAATTTGGTGTTTGATGAACTAGTCCCAAAGCTTGTAAACTAGTCCCAATGCTGAATTTATTAGTAAAAACAGTAATATTGTGAGATTTAAAGTAACGTTTTTCTATTTTGATATGTTTTTTAATGTAGTTTTGTTATGGCAAAGCTGAATTTTCAGCATCATTACTCCAGTCTTCACTAGCTATGTTTCCATCCAAAGTTGTGAATTTAACTTGTGTGCAAAATTGGAATATCGCATAAAACATTTGCGAATAAAGCAGTGCTTCCATCCCATGTGTTCAAGAGAACAAAATCATCACTTCCTGGGAAACTGGCACAACATGTCTGTAATAAAAATGGACTGAAAAGCCACTGTGGCTCTTTTTTTCCTACATCATACATGACTTGTGCCTCAGAGCGCACAGACGAAACGCAATGTTCGGATGCCTGGTGTTTGTGAATGCAGTCGTGTGAAAGACTTCTGGGATCATTTTGGGACATTTTGATGACAGACTCATGGCTCAGGCATTTCAGAACTATCAAACCAACATTTAAGATGCTGTGAAATGTGATTGGTCCGCTGGTTAGTCCAGTTATCCAATAATATCCTCTGTTGAGGCAGTGTCACATATATGTTTTTTTGTTGTGCATTGAGGGATTTATTCAGTAAATGTGTTTCCACTGTAGTTTATGCACATCATCTTATCGGATAAAAAAATTATCCGCCTCAATGAAGCGCATTTTTTGAATTTATGATCATCTTGGCATTTCCATACAGCGTTTTTTTTTAGTGTGATATCCCAAAATGCACATAAAAATAGTTGAATGGAAACATAGTTAGTCACACAATCCTTCAGAAATCATTCTAATATGCTCATTTGGTGCTCAAGAAACATTTTCTCATTTTATCAATGTTGAAAGCAGTTGTGCTGCTTAACATTTTTGTGGAAACATGATTTTTTTTTTCATCAGGATACTTTGATAAAGTTGATTTTTGATCAATTAAATGCATCCTTTCTGAATAAAATTATGAATTTCCAAAAAAAAAAGAAAAAAAATACGGTAACACTTTATTTTACAGTGTCCTTGTTACATATGTTACATGTACTTACCTTAGTAATAACAGTAAATTATGCATAATTACATGCAACTAACCCTCAACCTAATCCTAACCCTATAGTAAGTACATGTAGTTAATTAATATTATTAAGTACTTAAATATATAATTACACTGTAACAAAGACACCTTAAAATAAAGTGTAACCAAAAATACTTACTTTTGGCCAAATTTTAGAAACTATTTATTTATTTTATTTATTTATCTATTTATTTATTTATCTTAGCAGAAGGGCTTATGGGGCCACAGCCTTTGTACTTATTTTGAGTTAAAATAATATAGATATTTGAGTTATTATTACATTTCAAGTAATATTTAATTAGGAAAAAAATAATTAATGACACCATTTGGGTTAAATGTGCACTGGAAGCATCAATTTGTTGTGATGCGACAAAACAAGAATGGAGATTGCTCCCTTTTTGATATTATTTTCCTTTTGTTTGTATAGATTTGAAATGTTATCCCAATAAATTCCACTGACGGATGTTCACTCTGGCTTGAAATATTAATGACTTCAAACTCCAGCTGTCAAACACTTTAAGTTGTTTGTCTTGACAAACTTTCCTTTTCTAGTTATTCTTTAATTGCACAGACAAAGTGTTTCCATTCAGGTCTGGCCTCGGGCACCTTTTTGGTCTCACACAGTTTCCTAGCTACAACCATGGTGCTGGAAAATGGAAAGAAACGCCTACAAATATGGCAGAGTGTCCTCTCTGCTTTATATCAACATATCGAAGTGTCATGTCGACTGAACGGCTGAAGGTGAAGTGATATCCATTGTATAGTACGTGACTCTTATGAAAGTGTGACATCCCACTTTGGAAAGAATAGTAGACACACAATTACAACAGTGTTGACTGGCATCATGCTGTGCCAAACCGAATATAAACCATATTGCTGCTTTTTTGTGGAATATCAGAAGTGAAAGGAAAACATGGCCATGGGAAAGTATCTTAGCTTGACAGCTGAAAGAACAAAGTCTTTTCAGCAAGCAAACAGGATAAGTCATGAAAGATCCCAACTAGATCATGCTCAGCTGTTTGTGGAAGTGCCAACGCTTCAAAAAAGCATAAGACTGAAAACCATCCCAGACTGTTTGCAAAGGATACCACTCTCATGCCTCTCTCGATGGGGTCTGTGAGGAGCAAACCTCTGGGTGCATAGATCTTCTCATTCTGCTCCAGAATATACATGCTGATCTTTTTCAGTATCTGTGGGGGTCAGAGAAAGGACAGGAGTGAGGAGGACAAACAGAGGAAAAGAAAGGTTATCATAATTCCCTTACTAATTTGTTAAGGCCGGTTTACACCATGGCTGATAACTATAATGACAACAATAAAGACATAATTTTATAAAATCGCTCTAAATGTAAAAGTATAGCAGAGTCTACACCACAACTATAACGATAACAGCACAGATAAACAATATCTTTGGAATCACTTTCACAACAATTTTTTTCCAGCTGATGAATGATAAAAACCTTGACAGCCAATCAGAATCCATCCTGCTTTAAAGAGCTTGAACATTTAATGTGGCAGATGACAAAACTGCAGCACGTGCTTATAATAAACAGAACGATACTGTGCGTTGGTGTGGACGCTAATACAAAGTTCTGTCATGAAACTCTAGATGGCACAGGCTGGCAGGTCCTTAACTCAATCCACTTGCAATCACATCATTCTCTATAGGGCACATCTGATTGGTTCCTGCTGTATCGGTAGCCAATGAGCTTGCTGCTCAACCTTCAAATACTGGGTTTGCTGTAACACTTCCAGAAACCCTCCACCTTCCCCAGCTCCACCTGTATAGATCTGCTATGGGTAATTCATATGCTATACTGTACAGCAGCAGCATGTCTTGCTCACAGCAGTGTGTCATGTAGGCATTGGCAGTTGCAAGTCCCGTACTTGCTCTGCAGCAGCAGCAATAACAGCAGCAGCAGTGTAGCAGATCTATTCCACCAAGACCAAACATATCAACACTGTCATATCGATTACCATGCCAAACACTCAGAGTTGTCATGACAGAAATATAGTTCCCTTTCAGTCAGTCACGTTCGACGTTACGTCAGAGCGACTGATGAATTGAGATCCCAATCCGTCAGTCGTTCTGACATAACATCTCTGTTCCCTGCTGCATTCTTAGTATGAAACGGCCTTCAGCATAAAATCAAAATTGTCCCTATTTACTTAATACACTTTTCTGGTCTTATTGTGCTTGATTGAAACAACTTTCCTTGCTGTCTGACATCATAAATCACTCTTCACGTTTCATCCGCTCCCCTCCAATCACCTGGCTCCATTCTGGTACGCAACACCCACTTTTCACAATCCATACAATTCTGACAGATAAAAAGTTAATTTTTTTTTCTCATGGAATAGCCTTTTGAAACTAGAATTAATATTAAAAAGTATTTTTTTTAAGTGCCCTTATTATGTTTTTTCGAATATTCCCTTTCATGAAGTGTGTAATATAGCTGTTTGTGAATGCAAATGCTTTCCAAAGTTGTAAAGTCGAAAGTGCACGATAAATAAAGTTATGCCTCCCAAAATAAATAATCGACTCTGAACCGCCTATACAAGTTGTTTATATTTCGAATCTCACTGTGTTACAGTTCTACTTCACTAGAAAATACATTTGCATAATGCCGCCTATGTTGTCTGCCCTCAAACACGTAATTTCACTGACGACTGCTTCTCAAATCTTAGAGTTCAGCGTGGGATTCCCAAAACGCTTGCTCTTGAAAGATGGGTCAGTACTCAGTTTATTTGGACCAGTTTGCTCCTCAGAATCACAACCTGTAAGTATGATTAATTATTGATGTATATATTTTCTACCGGGTGTTCAAAACATGTAGTTTTGGTTTTTTATATTGTGTAAGATTCTAGATTCTAACTCATGTTATTGCTGTCTTACTGAAATACTTCTGCTAATCAGCTGTGGGCCACTATTACCAAAAACTGTGTCCATTAATGCAGATTGTCTGTCGTTCCTACTACTTTGAGTAAAGATAAAGGATGGAGCAAGATTTGTTTTTACAAAGGTTTATGTTACATCAGTCATTTACGTTAGTGCTCGGCTAACGTATGGACCGTTATTGATACAGTTCCCGCATGTGCACTGCAATAAATTAGAAATATACTAGTGCTGGGGAAAAATTAATTGTGATTAATCGCATGCAAAATAAAAGTTTGTGTTTACATAATATATGTGTGTGTACTGTGTATAAGTATTATGTATATATATATATATATATATAAATACACACACATGCATGTATATATTTAAGAAAAATATGTTACATAGTGGGGAGAACAAGTATTTGATACACTGCCGATTTTGCAGGTTTGCCCACTTACAAAGCATGTAGAAGTCTGTAATTTTTATCATAGGTACACTTCAACTGTGAGTGGCGGAATCTAAAACAAAAATCCAGAAAATCACATTGTACGATTTTTAAGTAATTAATTTGCATTTTATCGCATGACATCAGAAAAGCAGACCTTAATATTTGGTACAGAAACCTTTGTTTGCAATTACAGAGATCATACGTTTCCTGTAGTTCTTGACCAGGTTTGCACACACTGCAGCAGGGATTTTGGCCCACTCCTCCATACAGACCTTCTCCAGATCCTTCAGGTTTCGGGGCTGTCGCTGGGCAATACGGACTTTCAGCTCCCTCCAAAGATTTTCTGTTGGGTTCAGGTCTGGAGACTGGCTAGGCCACTGAGATTCCCACTATAATAGTGTGTGCTCATGCTGAATCAGATTCAGACTTGACAGCCATGCTTTCCCGGGTGGCTGAGGTGTAGTGCAACTCGTAAATCGCCTTGCCCGCCCCCTTGCCTTTTCCCCGGATGTGCATTGGAAAGCTTTGGCAGTGTGGAAATATTTGGTGCCAAAATATGGAACACCAAAGGGGCCATAATTCTGTATAAAGTTTTTCCCTCTCTCACTACCCTCATCGGTGGGGTGGCAGTGCCACTGGCAGGCCACCTCTGCCCTGCACTCTTAAAAAGAGACGAGGGTAGTTCTGAGCCGAGGTTGAGCTGCGCACAGTGACTGATCATATTTAAAGTCACAGCGCTGGCCCTCGGCCAGACGATGTCCACCCTGGTCCAGAAACACCCTTGGCACCCAGAGATGGAGGGGACAGCTCTTCAGGAGGTGGTGACAGCACCGCTCCTTCTCCCGGAGGAGGGCCGGGAGAGAATCCTTTGTTCAAATTTGATTTCTGTTCCAGTGGTTCTGTTCTGTTTCTTCGTGCCAGTGGTACCCAAAAACTTCACTAAAAGAGCTGTTTCTAAAATCTCTGGGTGCCAAGAGAGCGCGCTTGGCGGTGTACGACGCTCCCATGCCTTGTCACCCTCCGGTGCCTCTCTCATCACCAACAGGGGGTGCTGGCTGTGTCCAGGACGCACACAAGAGGCCTCCTCACACCCATGCGCCCCCTCAGCGGAAGCAGGTAAGTGTTGCATTGCACACTCAGACCCCACTTCGGGCCGCTATGCCGTCCGAGTCAGGTCCCTGCACTCTGCTGTGCTGCCCCGCTGCGGGTACGTCTGTGGTGCCATTGGTCCCACTGGTTCGGTCGCTGGGAGCCTGGTTAGCGCTTCCCAGCCCGTCCCGCTGGCTCATCTGTACTATCAGACTCGGCTATGCGATTCAGTTCGCCCGGCGGCCCCCCACGTTCAAGGGCATTCACTTCACCTCCGTGTCGAAGGAGGATGCCCCCGTGCTACGGGCGGAGATCGCAGTCCTACTGGCGAAGGACGCGGTAGAGCTGGTCCCTCCAGCTGATATGAAGACAGGCTTCTACAGCCTGTACCTCATTGTATCCAAGAAAGGTGGCGGGTTACGGCCAATCTTGGACCTGCGGTTCTTGAATCAGTCCCTTCACAGGCTGCCGTTCAGAATGCTAACGCAGAAATGCATCTTCAGGTGCATCCGTCCCCAAGATTGGTTTGCAGCGATCGACCTGAAGGACGCGTAGTGTATCAAATACTTGTTCTCCCCAAATTTCAAATTTCAATATTTTATTCAGAATACAACATAGATGACATATCAAATGTTTAAACTGAGAAAATGTATAATTTTAAGGGAAAAATAAGTTGATTTTAAATTTCATGGCATCAACACATCTCAAAAAAATTGGGACAAGGCCATGTTTACCAGTGTGCGGCATCCCCTCTTCTTTTTATAACAGTCTGCAAACGTCTGGGGACTGAGGAGACAAGTTGCTCAAGTTTAAGAATAGGATTGTTGTCCCATTCTTGTCTAATACAGGCTTCTAGTTGCTCAACTGTCTTAGGTCTTCTTTGTCGCATCTTCCTCTTTATGATGCGCCAAATGTTTTCTATGGGTGAAAGATCTGGACTGCAGGCTGGCCATTTCAGTACCCGGATCCTTCTTCTACGCAGCCATGATGTTGTAATTGATGCAGTATGTGGTCTGGCATTGTCATGTTGGAAAATGCAAGGTCTTCCCTGAAAGAGACGACGTCTGGATGGGAGCATATGTTGTTCTAGAACTTGGATATACCTTTCAGCATTGATGGTGCCTTTCCAGATGTGTAAGCTGCCCATGCCACACGCACTCATGCAACCCCATACCATCAGAGATGCAGGCTTCTGAACTGAGTGCTGATGAAAACTTGGGTTGTTCTTGTCCTCTTTAGTCCGTATGACATGGCGTCCCAGTTTTCCAAAAAGAACTTCAAATCTTGATTCGTCTGACCACAGAACAGTTTTCCACTTTGCCACAGTCCATTTTAAATGAGCCTTGGCCCAGAGAAAATGCCTGCGCTTCTGGATCATGTTTAGATATGGCTTCTTTTTTGACCTATAGAGTTTTAGCCGGCAACGGCGAATGGCACGGTGGATTGTGTTCACCGACAATGTTTTCTGGAAGTATTCCTGAGCCCATGTTGTGATTTCCATTACAGTAGCATTCCTGTATGTGATGCAGTGCCGTCTAAGGGCCCGAAGATCACGGGCATCCAGTATGGTTTTCTGGCCTTGACCCTTACGCACAGAGATTGTTCCAGATTCTCTGAATCTTTGGATGATATTATGCACTGTAGATGATGATAGCTTCAAACTCTTTGCAATTTTTCTCTGAGAAACTCCTTTCTGATATTGCTCCACTATTTTTCGCCGCAGCATTGGGGGAATTGGTGATCCTCTGCCCATCTTGACTTCTGAGAGACACTGCCACTCTGAGAGGCTCTTTTTATACCCAATCATGTTGCCAATTGACCTAATAAGTTGCAAATTGGTCCTCCAGCTGTTCCTTATATGTACATTTAACTTTTCCGGCCTCTTATTGCTACCTGTCCCAACTTTTTTGGAATGTGTGGCTCTCATGAAATCCAAAATGAGCCAATATTTGGCATGACATTTCAAAATGTCTCACTTTCAACATTTGATATGTTATCTATATTCTATTGTGAATAAAATATAAGTTTATGAGATTTGTAAATTATTGCATTCCTTTTTTATTCACAATTTGTACAGTGTCCCAACTTTTTTGGAATCGGGTTTGTACATTTATATATAAGATAAATTATATATACAGTATATACATGCAAATATTTCTTAAATATATACATGCATGTGTGTGTATTTATATATACATAATAATTATACACAGTACACACACATATATTATGTAAACACAAACTTTTATTTTGGATGCGATTAATCACGATTCATTTTTCCCCAGCACTAAAATATACACATCAGTTTGTCGACATACACCTTGTTAATGCTGATGGTGAGGAATTACAGTTGCAACATCTCATAATGTACCTCAAAATGAGTAGCGTATCACTGAGAAACGTCCTGCTCAAGTCATCCTTGCAATGGAAGTTCGAGTTGAATAACTAGTTCTTCCAATGTTTCATCATCAGACTCGCGCTCGGATATGGTAAAATCAACGTCATCGTTACTGTCTTTACAATGTGTATAATCACTGAGCTTTAGGAAGCCTCCGGAGCTAAGGTTCAGTTATGGAAATGGCAGTTTAGCTTCCGAAACACGCACTGTAAGCAGTAGACCAATCACAACAGATTGGGCCGTCTGGCCAATTAGAGCAGAGTAAGCTCGCGGACAGGAGGGATTTAGAGAGTCCGATTCATCCGATTCACCCAGTCTGTCAGTAACGCTCTGCTTAGTTCCTGTCTCTATGAAGCCCTTCCTTCCGAAAAGCGCAGTGTGCTCTAATTGGACAGCTGGACTAGTGTGTTGTGATCTGTCAACCACTTTTCAGATTTTGTTTCAGAGAAATCAATCCCCTTACCTGTCACAACCAAAATCTTCAACATACTACTAACGCAATTCAACCGGGCCTCACCCTCTTTTTTTTTTTTTCTTTTTCTTTTGTGCGTGCCTTGGGCGGGAATTATTGAAATGAGGAATATTGTAACGTGTTCATCCCCAGAAGAAAACTCAAAACTACAATCGAGGTATTTCAGGGAGTTCAGAAACAGTGATTGCTGATATGGAGAATAACTCCATGTGGAGTGACTTTGTGCTTTGTAACTTTGCAGACCTTTTTCATGTGCAAACAGCAACAATAAACAATACAGAAGTTGAAAATGTAAAAAAGCATAAATGGTCCTCTTTAAAAAAATATTATAATTAAGCTTATCAGACAAAGTCTATAGTATCATTATAAAGCTATATTATCCAATCACATCCTCTGATGAGGCAAAGTCACATGAGATTTTTTGTTGTGCATCGAGGGATTTATTCGGTAAATGCGTTTCCATCATAGTTTATGCGCATGTCTTCTTATCGGATAAAAAAAATATTCGCCTCAATTGAGTGCATACGTTTTTTAAGCACATCTATGCACATCTTGGCGTTTCCATACAGCGTTTTTTATGCAATATCCCAAAATGTGCATACAAATATTTGGATGGAAACATAGCTAGTGTCACACAATCCTTCAGAAATTTGGTGCCCATGAAACATTTCTTATTATTATCAATGTTGAAAGCAGTTGTGCTGCTTAATATTAATGCTAATATTATTATATTGTATACTGTCAGGGCCATTTATGCATCAAAAGCATCTAACAGTAGCTTATTTAGATTTCTCAAGTTTATTTGTTTGACTTTTCAAGTGAGCATTGCAAAGGCTGTCTGTGTTTCTCTACCCCAGTGGGGTGAAACTGTGCATCACTTTGCTTCGCTTTGCTTTCCACTCTACAGAACCGGCCATGAAAAGGGAAGGGATGTTGGTAATAAGGAAAGAAACCGGACCTGTTCTGAGTTCAGTGACCATGAACAAACTTCAGGATGAGCAATGACTCACAGGAGTAAATCCAACACATGCTGCTAATATGCTACTTGGCGCAGCACAAGGTGAAATACGTTTTTCCAGAACAAAGTGTACAAGTACACATTTATCCAAAAAATTACATTCATTTATCAGGATAAAAATTCCACGTAACTATGGACGAAGGTCAAAAAGCCTGAGACCACCAGTGGAAATGCTTTTTCATTACAACTTATATCAGCATAATAAATTGAGTGGAAAGTTAAGTTGAAAAATTAACATGAATATCTCAGTGTCTGGTATTGTTGACCTTTAGCTTTAAATTGCAGCACCACTCAAGCTGCATGAGCTTGCATTTACATTTATCCATTTAGCAGACTTTTTTATGCAAAGCAACTTACATTGCATTTGCTTATTTCATTAGTGACTTAGAAATTTTACAAAATCCTACACTTTTTTATTATACATTATAACTTGAAAAACCATTATAGACTATATATATTTTATAAAATCTTGAAACCTTTTATTTACACAGTATTGTCTTAGATTTCTGAAGCACACACAGTGGTCTATATATATATATATATATTAAACCCTACATTATGTTGACAAAATGTCCCTACAAAGATGGCAATATCTGAAATCCTTGTCCTTGTGGGGACATTTTTTGGTCCCCATGAGGAAAACAGCTTATAAATCATAAGTGATGTTTTTGAAAATAAAAAATAAATAAAGTTTTCTGTGATGGGTAGTTAGTGTAATATACAGTTTGTATAGTATAAAAATTATTATGTCTATGGAAAGCCCCCATAGACATAAGAAAAATGTGTGTGTGTGTGTGTGTGTGTGTGTGTGTGTGTGTGTGTGTGTGCGTGCGTGTGTGTGTGTGTGTATTGAAAACAGTTTTTGCTGTAATATTTTTGTGAAAACTCGTACGTTTTTTCATGATTCTTTGATGAATAGAAAAAAAATAGAAAATAAAATATTTTGTATCTTTACTGTCACTTTTGATTAATTTAATGCATCCTTGTTAAATAAAAGTATTAAATATTTTTTTTTAATCTTACAATCACATGAATAAATTGCATTTTAAAATATATTAAAATAGAAATTATGGTCCCACTTTATATTAGGTGGCCTTAACTACTATGTACTTACATCAAAAATAAGTACAATGTACTTATTGTGTTCATATTGTATTGCAAAACACTTTTGCTGATATTGAGGTGGGATACGTGTAAAGTTAGGGACAGGTGTGGTGGTATGGGTAAGTTTAAGGGTAGGGTTAGGTGTAAGGGAAGTGTTAACAGTGTAATTATAAATGTAACTACAGAAATTAATTACAGATGTAATTACATGCAGCTAATTTTTAAAATGTAAGTACAATGTAAAAACATGTATTTACATAATAAGTGCATTGTATCAAATGAGTCATTTAAATGTTAGTGCATAGTAGTTAAGGCCACCTCATATAAAGTGGGTCCGAAATTATTTATTTTAAATTTTAACTTTAATTTTTACAACATTAGTGTTTTTATTGTATTTTTGATCAAATAAATGTCTTAGTACTGCTTTCAAAAACATACAAAAAAATGTAATTATTCCAAACTTTTGACCGGTAGTGTATATACACACACATTAAACTTTATTATTGATTTATTTTGACTTTACAGTAAAAATGTGAAATGTACTCTTTAAAATTTCCAACTCGTGTCCCACAGGTTGAAAACTGCTGCTTCTGTACAGAACGAAAGGTCATTCTGTAATTTACGGTCTTGAGCCTTGACGTGTGACAGTGCAGCACGCTCTAAATCTTTGTCTCCGCTGCCCTGACTTGTGTGTGCAATCACTCGTCTTTGATGAGGAAGATGCTATCATGCTAGCCCAGGGCATGAGGGAACTCATCCGTGTCCACTCATGTGTGGCCTCCTGTCAGCTGGAGCAACAAACAAAAGTGCTCATCATGGGTGGGTGCCGTTTATCAGAGTTCGCCATTAAGGTGGGCATTTTTATAGGCTGGAGTTTACAAATAACTCTCTGGAAAAGCCTGATGTGACCTCGGAGTTGCATAATGCGGGTTAGAACGACGTCACTTTTTAAACATGTTAAAGCATGAAGATGAATATAGTATGAGGTAGAGAGAGAGAGCGAGATAGCAGGGACTTTACATCCGCTCTATCTCAGTGCAGGTGATGCACACCTGTGTTCAGTAATTAGCTGCCCTTTGGAAGTATACGTAGCACTGAATGTCATGTTATGATTCGGTCGGGCATGCCCATTGATGGACAGGTGCTCAACACAATGGAACTACTGTCTAAGTAGGGCATATCCACACATATCAAACCTTATCTCGACTTCGTTTGACTGCTATTCAAAGAAAGTGATTTCCATCTGCCACTGCGAACGTGTGTGGTCAGATTCAAATGGGCCGGCACATCAAAATGTTCAAACTTTCTAATGTTTTGATTCTTTGTGAATCTTTGGATGACCAGGCCTGAATGCTCTTCTTTGATCTTCAAAGGCGTCCATGGGTTGGAGTTGTTCTCAATCTTACATCTCAGAATTGGCATCTTGATGAATGTTGAATGTATTGTAAATGAAACAAGAGAAGACTTTATCTCGATACCTTTTCATAGCGTGTCTCCATGCACAGGAAGATGATGTAGGCCGTAGCACAAGCCAGGCAGCCTTCCAGGTAGGACTGACCGCCAATCTTTTCAGCCTCTGCATAATAGCAGTTGAGCGTCTTCACCGTTTCTTCAAACAGGCTCCTCTCGATCTGTACACAACAGTCAGTTCAAACCAATGATGTTTTCATTAACGAAAAACTTTTATGAAGACAAAAATGATTCCCAGGAAATGGATTAACTGATAAAATGTATTGGTAACACTTTACAATAAGGTTTCATTATAACATTAGTTAACTACATTAACTACATGAACTAATAATGAACTGCACTTCTACAGCATTTATTAATCTTTGTTATTGTTATTTTCAACATTTACTAATACATTATCAAAAGTTGTATTTGTTAACATTAGTTAATGCACAGTGAACTAACATGAACAAACAATGAACATCTGCATTTGTATTAACTAACGTTAACAAAGATTAACAAATACAGTAACAAATGTATTGCTCATGGTTATTTCATGTTAGTTAATACATTAACTGTTAACAAATGAAACCTTATTGTAAAGTGTTACCAATGTATTAAATGTATTATTAAAAATAAAAATAATATACATTACTGTTCCTAAGTTTGGAATCATAAGAAGCATCTTATGTTCACCAAGACTGCGTTTAGTAAATATAGTACTATTGTTAAACAGTATTACAATTGAAAGTAACTGTTTTCTATCTTAATATATTGTAAAATGTAATTTATTTCTCTGATGCAAAGCTGAATTTTCAGCATCATTACTCCAGTCTTCAGTGTCACATGATCCTTCAGAATTCATTCTAATATACTGATTTGGTGCTCAATAAACATTTCTTATTATTATTAACGTTGAAAACAGTTAATATTTTTGTGGAAAATATGATTTTTTTTAGGATTCTTTGATGAGCAAAAAGTTCAGAGCAGCATTTATTTGAAATAGAAAATGTTTGTAACAATGTAAGTCAACCTATACTTTCACTTTTAGTCAATTTAATGCATCCTTGCTGAATAAAAATGTATTTAAAAACAAATCTTACTGACCCCAAACTTTTGAATGGTAGCATAAAACTGGGCAAGTTGCTGAAGTGCTTTTGACGTGTAAACATGGATGGACATGCGTCAATATATACACTACATTGCCAAAAGTATTGGGACACCCCTCCAAATCATTGAATTCAGGTGTTTCAATCACTTCCATGGCCACAGGTGTATAAAATCAAGCACCTAGGCATGCAGTCTGCTTCTACAAACATTTGTGAAAGAATGGGTCGCTCTCAGGAGCTCAGTGAATTCAAGTGTTGTACTGTGGTAGGTTGCCACCTGTGCAATAAGTCCATTTGTAAAATTTCCTCACTACTAAATATTCCACGGTCAACTCTTAGTGGTATTATAACAAAGTGGAAGCAATTGGGAACAACAGCAACTCAGCCACAAAGTGGTAGGCCACGTAAAATCACAGAGCGGGGTCCGCGCATGCTGAGGCACACGCTGCTGAGTCGCCAACTTTCTGCAGAGTCAATAGCTACAGACCTCCAATCTTTGTGTGGCGTTCAGATTAGCTCAAGAACAGTGCGTAGAGAGCTTCATGGAATGGGTTTCCATGGCCGAGCAGCTGTATCCAAGCCTTACATCACCAAGTGCAATGCAAAGCGTCGGATGCAGTGGTGTAAAGCACGCCACCACTGGACTCTAGAGCAGTGGATACGTGTTCTCTGGAGTGACGAATCACGCTTCTATGTCTGGCAATCCAATAGGCGAGTCTGGGTTTGGTGGTTGCCAGGAGAATGGTACTTGCCTGACTGCATTGTGCCAAGTGTAAAGTTTGGTGGAGGGGGTTTATGGTGTGGTTTTTTTTTTTAGGGGTTGGGCTTGGCCCCTTAGTTCCAGTGAAAGGAACTCTTAATGTTTCAGCATACCAAGACATTTTGGACAATTTCATGCTCCCAACTTTGTGGGAACAGTTTGGGGATGGAACAGTTTGGGGATGGCCCCTTCCTGTTCCAACATGACTGCGCACCAGTGCACAAAGCAAGGGAGGGACTTGACTGGCCTGCACAGAGTCCTGACCTCATCCCGACAGAACACCTTTGGAATGAATTAGAGCGGAGACTGTGAGCCAGGCCTTCTCGTCCAACATCAGTGCCTGACCTCACAAATGCGCTTCTAGAAGAATGGTCAAAAATTCCCATAAACACACTCCTAAACCTTGTGGAAAGCCTTCACAGAAGAGTTGAAGCTGTTATAGCTGCAAAGGGTGGGCCAACTCCATATTAAACCCTACGGATTAAGAATGGGATGTCATTAAAGTTCATGTGCATGTCAAGGCAGGCGTCCCAAAACTTTTGTCAATATAGTGTATCTATCTCTGTGATGTCAGAAAATTTCCAAAGTTCAAAATGAGACATTTTTACAATGATCCTTGATCCTCATCCACACTGGCGTTTCCACTGTGTTTCAGAAAAGATCTCCGTCCAAACACTACACGTCCAAAAACGCATGTCACATGACCATTCATGCACATTGGGCATGCGCGTGCAAGTGTAAGCTGTTGCCAATTGCTCTAATAATAGCTTGCCTCTTGTGCATATAGGCAGCAGCAGTATTATAAAATGCAGAGTTTAACTGCACAATGGCTGCTACAAATGACATCAAAGTCAGCAAGCAGGTCTGTCTCCATGTTTTTGTTTACACAGTCGTCGAGTAAAGTTTGATTTGTCATTGTATGATCCCTTTAAAATTGAATGCAATCAAAAGTTTTAAGAAAAAAGCAATGCCTCATAGGATTTGTGCCCACATAAATGGCAGTAATACATCAGATGTGACCCCGAACCCTTATTTGAAACTCACCCTGGTATCCAGCTCTGCGGGAAACTTGGTCTGGAATTTGCAGATGGTGCCGTCACTGTAGTCTCTCTGAATGAAGACCTTGGTGGCCAGAGACGCACTGTGACGCAGCTCCTGGAGGTTGTGGAACTACAAAGAGACACAAAAGAAACGGTGGTCTCAAAGGGGGCGCTCCTAAGCATCCTTCTGAAACTTAAAATGTCAAATGGTGCAGTCACTAGGCCATTGATATAACTAGAGCCTTGTGTGTATATCATTTTATACACTTTCTATGTAGATTTTCACTTGCACAGTTAAATCATTGTACATGTGGATAAAAATTTGAGATTTGACACTTTAAATTGAGAGGGTCCAGACAGTATGACATTGTGTAAACTAATTTAATGACTTATGGTTTCTATCACTTCCAAGACACACAGAAAACCTACAATATGAAATGATAGAACCTGGACCTACATCAAGAGTCTCAGTCTATCAAAATGAAAAACGGACAGGGGCCTCTGAAGCAATAATATTTTAAAATATGAAGGAATATGTATGCATGTTTATAAAATTTGGGCCAGAAAGAAGACAGAGCATCAATCAGAAGAAGGAAAAGAAACACTTAATGAGTTGTTTTAGGACTTTATGAGCAAAAAACATCTTCACCAGCTCTGGAAACATCATAAATTTATAGAGAGCCAAGAGAGAGAATGTAACCTGATGGATCCAAGATGCAAATTCAGCTCTAATGACCATTCGCTGTGTCCTCTTTCTCCTGATTCTCTAATTGACAATACAGCCGGACAGACATATTCCAGAACTCGGTCTATCCACAGTGGCAGGAGGCAAATATGTTTCAGAAATTTCATTTTCAAATAACAACAACTACATGAATTAAGAACAGACTTTCTTCAGGCTGTACTGCAATTCCTGAAGCTTTCTGTAAGACACTGCAAGCAATGCATCAGTTTCTTTCTTTCTTTCTTTCTTTCTTTTGAGACCTTGTTTCACCCTTGTAAACAAATCCGTATTTTAACAGATCAAGATATAAGACAAGCCTCACAGCTTTATTTTCAGCAAAAATTAATTGGCCTCACAGTTCCCGTCTCATTAGTGTAATTGCTCAAAGCTTTGATGCCAAAAATAAGTCTATTGTTAATGCTCTGTTGCTAACATAGTAAAGTTAGGCCAGCACTGAACAGAAGGAATGATAAAGGTTGAATGGTCCTTTACAGGTGGAAATTATGACTTCATGGGCAAAATACATACAGTATTTGTGTGCATACACAGAAAATAGTGTAGAAATTACATGATGGAAAAATTATTTTAAAATCTTTTAATACCTCCATTGTTTCTCCTAGAAAGCAATAAGATTAAATAGAAAACAAATGGAGACATTTTCATGTCTCTTTCATGTCTCCCTGTGACACATACACTCAAAATGATGAAATACCTGCTGCTGTCTATCATTAGTGTTAATCAAACAACAAAACAGCTTTAACAAGTTTAATCTATATTTAATTTATACAGAATACTATAGTGTTCTTTTATATTTAGGCCTAATTATTACATTTAAATACTACAGTTAATTATTAATTATTAAGTTATTTGTAACTTTGTTATAATGTATTTATCTATGCCTGAAATTAGTGTATTTGTTCTTATTTTTTACTGACTATTCACTTGCCTTTAATAATGCTTGAACTTTAATAGTTAGACTAGTTTTTAATGATGAGTTAGTAGTTAATGAGTTTAGATATGCTTATATCTATGTCAAGCTCAAAAATATGTTATCAGGTAGAAATTTTTTGTAAAATAAAAGATTTTAAAAAACCTTATCCTGTTATCAGTAAATACTGGAAAAGTCATGTAAATTCATTTGTCACAAAGGGCCCTATTTTAACGATCTGAGCGCACTTTTGCTAGTTTAACGGTGGGAAAAATGGTCGGCGCACCCGCCGCATGGTCTAAAAATGAGTCTCTTAATGAGTCATGGGTGTGTTTTGAGTGTAACGTGCAATAAACCAATCAGAGTCTCATCTCGCATTCCCTTTAAAAGCCAGTTGTACTTGCACCATGGCGGATTCGCTATTTACATGGTGGAATTTGCAAGTGGAAAGACTGAACACTTCTCCAGAGAGGAATCCTTTTATTTTTAATATTTAAAAATGTTTGTGTGCTGCTGAGCGTCCCTGTGTGTGTAATAAGCAGAGTGTACGCGCGTTGTGCACCCGCCTATAGGCGCATATTACTAACGCGCCCTTTAAATAACACAAAAAATACTGCGTTTTCAGTTGCCTCAAAATAGCAACGCACCAAAAATGTGCCTCAACACACCTCGTTTTCAGACCAGCACGCCCATGGGCGAAAAGATGGGCGCGAGTGCATTTGCTATTTATACAACGTGGCGCTGGACGTGAAAATGATAACTGCGCTGGGTTGAAACTAGAAAAAAACACTTGCGTCACGTGACGTCTGGCGTCGAATTGCGCCAGATGTTTGATAGGCCCCAAGAGTATGAAACCTAAAGAACATTCAGCGCTGGAATTACGGTATTTAATTATTTTGATTTTAATTATAGAATTAGTGATGATTTTGATACAGCACCACTTAAGGATAGTTCACCCAAAAATAAAAATTCTGTCATCATTTACACACCCTCAAGTTGTTCCAAACCTGTATGAATTTTTTTCTTCTGTTGAACACAAAAGAAGATATTTTGAAGAACGTGGGTAATCAAATAGTTGATGGTCCCCATTGACTTGAAAAAAAACTTGGTATTTGTGATGTCTTGAGTAGATTCCTCGTCTGCTTTACGTTTACCTGCCAGTCCTTTCGCAAACTTGCCCATGCTTAGTGCAGAACCATGCATCCATTTATATTTTTACACAGTTTACTGTAAACCCGAATGAGCTAGCAAAACTCAAAAAAACTGAGGTCATCAGTTACATCAAATTTTTTAAGTTAAGAAATGTAAAGTTCAAGTAAGCAGAACTTTCAGATTTTTATTTTGTACTCATACATTTTAATTACTCTGAACTTGAAATATTTGAGTAGGCTAATTCATTCATTTATCTTAAAATTATGTAATCTCAACTTAAATATTTTAGCAATGGAAACTTTGATAGCATCAGCATAGCATAGCAATTGCTGAATGAGTATGGCAATATAAAACAAATATCTGTTCTCAAACCAAGCTCATGCTCAACCCATCACCATGATGGTAACCCTACAAAAATACAGAAACTCTTCTAAATTAGCATAGCTAAACATTAAACACTAAATGCTGGGAAATAGGAATCCCAGCCCAGTTTCAGTTAAATTTAAGTTTGTCTAAATTAAAAGAAACAAGTTCATAAAACTCAAAACAATAAAACAGTTCAGATTACTTAAAATGTGTCAGTTTTGTGAACTCAAAAGAAAAAGAAAGTTCTACATACTCATAAAGGTAAAACTAATTTGTTTAATTTAAGTTGGCTCTACTCTAGTAGTGTCACAATGGCTGAGATGAAATAATGCGAAAGATCCAATAGAGAGTTCGAATGTTTATTTATTCCCAGGAAACACAAGAGCAGAGCGCACTGAAAGTCCACAGACACAGGGGAACGAGCCAGAGTCCAAAGGCAGGCAGAATAGGGCAGAAAGTCAGTAACCACGAAGGCAGTGGCGATTGGTAACGCAGGGACGCAATGGGCAAAGTCCACAGCAGAGAAGGAACTCCAGGAACAGGAACCGGGCAACGGACTCCCAGGAACGAACTGAATCCACACACGGGGAAACCACAGGACAGCCTGAAACGATCTGACAAACAGGACCGGTTACACAGTCAATAAATAGGACGCCACAAAAGAGGCGCGCTAGGCTGTGGTTCGGGTGGAGGTCAAAACGGTCAGAGGAGCGGCTAGTTGGCTGAAATTGCGAATAAAACGCAGATAAAAATTGGCGAATCCCAGAAACCTCTGTAGGGCCTTACGGGAATCTGGAATTGGCCAATCTACCACAGCCTTAACCATGTCAGGATCCATGCGTATCCTCTCGGATGAAATGATATACCCCAGAAACGGAACAGACTGTGCATGAAAAACGCATTTCTCCGCCTTGACAAAAAGCCCATTCTCAAGCAGCCTCTGGAGCACTCGTCTGATGTGCTGAACATGTTCCTGGAGAGAAGAAGAAAATATCAATATGTCATCCAGGTAGACATATATGAACTGATCGACCATGTCTCTCAACACGTCATTAACGAGTGCTTGGAAGACCGCAGGGGAGTTGGACAGGCTGAAAGGCATGACCAAATATTCATAGTGCCCCCTGGGGGTATTAAACGCCGTCTTCCACTCATCCCCCTCCCTTATGCGAACCAAATTATAAGCGTTGCGCAGATCCAATTTTGTGAAGAAAGATGCTCCCTGCAATCGTTCGAAAGCTGAAGACATCAACAGCAAAGGATACGTATTCTTTACCGTGATGTTGTTTAGCCCTCGATAATCAATACACGGTCGCAGAGAGCCGTCCTTCTCCACAAAAAAAAATAACCTGCGCCGATGGGAGATGAGGAAGGATGAATGAGCCCAGCTGCCAAAGAATCAGAAATATATTTCTCCATGACCTCCCTTTCTGGAGTAGAAAGTGAATAAAGCTTGCCCTTAGGTGGAGACATACCTGGCAATAACTCTGTGGCACAATCATAGGGACGATGCGGAGGAAGAGAAGCAGCCCGAGACTTACTGAACACTTCCTTCAGGTCGAGGTAGTTCTCAGGCATGTTTGACAGGTTCACCAGCTCCTCCTGCAACACAGAACGAGACACAGACGGACAAGCAGACACTAAACAAGAGGCATAACACTGGTCACTCCAAGCCGAAACAGAATTAAGGCCCCAATTGATCCTGGGTCCTTGTTGTTTCAGCCACGGATGACCCAACACGACCGGAACGAGGGGAGACCTGGTGATGAGAAATTATGTTTTCTCAGAGTGGTTTCCAGATGTGATGAGTAAGTGAACCAGTGGAGTGTGTAATGACAGGAAGTTCTTGTCTGTTGAGGGCATGGACAGCAATAGTGTGGCAGAGGGGAATCATGGGAATTTGGAGCTGAGTGGCTAAGGAATAGTCCAAAAAATTACCTTCCGCCCCAGAGTCCACCAAGGCCTGGCAGCTGTGAGACTTGTTTGCCCATTGCAGTCTTACCGGGAGGAGAGTAGCAGACGAGGATTTCCCCAACGTAGACCCACCCGACAGTAACCTCTTACCTACTGTCGGGCTTGATCTTTTGCTGGGCAGTTGTTGAGAAAATGTCCAGCCGCACCACAGTATATACAGAGTCCCCTCGATCTCCAACGTTCTCTCTCCTCCCGGGAAAGCCGAGCTCTACCCACCTGCATGGGCTCATGATCGCCTTGTGGGCTGACCGTGCTCTCACCGGCAAATTCAGGAACCTCAGAAAACAGTCTTGGTCGTGAGCGCTGATCACGTTGTTGTAGTCGCGCATCCACGCGCAGAGCCAGCTCCATAAGTCCATCGAGGCTTGTGGGTAATTCCAGGGTGTAGATTTCCCTCTGAACACGGTCAGCCAGCCCATGCAGGAAAACGTCCCACTGCGCCTCCTCGTTCCACTTGCACTCAGCAGCCAAATCCAAAATTCAATCGCATAGTCGGAGACGAGTCTGTTGTTCTGATGAAGTTCCGCTAGTCTACGAGCCGCCTCGCAACCCGCTATAGCGCGGTCAAAGACCTGTCTCATCTCTTGTGTGAGTGTCAGGAACGAGGAACAGCAAGGATATTTATTCTCCCACACCGCCGTTCCCCACAGAGCCGCACGTCCCGAGAGCAGGGTCAGCACCAACGAATACTTTCGATTCTTCTGTAGTGAACGTTAAGGGCTGTAGAGAAAAAAAAAAAACACAGAGCACTTTGTAAGAAAAGATCTACAAAGATCGGGCTCACCCGAATATCTCTCCGGCGTCGGAATGCGTGGCTCGTGATGACCGGTGATAGATGGGTTGGAGGGAACGGACGGCGGGCCTGGCGCAGTGGGCGATGTCAGCTGTTGTATCTGGGTAGAAAGCTCGGACACCTGCGTCACCAACGCCTGCACAGCCTGCGCTGTAGCGAGCGCCTGTTGATCCTGTCTATCCATTCGCTGGTTGCTGTTGGATAAATATTCCTGTAACTTGGCCACTCTCGCTGGATCCATAGTTGGTCAGATCATTCTGTCACAATGGCTGAGATGAAATAATGCAAAAGATCCAATAGCGAGTTCGAATGTTTATTTATTCCCAGGAAACACAAGAGCAGAGCGCACTGAAAGTCCACAGACACAGGGGAACGAGCCAGAGTCCAAAGGCAGGCAGAATAGGGCAGAAAGTCAGTAACCACGGAGGCAGTGGCGATTGGTAACGCAGGGACGCAATGGGCAAAGTCCACAACAGAGAAGGAACTCCAGGAACAGGAACCGGGCAACGAACTCCCAGGAGCGAACTGAATCCACAAACGGGGAAACCACAGGACAGCCTGAAACGATCTGACAAACAGGACCGGTTACACAGACAATAAATAGGACGCCACAAAACGAGACACAGCTGACGCGGATCAGGAATCAGCCGCGCTAACGAGTCACGCCCACACAACACGAAACACACACACACACACACTCACACACACACACAGCAAGGCGAGTCAGTGAACCCATAAACCGTGAAAAGTAGACTGCCTCAGACTGACAGCAGAAGGTCTGGACTCTATCGCAACTTTTATTGGTCAAGGACCGCCCAAGAAAACTGACATGTAACCAACCGCACAGTTCGTTTTGTTCTGCGTCATGTTTAAGGGCATGAAAATGTAAAGTCGATATACCTGCAATAACAGACCAGCGTGCATCTATAAATTATTCATTCAAGAACGTTGTGCAAGTGCAACAATGGAGCCTCGAACTTCACATACTTTTGAAAATCCAGCTTTTAGTTGATCATGGTAAGCGCTCATTGTCACAGTTGTACACACGACGGCTTTCTACTTCCACAAGGTAGTTTGGCGTCACGGCAGTTGTTTCTAGGCGGACCGTTAAAGAAAAATAAACTGGATAATTTTGTTCACTTTTGTATCACACTGAAGAGTTTTTTTTTTTTTTTCATAATTCGCTGACTAACCCTTTTATAACTCCGGGCCCCCAAATCTGCGAACCACTGATATAGACGATGAGAGGCAAAAAGGTGTCCTATAATGTATTAGAAAAAACACTGAGACAAAGCTGATATTTGAATGAGGTACAAGATTTCATACATATAGCAATAAATTGAACTACATGTTGTCATTATGACTTCACAACACCTAGCACTGGAAAATAGACAAAGAAAGTCAGAATTAGCAACCACAGCTTCATAAAGATGGATGTGAATTATAATTAATCTTCATTGTTGCAATGACACACAAAGCCTTTTAGTTCACACCAAATGAGACGAGCCTAATTATCCCTACACTCCTCCACAGAGGCATCGCTCAGGGAGACTCAGGTTGAGGACGCTTATAATAGCTGTTCTGCTGTCTGAAATCCCACAGTAGCTCTTAGCATAACCACAAGCAAGTGGCTTATCTGGCCACATGACTGCCCAGAGTTGGATTTCTCCCAGAAGACATGATAAATTATTCACACTTGGGAGGTCATCTAAACTGTTATCTACAAGTTATAAGGAGAGACGTTTTATATAGTCAGGCTTTTGATTATCAACATACAGTCTTGTACAATTTGCAGCTTATTCTGACCAAGATCTACAGGAAAGTTCTGTCTGACCAACATGAAAAGTGACACAGTTTGCTTTGTTATTATGTGCCATTTAAGTTTGTAAATTCTTAAAATGTAAATTCTGTCATCATTTACTCCCCCTCATGTCATTCCAAACCGAGAAGAAGAAAGTCAAAAAGAAGAAAGTCAGAAGAATGTTGGTGTTCACTGTCCAAACAACATTAGACCCCATTATTTAAAAAAAAAAAAAAAAATGTTGGCATTCCACAAAAATAAAGTCGTATGGTAACACTTTACAATAAGGATTCTTTTGTTAACATTAGTTACACATGAACTAATAATGAACTGCACTTCTACAGCATTTAAAACTCTTAGTCAATGTTAATCTCAACATTTACTAATACATTTTAGGTCCCACTTTATATTAGGTGGCCTTAACTACTATGTACTTACATCAAAAAACGTCTCGGTTACGTGTGTAACCCTCGTTCCCTGAAGGAAGGGAACGGAGACGTTACGTCAGTTACTGACGAAATGGGGCTTTCGCTTAGAAGCCAATCGCCTTTGAGCTCTACAAAACGAGCCAATGGCATGAAGATGCCATGGGTCTGCGGAATTTGCATAACACAACCCCGCCCCACCGCGTGGGTATAAAGGGCGTTGCGTGGCAATCTCGCATTATGTTACCTGCTGAAGAGCCGAGGCATGAGCGTCCGGCTGTTCCAGCGGTACAGCTGAAGTGGCATGGGGACGTAATGTCTCCGTTCCCTTCCTTCAGGGAACGAGGGTTACACACGTAACCGAGACGTTCCCTTTCAGTCAGTACACTACGAGTTACGTCAGTTACTGACGAAATGGGGGTCCCAATACAATCTCGCCACGACGGCTGTCTTCCAGCGTCCTGCGCTGACCAGGCTCCCTGCCGTGAGTCTTAGCACGAACGAGGGGCTAGGCTCAACGCTGATACCAAGGTACACTGGGAAGCATATCCCACGTGGAGAAATGCAACACAATGCCAGCCTGAAGGGAGGACTTAAGAATACACATATGACCCCCTTAGGGACTGCATATGGAGCACTCTGGGGTATCCAGCCGCAGGTGGAAAATTTTTCAACCCCAGGTGTGGCAAGGTGTCTTGCCAAGGGAAGACACGTGCTCAGAGAGACTTACCGTGGAATACATATGTGGGGGTTGCCCAACGGGGGAACCATGCACACGGAGGCACCTAGCCGAACACGAGGGCTGACCAAGCGGGCATGCACTCTAGTGTCGACATCAGCAGTGCTGGAGGAGCTCAGGGCTTACTGGGAAGCTCACCTGAGAGAAAATGCGCACGCATCCAGTCCGTGGAGTGGAATGGCGCAGCAAGCGAAGACACCTGAGCCTGTCCAGTTACTGGCCACTTGGGGCGAGTACACGAGCGGACACAGGCTCCACTCGGAGATTATAAAATCTTGCGAATGTGTTGGGTGTCGCCCAGCCTGCAGCTCTACAAATGTCTGTCAGCGAGGCGCCACACGCTAAAGCCCAAGAGGAAGCAACACTCCTAGTGGAGTGTGCTCTAACCCCAAGGGGGCATGGCATGCCCTGAACCTGATATGCCAGGACAATGGCGTCCACTATCCAGTGAGACAACCTCTGCTTGGAGAGAGCCTTCCCTTTCTGCTGCCCTCCGTAACAGACAAAGAGCTGGTCTGAGGTCCTGAAACACTGCGTCCGGTCTACGTAAGCGCGAAGGGCGCGTACTGGACAGAGGAGTGCCAAGGCTGGGTCTGCCTCCTCCACAGGCAGCGCTTGCAGGTTCACCACCTGATCCCTGAAGGGAGTGGTGGGAACCTTGGGCACGTATCCAGGCCAGGGTCTCAGGATCACGTGAGAATTGGCCGGCCCGAATTCCAGGCACGCTTCGTCAACCGAAAATGCCTGCAGGTCCCCTACCCTCTTGATGGAAGCCAGAGCAATCAAGAGCGCCACTTTCAATGAAAGGAACTTCAGCTCCACAGACTGCAGGGGCTCAAAGGGAGCTTTCTGCAGGGCAGATAAAACCACTGCAAGATCCCAAGAGGGTATTTGAGGAGGACGAGGAGGATTTAATCTCCTCGCTCCTCTAAGGAACCTGCTGACCAGGTCATGCTGACCTACCGTTTTCGAATCCACCAGGTCATGATGAGCCGAAATCGCGGCCACATAGACCTTCAGGGTGGAGGGAGACAGCCTTCGCTCCAACCCTTCTTGGAGGAAGGAAAGCACAGACCCGATTGAGCATTTTGTGGGGTCTTCTCGGCGAGAAGAGCACCAGGTGACGAAGAGGTCCCACTTCAACGCATAGGCCTGTCTCGTGGACAAGGCCCTAGCAGAAGTGATGGTAGCCACCACCTGAGGTGGCAGGGTACTCAAACCTACCGCGTCCCGTCCAGGTCCCACACGTGTAGGTTCCAAAGGTCGGGACGTGGGTGCCATACGGTGCCCCGTCTCTGAGTAAGGAGGTCCTTCCTCAGAGGAATCGACCAGGGAGGGGCTGTCGCAAGGAGTACGAGTTCTGAGAACCAGGTCGGGCCGGGCCAATATGGGGCGACCAAAAGGACCTGCTCCCTGTCCTCCCTGATCTTGCACAGAACCTGTGCGAGAAGGCTCACTGAGGGAAACGCATACTTGCGTGGGCCCCGCGGCCAGCTGTGCGCTAGTGCATCCGTGCCGAGGGTCCCCTCGGTCAGGGAGTAATACCAGCGGCAATGGGAAGAGTCGTGGGAGGCAAACAGATCTATCTGTGCGTCGCCAAACTGTTCCCAAATCAGCTGAACCGTCTGGGGATGGAGTCTCCATTCCCCCGGAAGCGGCTGAAACCGTGACAGCTCGTCGGCTGCACGATTCAGTTCTCCTGGGATGTGAACGGCACGAAGCGACCTCAGAAGCTTCTGACTCCATAGGAGGAGATGGCGGGCGAGTTGCGACATCCGGCGGGAGCGTAGACCACCTTGTCGGTTGATGTACGCTACTGTCGCCGTGCTGTCTGAACGGACCAGTACGTGCTTGTCCTTGAGCAGGGCTCGGAAGCGGTGCAGGGCAAGACGTACGGCCAGCAACTCGAGGCAACTGACATGCCATAGGCACTGGGGTCCTTTCCAGGAGCCCGCGGCAGCATGTCTATTGCACATGGCGCCCCAGCCCGTGGCAGAGACATCTGTTGTTACAACAACATGCCTGGAAACTCGTTCTAGGGGAACACCTGCCCGTAGAAAACTGAGGTTCGCCCACGGGGTGAAGGTCTGACGGCAGGCCCGAGTAACTGGGACCCGGAGTGTGCCGTGTTGCCATGCCCATCTCGGGACTCGATCGCGAAGCCAGTGCTGAAGCGGTCTCATATGAAGCAAACCGAGCAGCGTTACCGCGGATGCCATATGCCCCAGGAGCCTCTGAAAATATTTCAGTGGTACCGCACTCTTGCCCTCGAACTGGCGAAGACAAGTCAGCAGTGACTGCGCGCGCTCGCTCGTAAGCTGCGCGTACATGGCGACCGAGTCGATTTCCATACCGAGAAAAGAGATCCTCTGCACTGGGGAGAGTTTGCTCTTTTCCCAGTTGACCCGAAGGCCCAGGCGGGCGAGGTGCTGAAGCACCAGGTCCCTGTGTTCGCAAACCTGATCCCGAGAGTGGCCTAGAATCAGCCAGTCGTCGAGATAGTTCAGGATGCGAACCCCGTGTTGCCTGAGCGGCACAAGGGCTGCCTCGACGACCTTCGTAAAGACGCGAGGGGACCGGGCTAGCCCGAATGGGAGAACCGTGTACTGATATGCCTGCCCCTCGAAGGCAAACCGTAGAAACGGTCTGTGTCGAGGAAGAATGGAGACATGAAAGTATGCGTCCTTCAGGTCGATCGCTGCAAACCAATCCAATGGACGAACGCATTCGAAAATGCGTTTGGCTGTCAACATCCTGAATGGAAGCCTGTGAAGGGTTCGGTTCAAGATGCGCAGGTCCAGGGTTGGCCGTAACCCACCGGTTTTCTTGGGTACAATGAAGTAAGGGCTGTAGAAGCCGGACTCCATCTCGGCTGGAGGGACGATCTCGACCGCACCCTTCGCCAGTAGGGTGGCGACCTCCGCACGCATGACAGGGGCATTGCCACCCACCATGGTATAGCGGACTCCCCTAAAGCGGGGAGGAGACCGTGCAAACTGAATCGTATAGCCGAACCTGATGGTGCGAACGAGCCAGCTGGACAGATTGGGAAGCGCTAGCCAGGCTTCCAGAAACTGTACCAGCGGGGTCATGCGGACCACAGGCGTACCCCCGATGGGGCAGCGAGGCGGAATGACCAGCCCAGACATGGGAGGCGTGGGAGCGTCCCGAGGTGTGGGCGGGGTCGAATTCCGTGTCCTGGCAGAGGAGACCAGGGAAGGACCAGCGTTCATCTAGCCGAGAGCGCTCGGGACATGGCGGAGGGTTCCACACAATCCCAAGAGCCTCGGCCGCCCGGGAAAGCATGGCTGTGAGCTCTGGATCAGACTCGGGCAATGCTGGAACTCCCGAAGGAGGCAACACAGCCGAATCGTCACCTCCGGAGGAATCCAGCCCACCTTGTGATGCGGCGATCGACAAAGTATCCTCCGCCGGTGCGCCAAATGAAACGCAGGGCCCAGGACGGGAAACACCTGCGCCCTCATCTGGCAACACCACAGGTTGCAGTGTGCTAGAAGGGGGTGTGGCCCGAGGAGGATTCGTCGGGTTGGCCCACACCGTCACCCTCAAGTCACCCTGACCACCAGCCAAAGTATTCCCACTCGTGGAGGGAATAGATTGGGGTGTGGCAGAGGGGACTCTCCCTCCAGCACGGAGATCATGGAGTCTTGACCGCAACACTGCGATGGCCATGTTCCCGCAGTGGGAACATGACTCATCCATGAACGCGCGCTCGGCGTGCACGAGGCCCAAGCACACCAAACAGCGATCATGCCCGTCAAACGGAGGAACCAGCCGACCGCACCCAGAAACGGAGCACGGGCGAGACATCTTGAAAAAGACGTGCCACGTGCAGCTCTTTTAGAGAGGAGTCTTTGCTCTGCAGAATGCCGAAGCGCCTAGGGAGAACACACACGCTGTGCTAGATCACTGCACAGATCAGACAGGAATGCGGAACTCGCTAGAACGCGCCGTAACACCAACACTCTGGAGAGACACTCGTCTTGAAGAGAGAAAACGCTCAGGCGGTAACACTCGGCTCTGAAGCAGAAACATAATGCGAGATTGCCACGCAACGCCCTTTATACCCACGCGGTGGGGCGGGGTTGCGTTATGCAAATTCCGCAGACCCATGGCATCTTCATGCCATTGGCTCGTTTTGTAGAGCTCAAAGGCGATTGGCTTCTAAGCGAAAGCCCCATTTCGTCAGTAACTGACGTAACTCATAGTGTACTGACTGAAAGGGAACAATGTACTTATTGTGTTCATATTGTATAGCAAAACACTTTTGCTGATATTGAGGTGGGATACGGGTAAAGTTAGGGACAGGTGTGGTGGTATGGGTAAGTTTAAGGGTAGGGTTAGGTGTAAGGGAAGTGTTAACAGTGTAATTATAAATGTAACTACAGAAATTAATTACAGATGTAATTACATGCAGCTAATTTTTAAAAAGTACAATGTAAAATGTATGTACATAAGTGCATTATATCAAATTATTAATTTAAATGTTAGTACATAGTAGTTAAGGCCACCTAATATAAAGTGGGTCCACATTTTCTAAGATCAAAAGCACTGAGAAATACATGAACATTTTTAATAACTAACATTAAAAAAGGTTAACAAATGCTGTAAAAACATATTGCTCATGGTTAGTGTATGCATTAACTAAGGTTAACAAATTATGTTAAATTATGACAAGCTTAAAGGGTGAGTAAATACTGACAAAACTGTATTAATTTGTTTGTTTGTTTGGTTGGTTGGTTGGTTGGTTAGTTGGTGAAAACAATACAGTGTTGTCCACAGCCGATTATGATAACACAGAGAGGAAATGAATAGAAACAGACATTATTTCACTATTATTCCACAAATCAAATCAAACTGGTGGAATATAGAATATATTAAAGGCAGAATATATTCTGTGTGTAGATATCTTGTTTACTTGCAACTAATTCGGCCTCAAACAAAACAATTATATAGCTTATAGCTTTTAAAGATTTGATGGTACTAATTTGGAAACTTCTGCCAATTTGTATCCATGTAAAAGCAACTGGTGTACTCAAAGTTGTACAGAGCTGCACGATTCTGGATAATTTGAGAATCATGTTTTTCTTTAGTTTAAAACAGAGATCCCACAATTCTAAATAGACAACTAAGCAAAATAACGTCATTTACTAGAGGTTTTAAGAAAATGTTAATTGCTGGACTCTATTTAAAAACTATTTAATGAATTTGAATTATCTTTTTTTTTTTTTTTTTATCGGTTTGAATGAATGATTCAATAGCCCCATTTAACCCAGTCTTTACTGGTAAATTACCGTTAAGAGATCACGTGTGAACAGCATATTTGTGTATTTACCGGTAAAGTCATTCTGGTAATTTTACGGTAATTTACTGGGATTAATGTGTAAAATCATTCATATTCAATTTACAAAGAAAGTGTAACTGACGCGCCGTATGATGTAGGAACTGGGAGAGGCGTTACACTTTCTTCACAAGTTGAATACGGAAGGCGTTCTGGCAGAAGCTAGATATTTTACTTTATAAAGTTTAAATATGGATATTTTTCTTACAAAAACCAATCGATTCGCTTCAGAAGGCCTTTGTTACACCCCCCCCCCCCCACCCCGGATTTGAATATTCGCTGTGATCATACTTGTCAAAGTTGTAATAGAAATAGACTAATCATTGTCATTTAAGATCGCATAGGTGTTTGAATCAAGACCGCTATCTTCTAACAATTAATCGTGCAGCTCTATTTTGTATAGGGCATACAACAATACAATTTTATCAGCCAATCTGATTGGAAGTGGCAATATATGCCAGATCTTGCTATTTTTGTGTCCAATTGGCATCAGATGGTCTGTAAAGGAACTGTAGGTGGTTAGTGGGCTTAAGCTGAGACGAGGAAGATGAACAATTTCTGTAAGTCCTGAACTGTCAAGCACTGCTGTAATTGGTGAATAAGTCTGAAAGGTGAGCAAGGGCACAGTGACATTCCTGAAGTGAGACCATTAGCATCATCGGCCATCACAACCCTCAGCAGTCAGATGGTCACGGCCAATTAAAATTCATCAGTTCAGGAAAAGGATGAATGTTAATGAAACGTCCTGTCCAGCAGACACATCTGAGGGGTCAAAGGCTGATTCTAGATGCTGCCAACATTGAGACGTATTTCAAAAGTAGCTGAGCAAATCTGCAGAGGCATATTAGGAAGAAGGATGTGTACCTTCAAGACTCCATAGGCTCTTGGGGCATTTCCTCTTCCTTCCTTTGTGAATGGGGAAGATGATTTTAAACAGATGTGACAGAGGCAGAACATTTACAGCGCTCGGGTTTCTTCCCACAGAAAAAGAGAAATGCTGATGTTCTCTCAAACCCTTGAGAGACACAGTAGAGGAAGCAAAAGATAGACTTGCTTCAGTTTAACAATGGTTTATGGGCCTACATGCCATAAGTAAAGGACACCAATCAACTGAGAGACAAAAAAAACTCTTTCCTGCCCTGCAGGGCTGGGTGTTGAGCAATATTTTGGTCTCATTACAGAGAGAAAGAGTAAGTCAGCTTATATGGGCTCAGTTTTAAGCAGCACGTAAAACACACTGAAACCATTCAAATGCAATATATATATATCAATCATGTCATGTTAGTACTCACTGATGCACAGGCCAGCTGCCCAACATCCCTGAACTCTTCACCGCTAGTGTACTGTAATACTGTATGTAGCTATTTAGGTTCATTATGTAGATCCACATATACAAGACACCAGTCAAAATGTGATTGTGTACATAAAATAGAAATAAAGGAAAACAAAGATGTTCTGAGGTGTTAGAGGGGTGAATCTCATATTACAAAACAAATGAAAAACAAAAGAAATTATGCTTATTTTTGGAAAGTTGTGGCTTAAAGTAAATTAAGAATATGAAGAAATTATTCTAGTCATTAGGCTATGTATTTTTTTTTTTTTTTTAAATCAGCATAAATTTAGTAGAAGTACAACCATGATGTGTGTACTGTACTCAGCAAGTTTTATACAGGCTACTGACAATTATGGCTGATTAAATGTGGTGGGGAAAACACAATGCAAAAATGTCTACAATGCGTGGATTTACTGTTCAAAAGTTTGTGGTCAGTACTTTTTTTTTTTAAGAAACTAACTTCTTTTCTAACTTCAATTCAGTTAGAACACATTAAAAAGTGAAAGTTCCATTTTATAAGGAAAAAAGAATGAATTTCAAATAAATGCTGTTCTTTTGAACTTTCTACTCTTCTAAATGAATAATAAGAAATGTTTCTTGAGCAGCAAATCAGCATATTAGAATGATTTCTGAAGGATCATGTGATACTGAAAACTGGAGTAAAATTTTGCTTTTTTTTATAGAAAACAGATATTATAAATTGTAGTGCTATTTCACAGTATTTTTTTACTGTTTTTTTTTTTTTTTTTTTTAATCAAACAAATGCAGCCTTGGTGAACATAAGGGACCTTGTTCAAAAGCATAAAAAAATTATTACAATTAAAACCTGACCCTAAACTTTTAAATACTATACTGTATAATATGTATAAAATTAACATGTTTTTTTTTAAAAATTGTAAATTCCAAATACTTAGGGCCAGCACAAACCCCTCTTTGGGTTGAAAAAAAGGATTTACTATAGACACGCAGTGATAAATTAGCTCTGAAAAGGCGTGGGCACAGTTATTTTTGCGGCAGACCTTATTGCATATGCATTTGTAGGAGTTTCCCTTTCAGACGCAAAATGTATGGGAGGAGAGTATTTAAATGAATCATGCAAGGTGATTTACTAAGGTTTGCGCTAGTCAATTTACTGGTGTTTACGCCATTATTTACCACCCAAAAAAGTACGTCTTAAACCAGACGCTAACTGGTAGATTGCGTTGATCATTATGAAAAAATGATCCGGTTGCGTCTGTGTGCTTTAATTTGTGCGCTGTCAGTAGATCATGTGCAGAACTTTCAACTCCCATCAGCGCTTTTTTGGAATTGCGCTCTCACGCTAATTTGCCGTTTAGTAAATCTTGCCCTTGTTCACCCAAAAATAAAAATTGTCATCATTTACTCACCCTCAAGTTGTTCCAAACCTGATTTTTCTTTCGTCTGCTGAACACAAAAAAAGATATTTTGAAGAATATGGGCAACCAAACAGTTGATGGGCCCCATTGACTTCTATACTATGGAAAATGTCAATGTCAGTGGGGCCCATCAGCTGTTTGGTTACTGACATTCGAGCCCGATCACACGAAAATGCTTATCAATAATACAAGTGTGCAATGTCGTGGAATGTACACGCCAAAATGAGTTTTGGCGTGTATATGGTACGCAGTTTTTGGCGTGCATATATTACGCACGAACCCCTCACCCCCCCACCCCTATCCTACCCAAGAGCGTGTCATATACACGCCATAAAGTGCGTATCATATGCACGCGAAAAACTGCGTACCATATGCACGCCAAAATTCACTACTGATACGCATTCTTGTGTGATCATGTTGGACATTCGAAAGTTGTTTCGACATTTTGGACATTCCAAAGTTGTTTGGAACAACAACGTTCCAAACAACTTTGGAACAACTTTTTTTTTGTACTTTATGCACTAAACAGATCAATAAACAGTTGATACCGGTCTTGTGCACATGCCTTTATAATCAAACACTCCTGATCTTGAGCACATTCTGTTATGCATGTTAATTAAATACCAGGAGATCATAGACTTTCTGGTCCCCCAAGAGACTCATTTGCTTTTAAATTGAATGCGGCTGCCTTTTGAAGCTTGTTTATAAGTGAATGATTGTCATACCAAACAGATTTTCACAGAAAATTAGCTGAACAGCTCAGGCAAAAAATAAACTCACAGGAATTGCTTTGAATGTATTTAGCATTAAGTACAGAAAAGTATTTGGATACTTAACCACATTTAAAAAAATATCTTAATCTCATTGCATTAGAAAACAAAATAGCAAACTAAGTGGCACACATTTTAAAGAAAGACAGCACAAGTACATACATTACAAGCAAAAATATATTTTTTTAAATGATAAGGCTATAGCTACATATTGTTCAAAATGAAGTATCCTACTGCTAAACGTCTATCATTTGGAATAGACTCAATTTGTGTCAAGTATTCTTGATTCTAAGCACAATTATGAAATGTTATCATTGCATAATTGTGCAGGTTACATTCAGATTGTCAACTTTTAACTGACCTCCTCACATATGCTAAACATCTGCCACCTACCAGAGACTGAACAGAAGGAGAACCTCAGAACGATTCATAAGATTCATTGAGATTAAACAGTGCATGAATGCCATGCCTTTAAAAAATAAAGCAGGTCTTGAAAGGGCAGTATGTTGTTCTCTAAGCGCTACCAGAGATGCTGAGTGCACATGGCCTCAGGGTCAAATGAAACAAATTACAGGTTGCTTTAGCTGTGACACTTTAAAAGGGCTGTTCTGTCGTGCTAGCTCATTTCTTCGCTTGTCCACCCTCTCTCGCGCCTTTCTTTCTAGATATCTTTTCATTAAGCATTCAGTTAGTCTTATAACTCTAAAACTGTTTCAGATCAGCATACATTTCTGGTTAGGTCAATTCAGTTCAATACGAGCAACATGACTGCATTACTGAGACGTTGTTTTACAATCTTGTTCTGTAATGTCTATTCACTTCTAATCAACTCAAGATATTCTGGAGATCACAGTTAACAAGTAACACAAGTCAAAAACAGTTCATTGTGTTGTGTATAATTAATTGGGTTTGGCACAGGGGGTGTAAGTATGTAACCAGAGACGGCTGTGTTTCTATCTGTGTGGATTTACTTAGCTATACTTAGGGGATACAACTATCCCCAGATAGTTTAGTTTGCTAAATCTGACAAAAACTTCCCTTCATTATTGTAAATAAAATGAATAAATAAAATACTAATAATAAATGTGTTATGTTTCACTTTTTCGGAATTATATAAACGCAAAAAAGTTGTCTTGTAGAGAATAGGATTAGGGTGAAGACTAACCTATGTAGTAAATAAGCAATATATATATATATATACACATACGTGCATAATTATTATGCAAGTTGATATTCTGATCTTATTTTTTTCCAAGCACATTTTACCAATTCCAAATCACATCAATGATAACTACTATTCATTTTGTATTTAATCATTTATACATGATACATAATTGGTAAAGGGTATATAACACACACACACAGTTTCTGCCAATCTCATATTAATCTTGAGTACCTATAGAGTAGTACTGCATCCTTCATATCTCCGAAGAGTCTTTAGTTTTATCATATTTATATAAGACAGATACGACACAAATTAAGTATTAAGATTCGTATTAAGTGGGGGTCATTTTTTAGGATTCTTTACATAACTTAAGTCTCTGAGATCCTGACACCTTGCACTTCTGAAGACTCCAGGTAGGTTGCAGTTCTGGAAAATGGTGGCACTCGAGACTAAAGGGTTCCTGATGGTTCCACACTTAATTCTTCACCTTAATTCTTAATTCTTTTGCATGTCTTGCATGTTTGCAATTCTTTTGTGTCTTTTCTTCGCCACCTGTTTTTGTCTGACCCTGCTGACCCAATGAGCATTTCACTGTCCAATGGTCATGCCTTAACTGCAATTTCTAGTATTACATTAGTATTGTATCCTTCTCATGGGCATTTAATAATTTTTTAAATCTCTTTTTTGGCTCATTTTATCTGTAAAAGAAAACGTGCCTAATAATTCTGCACACCTGAATATAAGGTGTTTTTCATTTCCAGCCTTCATGAACAATTATATATCACTTATAAATGATTAAATACAAAATTAATAGTAGTTATTAAGATTAATGTGGTTTGGAATTGGTAAAATGTGCCTGGAAAAAAATATGATCAGAAAATCAACGTGCCTAATAATTCTGCATGCAGTGTATACACACTGATCAAGCATAACATTATGACCACCTTCCTAATATTGTGTTGGTCCCCCTTTTGCTGCCAAAACAGCCCTGACCCGTCAAGGCATGGGCTCCACTAGACCCCTGAAGGTGTGCTGTGGTATCTGGCACCAAGATGTTAGCAGCAGATCCTTTAAGTCCTGTAAATTGCGAGGTGGGGCCTCTATGGATCGGACTTGTTTGTTCAGCACATCCCACAGATGCTCGATTGAATTGAGATCTGGGGAATCTGGAGGCCAAGTCAACACCTCAAACTCGTTGTTGTGCTCCTCAAACCATTCCTGAACCATTTTTGCTTTGTGGCAGGGCAAATTATCCTGCTGAAAGAGGCCACAGCCACCAGGGAATACTGTTTCCATGAAAGGGTGTACATGGTCTGCAACAATGCTTAGGAAGGTGGTACGTGTCAAAGTAACATCCACATGGATGGCAGGACCCAAGGTTTCCCAGCAGAACATTGCCCAAAGCATCACACTGCCTCCTCCGGCTTGCCTTCTTCCCATAGTGCATCCTGGTGCCATGTGTCACTGGCCATCCGTGTGATGTAAAAGAAAACATGATTCATCAGACCAGGCCACCTTCTTCCATTGCTCCGTGGTCCAGTTCTGATGTTCACGTGCCCACTGTTGGTGCTTTCGGGTGGTGGACGGGGGTCGGCATGGGCACCCTTACTGGTCTGCGGCTATGCAGCCCCATACGCAACAAACTGTGATGCACTGTGTATTCTGACACCTTTCTATCAGAACCAGCATTAACTTCTTGAGCAATTTGAGCTACAGTAGCTCGTCTGTTTGATCGGACCACACGGGCCAGCCTTTCGTTCCCCAGGTGCATCAGTGAGCCTTGGCCGCCCATAACCCTGTCGCCGGTTGCTGTTCCTTCCTTGGACCACTTTTGATAGACACTGACCACTGCAGACTGGGAACACCCCACAAGAGCTGCAATTTTGGAGATGCTCTGACCCAGTCATCTAGCCATCACAATTTGTCCCTTGTCAAACTCGCTCAAATCCTTACGCTTGCCCATCTTTCCGGCTTCTAACACACCAACTTTGAGGACAAAATGTTTACTAGCTGCCTAATATAGCCCACACACTAACAGGTGCCGTGATGAAAAGATAATCAGTGTTATTCACTTTATTTGTCGGTGGTCATAATGTAATACCTGATCGGTGTGTCTATATATATATATATATATATATACACACACACACACATATACATATATATACACTCACCTAAAGGATTATTAGGAACACCTGTTCAATTTCTCATTAATGCAATTATCTAATCAACCAATCACATGGCAGTTGCTTCAATGCATTTAGGGGTGTGGTCCTGGGCAAGACAATCTCCTGAACTCCAAACTGAATGTCAGAATGGGAAAGAAAGGTGATTTAAGCAATTTTGAGCGTGGCATGGTTATTGGTGCCAGACGGGCCGGTCTGAGTATTTCACAATCTGCTCAGTTACTGGGATTTTCACGCACAACCATTTCTAGAGTTTACAAAGAATGGTGTGAAAAGGGAAAAACATCCAGTATGCGGCAGTCCTGTGGGCGAAAATGCCTTGTTGATGCTAGAGGTCAGAGGAGAATGGGCCGACTGATTCAAGCTGATAGAAGAGCAACTTTGACTGAAATAACCACTCGTTACAACCGAGGTATGCAGCAAAGCATTTGTGAAGCCACAACACGCACAACCTTGAGGCGGATGGGCTACAACAGCAGAAGACCCCACCGGGTACCACTCATCTCCACTACAAATAGGAAAAAGAGGCTACAATTTGCACGAGCTCACCAAAATTGGACAGTTGAAGACTGGAAAAATGTTGCCTGGTCTGATGAGTCTCGATTTCTGTTGAGACATTCAGATGGTAGAGTCAGAATTTGGCGTAAACAGAATGAGAACATGGATCCATCATGCCTTGTTACCACTGTGCAGGCTGGTGGTGGTGGTGTAATGGTGTGGGGGATGTTTTCTTGGCACACTTTAGGCCCCTTAGTGCCAATTGGGCATCGTTTAAATGCCACGGCCTACCTGAGCATTGTTTCTGACCATGTCCATCCCTTTATGACCACCATGTACCCATCCTCTGATGGCTACTTCCAGCAGGATAATGCACCATGTCACAAAGCTCGAATCATTTCAAATTGGTTTCTTGAACATGACAATGAGTTCACTGTACTAAAATGGCCCCCACAGTCACCAGATCTCAACCCAATAGAGCATCTTTGGGATGTGGTGGAACGGGAGCTTCGTGCCCTGGATGTGCATCCCACAAATCTCCATCAACTGCAAGATGCTATCCTATCAGTATGGGCCAACATTTCTAAAGAATGCTTTCAGCACCTTGTTGAATCAACGCCACGTAGAATTAAGGCAGTTCTGAAGGCGAAAGGGGGTCAAACACAGTATTAGTATGGTGTTCCTAATAATCCTTTAGGTGAGTGTATATATATAGTTCCCTTGCAGACCCATGGGAACAAAAAACAACAACAACTCATAAATACAGTTTTAAGAAATGTTTTTAATTCTAAAAATGCAAAAAATAAGTAAATCTTAGCGGTAAGTTTTAGGATTAGCCTGTTGTTTATAGTTAGCTATATATAAACTATTAGAGCATATTATATACCTATTTAGATAGCTAAGTAAACGTGAGTGTATCTTTCTGTGTGTGTGTGTGTGTGTGTGTGTAGAGGTTTATATTACATTGTGGGGACCAAATGTCCCCACAAGGATAGTAAAACCTGAAATCACCTGCATTGTGGGGACCAGCCAGCGGTCCCCACGAGGGAAATGGCTTAAAAAAACATACTAAATTATGTTTTTTTTTGAAATTGTAAAACAATTTCTGTGATGGGTAGGTTTAGGGTTAGGGGATAGAATATACAGTTTGTACAGTATAAAAACCATTATGCCTATGGAGAGTCCCCACAAAGATAGCGAAACTGTGTATGTGTGTGACTATGTGCGTGTGTGTGTGTATGTTGCTACCATGCAGGCCCCAGGCCCAAACACAACAAATCAACATGGGAGTCTTTTGCTGTGGCCCCGGTACAAGGGTAAAAACACTTTGGAGTCTCATCTAGATAAATAGCAAGCGATCCTCTAAAGACTGTCTAATGCAGCAGCTCTGCATAAAAACAGAAACACATCACACATCAGTTGTCACAGTAGCCCCAGAACATAAAACAGCATCATTTATTTTCAGAAGTAGTTATTTTAAGGGTTAACAACTTAATTTGAGGTGCTTGTCAAAGAAGAAACTAGAGATCCATCTAAAGAAGCCTCAGAGTTTATGGCTCTGAATGCTAAACTGACCAGTGAAGCGAAGGAAAGGCACTCGGAGCGTTCTTGGAACATTCCGATGACTCATTACAATATTTTTTAATGAAAATGAGCCTGATGTAGGACAAGAAGACCACAAGATGCCCAGAGCAAGTGCATGACAACTCTTCTTGTGACAGCAAAAACTTTTTTTCCCCAGTGAATGTTGGCTAGGTGAGAGTCAACAATCAGTTTTAATATCCTAGTAAAAGTAAAATCTAGGCTGCTGAGGGAAAGCATTGTTTCCCTGAATACATTACAAACTGTGGAATCTCGTGTATTCTCACTGGAGGGATTTGTCTTGCCTACCTTTTGAATAAATCTGTAAACAAGATGGCTGAGTCAACAGGAAGTGCATGCAATCTAAACATAATATAATACCATTATAAACCAATATAAACCAATACCAATATAAACCATTTATTATGCAGTTTGGATAGGGATTGATGATGCATTAAGGATAAAGGGCAGCTAAACACACATTATTCTTAAAGAGAAAATTAAATGTGGGTATCTGGAAGATATGCCAATAAAAGAGGAGAAAAGAGATGTGAATGCTTGTTATGCATAAAAAAATGCATTTTGAATGTATGAGTAAGTGGTACTTAGCCATGCATAACACCATGATGCTAAACAGCTAAAGTATTGCAGGACAGGTGGTTGTCAGTGTCAAATCAATAAAACATTGCAGCATACTCTATTTAAATAATAATAATAATAATAATAATAATAATAATAATTTACTAATAATTCTAAAGCTATCTTAAAAGAGTATTGATAATTAACAATTTGTTATAATCCTCCAATCAGCAACGTCAATAAATGGAGAGCTCCACTCCATCTAACATCTACTCACCAATGCATAGATGAAGATCCTTCATTCATTTGGATTTCATCAATATTTTGCCTAAGTTTCTCTTCCACTGTTGATGTTAATGATGCATTAAAGTGATCCTGGAAGCTGATTGGCTTGAATGATCACCTATGATAGTTGTGACGTTGTGTTATTTGAATATCAGAGTGATTAGTCATATGCTGTCAGTATCCTCTACATTTTTTGTACATGTATTAAAACTCTATACTGCGTATAAAAAAAATATATGTAAGTATATTACATTTACATTCTATGCATCTGAGTCATGAACATCTGTTGGTAAACTGATTAAAGAAAACTTTAGATGTGTCCCAATTTGCGAAAAGTTAAATTCAAATACCCATATGATGCATTTTGCCGCTTTTCAGCTCTTTCCCCTATAGCGACGTATAGCTTTTTAAAGGCACAATATGTAATTTTCGCCGCTAGAGGTTGCTTATTCAAAACAAAGGTGTAGCTTGATGACGCCTTGATTTCACGGATTCATGGGAGTTGTTGTCTTCACCTCTACAGCCGGTGGAAAAGAATCCGACGGGACTCGGGCAGAAATCATATTCATGGATGATCTAATGTATTAAATATTTATTAACGGTATTGTAGTATGAAGCAGGGTGGAGCGGAACGAGGCCGCTAGAACGATTGCTAATGAGAGACAAGCGCGACACACGGCTTGAGAGCAGTGAAGCTTTTATTATGCCACAGACGAGCGCTTCCGCTTCTTCCGGTCATGTGTATGTGGGGTAACGCAGCGCTGTTTTATCATATTAAGTACATTTGAGTGTGTTGAAAGTTACGTTATAATGCTACTCTGTGCGTTCGCTCGGCGGCTACTATGAGACACTTGTTGCGGACTGCAGTAAGCTAGATCGATATTAGGCATGGTAAAACTTAGTATTAGCGGTAAATCAAGGAAACGAGATTTAAACAATAAGACTAACTGTGTTGAGCTATATAACAATGATTAGTTTTCTGTCGATGGATGTATCCAAACAGTTGCTCACCTGTCTAATAAAACACATAATATATTAAAGCATCTTTGGTGTTTCCATGGTTTCTACAAAATAAAACCGGAAATCGATGGTAGCACGGTCCCTGTCTTGGTTAAAATTGCTTATTTCTCTGGATTTAAACATTCTTGGAAACATTTGGGATAATGTAAGTAGCCTACACATGTCAACAAAATATATAACATTGTTCTAGGGGTTTTTGGATATTTTAATCCAAAAATATTACATATTGTGCCTTTAATAGTAAAGGAAAGACGCTGGTTGTAGCATTATGGTTTAAAGGCTATGTAAGGCATAATGTACACTTGTAACTCGTGATAAATGTATCAGTAGGGCCTATTTATTTTGCTGTCCGTTTTTAAATGGCTGCTTACCACATAAATAGACACGAAATACTTATTTGAGTTACAATGAATTATCTTACTTGAAGAGACAGGAGCACAGGTAGAAACGTGGGTTTCCCCGTTCAATATTCAGTTACACAGTGTTGCCACGGTTATTAATCGGAAATGTATGAATGGCGCAATTGACCAATCAGAAGCAAGTATTCTAGAGAGCCGCACAATAAATACTTTTACTTTCGCATCTGTTGGTTTATTCAGTCTGTGCATGTATGTCTCTGTCCAGGGTGCTGAATAATACATCAGTCCGTCTGTGTTATTCACTCTTTCTTCGGTAGATCCTCTGCTTTGATAATGATAATGCTTCACTTCTGGCTGATTTCAATGGAAAACTCCGTGTCATGTCGACGAAATCAGCCTTTAAATGCACAACGTCTCCATTTCTTAATTGGTTTCTTTGAACGCGTCTCATCTAAAGCGTTTACAGGAAACATCGTGATTCAACCCCACAGCAGGTGTCAAAATAACTTCACACAAACGATGCGAATGATACAGACCCGCTCTCCGCTGTCTGTTCCTCTCGCATGCAGCTCAAATGAACGTGTTAATGATTCTTACCTCTGTCGCCATGATGCCTGAGACGGTGGTGGATGTGTGGTGGATCTGTCCCGGTGCTGAAATCCTCTCCACTCGTGGGACAGTAACGGACGGAGAGATGAACGCACTGGAGAGGGTGGAGCAGCGTCCTGCTGATGGAGGAGTGACTAGTACAGATGTGCTTCACTTCATGTCTGTAGAAACAAGATCCTTCCTAGAAACTCAGAGGACCACCAGATCAACACATAAACACTGGGGTAAAAAGTGTTTCATCAATAAAGGTTTTTTTTTTTTTTTTTGTTCTTGAAATGTTTGCAGTGCATATACATTACGCCAATAAATAGGCTATACGCAAACAAATAAACAGATAAATAATGAATAAACAATGCTTAAATGTGCTTAAACTTAAAATGTGCTTAATGTGGTAACATCTACTGAATGAAAGGTCCAGATTTACTAAACACGGCAAATTAGCGTGAGAGCGCAATTCCATAAAAGCGTGGGAGTGGAAAGTTCTTTGCGTGATCTACTGACGACGCACAAATCAAAGCACACAGACGCAGTCTACCAGTTAGCGTCTGGTTTAAGACGTGCTTTTTTTGGGTAGTAAATAATGGCGCAAACACCAGTAAATTTACGAGCGCAAACCTAAGTAAATCACCTTGCATGATACATTTAAATACTCTCCTCCCATAAATTTTGCGCCTGAAAGGGAAACTCCTACAAATACATATGCAATAAGGTCTGCCGCAAAAATAACTGTCCACGCCTTTTCACTGCGCGTCTTTAGTAAATCCTGACAGTAGTTTTAACGCCAAAAGAGGGTTTGCGCTGGCGCAAGCTGTTAGTAAATCTGGCCCTAACGTATTATAACTGAACCATGCAATAGGATACACCAATCAAAGTAATTTTTTAAGAGGTAGAACGAGGTTCTAAAGGTAACAACTGCCCATACACCTTTTACAGTAGCCTATAGATGTAAAAAGTATGCATTAATGTTTAAGTTTGCATTACAAGTATGTAAAAGTTTATATTAATACATTGACATTACTTGACACTGAAGATTAAATATCGATTTTTCCATTGTGAATTTCAGCTGCTTCCTCTTGGGAGAAGATTCCAATTTCCACAGTGCAGATTAAACAGGTTTAAGCATTCTTTCTTGTCCTTCAGATGTGAAAAAATAATAAATAAGTGTCTAATGAGCTATGCAATATGTGACGAAGGTGACAAATTAAAGTATTCACAATCTACGAAGGGGTGTACAGCATAAATCGGGATGCGGGTGGTGGTGTGCATATTATATTGGATGGACTGATGTTGCTGTGTCTGATGTACCTAAATCAAAGTCAAAGAAAAATGCATATTTCATTTTAATCTAATAAACATTTAATATTCCATCTGAAATAAAATTATGACAGATTTATGGTGTGCTGGCATTTCCCTGGCTCTGTTTGTTGCAAAAAATATCTTTCTCTGGCGATCATTGCGGTGGCTCAGCCTGAGTCATACATGCATGAAACAGACTGCATAATTCACAGGAAAGGCAAAGACCCTTAAAAATGTATTGAATGCACTGCTGATGATATTTGGACGCTCCTGGGCTTCGTCCAGTAGCCTATGTGGACTGGAGAGTCATATTAACCATGAACATACATGTATAAGCAAGGTGCATGCAAGCTTAGCCTATGTATGTTAAAGTTAGCGCCAAGTGAACAATTTACACCTTAATGTACCTAACGACCTTGACTTGAAAATGAGATAATCTTGAACAAAACACACTCACACTCACTCCAAACAGTCTGCGCATTTGTCACTTTTGATAGCTGCAACTCAGAGATAGCTAATCTGAATCACGTTGGACACAGGACAATACCATCTGCTCCTGTCTCTGACTGAAGACTGTAACTGCACGCAACATAATTATAGCAAATGAACTTCGCCTTGCATCCAAACAGCAAAACAATTTGCATTACAGGCGCACGTGGGCTGACATAATCAAAAAAAAGCTCATTGCCCAAAGCGTGCACGCATTAGCACACACGTTCACCGATTCAGGGATGATACATCCGGGAAAAGACAGAGGAAGTGTATACACTAATCACAGCTTATTTGATAAGACAGCAACACGCCTTTGGGAATGTCAGATAATAAGGTCAAATTTGAACAAACACGCAAAACGTGGGAAGCAAGGCATATTTATTTAATTTACAAAATTATTTTTTCTCCAATATAAAAGGATATTATAAATGACGCCACAGTTATTTAAAGCATTTTCACGTATAAAAGTCTTTTTGATTTACACTTTTTTCCTGAATGAAAATAGAATTGGAAAGCATGCCGAACTAAGAACATTCAGCTATTTTTTTATGAAAATCTAGAGGAATGCCTACGAAAAGGGAATCTTCCTCTTGTTTTTCATCTAGGCCAAAAATGTCTTGTGCAGATGCCACCATCCCTTGGCACAGAAACGTCTGTCTCACAGGAGGGAACAGGAAAGAAAAAGGAGGGTTTGATCCACGATATAAATAAAACATTAAAACGTCTTTGTTTTGTTGTGTCTTTTTATAGAGGTGATACAAATAAAGCATGTAATCTCACTGTGCCTTGTTACTAACATTGCAGAAAGGGAGCTATAAATAGAACTGCCTAAATAGATGCAGGCAGGCACCTTTCATAAGTGATTTCTATAGCAGCCAAACCAGTACATCTTCAAGTCCTTATCATACATTGGATAAAATATACCTTTTTTCACAAAATGTACAACATTGAAATAATGAGACATTGCATCATCAATCCAGAATGTGTTTTTGTCTTACCCTGACTCACTATGGCAAGCCTATTGTGGCTTTCGGAAATTGCATACATATCTCACTCCCCCATTCGTGTCTCGTCATATCTGTAAATAGAGAAAAGTTGCTCTGGTGGTGTGGGAGTGGCAGAGGTTAGTTGTCACAGCAATAGATATACATACATAGATGCCTCATTTCTATGGGCCGTTATAAACAAGCCGTCCGTCATATTGGAACAGTCAAAGTGTATTCGAGAGCAAGTTGAACATTAAAAAGTTACCATAATAAAAGTAAAAACATTAAAAAGTACCATAGTAAAAACCTGTAATATTGAGTACATATAAAACACTTTACATCTTGTTGGTTTCACAACCAGAAGCTGCGTAATGTTGTGGCATCATTGATTCTTACTGTGAGTGACGACATGCTGTCCGTTCCAAGATGGCGGGCGCCGATGTGTCTGAAACAGTTGAATTTGGATTCTACGTATACATATCTATGGTCACAATGAGTGAGAAAGGTTGACATGAAACACGCTAAATCTATAACCTCAGAGGAAAAACCTGTTAAAAAAAAACACAAACAGAAGAGAGTCTACTGGCAAAAAGAGAACATATAGAGCTCATAATAAAAGAAGAATCAACATTGGCTTAGCTTTTTGGAGATGGCGAGAACTGAGGGATTTGAAATGTTGTAAAAGCTACGCTGAGATGGTGTTTTTATTACTCAACAGGTAAGGTATTTTATTGAACAGATAAAATGCCATATGCTCTACTATAAGTTCATTGTAAAGCAATATCTATTGTGAAGGTTCATATTCATCCACACAGTCACACAGAGCCAAAGCACAACCAAAACAATGTTCTTCTGAAAAATGCATGCAGTTCTGTTTTTAACACTTTTTTAAAGGGCCAAAAGTTAGTGAACCTTTAAACTAAGAGAACATAGAGTGAATTTCCTATATTTAGTTGATGAATGAGCGGATGTTGATAGAAATATTCAAGATCTTTCTTTTTACTGTATTTATTTTATTTTATTTTATTTATTGGCTAAATTGATGCAAGAAAAAAAAAAATGCCAGACTTGAAAATAAAGTATCTATCTATCTATCTATCTATAGACCAATTATCAGCCTACGTCACACTGACATCAGGCAGGTTCAACTGCGCATGTCGGTTGCAAAAGACTATAGGGAAAATATCATGTTGTGCAGTGGGATGCCAGAATCGTAAATCTGTAAACGGTGGTTTTAAGTTTTACCGAATACCATCAACTCACAGTACTTTTAATGCCAACCGCAGACGTCTTTGGTTACAAGCCCTCAGAAGAGCCGATCGGAAGGAGGACCAAATTAAAAATGGCCGACTCTGCAGTTCACTCCCGCATATTTCGCGCTCACATCTGAAGCGCACACACATACAGTAATAAAGCCGCCTATGACATACAAGTGCAAAAATGAGCTCCTTTTCCTAGATTATTAATGGTCAAATATACTCAAAAATAATGCCACAATGCCCATCTTGGTGAGTATTAACGTAAACACAGTCTTAAACAGGAAGAATGTTGTGTAACAGCAACAGTATTTTGGATCCATGCGTGCGTCAGGTCTTAAAGGGACCGAATACTGTTAAAGTTATTCAAACTACAAAAAGACAAACGATCACTTACTGCTCTTGACTCATTAACTTGTGTAACTTTAATGGATTAATCTGTATTTAATTTTTTACAATGAAGATTATCCAATGTTATTTTAAATTTGTTGTCAAAAAATGTTTTTTTTTTAATTTATTTATTTATTTATTTTTTTTTAATTCAGTTTCTTACCTGAATACTGTTAGACCTACCTGGAAAATAAAGCAGTCTATTTCCTTTGTATCTTTATTCTATTGTATTTATTTGTGCTATGTTAGTAATTTGTTTATTTGTTCTTATTTTATTACTGTTTACTTGTCTTTTTAAATTTAATTTACCATTTGAAATCAAGCTTCCTTGTGCTGTGTGTAAGCTATTGCAACAAAATTATCCCATTGTAAAAAAATACATTGAGTTATCAAATATTTGTGAGATAATTGTGATGGTAATTGATCGTTTAGCCTATATATCCAATAGATGGATGGACAAAAAAAATAGATAGATGGACAAAAAAAAGAAATATTAAAAATATCTATTTGACAGTATATGCAGCGTTTTTTCCCCGTGGTATGCACGTTTTCCACTGGATGCTTGGCCATTTCGTTTCATCGTTTACCCACTGACAAGATGGTATGGCAAACGGATCTGTAAGATCTCGTTAATTTCGTTGAATAATAGCCTTATCGCTGGGTGACAAACTATTGTAATATGCGGACAACATTTTGAAAATAACATCTAATTATCTATAATTAGTAATCTATAAATATATATCTATAAATAATCTATAATCTTTTTAAATCTAACGATTTTGTACCGTATCCATGTAATTTTCTCTACGTAAACGCTATCTCTCCTGGATTTTCTGCAACCTAGCTGCGCGCGTATCCTGTATGTTTACAAACAGAAAATTTGTCTATTAGGGGTGTAACGGTACACGTATTCGTACGGTGCACATGTGTACCGAACTGTACCGAATGCAATCTTTAACAGTTAACAGTAGGCTTGTTTTACGCGCGGAACATACTTCAATCCGAGTTATCACACTAACATATTAAGTATTCAGTCCATTTTATCACGAAATTCAAACGATAAATGCCGTTTTGACGCTCTTTAATGTGGCGTGAGAGATCACTGTATAGGCGTCAGTTCAACGGCAGCGCGGCGCGCGAGTGAACGCGATTATCTTTTCCTAGTCAAAGAATAAACATGAATCAACATCTGAAGGTATGTTGAGGATACATTACAACTTACTGAAACGTATCATATGTCGTGTAATCGTTTAATCAGTTGTTTCAACGGCAGAAAGACTAAAACAGCTTGTAAACAATGTCACGTAGCATTACATTTTCCTCAGGCAAGTCATTCAGTGTCCACAGCTGGTTAGTTCACTAGAGAAATTAACTCTTTCATTAAATATATGCACTATATTAGCCTATATATTCATTATATTATACTTAACCTGTTAGTGATGTCTTGATTATTTAATGTATGTTTAAATAAATATGTCATGAAAATGATAGCCACAGTGTAGCCTATAAATGATTATATTTCAACAACGAATTGGAGTAAAAACATAATTTTATAATTAGATTTAGAAGTTAATGCAAAAACTGCCTTATGTTTACCTGCCTTAAGTTTACATGCTTGCATGCAATGTGTTATTTGAGTGTTGATTTATTATATCTAAAAATAAATAGGCTAGTTTGGGCTCTGTTGTTATATTATAGTAATGTGCAAGTAAGGGCCGGCTCCCTATATAGTTTACACTTTACAGCATTAGCTTTACAGCATTACAGCATTTTTTTTATCTTTAAGAAACTTTTAGTTATAATTGAATTAATTTAAGGACAGACACAATTTGTTCAGTAAACCACTGTTTAATAAAAAAAAGCTATTTTATATTTAGTTTTCTCTCCCCTGCTGTAGCGAACCCGTACCAAACCGTGACTTCAAAACCGAGGTACGTACCGAACCGCCAGATTTGTGTACCGTTACACCCCTATTATGTCTGTCTGTCTGTCATCCATCCATCCATCCATTTTTTATTCTCATAATGGAATGCATCATGAAATCTGATAAAACTTTTTTTTTTTTTTTCTTTCAAAATCCTAAAACCATCTGTTTATTTCCAGGTTTAAATTTAAATATGAGCCCCAGATTTTCAAATTGAACTCAGACTTTTGGATCTCACTGTATACACTTTCTTGGAAGTGTCTAAGGACAACGAGAACGTCACTGTTACTAAGGAAACAGAACAAAATCAGATTCCTTTTTTTTTTCATCATCTGACCACCTGGAATGATCTTTGGATCACACTAAAATCTCAGTAGGATCCTCAGGCATATTCAGATGGAGAAACGTGTGAGAAAAACATATTGCAACACTTTACAGGCAATGGAACTATTGACTTTGGTGCATGAATTGCATTCCTATGGTTGTTTCCATTCTCTTGGCATATTGTTTATGAAATCTGGAATTTCTTTTGGTAATATTAGACTGGTGTTGACATGTACGGCTAGTGTTAGTGTCTTGTAGTTGGGGGCATTATCATGACAAAGCACAATTATTGATTTGAAAGAGAATGTTCACCAAATGTCTTTGATTTCTTCCTAAGAACACATACTTCAATTATAAATTGATAAAATGTGATTAAATAATTATAATGCAAATCTAAATTATTAAATATGAAAATGTATTAATAGTTCTTTCTGATCTGAGTTCTCGAATCTGATTGGCTGAGAGCCTTTTCCAGTGCAATATTCTCCCAGTATCAGCATTGGTACAACGGGGCTAAAGGCACACCTTAAAAAAATGTGCTTTTCATTACTTCCATAGTGTATGATTGCAGGAAAAAAATAAATAAATATATATATATGTTTGTATTGAACATTTATGGAGCAACAGATGTGTGAAAATAAATCAAAAGTGTTTTATTATGTTTAAAAATCTTATAAATGTATGGGGTGGCGAGGGGGGGGGGGCATGGGGCAGAAGGCACACATTTATACAAGTACTTTAGCTAAAATAATATGTTTTTAATAATGTCTAAGTTAATTCTTGTTCAAAACAATCACTTTAAAAAAAGTTTGAACTATTTTCTGTTTATTTTGATAAATAAAAGTATTCATTTTTGTTCAGTAAATATGCTGTCATTAAAAAAATATATTAAAAAAAAAATATAGAAGCAAAACATTTTAAAAAGTAAAGATTCTGAAAGCATTGAAGGAGATCCCATAATAATTTAATAGTAACAATATTACAAACCCGATTCCAAAAAAGTTGGGACACTGTACAAATTGTGAATAAAAACAGAATGCAATGATGTGGAAGTTTCAAATTTCAATATTTTATTCAGAATACAACAGATGACATATGAAATGTTTAAACTGAGAAAATGTATCATTTTAAGGGAAAAATAAGCTGTCAAAATAAGTTTTAAATTTCATGGCATCAACACATCTCAAAAAAGTTGGGACAAGGCCATGTTTACCACTGTGTGGCATCCCCTCTTCTTTTTATAACAGTCTGCAAACGTCTGGGGACTGAGGAGACAAGTTGCTCAAGTTTAGGAATAGGAATGTTGTCCCATTCTTGTCTAATACAGGCTTTTAGTTGCTCAACTGTCTTAGGTCTTCTTTGTCGCATCTTCCTCTTTATGATGCGCCAAATGTTTTCTATGGGTGAAAGATCTGGACTGCAGGCTGGCCATTTCAGTACCCGGATCCTTCTTCTACGCAGCCATGATGTTGTAATTGATGCAGTATGTGGTCTGGCATTGTCATGTTGGAAAATGCAAGGTCTTCCCTGAAAGAGATGACGTCTGGATGGGAGCATATTTTGTTCTAGAACTTGGATATACCTTTCAGCATTGATGGTGCCTTTCCAGATGTGTAAGCTGCCCATGCCACATGCACTCATGCAACCCCATACCATCAGAGATGCAGGCTTCTGAACTGAGCGCTGATAACAACTTGGGTTGTCCTTGTCCTCTTTAGTCCGGATGACATGGCGTCCCAGTTTTCCAAAAAGAACTTCAAATTTTGATTCGTCTGACCACAGAACAGTTTTCCACTTTGCCACAGTCCATTTTAAATGAGCCTTGGCCCAGAGAAAACGCCTGCGCTTCTGGATCATGTTTAGATATGGCTTCTTTTTTGACCTATAGAGTTTTAGCCGGCAACAGCAAATGGCACTGTGGATTGTGTTCACCGACAATGTTTTCTGGAAGCATTCCTGAGCCCATGTTGTGATTTCCATTACAGTAGCATTCCTGTATGTGATGCAATGCCGTCTAAGGGCCCGAAGATCATGGGCATCCAGTATGGTTTTCCGGCCTTGACCCTTACGCACAGAGATTGTTCCAGATTCTCTGAATCTTTGGATGATATTATGCACTGTAGATGATGATAACTTCAAACTCTTTGCAATTTTTCTCTGAGAAACTCCTTTCTGATATTGCTCCACTATTTTTCGCCGCAGCATTGGGGGAATTGGTGATCCTCTGCCCATCTTGACTTCTGAGAGACACTGCCACTCTGAGAGGCTCTTTTTATACCCAATCATGTTGCCAATTGACCTAATAAGTTGCAAATTGGTCCTCCAGCTGTTCCTTATATGTACATTTAACTTTTCCGGCCTCTTATTGCTACCTGTCCCAACTTTTTTGGAATGTGTAGCTCTCATGAAATCCAAAATGAGCCAATATTTGGCATGACATTTCAAAATGTCTCACTTTCAACATTTGATATGTTATCTATATTCTATTGTGAGTAAAATATAAGTTTATGAGATTTGTAAATTATTGCATTCCTTTTTTATTCACAATTTGTACAGTGTCCCAACTTTTTTGGAATCGGGTTTGTATATTTTATTATATGATATGATTAATATCATATTTTTAAATATGATGGTTTCATTATAAATATGGTGATTATCTCTAAGGTGGATACCCAACTTAATACATGATATTTACAATCTGAATCTAACCATGTCATGTCAACAAATGGAAAAGTCAGCTAACTATTTATTATCATGTTAAATATGGTTTTAGCCATTTGGTTAAATATGGGTTTTTAGGTGGGATTGTAGTTATTTAGAGATATATGAAACATGAGATATAATTAATTTGGGGTATATCAAATGGGCAATCTTTGGTCTTATTAATCTATTACTTGTTGCAGAGCAAATTGATTTGGCTAAGGGCAAAGTTTCATAACTATTTTTATTTAACTGAAATCCTGTAGGCTACTATAAAGCTGCTTTTGTACTTTTGACTGAACTGTTTGCTTGTGTTTAGTTCCTATTGTACAAACTTCTTATACGTTTATGATGGCTAGTAATGTTTATTTAAATATTGTTGATCAATAAGTAATATTTTATGTAAATAACATGCCGTATTTGGTATTGAGAAAGGGTCCGTTTGTGATTGTGATTTCAACTTTAGTGAAAGTTACATTATTACACCATTAGATGGCAGCAAAGACTGTTTTTATGAGTGAGTAGCAAAGACTTTTATCTTGAAATGGATAGAAACAAGGAATCAAGGACGTTGTTTTTACTTTAAACAACTCATTAAGGCCTAGTCCACATGTACACAGGTATTTTTATAAACAGAGTCGCGTCCACATGAAAACGCAAAACACGCTATGAAACACTGTCAAGAGCATGCCAAACCAACAGGTGGCAATATAACCCTAACTGTAAAGCCATGTTGGCCAATCAGAAGCCTGGAAAAAAGGTTATTGCCGGTTCTGGTTCTGACACAATCAAGCCAAAAAGTTTCACTGTCCACACGACAACACTGCAACCGGAGTTTCTAAAAATGCAGGAGTTTTCAAAAAAATTCGGTTTCAGTGTCCGGATACTGTGTTTACGTGTGGACGAACCGCCAAACTGCTTAGAAAAAGCTGCGGTTTTGAAAATACCCCTGTTCGTTTGGACAGGGCCTAAGATGCAACTTACAAATGCATTGACTAGCGCTGGAAATCTCCTTAAAGGGTAAGTTCACCCAAAAATGAAAATTCTGTCATTAATTACTCACCCTCATGTCGTTCCAAACCCATAAGACCTTCGTTCATCTTCGGAACACAAATTAAGATATTTTTGATGAAATCCGAGAGCTCTCTGACCCCTCCATAGACAGCTATTTAATTAACACTTTCAAGGCCCAGAAAGGTAGTAAAAACATTGTTAAAATAGTCCATGTGACTCCAGTGGTTCAACCTTAATTTTATGAAGCGACGAGAATACTTTTTGTGAGTAAAAACAAACAAAAATAACGACTTTATTCAGATTAATTCTAGCCTGTGCCAGTCTCCTACACAGTGTCCATTGTAAATAGTGCAGCGCTCTCGAGATCTACAGCAGCCGATGCTGTTCACGTGAACACCACGACGCATGCGTGTGATGATGACGCGGGAACTGCACTGCTGCACAACGTAAACTGCGTAGGAGACTGGCACAGGTTAGAACGAAATTGTTGAATAAAGTCGTTTTTTTTGTTTGTTTTTGCGCACAAAAACGTCTCGGTTACGTATGTAACCCTCGTTCCCTGAGGAGGGAACGGAGACGTAACGTCAGTGACTGACGAATGGGGGTTTCGCTTAGAAGCCTATCATCTTCGAGATCTAAAAAACGCCCAATGGCAGCGCCAATGCCATGGGCATGCGGAATTTGCATAGCGTAACTCCGCCCCACAGCGTGGGTATATAAGGAAGTACGCTGGCAACATCGCATTATGTTTACCTGCTGAGGAGCCAAGACTGAACTCCCGGCTGTTCCAGCGGTACAGCGGAAGTGGCAGAGGGACGTTACGTCTCCGTTCCCTCCTCAGGGAACGAGGGTTACATACGTAACCGAGACGTTCCCTTTCGTTCAGTCACTCCGAGTAACGTCAGTGACTGACGAATGGGGGTCCCAATATAATCACGCCACTCGGCTGTCATCCAGTGCCCTGCGTAAGCGTGAGCTCCCTGTCGTAAGCTAGTACGGACGAAGGACTCCCACTTAACACAGGAATACCAAGGTACACTGGGAAGCATATTCCAGGTGGAAGTATGCGCCAAATGCCTACCCGTAGGGAGGACTTAAGAACACATATGACCCGCTCAGGGCTACATATGGGAAACTCTGGGGTAACCAGCCGAAGGTGGAAGAATTTTACCCCCAGGGGTGGCAAGGGGCTTGCCAAGGGAAAGACACCTGCTCAGGGAGACTTACAGTGGGAATACACATGTGGGGGTCGCCCAACGGGGGAACCATGCACACGGTGGCACCTAGCCAACACGAGGGCCTGAGCGAGTGGGCAGACGTACTGGTGTCGGCATCAACAGTGCTGGAGGAACTCAGGGCTTCAGGGAAACTACCTGAGGAAAATATCGCACGTATCCAGTCCGTGGAGTGGAATGGCGAGCAAGCGAAGACACCTGAGCCTAGTCCATTACCGGCCACTAGTAGAGGCGAGTACAAGAGAGGACACTGGCTCCACTCGGAGATTATAGAATCTGGCGAATGTGTTGGGTGTCGCCCAGCCTGCAGCTCTGCAAATGTCTGTCAGCGAGGCGCCATGCGCTAGAGCCCAAGAGGAGGCCACACTCCGGGTGGAGTGAGCCCTGACCCCAAGGGGGCATGGGCGCCCCTGCGTTTGGTAAGCCAAAACAATGGCGTCCACTATCCAGTGAGACAACCTTTGCTTGGAGAGAGCCTTTCCCTTCAGCTTCCCACCATAACAGACAAAGAGCTGGTCTGAGGTCCTGAAACACTGCGTTCTGTCTACGTAAGCACGGAGGGCGCGTACTGGACAGAGCAGTGCCAAGGCTGGGTCTGCCTCCTCCAAAGGCAGCGCTTGCAGGTTCACCACCTGGTCCCTGAAGGGAGTGGTGGGAACCTTGGGCACATATCCAGGCCGGGGTCTCAGGATCACGTGAGAGTAGGCCGGCCCGAATTCCAGGCACGCTTCGTCAACCGAAAATGCCTGCAGGTCCCCTACCCTCTTGATGGAGGCCAAGGCGGTCAGGAGCGCTGTCTTCATAGACAGGAACTTAAGCTCGACTGACCGCAATGGCTCAAAGGGAGCCCTCTGCAGAGCGCTTAGGACTACTGCGAGGTCCCAAGAGGGTACGAGGGGAGAGCGAGGAGGATTCAGTCTCCTCGCTCCCCTCAGGAACCTGATGACCAGGTCGTGCTGACTTACCTTTTTCGTCTCCACAAGGTCGTGGTAGGCAGAAATAGCGGCCACATAAACCTTGAGGGTGGAAGGAGACAGCCTTCGTTCCAACCCTTCCTGGAGGAATGAGAGCACGGACCCGATCGGGCATTTCCAGGGGTCTTCTTGGCGAGAAGAACACCAGGTGACGAAGAGGTTCCACTTCAACGCATAGGCGTGTCGAGTAGACAAGGCCCTAGCGGAAGTGATGGTAGCCACCACCTGAGGTGGTAGGGTACTCAAACCTGCCGCGTCCCATCCAGGAGCCACACGTGGAGGTTCCAAAGATCGGGACGCGGGTGCCAAAGGGTGCCCCGTCTCTGAGAAAGGAGGTCCTTCCTCAGAGGAATCGACCAGGGAGGGGCTGTCGCAAGGAGTACGAGTTCGGAGAACCAGGTCCGGCCGGGCCAATACGGGGCGACCAAAATGACCTGCTCCTTGTCCTCCCTGATCTTGCACAGAAGCTGTGCAAGAAGGCTCACTGGGGGAAACGCATACTTGCGGAGGCCCCGCGGCCAGCTGTGCGCCAGAGCGTCCGTGCCGAGGGGGCCCTCGGTCAGGGAATAAAACAGGCGGCAATGGGAAGAGTCGTGGGAGGCAAACAGATCTACCTGTGCGTCGCCGAACTGTTCCCAAATCAGCTGAACCGTCTGGGGATGGAGTCTCCATTCTCCAGGAAGTGGCTGAAGCCGTGAGAGCTCGTCGGCTGCACGGTTCAGGACTCCCGGGATATGGATGGCACGAAGGGACCTCAGGTGCTTCTGACTCCATAAGACGAGATGGCGGGCGAGTTGAGACATGCGGCGGGAACGCAGACCACCCTGGTGGTTGATGTACGCTACTGTGGCCGTGTTGTCTGACCGGACTAGCACGTGTTGACCCTTGAGCAGCGCTCGGAAGCGGTGCAGGGCGAACCGTACTGCCAGCAACTCGAGGCAATTGACATGCAGGAGGCGCTGGGGTCCTGTCCAGGAGCCCGCGGCAGCATGTCCATTGCACATGGCACCCCAGCCCGTGGTGGAGGCATCTGTTGACACAACAATATGCCTGGAAACTCGTTCTAAGGACACACCGGCCCGTAGAAAACTGAGGTTCGACCACGGGGTGAGGGTCTGCAGGCAGGCCCGAGTCACTGGGACCCGGAGCGTGCCCGACTGCCATGCCCATCTCGGGACTCGATCGCGAAGCCAGTGCTGAAGCGGTCTCATATGAAGCAAACCGAGCGGCGTTACCGCGGCTGCAGATGCCATATGCCCCAGGAGCCTCTGAAATAACTTCAGTGGAACCGCACTCTTGCTCTCGAATTGACGAAGGCAAGTCAGCAGTGACTGCGCGCGCTCGCTCGTAAGCTGCGCACACATGGCGACCGAGTCGATTTCCATACCGAGAAAAGAGATCCTCTGCACTGGGCAGAGTTTGCTCTTCTCCCAGTTGACCCGAAGGCCCAGACGGGCTAGGTGCTGGAGCACCAGGTCTCTGTGTTCGCACACCTGCTCTCGAGAGTGGCTGAGGATCAGCCAGTCGTCGAGGTAGTTCAGGATGCGAACCCCGTGTTGCCTGAGTGGCACAAGGGCTGCCTCGACAATCTTCGTGAAGACGCGAGGGGACAGAGCTAGCCCGAATGGGAGGACCGCGTACTGGTATGCCCGCCCCTCGAAAGCAAACCGTAGGAACGGTCTGTGTCGAGGAAGAATGGAGACATGGAAGTAGGCGTCCTTCAGGTCGATCGCTGCAAACCAATCTGCTGGACGAACGCATTCGAAAAGGCGTTTCGCTGTCAACATCCTGAACGGAAGCCTGTGAAGGGATCGGTTCAGGACGCGCAGGTCCAGGATCGGTCGTAACCCACCGGTTTTCTTGGGTACAATGAAGTAAGGGCTGTAGAAGCCGGACTCCATTTCGGCTGGAGGGACAGGCTCGATCGCACCCTTCGCCAGCAAGGTAGCAACCTCCGCACGCATGAGGGGGGCATTGGGCCCCACTATGGTGAATCGGACTCCCCGGAAACGAGGAGGAGCCTGAGCGAACTGAATCGCATAGCCGAGCCTGATGGTCTTCGCGACCCAGCGGGACAGTCCAGGGAGCTGAAGCCAGGCTCCCAGAAACTGCACCAGCGGGGTCATGCGAACCATAGACGTACCCCGGGTGGGGCAGCGAGGCGGCGTGACCGGCCCAGACGTGGGAGGCGTAGCGTCCCGGTGTGGGGGCACGGTCATCAGCCGCGTCCTGACAGAGGAGACCAGGGAAGGACGCGCGTTCCACTGGGGTCTGCTCTGAGAGGAGACTGGCGTCAGAGAGGGACGAGAGTGGCGTGGCCCGGGGGCGGCGCACACTGCCATCGGTCTCTGGTCGCTCAGGGATGGGTAAGTCAGTTCTTTCTTTAACCATAAAGGGGTGCTGCTGACCCGGGGGCCAGCAGCGGAACAAAGGATTCTCCCCCGGCCCTCCACCGGGGGAAGGAGTGGTCCTGCTACCATCTCCTGGAAAGAACTGCCCATCCCTGAGCTGTCCGCGTCAGGAGCGCCGCTTAGCCTGGCGCTTGGCGGGCTGCGGGGCTGGAGCGGACTGGGGCGCCTTCCTACGGCGTCCTCCACGGCGCGGCCCAGGTGAAGGCTGCTGCTTGGGTGGCGCGGGAGGGGCGGGAGCCGCGGGAGGGCGCCCTCGGCGGCGAGCAGACTGAGGCAACTGTGCCGGCGGCTGGGTGGAAGCAGCAGCTGGCCGCCGGGGCAGTACGTGCTTGATGGCCTCAGTCTGCTTTTGGGCGGCTGAGAACTGTTGGGCGAAGTTCTCAACCGCGCCGCCGAATAGCCCATCCTGGGATATGGGAGCGTCGAGGAGACGAGTCCGCTCGGCGTCCCGCATATCAGCCAGGTTGAGCCATAGGTGTCTCTCCTGGACCACTGCTGTGGACATCACCTGGCCCAGGGAGCGTGCGGTCACCTTCGTCGCCCGGAGGGCGAGGTCGGTGGCGGCACGCAGCTCATTTCTGAGCCCTGGGTCAGCTCTACCCTCGTGCATGTCCTTGAGCATCCGGGCCTGGTAGGCCTGAAGGATGGCCATGGCATGCAAAGAGGCGGCAGCCTGCCCCGCAGCTCTGTAGGATTTCGCCACCAAGGTTGATGTGAAACTACAGGCTTTGGAGGGGTGCTTAGGGTCGCCACGCCACGTTGAAGCACTCTGCGGACACAGTTGCATCACAACAGAGCGTTCAACCGGGGGAACCCCAGTGTACCCTTTGGCCGCGGCCCCATCGAGGGCAGAGAAGGTGGAGGAGGCCGCCGATCGGTCACGGGAAGACAACGGGGACTTCCAGGACCGCGTGACCTCCTCATGCACCTCCGGGAAAAAAGGTATTGGGGGCGTGGTCTGACGGGTGTCAGAACGCGGCGCCCCCAAAAACCAATCGTCCAACCGCGAGCGTTCAGGACGGGGTGGAGGGTTCCACTCCAACCCGAGACTCGCGGCTGCCCGGGAAAGCATGGCTGTCAACTCCGGGTCCGACTCGGACAATGCTGGCACACCGGAAGGCGGCAGCACAGCCGAATCATCATCCTCGGAGGACTCCAGCCCACCTTGTGATGCGGCGATCGACATTCGCTCGTCCTCTGCGGCGCCAAACGACACACTCGGAACAGCAGGAGCCGGCTCCGGTGTCTCAGTCTGAGCGCACGGCGGGAACGGTGCGCTAGAGGGGGGTGTGGTCCGAGGCATGAGCGTCGGGGCTTTGTTCCACACCGTCACCCTCAGGTCACCCTGGCCACCAGCCAAAGTGCTGCCTCGCGTAGAGACCGCAGATTGGGGTGTGGCAGAGGGGACTCTCACTCTATTACGGAGCTCATTGAGTCTCGACCGCAGCACCGAGATGGGCATGTCCCCGCAGTGGGAACATGTCTCATCCACAAACGCTGCCTGAGCATGCTGAAAGCCCAAGCACATCAGGCAGTGATTGTGCCCATCAGAGGGCGGCAGATATCGACCGCACCCAGAAGCACACTGGCGAGACATCTTGAAAAAGACGTGCCAAGTGTGAGCTCTTTTAAGAGAGGAAGCTTCGCAGTGATGCCGAAGCGCCCAGGGACCGAATACCGGCTGAATGCAGACCACTGCACAGATCAGCAGGCAGGCAGTAAACGATCGCTGGAACACGCCGTCACACCAACACCAACTGGAAAGCTGTTCGTCTCGAAGAAGCTGACGATACTCAGAAGGCTTGAGGAGTGAAGAGATACTCTTGGCTCCGAAGCAGAAACATAATGCGATGTTGCCAGCGTACTTCCTTATATACCCACGCTGTGGGGCGGAGTTACGCTATGCAAATTCCGCATGCCCATGGCATTGGCGCTGCCATTGGGCGTTTTTTAGATCTCGAAGATGATAGGCTTCTAAGCGAAACCCCCATTCGTCAGTCACTGACGTTACTCGGAGTGACTGAACGAAAGGGAACTATTCTCATCGCTTCATAAAATTAAGATTGAACCACTGGAGTCACATGGACTATTTTAACAATGTTTTTACTACCTTTCTGGAACTTGAAAGTGTTAATTAAATAGCTGTCTATGGAGGGGTCAGAGAGCTCTCGGATTTCATCAAAAATATCTTCATTTGTGTTCCGAAGATGAACAAAGGTCTTACGGGTTTGGAACGACATGAGGGTGAGTAATTAATGACAGAATTTTCATTTTTGGGTGAACTATCCCTTTAACTGTTAACAGGACAAACACAAATATATCGCTTTCCTCAGCGGACATTCAAACTGATTTTGTGATTATGAATATAAGATTGACCAGAGGAATATCATCTAGATGCAGGTAGTCGATCTCTCTCTCTACTACTCTACACAATAAGCTTCAGTGAAGTGACGTTTTAGAATTAGTAACGGAGGCTTGGTCACAACTGTTAAACTGTCAGCTTGAGATTTGAATCTGTGGCAGAAGGAAGTAGTTCCACACAAAAGAGGGTTTTCAAAGACACTCCGTTGTTGTTTCTTATTTATTTACACACTTGTGCCGTCGAACTGTTGTATAAATGCAATATCACACTCCTGTGCCATATGGCTGAATATCAGCACGCATACGGGTGTGATATTGTTCATATATATAATTTGTATATATTATATATTTGTATTATTATTTATTTTTGAATAAATATTTTCTAGTAAATTTTATGGTTTGAGTATATGTACTTTCTTTCTTTTGAAATGTTAGTATTGATTTATTTCACCAATTATATTTGACATTATTTTAATATTTATATTATTAAAATTAATATTATTATATTTATATTATTCAATTATTAATAAAATTTAGTCCACTAATAATCCAGGTGGTGGTGCAGGTTATAGTTGTAATTGAGTTCCATTTTCATATGATGTGAACCTTGTGCATCTCTTATTTGGTAACAACAACAGTTTTGGAATTTTCCAGACTGGGAAAATTGTAGACAGCATGAAAGTGTGTGGCCAATCAAATGATGCTGTCCAGCACATTTACCGTTTGCTCTTAGAAGGTTCAGGAAAACCTCAAAATTGCCCCTTTACCACATATGCCTTGTCAGATTTCTTAGGACTCATATGCTCCAATGCAAGGGGACATTTTTCTGATTTTTGCAAGTCTGTGCAATTACTATTTGTGTGTTTATGTGTGCATGTCTGTATGTCTGTGCTATGGGACTGGTCAGGCTCTTTGCCACATTAAATATCCTTCTCCTGTTGACTTAACAAGCGGAGGAGACGACTGGAATGTGATCAGTTTTCCGTTCCAAGAACACAGGAAATGAGAATTCTGAAAATGCAGAAATAAAATACTATTAGCTTTGAATTGTTAGAAAAAAAACAAAACAAATTATCTCAGTCAGCACAGAGGTTAAGTGAACTTTGTCACTTTCACCCAGATATACTGGATGTGACAGAACTTGACAAGGCATGTGGTATTTGACAATACAATATACACATGATATCAAATTACTCTGGTTGTTAAAATGTTTTAGAAATATGATGATTAAATGTTTCTCCTAAATTCCAATGACAACACTACATGGGGGCACAGTAAAACAACATCCACTTTCAAAAAGAAAAGGAGTATGTGAGAGAGGATGTGATTAAAGTCCCTATTTGATAAATGGGATTTGATTACTCAAAGTCAATAAGAGCATGGATAAGAGCAGGGAGAGCAGCGATAAACCCCCTTAGGGTAAACAGAACAGAACCAACATAAATGTTTTGCAGACTGGGGATGGAGGAGGTTAATTAGCTCCTGAGCAATGCTGCTGATAATACTGAATGGGCCTTATACACCGATCAGGCATAACATTATGGTGAAGTGAATAACACTGATTATCTCTTCATCACGACACATGTTAGTGTGTGGGATATATTAAGCAGCAAGTGAACATTTTGTCCTCAAAGTTGATGCGTTAGAAGCAGGAAAAAGCTGCAAGCGTAAGGATTTGAGCGAGTTTGACAAGGGCCAAATTGTGATGGCTAGACGACTGGGTCAGAGCATCTCCAAAACTGCAGCTCTTGTGGGGTGTTCCCGGTCTGCAGTGGTCAGTATCTATCAAAAGTGGCCCAAGGAAGGAACAGTGGTGAACCAGCTGACAGGGTCATGGGTGGCCAAGGCTCATTGATGCACGTGAGGAGCGAAGGCTGGCCCATGTGGTTTGATCAAACATATGAGCTACTGTAGCTCAAATTGCTCAAGAAGTTAATGCTGGTTCTGATAGAAAGGTGTCAGAATACACAGTGCATCGTAGTTTGTTGCATATGGGGCTGCATAGCCGTAGACCAGTCAGGGTGCCCATGCTGACCCCTGTCCACCGGCGAAAGTGCCAACAGTGGGCACGTGAGCATCATATTCCTATAGGTAGAGGTCGATCAGCTGAGAGTCAGCTGATGCGAGCTTGATGCAAGCTTAAACTAACGCTATGCTTGATTTGTGTCAATAGGCCTACTGCAATAAGGAGCAGGATTGGGCTTGTGGATTTTACACTCTACTATGACGCCTGATATAAATTACCATTGAAAAGTTTGCTGTCAGTAAGATTTTTTTTGTTTGTTTTTTTTTTTTTTTGAAAAATATTTCTGTCAAAGAAATGCTTTTCTTTTCAACTTTCTATTCATCAAATAATCCTGAAAAAAAAACAAAACATGTATCAAGGTTTCCACAAAAATATTAATAATTGGATGGATAATAATTAGATGTTTCTTGAACAGCAAATTAGCATATTAAAATGATATCTGAAGGATCATGTGACACCGAAGACTGAAAGACTGGAGTAATTTAAAATATATTAAAATAGAATTTATTTTAAATTGTAATAATATTTAACAATATTACTGTTCTTATATTTTTGATCAAATAAATGCCGAATTTGGTGAGCATAAGTAACTTCTTTCAAAAACATTAAATAAGCTTACCTCAAACTTTTGAAAGGTAGTGTGTATAAATACACACAGTTACTCAGCAACAAAATCACATTCACATGTGTTTTTGTATTGCAACATTTACAAAATGTAAAACTTTCTGCTCAAGAAAATCTGCTACAGCTAATTTTGACCAAGTATTTGAAAGTTGATCAATGAGCTCATTGGCTACTGATACAGCAGGAACCAATCAGCTGTGAGAGAATGACGTGATTGCAAGCAGATTGAGTTAAGGACCTATCAGCCTGTGCCATCTCGAGTTTCATGACAGAACTTTGTATTTCATCATTTGCTTTAGACAGTATCAATCCGTGTATCATTCAATAACAAAATACAGCTTTTACAACAATGCAACGCACGCGTTTCTCTCTCAACATGACCCCAGTGTCATGTGACTTACACTCAGGTGCGACTTCTCTGGCAAATACGGTCAGTTATAAAATGTGTATACAATATTTGTGTATTATTACAAAATGCATAGGATGCATTATATATATTGTGTTCATTACCCCCACCCACATTAACTTTGTGCTTAATCACTGTTATAGCCTAATTATAAGGGGGTCATTGGACATTTATTTTGGTGTAGACAAATTTACTAATACTCAATATAATAAACTCAAAGTAATAACTGCTGCGTATTTCCTGAACACTTCAATACTGGTATGCGCTTGACTGGTGCGTTTATCTGCTTATTTAGTTTATTAAGTTTATTTAACCCATCGTAATTTATTGGAGCTGTGTGAACTGCAGTAACTACCTTGATGTTGTTATGCTTATTAGCCTACCTTCTTTTTTCGGAACACACACACACACACACACACAAATGTCCTGCTCGCATTTGCCCATTTTTTTCCTTTTTTTTTTTTTTTTTTTAAAAGCGGATGCAAATATGTCGTAAAATAATATGCAACTCGTGCCATATATTCCAAGCACTCTGAAGGTATACTGTAGGGTTTGGTGAGAAACAAACCGAAATGGCAAGTTATTACATAGTCTATATGAAAATCGTGTGTTGCAGTCCTGTGTGCGAGTATCCTTTTGAGATATCAATTATAATCAATTTTAATAAAACACAAGGCATAAATCATAAAATAAAAGAGTATGTATTTTAATATCTCTGTTGTTCTCCGGCTGTCTGGTTGCAACGCATTATTCTTTCCTTTTTGTATTAGTGTTTAAAATATTTATATATATATATTTATTTATTTATTTATTTTATCTACCAAGGTAGGCTATGACGTCCGTCATATATCCTGCCAGCTGATGCAAAGAGGTGAATTTATATCTACACAGAAGAAAACCCTGTCTAGGCTCTGTCCCGGTACGAGTTGTGTCGAGCCATTCTTTAGTCTGGTTGTTTGATGAGAAAAAGATGAAATGTAGTTGCAATAAACGCGTTAGCAGCAGAGGACTTTTATTCTGCTGTGCGGAACTGAGGAAGAACTGATGACCAATCAGCAGAAAAGCAGAAAAGCAGCATGTGTAGAAATCGAATATTCAAACTGTTTATTCATTTTTCTACCTCTGAACGAAAAACGAAAAATAAAGCCGAAATCTCGTTTTTTCGTTTTTCTGAAAAAATGAAAAAGGAGCTGTTTTCTAATTTTTCTACTTTCAATATTAAATAAAAAACTACTGAACGAATGATACACAGATTAGTATCGCCCACACAATCATGTGTCTGGGTTGTCTGAATTTTTTTTTTTTTTTTTTTTTTTGCATTTTACAACATATAAAGGTCTAATATAGGAATTTTGGCAGACTTTCCAAGCAAATTGTATGGCGTCTGTAAATCTTCACTTATAATGTTAATAAAGTTTTTTTTGACAACAATGCAACACACACACAGTGTGGTACAAAGACCTATTACATGTCAAAAGAAGGCAAATTCGATTTCCCATGACCCCTTTAACAGACAGTGAAAAGCATCTTGGCCAGAAAAAAAAATTATTCATCATTATATCTGCTATGACTGGGGGAAAAAATAACTAAATGAACTGTGAATTCTTTCTGCAGAGAAAAGTTAAAGATGGTGAGACAGAGTTGAGGCATCATAAAACTAAGGGCCTTTCATAGGCCCCTGCGGCCCATTTAAAAGAGAACTCAAAGACTAACTGAACTCACATGCAGGTTTAGGCCTGAGGAAAGGGTTTAGATCAGAACATCTCCATACTTGTGCAGACAGACATCATAGCTCAAATATCTTTTGGTTGAGGTACAGTGGAACTCATATTGCTGTTGCCATGTTTTCAGTGATAATAATAATTGCTACTGGTTCAAAACTATAGTGAGAATAGTAAGCAAATAATTTTTGTAAATTGATGTTACAAAAGCCAACATGTGCACGCACACACTGTTTAGTGATTAAAATCATGCTAATAGCTGGAAAGACAACAAAAATGTGGTTAAAGAAATGACTAATGCTGTTTTGATGAGTTTAGCCATGGTTTAGCTGTGCTGAGACGCTATTGTGTTTGCTGCGGGTTTTGGCGTGCCGAACGGCTTCTTGTCTGTTTCTGATTAATGCAAACCGATGACTTCAGTACTCAATGTCCATTTGAGTTCTCAGACCACAATCTTTTCTAGGATGGAAGTTTATGAAATGGCTCAGTTTTTGTTGAGATGGATTTTTTTATGCTTCATTATATAAGATATTATCCATTACATAAGAAGGAACACAAATAATAATTAGGATAAAAACACATTCAGGTTGCTGCCTTTTCATCAGATTTCAAAATTTCTTCAGAATTCAGTTAGTATGTTTTTTTTTTTTTTCCAGAAATACCAACCCTTACGGAAAAAGAAGTTTATTCAAGTGTGCTATTAGTATACTTCTTTTAAACTAAAAATAAGAAAGTATACTTTCAGTCTGCTTTTTATGTACTTCTAAGAAATATACTTTATGTACTTAAAACTGCACTTAAGTATACTTGACTTATACTGACAGAAAAGTCTAAGTATATTTGGTCTATACATGTACTCAATCTTTTGATCGAGATATACTTAAAAGTATAATTAAGTATTCTAAGTATACTAGTTTTGTTTACTCTTTTGATTGAGTAGCCTATTAACTACTTTTTTCACATAGTTTTACACACTGTCTTATAAACTTACATTGTTTGAAAATATTGATTTATAAAGAAAACAGATATGTTCATAATTCTAAATATCTGAGGCTAGTCCACTGGTAGTGTACATGGGAATTTACTTCAAATCTACTTTACTCTTTCCCCGCCATTGACTGAATTTTCGAAAAGGGTATAGCTGCAGCCTGGAAATCTCCAAATGGGGTTGGGAACTCCAAAACGGGATGGGAGCTCCAAAACAGGGCGTGGCTTCCTCCCATTGACAGACAGGGACATGATACGTATGTGTGATTTTTTCCCCCAATCAAGTTCAGATTCTAAAGATTTCATCGGTCACGTCAATCACAGTGCTGATTTCATACAATGCTATGCTACAACCAATTCTAACCCCTAAACCTACCCTACACCCTAAACTTAACCAGTGAAATTGACTGCAAGGCGGGATTTGAGCTGAATAGCGTGCTAAAGAAAATGGCAGTTCAGGAGATAAGCAGTAATAAGATGTGCCGTCCATAACTTCCCAACCAGACCTCACCAGACAGTGGCACATTTTTACTTGCACCCAGCGCCACTACCCCCTCCTACCCTGAGAATCTAGAGCCCCGGGACGCCCTCATCGCTTAGAACGTAGCGATAGAGTAGAACTTTTCCACGTGCGGCACTGGGACGGCTCGCGGGAGAGCTCAAACTCCGGTCCAAATGCTACTGGCCACGAGCTCTGGCCTCCTCTCTGATGGAGCATATTTATTTATATAGCCTATTTTATAACTTTTTTTGTTCTAATATCAACTAGAAACAATGTTTAATTTACAAACATTCATTTTGAAACGTAAGTCAATGACAATTGGATGAAGCCAGAGCCAAAAGTGAAAGTCTTTTCACTTGGGACCCCACCCCCTTTTGGAGGTTCTGCCCACTGTTGGAGTTCACGCCCCATTTTGGAGATCTCCGGTCTGCAGTTATACCTACTAGGAATTTTCCGGCTATTCATGTTTTCACTGTTATACGGTAGAGGGCGCTAATATGCATCTACTAGTACAGAATCTCTGGATCAAAACACAAGTGAAGAAGAAGCAGACACAAGTGATAGAAGATTGCTAACACTAATGTAAAATAACAACATCAAGCATTAAACAGCATATAAATCAAAACTGCCAAACGTTACCGAATGAAATATCAAACCCATAAAGAGGAAACGACGGTGAAGCTTTGGGGGTGTTGATGGACTCGATCTACTCCATCTGTGTTTTTATCATCGTTCTGAATCCGATCCGGACGTAGTCTTTGACAAAAATGCAATTTTCTCACTTTTTTTTTTTTTAAATTGAAACTTACCCACATTCAATTGTTGATAAAAAAGGATGCATGAAGCAAGAATAAAATGTTTTTAAAATGGAAAGAGTTAAAGTACAGTCAAAGGTATATTTCTAGTATAAAAAATGTATATAAACATACTAGAATACAATGCAAAAATAATATATAAATAGTCAACTATAAGTATGATGTTATGTTCACTTAAGAAAACTGACAAGTACACTCACCTAAAGGATTATTAGGAACACCATACTAATACTGTGTTTGACCCCCTTTCGCCTTCAGAACTGCCTTAATTCTACGTGGCATTGATTCAACAAGGTGCTGAAAGCATTCTTTAGAAATGTTGGCCCATATTGATAGGATAGCATCTTGCAGTTGATGGAGATTTGTGGGATGCACATCCAGGGCACGAAGCTCCCGTTCCACCACATCCCAAAGATGCTCTATTGGGTTGAGATCTGGTGACTGTGGGGGCCATTTTAGTACAGTGAACTCATTGTCATGTTCAAGAAACCAATTTGAAATGATTCAAGCTTTGTGACATGGTGCATTATCCTGCTGGAAGTAGCCATCAGAGGATGGGTACATGGTGGTCATAAAGGGATGGACATGGTCAGAAACAATGCTCAGGTAGGCCGTGGCATTTAAACGATGCCCAATTGGCACTAAGGGGCCTAAAGTGTGCCAAGAAAACATCCCCCACACCATTACACCACCACCACCAGCCTGCACAGTGGTAACAAGGCATGATGGATCCATGTTCTCATTCTGTTTACGCCAAATTCTGACTCTACCATCTGAATGTCTCAACAGAAATCGAGACTCATCAGACCAGGCAACATTTTTCCAGTCTTCAACTGTCCAATTTTGGTGAGCTCGTGCAAATTTTAGCCTCTTTTTCCTATTTGTAGTGGAGATGAGTGGTACCCGGTGGGGTCTTCTGCTGTTGTAGCCCATCCGCCTCAAGGTTGTGCGTGTTGTGGCTTCACAAATGCTTTGCTGCATACCTCGGTTGTAACGAGTGGTTATTTCAGTCAAAGTTGCTCTTCTATCAGCTTGAATCAGTCGGCCCATTCTCCTCTGACCTCTAGCATCAACAAGGCATTTTCGCCCACAGGACTGCCGCATACTGGATGTTTTTCCCTTTTCACACCATTCTTTGTAAACTCTAGAAATGGTTGTGCGTGAAAATCCCAGTAACTGAGCAGATTGTGAAATACTCAGACCGGCCCGTCTGGCACCAACAACCATGCCACGCTCAAAATTGCTTAAATCACCTTTCTTTCCCATTCTGACATTCAGTTTGGAGTTCACGAGATTGTCTTGACCAGGACCACACCCCTAAATGCATTGAAGCAACTGCCATGTGATTGGTTGATTAGATAATTGCATTCATGAGAAATTGAACAGGTGTTCCTAATAATCCTTTAGGTGAGTGTATACTTGCAGTATTAAACTACTAAACTAGTAGTTTACTGAGAGTATGCTTCAAAATGTACTTTCATAAACAAAAAAATGTACTACAAGTATTAAAATAGTAAACTACTAGTGTACTTCATTTGTAGTTCATTTGTAGTACAGATGCAGTACAAATGAGAAACGCAGTTGTGAACTAGTTGTGCACTTAAAGTTTACTACTGTTACACTTATAGTACACTTAACTGTATACTTTTATATACTAAAAAGTGGGCCAATTTAGTCCCAAGCAGTACTGAAATAGTACACTACTAGCAGTTTACTACTAGTACACTGATATTAGTGTACTTACTACATAAAGTATACTTAAAAATGAACTTGAAGTATACTTCTTTTTTTGTAAGGGAAGGCTCAATTTTGCAGCAGAAAGGACTAATCTGTGTCCTCAAGCTTCTCAATCTAAGGAGTTTTCAAAAGTTGTTCACTCGACACTGAGATACATTTATTAAAACATGAACATGAGTCGTATGTCATTTAGGTTTGGGACAACATATGGATAAGAAAATGTTCAGGTAATATATTCCTTTAAAACAGAAACAAAACTATATTCAATGCTCAGTTTTTTCTTTCATGTGTCTTAGAGTGAGGAGCATTTGGTGTATCTGTTAGAATGATTTCACAGCATATGTCTCAATCACCACTGGTCTCACCTCTGGAGAAAAGACACCTCTGTTACAGAAATCTGGCTATACTTTCTGTATTATGATCTGTAAATTGGCTCTTTTAAAAGCCTGTGCACCCCAGGCTCCTTTTAGATTAAGAAATCATTATTTCATCAGGAGGCCTTTTTGCCAGATGCAGTTCACATGGAACACCACGGAACAATACCCTCGGAAGAACATACTAGAAATCAGTCAAAAGCTGGAGTATTTGCAATGAGGCATTAATGCCAACATGATAAAGATCACACAAGTGTGCACAAAAGTGTGTTTTTTGGCCATTGAGAGTTTTTTTTTTAATGCCACAGTAAGGTACTGTACGTCTTACCCCAAAATATAAATGATCTAATTATTTACTCAACTTCATGTTGTTCCAAATCCATTTGATTTACTTCTCTAGACAGGATGTTCACACTATAATATTAATAAAATTAATACTTTTATTCAGGAATGATGCATTAAATTGGTTAAAAGTAACAAGACATTTATAATGTTACAAAATATTTCTATTTCAAATAAATGCTGTTCTTTTTCACTTTCTATTCATCAAAGAATGCATCACGGTTTTGACAAAAATATTAAGCAACTCTTTTCAGCATTGACAATGATGAGAAATGTTCTTATTATTAGAACATTTACTACATCATATTAGAATGATTTCTGAAGGATCATGTGACACTGAAGACTCGAATAATGGCTGCTGAAAATTCAGCTTTGCTATCACAGTATATAATAATATATGATACGACACGATATTACTGTTTTTTTTTTATGCAGCCTTAGAGAGCATAAGAGTCTTCCTTCAAAAACTTTAAAATATCTTACTGACCCCAAACTTTTGAACGGTAGTGTATATGAATGATATAATATGAATAATATAAATGTCTTAATTTACATTTAATGATAGACATTTAATGATGAGTTAATTTATTTATCAGAACTAGGGCACCAGAATCCTACCTTTCACTAAACACACATAAACCAAACTTAACTATGTTGTGAAAGATAGTTACTATCTAATTTTTTATAACTTGTTTTATGTGACTTGTAATGCATAATAATAATAATTTTCTTAGGAATATCTCATATTTTATAGTACTATTGTTAATATTTTTACCCTTCACTTGTAGTGTCTCCCCAACAGGTGAAATTACACGCACTACAGGTCTCAGGAAGCCATTATAATACGGATGTCACAATTGCAGTTGCAGAATTCTAAGATATCCTGCCCAAAATTTGACCATGAACACAGTGTATCAACAATAGCATTATTAATTTCCTGTCATCATATGGCAGGGCAGATGGACATGCCCTCCAGGCAAAAACTGCAGACTGTGCTTATCCTGACACAACAATGGCGGGTTTCCACCATCCCACATGGACACTCTGGCACGTGTGATATTTCCTGTTTGACAAGTCAGTGTGTCAGAGCTATGGTCTGTCCATTCGATATATTTATGCCAGCAGTGACATAAGGACAACATGACAGAATCCAGGGAGTGACTAAATAAAGGGCAGATCAAATGATGGGCACAGGGAGGCCAGGAGATCGGTCTATGAGAACAGCGCCCTCAAGTGTTCTAAAACTATGTTAACAAGGTTAACAGCCAACAGTGAATTACATGCATGTTTAAAGGTGTCTTAAAGGAGTTTTGCTAACTTCCGAAAGACTTAGATCAAAACCTGCCCTGGAAAAACATCAGCTAACCTAAGTGTAAAATGATCGATAGGCAGAGGGCATTGCTGATTTGCTAGAATATCATCGTTGCACCCCTGATGTTTGGGTTGAGGGCTGTCACAAAGACAGCTGTAAGCTGGCATGAAATAAAAAATAAAATAAAAATAAAATTAAATTAACACATATTTATGTAAAAATACTGGAAAAGCTTTCTTGACTGCATTAAACTTTGGCTCTGGCTTTAATTCAAATACTGTGCTATCTATAACTGCATGGAGTGACTGACAATGTAAGAAAGCCATGATTTAATTAATCATTTCATTATCTTAATTAACCTCAAAATGATCTTTGAGAATTTATCTAATACACTGAATAGCATTATTGTATCTGCTTTTAGTCACAGTCAATAAAGCTACGGTTTCAATATAATAAAAAATAATATGATACATGGTTGATAGCATGATAACGGTCCATTTTAAAAAGACTGAAATCCAATCAGGCTTCTGAGAAAAAAACTTGAGGCAAGGCTGTTTGAGATAAGTTGCAAATGTGAGAATGCCCTGCTGAAAAATCCAGCAATTTGTACATATTTTACAAGGTGGCTAATAAATTTTTGCTAAATCGTATGTATTTGACGAGTTGGTCAATTCGTATGATTTCGTACGAATGACCTACCCCTAACCCCGCTCCTAAAACCTACCCATCACTGCAGTTTAGACAAATCGTACTAATTCATATGAGTGAGGTCGTACGAATTCGTACGAATTGGCCACCTCGTACAAATACGTACGAATTGGTCGTTAGCGTTCACCAGCATAAGGTATGTTTTGCACGCTGGGACCAGCATGGGATGCTGGCTGCTGGTTTGCTGGATCCAAGCACGGGATGCTGGTTGCTGGTGGACCAGCATAAGTCATGTTTTGCACGGTGGGACCAGCTTGGGATGCTGGTGTGCTAGTGGGCCAGCATATGTTGTCTTTTGAGTGCTGGTATGATCCCAGCAAGACCACAACAAAACTTGCGTATGTGTTACATATCACGTTTCTTGTGTGTTCGTGGTTAAATAAAGACCAAGACAAGTTTCCAAAATAATATTAATAAATGATTTAATAAAGAAAAATGCATGTTGCAGGTTACATGGTTACTAATAAAATCCTCCTGCTCAGTTTTCATGGTCCCAAATATAGAGAGTAAAAGTAATGCTAAAGCAATGTTGCAGTTAGTGAAATAAAGTAGATTCACTCTACAAGTGATGATTGAGCATTAGTGATGACACCTGTGGTTAACAAGAAGAAACACTGAAGATAGGAGGAACAACAAGAACAGAAAAAAGAGAAGAGATGAGCAGAAACACAGCAACTACAACTGACGTACATCCGCACAGCCTTAGATGCAATCAACTGCAAATAAAATCAATATCTAACCAGAGGATGATTAAACAACTCCCAAAACAGCATTACCATATTCACTTATTATAAACCAGTTTGGCCTTATTTCTTCCATATGGTACATGTACAAATGTTGTTGAAGCCCTTCAGTTGGGCACTTGGCCATTGACTTTGGTGGAATTCATTCTCTTTCAGCAATTGTCACAATTGTCACTATTGTCGACAATGTTGTCATGCTCCTGACTGCAATGACATATCTATGTGCACTTTTTGGAATCAGTGACTGAATGCTGGATTTTGACATGTGAGTTCCCAAATGAGTATGAAAGTCTTTAAAAACACTTTCAGTTTTGAACTTTAATTATCAAGTTGTTATTAACTGCCCCATTGAATATGCAAGCAAAAACAAAGCATGAACCAGCCTCACCAGCTCAGCTTTGCTTGAAAACAGCATGAATATGCTGGTCCACCAGCTAGACCAGCACTACACCAGCATAAACCAGGTTGGACCAGCACTAACCGGCATAAACCAGCCTGGACCAGCATGTAATCCATGCTGGTTTATGCTGGATTTTTCAGCAGGGTGCAACATGTGTTTATTAAAATCTTTATCACTGTAAATCTCCTGAGCGGCCAGACTATGAATAGAGGTATTCATGCATGCAACATGGAGGTTGTAACCCCTGCATTCTGCCCTGGAACATATCCAAACTGCCTGCTTAGCCTGGGGCGACTAACAGACAGGGCCTTATTAATCTCATTCAGGCTAGAAGAGATCGCCAAAGAAAAAAAACACACTCATTATTCAAGTATAATGTAGAAGTTCAAAACTAATATTCCAACACCAGGGGAGTTAAATTGCACCTACATATACAGTATACAGTATAAATTCCATAGAAACGGCATATACAGCTGGAACAAAACTAAATATACAAGTTTTTAATCATTACTAATTAGGGCTGTCGTTTTAACCAGTTAATTTAGTTCAATTAATTTTAAAATAAATCATGTGATAAAGAAATTAAACAGTTAATCATGTCCTCTGACTCATATGTTAAATCTGCAATTATGGCCTAAAGTACAAACTTTCATAGGAACTTGAAATAGCTCCTTCAATCAGCAAAAGCTTTAGAAAGTGTGTGCCTCATGACATCTGAGGACACCCACAATCTTTGCGTGGGGCATGTGCGTTCAGCCCTTAAGTGGGCTGGATGTGTTCATTGTGAAAAGTTCACAGTGAAAAAGCTCCACTCACTCTCGCTTTCTCAATCCTCCTTTTCTGGATCGGGTGATCTGCTGGATCCGGAAGTCCATTCTTTGGTATCTTCCGATCCAGCGGCTTCTAGCTCTGAGAAGCTTGACGTGGTAGGAGAGGCCGGAAAAGTTAGCCCTCTCCTTCCGTCAGCCCCGCATATGAGGAATTGTTGGATGTTGTGGGCTGTGGCACGACCAGTTTGAACTTGACCTAGTTGCGTGAAAAACAGGAAGCCGCTCACGGTAGACTCGACTAGCGATTTCTGGCAGGCCATGATTGTCCCTCCGCATGAGCCTTCCATTTATTCCATTTATTTATATCTTCACACTGAGGTGGAGAAGCATTGGAAGAAGCTATATTCAGCACGCATCTTTTCTTTTCCAAATCCGAATTACCCTTGCTGGTGGAAATATGTGCAGATGCCCCCTGCAGAAGAGATGCTGGCTAGCTATCTCATGCAGAGTGAGGCATCATCATTGAAGGCACCGGTCTTGCCATCTAAGCTGTTACAGACCACCTTGCTGACGGTCACCATGGCGTATGAGGCAGAGGATCAGGCTGGAGGCGCCCTGCACACAATGGCTGTTTTGCAGGCATGTCAGGCTGACCTGCTGAGAGATTTGGATCAGGGACGGGGATTGTCTCCTAAAGCGATCACTGAATTGCACTGCACCACAGACTTGGCCCTCCTTGACAACAAACAGATGATGCTGGCCATGGTGGTTACAGAGAGGCATCTGTGGTTGAACCTTCCTTCTTGATGCCTCTTTGGCACTTCCGTTGAGACAGTGGTGGGGAAGTTCAGAGAGGTAAAGGCGCAGTTGATGGTGTTCAGGAGATGCATCCAACGCCAGTCCAATTTGCCTCCCACAACCTCCAATCCTCCTGACACATCAACAGATAACTAGAGACAGGGTCAGAAGGCAAGTGTGGCCACTAATGTTTGTCTAGTAGACCTGCGGGTATCTGGAAGACTGCATGTAGATAGGTGGTCACATCAAAATGTGCAAAACGCGTGACCCCTTCGCTTTATCAATTCATCATAGCTGTCTGATAGAGTTTAATAGTGAGAGTAAAAAAAAAAAAATATTTTGCTCTTTTGTGCAAAATATTCAATACTCTTTCAACTCCCTCTAGTGCTTCTAGACCCTACATCGTCATTTGTGGTCCCCTCTTGAGGAAGGTTTTTGAAAATATTTACACTCCTTTGTTGGCTCATGCTAGCTATAGTTTATGTGGAGTTAAGACAGGGATAGAGCAGGTTTTTGTTTATATATAACCCTATATGTAGGGTTTAAAGTAGATTTGTATGCTCCCCTGTGAATTGGTTGCTCCAATTATTAGTTGGAGTTTTAAGTAGGGCTAAATCCTTCCCTCTAGACAGGTTGATGCAAGGTATGCAGAATTATGGTGGGAAGTCCGTAAGCGTCCCTTTATTTTGCTTACCTCCCTCCCTAACTATGGTTGGGTTTGAAGTATGCACATATGTTGTTTTTTTTAGGCTTCATTTATCTGTCACCTACTTTAGTGTAGCACTTGAGTTCGCTACCTATAGCGGGTCCCTGGAGAGCGTCTTTACTCAAGTCAAGGTATGAGCTTTGTTAAGGAGAATTGGGTAGCCTGCATAAGTGTCCCATTTTCTTATTGCCACTCTCCCCAATACTTATTAGGGTTTAAGTAGAGCCTAAGTTCCCCTGCAAATTCCTTGGGGTGTAAGAGCCTGGTTAATGAGAGTTATTGGGCAAACTGTAATACATCACTTTCTCTTGTCTGCCTGCCTCCTGATGATTTTCTGCTGTAGGAAATGTGCTTCCCCTTGGATGGGTGACATTACTGAAGGTTGTTGCCTGGCCAGAGTAGAAATGGACTGCATCATAGATAAATGAGTACCTGTCCACTCCATGTCTGTGGCCTTTCTCAGTATTTCAGTCTTAAGTATTGAAATTATTGAGATTATGGTAGACTGCTCCCTAAGAGCCTCTCAGGTAATATTGCCAAGGCACTAGTGATGCATACCAGAGCATAGCCAAGGCTATGTTGTGTATTCCTCCTGCTGCTCTGTTCTTGGGGCTCTAGGCAGAGGCCTGTCTCACAGATACAGGAATTAGGGTTTGCCTGTGCACTTGGCCTTAGGAAGTAGTTCCAATATGTTCACATAGGATGTGCCCTTGATGTGCTCCTATAGAGTCATTTAGTGCTATGCCCACTTTGTTTGTGCATATTCACAGGTTAGTTAGTGAGGCAGGAATTCCTTCTGCATGGCGTAGTGGGTATTGGTTCCCCATAGCATCAACACCAAGACACAGCGTTGAAGTTCCACTCCAAAAGGGATGAGTATGCAACCCGCTTCCCTGAGAAGGTGAACAAGATGCTAGGTATAGATGTGAATTAAACGTGGCACAATGGCCACAATGGCACAATATGCTGATTGAGGACTGTTGGGACACTCTAGGCACAGGATGTTTCTGTCTTGGAGACGAAAGTCGTTCTAATAGACATCTGAACCATCTGCTTCACAAGACACATGTGCTTTCCACTACATCACATTTATCTACTTGTGTGTTCTAATATGTAACATGTTAGCTAGTCCTATAGGTCTCATCTGGCAGTTTATAAACGGAATAGAATCGTGGTTAACCTAATAGAGATATTTAAGTGTCCTAATGTACAATCTAGGAACTATTGCTTAATCATGCATTAAGGAGAATATGTTAATGTGCTTCTCCCCCTCTAGATCACCACCCAAAAGCTAAAGTGATTTTATAATCATAATTTGTTATCTATTCGATTTAACAAAGGTTAAATCCTTTGTTTTCCTATCAGTTCTAAGAAAGACTTTTATCTTTATTAAAGAAAAACAACAACTTTAATGGAGTCATATTTTGGAGTCAGATAAATAACTGAAATATGCATGTCATCCTTCGATTGTTTTTGTACCGATTATTGGTTCAAAATAGCAGCGCAAGCTTCCAGCAATACAAAACCAAGACACAGCGTCTCGTTTACCTTCTCAGGGAACCGGGTTTGCATAAGCAACCTGAGACATTTCGTAAAAATATGGCATGAGTAAAGCAGCAGGATGTAAAATTGAGAGGCTTATGATAAAAATATAAAAATAAAACAAAAATATATTGACTTCAAAAGCCTTTTTTTTTTTTTTTACTGTATCTATTACCGTAAATGCATAGTGTAAATGCATTATTTTTATTTTTGTGCTTTTCTTAGAAAGTATCAATATATATGAAATGAATTGTGATTAATGTGATTCATTAACTGCGTATCATGTAACTAATTCAATGCAGTCAGAATAAGTATTCTATTTACAACGATATGGATTGCCAACAAGTGTCTCACACTCTTATATTAATTGTTTTGGTAATTTAGCAAATCAAACTATCCCAAAAATTTAAAGAATTGGTGCACAAATCTCTCTCTCTCTCATAAAAAAAATTAAATAAATAATTATATATAACAATATACTGTAAGTACAACTATAGGGTCATGTGCATCACAACAGTGGAATGTTTTGTTCAGATTTTAAAATATCAAAAATACATTTGTTCCACAGACTGATGCATCTAAACAAAAGGATTTAACAAAGCCTGGATACCATCATTGAAAATGTATGGATGGAAAATACTGTGGTAGAGTTAGAGCATTTACATCAAACAGAAATAAAACCGTTTCAACTCCAACTCAGATGAGACAATAGTGAGTTGAAATTTTCGGTAATGAGGTACCAAGAGAACTTTGTTCTTTGCTCTCAAATCATATGTCATATCCATTACATACAAAAAGGTGTAAGTCACGGTTCATTAACCCAGAGCTGGACTTCACATAATGGATTCTAAACACAGAATCCTTGCGAGAGTTACATGAGGGCCAAATCTCCTCCCTTTTCTCGGAAGCACCATCTTTTTTTTCCTTTTCATTTTTACCTAATCAAGAGCTGAATATGCTTTGCACACTCCTCTTTAGCTGATCTTTTTGCACAAGAAGCTGCATTCTTTCTGCTTTCCACTGTTATGCTTTTAAAAATTGAAAAGGAGCTCCAACACCATTTGAATGATGGGAGGGAGGAAGGAATGAAGCAGGAACAGCCAACACAATAATAACTCCCCCCTGCTCTGGATTAACTTGTCAGACATTCCCTTTCCTTCTCCCTCTCTCCATCTTATGAAATATCTGCCAACCTCTTGATGCTTTGAAGTCATGTCTGTTTTCCAAACTGTTATAGCACATCCCACCCTGCTTTGGCCCTTGTCTGCACACAAAAGGCCAAAATCTGTGGGGCCTCATTATAGCGAAATGGTTGATAATCATAGCAGTGTGAGTACAGGAAAATAGCACCAAGAAACCCTGATCCTGCTCTATGGGCTGACATGATTATAGGACTATGTCCTATGTTCGTGACTGGCTAGAAATGGCCAGAAAGGAAAGTGAAGTTATGTTGTTTTCTTAAACATATTCACTAAACTTACCTCTTTGCCACCGTTTTTCCATTTGGAGGCCACACAGTAATTGATATCAGGAGTGCTATCACTCACCAATGTCAATGGACTAAGACTCTCCATATTGTAATACGAGGGGAAGATCCAATGGTTTGCCAATTCATATATCTGTTAAACATCTGCTTCAACACAGCAAATTAGCCTTCTGCAGGAAATAGCCAAGATCTGGATGAGAAATATTATAATAAAACATGAAAAAGTGTTATCAGGCTGTTTCATTTTCAAACACCACTGCCAAGATTCCATAGCTGCAGGACTACCTGAGCACCTTTGCAAAGGCTTTCTCCTTCTTGCTGGAAAGTTAATACTCTCAGCAGCAGTCACTGATTTTGTGATTTACTGAAGGCAAACCCCAGGCCAGTTACACAGGATCGGAGATAAAATCTTCTTTGTGGAATGAGTGTGAGAATCACTGGAAATACTGAAATACTGGAACACTACAACACTGGAAATCGGAAACATTGAAACAGTGCAACACGGAAAAACCAGACCACTGAAAAACTGAGAACACTGGCACTTTTATGAGTGGAAACAGGAAAATCTATAAAAAAAAAAAAATAATAATAAAAAAATAAATAAACCAAATACTGGATTCCTAAAACACTGAAAACACAGAAATAGTTAAAATTACTGAAATACTGCAAGCATTGGAAACATAAAAATACTGACAGACTGAAACACATAAAACGTCTCGGTTACGTATGTAACCCTCGTTCCCTGAAGGAGGGAACGGAGACGTACGTCGGAACTGACTGACGAATTGGGATCTGTTTTCAGAGACCAATCTACTTTGAGTGATTAAAAACGAGCCAATGGACATCGGCATGCGGTTCACGCATTCCACGCACCGCCCCGCAGCGCGGGTATAAATACGGAAGTGGAATACCGCATCATTGCTTTTCAACTGAGGAGCCAAGATGAGTGACCTGCCCTTCAGCTGAAGCACAGCACCTGGTGACGGGACGTACATCTCCGTTCCCTCCTTCAGGGAACGAGGGTTACATACATAACCGAGACGTTCCCTTTCAGTCGGTCACGTTCGACGTACGTCGGAACTGACCGACGAATTGGGATCCCTACCAACACGCCAGGGATGCTGGCCCTTCCAGCACCCTGCTTGAGCTCGCTGGAGTGCTCCTAGGTTGGAGCAGGAGTCAGGGCTCCAAGCAGGGAAGGTCCGTCACTGCTGTTTCTGCAAGACCCACTCAGTGTGACTATTGGATAACGCTGGGAAAGCGTGCCCATCTTGTGGAGATGGTACGCTGCGGAGCCACGTCCTTCAATGGAAGGAGAGGTGGCGGAATACACATAAGGACTAGCCTATCAGGGTAGTACTACATATGGCAGTCTCTGGGGTGGATCCAACCTGATCCCAGGGGGGAAAGAACACCACCAGAGACGACAGAGCGGGCTCTGTCAAGGGAAAGACACGGGGCTAGCCAAGTAGGGTAGCTGGTACCGTGGAGAATACACATATGGGGTTGCCGTTAGGGAACCGCTACATATGGACCCCAGCCTACACACACGTTCCACAAGCATACGGGTGCAGGCCTGGCGTCAGACGGCCGCAACATCTGACACCGAAGGGGTGTCGGAGGAGCTCGACAGGGTTAGCCATTTCTGGGGAACACAACTGGAGACAATAGTATCCGGCCCAGCGGGCAGGAGTGGCGTTGCAAGCCGACAGAAGAACGGGCACTTCGTGCCTATCGGCCACTGGGGGCGAGTACATGGGAAGAAACCAGCTCTACATGGAGGCTATAAAATCTAGCGAACGTGTTAGGTGGCGCCCAGCCTGCAGCTCTACATATATCTGTCAGCGAGGCACCTTGAGCCAGCGCCCAGGAGGAAGCCACACTCCTGGTTGAGTGTGCTTGCAACCCGAACGGGCAAGGCACGTCTTGCGATTGGTACACTAAGACGATAGCATCCACTATCCAGTGGGCTAACCTCTGCTTGGAGACAGCCTTTCCCTTCTGCTGGCCTCTGTAACAGACGAAGAGCTGCTCTGAGGTCCTAAAGCTTTGAGTCCGGTCAGCGTAAGCGCGAAGAGCGCGGACAGGACATAACAAAGCCAGGGCTGGGTCTGCCTCCTCCGAGGGCAGTGCTTGCAGGTTCACCACCTGGTCCCGGAAGGGAGTGGTGGGAACCTTGGGCACGTATCCGGGGTCTCAGGACGACGTGAGAGTTGGCCGGCCCGAACTCTAGGCACGATTCGTTGAACGAAAGTGCGTGCAGGTCCCCTACCCTCTTGATGGAGGCCAATGCAGTCAGGAGTACTGTCTTTATGGACAGAATTTTTAACTCTACAGACTGCAAAGGCTCAAAGGGAGGGCTCTGAAGTGCTCTGAGCACCAGAGTTAAGTCCCAAGAGGGTATCGAGTGTGGACGCGGAGGATTTAGCCTCCTCGCACCTCTGAGGAACCTGACGATTAGGTTGTGCTTCCCTAAGGACTTACCTTCAACTGCGTCGTGATACGCCGCTATTGCTGCGACGTACACTTTGAGGGTGGAGGGAGACAGCCTTCGCTCCAGCCCATCTTGCAGGAAAGAAAGCACGACACTAACCGAACACCTTCGGGGGTCTTCCCGGTGGCATAGAGGCGCCTCGTAGAGGGGGCTCTAGCAGGGACCAAACATGGAGTTTCCAGAGGTCTGGACGCGGGTGCCATAGAGTGCCCCGTCCCTGAGAAAGCAGGTCCTTCCTCAGGGGAATCGGCCAGGGAGGGGCTGTCGAGAGGAGTGTGAGTTCGGGGAACCAGGTCCGGTTGGGCCAGTAGGGCGCAACTAGCAAGACCTGCTCCTCGTCCTCCCTGACCTTGCACAGAGTCTGTGCGAGAAGGCTCACTGGGGGAAACGCATATTTGCGTAGGTCCCGGGGCCAGCTGTGTGCCAGTGCATCCATGCCGAGGGTGCCCCCGGTCAGGGAATAGTACAACTGGCAATGGGTCGAGTCCGGAGAGGCGAACAGGTCTATCAGCGCGGCCCCGAAAAGGTCCCATATCAGCTGGACGCTCCGGGGGTGGAGTCGCCATTCTCCCGGAGGTGTCGACTGATGAGAGAGCTCGTCGGCTGTCTGGTTCAGCGCACCAGGGATGTGAATGGCCCGAAGCGACCTCAGATGCTTCTGACTCCACAGAAGGAGATGGCGGGCGAGTTGCATCATGCGACGGGAGCGTAAACCACCCTGGTGGTTGATGTACGCAACGGCCGCAGTGCTGTCCGTACGGACCAGTACGTGCTTGCTCTGAAGCGGCTTTTTGAGGCGGATTAGGGCAAGACGTACTGCAAGCAACTCCAGACAATTGATATGCCAATGCAGCTGGGGCCCCGTCCACAGACCCGAGACTGCATGCCCGTTGTACGTGGCCCCCCAGCCGGTGGACGAGGCATCCGTGAAAACCACAGCATGCCTGGACACTTGTTCTAAGGGCACTCCCGCCCGTAGAAACGAAGGGTCTGACCACGGGCTGAAGGTTTGGCGACAGTACGGAGTAACTGGGACCCGGTACTTGCCGCTCTGCCACGCCCATCTCGGGATCTGGCCATGAAGCCAGTGCTGAAGCGGTCTCATATGAAGCAATCCGAGCGGAGTTACCGCGGCTGCAGATGCCATATGCCCCAGGAGCCTCTGAAAATGTTTCAGTGGGACCGCCGTCCTGCCTTTGAACGTATTCAAGCAGTTCAACACTGCCAGGACTCGTTCCTCTGTGAGGCGCGCAGTCTGGTTGACCGAGTCCAGCTCCATGCCGAGATAAGAGATCCTCTGTGTGGGACATAGTTTGCTCTTCTCTCGGTTGACCCGAAGTCCCAACAGGCTGAGGTGACGGCGCACCAGGTCCCTGTGTTCGCACAACTGCTCCTGAGACTGGGCGAGTCGTCGAGATAGTTGAGGATGCGAACGCCGCGTTCTCTGAGCGGAACAATGGCTGCCTCTGCGACTTTCGTGAAGACGCGAGGCGACAGGGACAGCCCGAAGGGCAAGACTTTGTACTGATATGCCCTCCCCTCGAACGCAAAGCGTAGGAACGGTCTGTGTCAAGGAAGGATAGAGACATGAAAGTACGCGTCCTTCAGGTCGATCGCTGCAAACCAATCTCGGGGATGGATGCATTCGAAAATGCGTTTCTGCGTTAACATCCTGAACGGAAGCTTGTGCAGGGCCCGATTCAGGACACGCAGGTCCAAGATTGGCAGTAACCCACCCCCTTTCTTGGGTACAATGAAGTAGGGGCTGTAGAACCCCGACCTCATATCGGCTGGAGGAACCGGCTCGACCGCGTCCTTCGCCAGTAGGACATCGATCTCTGACCGCAAGACGTGGGCATCGCTGCTCCGCACGGAGGTGAAGAGGATGCCCTTGTACTTGGGGGGCCGGTACGCGAACTGATTCGCGTAGCCGAGTCTGATAGTACGGATGAGCCAGCGAGATGGCCTAGGGAGCGCTAGCCAGGCCCCCAGAGACCGTGCAAGCAGGACCAACCCGGGGTGGGGCAGCGAGGTGGAACGCTCAGACCCGACCCGGACGGCCCGGAGGCGACCCGGAGTGTTGTCTGACCGTTCCAGGGTGGGGCAGTGTGTGGGAGAGAAGGCCCGGGGGCGTCCTCTAGCCTCACACCGCCCCCGAAAAGAAGGGGAGCCAGGAGTGGCAAAGCCCGGGGGCGTCGCACACAGCCGGCTTGGCCCTCTTGGGGCCCAGGGAGGGAGGAAACTGCTCTGAGAATGTGGGTACTGCTGGACTCCGGAGAGCTAGCGGCAGGACCGAAACCGAAAAATATTCTCCCCCCGGTCCTCCTCCGGGGGAGGGAGGGGTGCGGACACCGTCTCCCAGAGAGCAGATCCCCTTTTCACTGGGCTGCCCATTTCAGGGCCGCTTGCCCTTGCAGGGGACTTCACGGGACCCTGGACGGGTTGGGCGCCTCCCTTGCGCCCGGCCACCTGCTGCCTGGGTGGAGGCTGCTGCTTGGCTTAGCAGGGGTGGAGGCAGATGCAGGGGGACACCCTCTGCGACAAGCAGGCAGAGGCGCTGCGGCCGACGACTGGGTGGAGGCAGCAGCTGGTCGTCGGGGCAGGATGTTTTTTAAACCGCCTCCGTCTGCTTCTGGGCCACCAAGAACTGCTGGGCGAAGTTCTTGATGGCGTCGCTGAAGAGGCCAGCCTGACAGACAGGGGCGTTGAGGAACCGCACTTTGTCGGGCTCATGCATATCTGCCAGGTTTAGCCCCAGGTGACATTCCTGGACCACTAGTGTGGACATCGCCTGACCCAGGGAGCATGCAGTGACTTCCGTCACCCAGAGAGCGAGGTCCATCAGCGCACGCAGTTCCTGCATAACCCCTGGGTCGGGACTACCCTCGTGCATGCAGGACAGAGGGTAGTGAGAGAGGGAAAACTTATACAGATTATGGCCCTTTTGGCATTCCATATTTTGACACCAAATAGTTCCACACTGCTAAATTTTTCCGATGCACATCCGGGAAAAAAAGACACAGGGGCAGGCAAAGCGATTTACGCGTTGCACTACGCCTCAGCCACCCAGGAAAGCATGGCTGTCAACTCTGAATCTGATTCAGCATGAGCATACACTATTATAGTGTGAAACTCAGCATTATCATTTCCAGCGCATAACAGCCCTCTCTCCGATGCAGCAATTGACATCTGTCCTCTGCCAGAGCCCCAAATGAAACGCTGGCCCCCTTTTTTTTTTTCCTTTTTTTTTTAGGACCAGCAATCCCATCTGTAAGCTACCAGCAGGCATGTGAGACAGTGAGCGTGGCCGTCAGACTCGACGGCACATGGCGCGCTGAACACTCAAGCCCCTATGAAAGAGGCAAGATGAACAACGCGCCGACGTGGCATGTTCTCATGAGAGAACATGAACCACCCACGAACAAAGTCTCAGCACGCTCATGATGCGATAGAGGAGTGGGGGCCCGAGGAGATGTACCCGGCGGGGAAGCCCCACTGTAATCCTCAGGTCACCAAGGCTTATTAGCCAAAGTAGCCCTTTTCTGGTGCACCAGAAAATAAACTAGATCAGGGAATAGGCGAAGGGACTCAACCCCGTTTGAGGTTTCATAGTCATGACCGCGCATCTAGAGCGCCGAGTGACGCGCTGGGTTGCCGTGACAACCCCCGCTGTCAGCAGGCGCTCGACGGCACACGGCGCGCTCAACGCTCAAGCCTTTACGAGAAAGGTGAGACGAACAACGCGCCGACGTGATCACGTTCTCCTGAGAGAACATAGATCACCCACGAACGTAATCTCACATGCTTATATGCGAGAGAGATCGTGGCCGTCAAATGAGGACAGGAAACAACCGCATCCAGAAACATACGATCTTGAAAAAGACGCAGGGTCAAACCGTGTTGCTCTTTTAGAAGGAAATGCTCTTTTAGAAGTGCTGAAGCACTCAGGGAGATGGCCGCGGCTCACAGCAGTCCGATTGCAAGCCTGCGTGTGAGCACTCAAGAACGGAAACGCCCAGCCAACCAACACAGGAACAAGTGTATGTTGCAGCGGCCACTCGCTGACTTGCGCCGTCACACCAGCACCCAGGTAAGAGAGCGATCCTCCTCGAGACTCGTCTAAACACTCTTCGTAGAAACAGCTTGATACAGCAAACCGTTTGGCTCCGAAGTAAAAAAGCAATGATGCGGTATTCCACTTCCGTATTTATACCCGCGCTGCGGGGCAGTGCGTGGAATGTGTGAACCGCATGCCAATGTCCATTGGCTCGTTTTTAATCACTCGAAGTAGATTGGTCTCTGAAAACAGATCCCAATTCGTCGGTCAGTTCTGACGTACGTCGAACGTGACCGACTGAAAGGGAACACTGACACACTAAGACACTGGGAACACTCGGAACACATGAAACAGAAACAGAAAAACACTGGATCATTGAAACACTGGAAACATTCAACTGCTGAAACACTGAGAATACATAAAAAAACTGGAAACTGGGCACTGGAAACATAACACTGAATCGATGAAACTGGAAACACAATACACTGCAACACTGGAAATATAAAAACACTGGATGATTAAAAAACACCTCGGTTACGACTGTAACCTTTGTTCCCTGAAGAGGGAATGAGACGCTGCATCAAGAAAGACGCTGTGGGAATGCTCTGCGTGATTGCGTTGTGAAGTACATGTGAAATCAGTCCAATAGTGTAAACGGGACATCAGAGGCGGGTGACATCACGACCAGGAAACTATAAAGCATGCCCAAACAATGCAACGCTAGCTTCTAATAGGCTGAAGTAAGTCGCTGACAGGCATGCAGGAAGTATGGCAGGGCATCACAGCGTCTTGTTCCCTCTTCAGGGAGCCACGGTTACAGTTATAACCGAGGTGTTCCCTTTCAAGGGAACTCGTGCTGCGTCACGAATGACGCTGTGGGAACGTTTATACCCACACCGCCATAATGACAAGTGTCTTTCTTATGTGAAATCGTGAAAAGCAGCACTAGATGAGAGCACCTTGGGACCCTGGTGTCCCCTGGTGGACCCTGGAGTCCAAGTCCAGGTTGTAAAACCTCACAAATGACATAGGTGAAGGTTGTCTGGCCGACTCATATTCAAGAGAGATAGCCTCAACTATCCACTTGCTCATCTGCTTAGATGCTGGGGACCCCTTGCTAGGTGGACCAAAACAGACGAACGGTTGTCTAGATTTACGCCACAGGGCAGCTCTGTGGATGTAAGCATCTAATGCCCAGCCTGGACAAAGCAGATTACTCCTGGTCTGGATTCTTGGAATGGAGGAGGACAGAAGGCCTGCAGCACAATATATCTAGCCATTGGTGGGGACCTTAGGGATGTAACCTGGCCTAGGGTGAAGAAATGCCTTCACCATGCCAGGTGCAAACTCCAAGCACAAGGAGGAAGCTGACCGGGCTTGTAAATCTCCTATTCTTTTAAGAGACAAGATGGCGAGGAGGAAAACTCAGAAACTTGACTGGCACCTCCTCATTAGGCTCAAAGGGAGCCAGAGACAGGCCTTGGAGAACTACAGCCAGATCCTAAGCCGGCACCCTAGTGTGAACTGCAGGCCTCAGCCTCAATGTTCCATGGAGGAAAGAGGTTACCGATGGGTCTCTCCCCAAAGACATTCCACCCAAATGAATGTGGTAAGCCGCTATGGCTCTACTCCACAACTCTGGATGGGGGTGATGTATTGAGCCCCCTGTCTGGGACAGAAGCTCCCTCCTGACCGGAATCTCTCAAGGAGAGCCGTCGAGGAGAGACACAAGATCCGAGAACCATACTCTGCCCGACCACAGCGGGGCTATTAAGAGAAGACGGACCTTGTCCCGGCGAACTCTCTACAGAACTCCCGGGAGCAGAACGATCGGGGGAAGTGTGTACACAGACGCAAACAGATCCACTTCTGCCTGGCCGAGCACCTTCCATACCTGCTCCAGAGCCTCCATTCCCCGGCCCTCAGCCCCTGCCTTGACATGATGTCTGCTCCCTGGTTTTGGCACCCAGGGATATAAGCTGCCCTGAGTGAAAGCAGCTTCCCTGAGACCACAGAAGGATTTGCTGCAGCAGTTTGCAAAGTGGATGCAAGTGCAAACCCCCCTGGTGATTTATATAGGCGACCACCGATGTGTTGTCTGTACGGACAAGCACATGGTGGCCCCTGAGGTCTGGGAGGAAATTCTTGAGAGCAAGGAAGACAGCCATCATCTGCAGGCAGTTGATGTACCAAGAGAGATGATGACCCCTCCACAGACCATGAGTAGAGTGACCGTCTAGTATCATCCCCCAGCTGGAGTAATTTGCAACGACAAGGAGCTCCCAACATGGGACATGGGGATGGAAACCAGGGTTTCACCGCGTGACCTTGATCATGCAAAATAGGTTGCCCCTCGGGGAAAAACCCATGGTCCTGAGCCACCACTGCAGGGGTCTCATTTACAGCAGGCGAAAAGGTATCACGTTGGACACTGCTGCCATCAAACTCAAAAGTCTCTGAAACTGTTTTACAGTAAGTGACTGGCCTAGCAGTAGTCTGTTTACGTCTGACAGGATTGATTTGATGCGTGCAGGATATAGACATATTATTGCTTGTATTGTAACCCTAATCCCATACCACGCCTAGAAAAATGGTCCTCTGAGCAGGAGAAAACATACTCTTCTTGGAGTTTAACCGTAACCCCAACATTTTCATATGGGCGAGAACGACATCTAGATGGCGAACCACCAGCTGATGTGACTGAGCTAAAATCAACCAATTGTTGATGTAGTTCAGAATGCGGATACCCTGAAGTCGTAACGGCGCCAGTGTTGCATTGACGGATTTGGTGAAAGTGCAGGGTGATAAAGCTAGACCAAGAGAAAGAACCCGATATTGGTATGCTTCGCCCCCAAAAGCGAACCGCAGGAACTTCCTGTGTTGTGGAAGGATAGAGATATGGATATATGCGTCCTTGAGATCTATCGTGACAAACCAGTCCTCTGATCTGATCTGTGGCACGATTTGTCTCAAGGTTAACGTTTTGAACTTTGAGCTGCATAACTGACTGGTTCAGAAGACGCAGATCCAAAAAGGGACGTAACCCCCCGGTCCCATCCTTCCTATAAAATAACGGCTGTAGAAACTGGTTTCTCGTCGAGAGGAGGTACACGTTCTATGGCCCCCTTACCCAACAAAGTTTTTACTTCTTGTTCCATAACCAGAACCTGCTCAGGGTCTACCACTATGGTCAGGACCCCCATAAATCTGGGCTGGCGAGACCCGAACTGTATTGTGTAATCCTTTTCGACCATGTGCAGGAGAACGAGATATATTTGGCAGTAGCTTCCATGCTACCAGAAAATCTACTAAGGGAACCAGTCTCTCTCGAGACTGGCCTCTAGTGTTTCTCGAGTAACCAATTCGGTGCCCTGAAGTGGCGAACCGGCAGGGAACAACCGAACTGGTCACTCTGGGACCCTCCTAAGAACGGGCGAGCATCCCAGCACCGCTACGTTTCTGGGCGGACACTGATATATGTGCTCGCTGGAGACTGCTGCACCCCGAAGCACATGAGGTGGCAGGATTGGCAGAACGACCCCCTGAGGGCACCGAAGGGAAATGGGCACCGTATAATGAGGTGATGACCACTTCCCCCCCGAACCAGTTTCCTGGTCGTGACGTCACCTTACTCTGATGTCCCGTCACATTTTTGGACTGATTTCACAAGTGCTTCACGACGCAATCACGCAGAGCACAGCGTCATTCCTTACACAGTGCGAGTTCCCTTGAAAGGGAACCTTGAATACTCGAAACTTCAAAATACTGAAACCCTGAGAATATAGTAAATGAAAAAATGGATCCCTGGATCACTAAAACACTACAGCACTGAAAACACTGGAAGTAATGCAGGGCAACTTGTGATACATTAACATTTTGGTCACTTCCAACTATAAAAAATGATTAACTAACCAGTAGAATTAGCAAACTGAAGACCAAAATGGTTTACTATCAGCTAATCAATAATCTCTGAATCACATTTGCTTCTTGAAAAACTACTTACTTAAAAAATCACTGCTAATTAATTACAGTAATCACTACAATAACTTCTTAAATGTGTCTTAATGTAAACAGTTATATTCTCTTTATTTAAAAGATCTTCAGAGAAGCAGGACATCATTGCTCGTGTTCTACCAAGAATCAACTTTCAGAAGGAATACATACTATCAGTACTATAGTACTATAGTAGCCAGCCACACAGAAATATAGGTCTATGAGAGTGTCTGTTTTCATAGCAATATCTCTTTTAATCATCAGTTATTTCAGTTGTTGGGATTGCTTGTAACAGTAAAATGAACCTATTAGTCAATGATCAAGTGTTAGAACAAAGTCTGTCTTGTTTACAGGCAGATTTAATGCCCTGTGTCACTCAGCTCCCCTCAGGACACTGCAATCACTTTCTCCCGTGAATGCAAAATGGCACAGTGACATCAAAATCAACTTTCTATATAATAATACATTTGAACACTCTTATTTTTCAAAACACATTGGAATGCATAACCATGTGTCTGGAAGACATTTTGCCATGGAAACAAAACATATCATTAAGTTTCATTGTGTTTGACAGCTTTTGGATGACATACTTAAATCCCCCATTTTTGAACAATTATTAAATGGAAATGAAGTGCTGAGGAAGACCTAAAGTCTAAATGGAGGTGGGACATAAATATGAGGCTAAAGACTGGATGAACACAAACGCTCGTGCTTATAGAAGTTCAGATCTCCTTCTAATGAGTTAGTCTTTCTTTCAAACAGAAGGCTTATGTAATAACCAAGGGGCACTTTAGAAAAAGACAGAATGCAGCACCATCAGATTTAATAAAATCCTTCTAGAGGGAAAAAGTTTTGTTTTACTCTCCCAAAACACTGGAAAAGCTTAAGACTAAAATATTCCCATTGGCCTTTTTAGCAAGTATTAGACCTGTACTTTTGGACATTTTGTATTCAAACAAGTGATTTTTAGTTTAAGAAATCAATCTTCAAAATGTATTTTGGATGCTTGAGCAAAACACAGCTTTGATCGTCAAAGCTATTCTTGGTGCGTTATAGTCATTCGTCCATGTAGTTTATTTAAATTAGTACTTCTTTCTGGATTCTCTGGCAAAATTTATTAGAAATATAAATTTTTGTAACATAACAAAAATGGCTTTACTATCACTGATCTTTGCTGTCTCTGGGTTAATTCTTTATCTTAAGATATCTCATGGCCTTCACAGGATTTAAGAAGGACATTTTATGGACTATGTGTCCATTCCCACAGGTCAGAGAGAGAGAGAGAGAGAGAGAGAGAGAGAGATCTTTGATAAGATAAGCATACTTCCCAAACATGAACTTCTATATGATTACAATGTTAGGCACAGCTCCAGCTCTGATGGGGGGGAAGTGTGTTTAGCTTATATTGCAGTGCTCAATTTTTTTCATGAAGAATTAGAACTCCCTCTCAGTCATGGTCCTGCTGAGATACGAGACATTGACTGATGCTTTCACTCAACAATAAGAGATTACATTACAGTTTCAGATCCCAGAAATGCTCCATTCTGTTGGGAATATTTTTGAAATTTCATCAGATAAGAAAGACCTCAGACCGAGCAGTATAGAATAACCATGTTATTGTGACAAGAGTACAAGTCCTCAGCACAGAGACTAACTTGACACTAAATTAAATTTCATCGTGTAGATTTAACAATCTGTTGACAAAATACATTAACATATCTAGGGTCCAAAACAGAAATAGGAACAATGTTGGGCAGTAGCTTTGCTTCAAATAGTGATGTTATTATTTTAACTGTATTTCTCAGAAACAAAGCTAAATGTGTTATTTTTTTTTTTTTTTCTGAATTTTCTTTTCAGTGAATTGGTTAAATAGGTTAGCAAAACGTTCTTAATCGGTTCATGATCTAGAAAGGCTTCTTACTCCGTAAATCAGTAACAGGATATTACATTCACTAAAAAGTAAACCTATGACTGCCAACAATGAAGAACACTTGCATGTGTAACTTGTGAACAGTTCAATAATGCGATTATAAAGGAAACTAAAACACAAAATGACACAAAAGCACTTAAAGTACCAAAACAATATTTTCATAATGCCTATAAAACATCAACCTTCCAAAATAAATAAACAAATGAATAAATCACAGTATAAGAATTACTTTGAATTTCAGTTCATTTGAATTATTCCTTACACTTAAATTAAAGCCCCGATATACAGTACACTATATTGCCAAAAGTATTGGGACACCCCTCCAAATCATTTAATTAAAAATGGGTCGCTCTCAGGAGCTCAGTGAATTCAAGCGTGGTACCGTGATAGGTTGCCATCTGTGCAATAAGTCCATTCATGAAATTTCCTCACTACTAAATATTCTACGGTCAACTGTTAGTGGTATTATAACAAAGTGGAAGGAACTGGGAACAAGAGCAACTCAGCCATGAAGTGGTAGGCCACGTAAAATAACAGAGCGGGGTCAGCGCATGCTGAGGAGCACAGTGCGCAGAAGTCGCCAACTTTCTGCAGAGTCAATAGCTACAGACCTCCAAACTTCGTGTGTCCTTCAGATTAGCTCAAGAACAGTGCGTAGAGAGCTTCATGGAATGGGTTTCCATGGCCGAGCAGCTGTATCCAAGCCTTATATCACCAAGTGCAATGCAAAGCGTCGGATGCAGTGGTGTAAAGCACGCCGCCACTGGACTCTAGAGCAGTGGAGACATGTTCTCTGGAGTGACGAATCACGCTTCTCTGTCTGGCAATCCGATGGAAGAGTCTGGGTTTGGCGGTTGCCAGGAGAACGGTACTTGCCTGACTGCATTGTGCCAAGTGTAAAGTTTGGTGGAGGGGGTTATGGTGTGGGGTTGTTTTTCAGGGGTTGGGCTTGGCTTCTTAGTTCCAGTGAATGGAATTCTTAATGCTTCAGCATACCAAGACATTTTGGACAATTTCATGCTCCCAACTTTGTGGGGACAATTTGGGGATGGCCTCTTCCTGTTCCAACATGACTGCACCAGTGCACAAAGCAAGGTCCATAAATACATGGATGAGCGAGTTTGGTGTGGAGGAACTTGACTGGCCTGTACAGAGTCCTGACCTCAACCCTTACAGAACATCTTTGGGATGAATTAGAGCGGAGACCGCGAGCCAGGCCTTCTCGTCCAACATCAGTGCCTGACCTCACAAATGTGCTTCTAGAAGAATGGTCAAAAATTCCCATAAACACTCTCCTAAACCTTGTGGAAAGCCTTCCCAGAAGAGTTGAAGCTGTTATAGCTGCAAAGGGTGGGTCAACTCCATATTAAACCCTACGGATTGAGAATAGGATGTCATTAAAGTTCATGTGCATGTAAAGGCAGGCGTCCCAAAACTTTTGGCAATATAGTGTACTTCAAGCGACATCGAAGAACAAACTAATGTGATGTCATTTCGAACAAAATCAGTCCAAAACGAACTTTGTTTGGAGTTTGTTTTGGGAGTTCGAAACAGCTTGCCAAACAGCTTTTCCGGAAAAGTTTGCTACGGCTGGTAAACACCTTTGTACTACCATTGGTCCATGATGATTACGTAATAGTACACCTTTTACTATTTAATAATAAAACTTTTCATCTTTTCTGGTTCATTTCTTCTGTTCAGTCCGTCGAGGTCAGACGTCCGCGAGTGAAAACATGAACACACTGGAGAGCTGCTATATAGTAGAAAGAAGTTGTACTTATGATGAAACGAGACACTGACACTTTTTTTCATGTTTAATACGGTAAAGCTGCTTGATTTTAAGCTATCTATTGTATAAAGTGCTATATAAATAAACGTGACGTGACTTTACAAGAGTGCCGAATTGCAGAGCTTGGGCAAACATATCCACGTTGCTATGATCAGATGCTTTTCTTATGCTTAAAAAAAAAAAAAATGCTTGCTGTTTTCTCAGTTTTGTTGTGTGTTTATTTTATTGAGATACGGTGGCAGAGAGAGCTCAACGCGCTGCAACTGAAGAAAACACATGCAAATAGAAAAAACACCAGCAAATAAAGAAAACATCTTCATCAGTTTGACAACACATGCACTGCAAAAGTTCACAACACATGCATTACAGAAAGGAGCTGCAAAAGTCCACAACACATGGAAATACAGAAACGCGCTGCAAATACTCACAACACATGCAAATACAAAAACGCGCTGCAAAAGTCCACAACACATGCAACAGAGGATGGATACCCGACCTGAGCCCGATGGGACCCGACGGTACCCAACGGGCTAGACCGGGTTCGGACAGATATTTAGAAATTATGTTCGGGTTCGGGTCGAGCTCAGTCATGTCAGCGCGGTAAGGCATTGAACATTTGAAATTTAAAACAGCTTATTATGTAGGTAGCCAATGGGCCTGTTTAACTTAATGCAAAGGTTTGTTTTTGTGATTAAAATAAATTTAAAATATTACCCTAACATCCGTCTTCCTGTGTGCGGAAATTTGTTTATGTAGCTGTGACAACGTGCAACACGTGCGTGCATATTAGGCTACATGTGGCTGTAGAAAAAAACAGATTTTAACTGTGTCGAGCTCGGGTCGGGCTCGGACATAAATATGTTAATGCCTGTCGGTCTCGGGTCGGGTTCGGTTACTGCTCTGTCGGATGCGGGCCGGGCTCAGACAGAAAAATGTGGCCCGATCCGCACTGTAACATGCAAATACAAAAACGCGCTGCAAATACTCTCAACACATGCAAATACAAAAACGCGCTGCTCATAATGCACATACGATCAGAATGTTAAGATAAACAAAAAAAATAAAAAACTTTCAGGTGCACACCACTGAAGAGTAAACATTGAACAATCCCAGCCAGGTACGTCACTTGTTGATGTTCCCTTATAACACTTTCGTTGTGGTCTGTGCCAGTCCCGGCGCCAGGACAAACGATTTGGGGGGGGGGGTATTATTTTGCGTTAAAAAATATTAATAAATTATTAATAATAAATAATATATTTTTTAATAATTTACTTGATTTTATGTCTCAAATCCCAGTCAATTATTCACTGCAGAAAGTGAAACTAAAAACTCAGCGATGAGAGCTCTACTTCAACATGTTCTGATAACACTACAACCTTAATTTATTTCTTAATATTTCCCTTGTGGCCCGTAATAAAAAAAAAAATGAGAAGAGATGTAGGTGTTAAACAAGTTTTTTTTTTTTTTTTTTTTTTTTTTAATGAGGAGTTAGCTAATCTTATTACAGCGCGTCGGTTATGCATGATGCGCTATAAATTACTGCAGGGCAAATTAAAATATTAATGTAATTTTAAAAGTAGCCTCATCATCATCAAGATCATCGCAGAAGGGGCTTGAGATCGCCGGGCCTGGTATGTGCTATTTGCAGCGCGTATTTGCATGTGTTGTGGACTTTTGCAGTGCGTTTCTCTATTTGCATGTGTTGTGAGTATTTGCAGCACGTTTTTGTATTTGCATGTGTTGTGGACTTTTGCAGCGTGTTTCTGTATTTGGTTGTGTTGTGAGTATTTGCAGCGTGTTTCTGTATTTGCATGTGTTGTGAACTTTTGCAGCTCTCTCGGCCACCGTATTGAGAGGAGAACATGCAGTGCATGCTTACATGTTCATCTAAACACTGCTCTCAGCAGTGTGGGCGGCATTGGATGTTCACTAACAGTATATCTGTTATGATATACTGTAGAAAGAACACAGACGTTCCAAATGCGAGTACGACAGGTTTATTCAACAGATATACTCAGAAATTGCAGAACGAAAGCGGCGAAGAGAAGCAGGTGGCTGCAGGGGTAGCTCAGTGACGCAGGGACCGCAATGGGCAAACGAAGTCAGGAATCTCAAAGTCCAAAACACAAGGGTATTTCCACACGAAGCTCCGGAAAGACCACGTCCAGAAGACAGCTCAGAGAATGCGACCAAACCCCAGTAGCACCTGCAACGATCTGACAAACAGGACACGCAAACACACACATTAAATAGGGCGCTAAATGAGGAGCAGCTGCGGCTGATAATGATCAGCACTCAACAAGGTAACGCCCAACTCATACACACACATGAGGGCGCGTGACAATATCGCTGGTCACGTATTTGGTCATGTATTTGGAACTCCGTTTTACCCCAAAACTTGTACGTACATACGTATATATGTGTATATATATATATATATATGAAGTAGCATAGAAAGCTGCCTTTAAGCTGCCTTTAAGCTTGTAGTGTAAGTACCTACTTTCTCTAAACAATAACCTTTAGCTTAGCCAACTTTTATGTAGTTAGTGGAACAACTAGCAACATATTTTGAGTAGCACATTCAAAACTGACTAGCAAATAGCAATATCTTAAAAGCATCATTCTTTGGATAATGTCCACTGAAAGTATTTGATTTTGCATGTTTACAGATCATAAAGCATGCCTGTTTTAAATATTGCTCAGAGTATTCTCCTCAAAAAGACCATACATCAACCTCTGCAGTTGCTGCTCTTGGAGAGTGCTGCATTTTGAAAAGGAAACAGATCATTGAAACACAACGAAACACAAGGCCACACACCCTGAAGACAAAAACATCATCCTGAAGGTGGCCTGTTTAGCAAAGCAAAGGGAAAAATAAAAGAACATTCACATTTTCATCAATAAGGTCCTGTGTCTTCTGAATGTAAGCTGTCAGAATGGAGTTTAGAACAGCCATTAGAACAGTCTGGTTTGGTTCGAGTCCAGTTTCCTGCTGGTGTTGAAGAAAAACTACACTAAACACTGGCTCTCAGCACACATGATTACACAGCAGCTGTGACTGATTAAATGCCGTATGAAAGCATATTCGGTAATTATACGTCAGAGTTCCTATATTAATGTTCAAGGGGACAGATCCTGTTGCACACCCCTGGATTATGTCAAACTAGCTTTAGTCAGACTTTGGATATAATAGATTCAGTAGAAGTTTATGACTTCATATGCAGTGACCTGCTATGGAGCCTGACAAAATTCAATCTCAACTTATGCAAAAGACCTGTCCAGCACATGAACCTTGCCATAAGGAGCAGCTGTTTCTTAGTAATGTCAAGAAAGGCCCACTATATCTGTCCTGTTTGCCTTCATACTGTCGACCCACTCTTGTGGTCAGGACGTGTGTTTGATAATCTCACGTGGCTAGACCTGTGACGAATGGCACAACGCTTGGTCCAAATTGTATGCTATTGGGCCACTATACTTGAAATACTTGACGTATTTCTGGTGTGTGAAGTTGGTGTGAAGACTGTGTTTTAAAACTTTTGTTTACTTAATGGGACACATTTAAAGTAATAGACGACACCTTTTAGTGATTGATGTGCTTCATTTGCAAATATAATCTCTACAGTCTCTGCACCAATAAATTGTGCAACAATTTATGTTTACAACCAAATTCTTTGTAACATCTAATTAATTTAACTTACACTGGAAAGGCATGTCACGAAATGGGGGCACATACTGTAAGTTCCTGAATGTGAGGAATGATGGGATACGCTTAGCCAAATACCTCTGTGGATTTAGTGTGCATTAAGGGTGTGCTCATACTTGTAGTTCGGTTCACTTGGTTTGTTTGGTCCGTGCCAAAAAAAAAAAAAAAAAAATTTTTGTCCTGGTCCTCTTAGCATTCAGATTGGCATTTTAACACTAAACCTAAAGATACCAAACCTAAAGGCATAGGGATATGTTCACAACCTGACTGGTCGGCTTTTATTATGTATATTTTGAACTTACCGAATATTCAAAACAACGCTGTGTGCTGGGATAAATGTGCTCATTGTATGTGTGTACTGTATATGATGGTATTTTGACCAGCTGAGAACTTAAGATCTTATAATATGTGTAAAGGAGTCAAAACAGCTTTAGGAATCCCTCCATCACACACACAAATTAAGATCTGCTGCAAGGAGATGGTTGTACTGAACTGTGATGGGCAACATCACGACTATGAAGAAAAAAAAAAACAGGTATGCTTGAACACTCTGTCCTTTTCAGGGTCGCATCTTGTGACATCATGTCCCGTTTAAGGCTCGTTTACATGTCTTTGGTCCGTGTTGCATTCATATTTCATTCGAACCGCACCAGAGTTTGTTTGGAAGTGGACCGAGACCCATGTTTTCAGTGGTCTCGGCCTGCTTGTTTCACACTTACTCAAATGAATCGCACTAACAGAGCAGTCGTACCAGAGTTCGTTTTAATCCAACCAAACATGCCAAGTGTGAAAACACCCTAAGTGTACCTAGGACAATCAGACCTAGGACAGTCTTGCGCAGTTACTTCCTGTCACGTTCACGTGCTCTCAAGTGGCCAAGACCACAACTGTGGCTATTAGGACAGGCCCTTCCTGTCCAAGAAATGCATACTTACATAAGAATGAACAAAATGTAAAGCAACCAACCACAGTTCACTTTGTTTTTTATGTGCCATTTAGGGGTATGTTCATCTAAAATGGTTGATGGCACAATACTATACCAGCATGAAAAAAACGAAACAAAAAACTTTCAAATAACTGCACAGTGGAGTCAATCCATATTCAACTGCACACAGAAAAAGTGTGTGCAAACTTTGTGATCAGATTTTATGTCTGCCCAAAAGTACAGATTATTTCACAGTCATAACTCAGTGGAATTTACATTGTGTTAAGCGCATCAAGCAAATGAAATATGGGTCAAACATTTTATGCCAATAATCTGGCAAACTTATCAAAACGCACTTATTGTATAACTTTTTAACATTGCTTTTCCAGGCAGATTGGACCTCAATTACCAGAAATTGCATAGACACCAGTCAATCAAATTGTTACTGTCTATTTTCAGATAATTCTTGCCAGTTTTCTGTAGAATATGCAGAATATGGTTAATGAACACACTGTGGGCTTTTCTGTCTGGGGCTGAGTTTATTTGTTCTTGTGTTGAGTGTATGTTTGTGACTTAAAATGAAAGTGCAATTTGAAATCTTCCTCACAGCTGCTTTCTGGCTCCTCACACCACAGGCAACCGCGTGATCTTGTTTCACCCGGCAGCTACAGGAACCCGAAACGCGGCACGAAAAAAGAGAGTGAAAAAGAAAAGGATGACATTAGTAATACAATAGAATGAGGGTGATTCTGTCTGGTGAAGGAAAACAGTTGAGGCAGACCTCTTGGCATCTGTAATTGCATTAGAGCGCTTAATGGAATATGAAAGATTATAGACAGTTTCATCTGAAGCACGCGCGTTGCCATGGTTACACGACTGGCCCAAAGTTAACTTTCGGTCTGTGTTTGTTTATCGGTCTGGCTAGTGGCTAGTATGTCGCACTACTCAGTAGAAACACATTTCTGACATACTATTCTTGGATAACATGATATAAATATTAACAATCAAGCAGACAGAATATGACACCAGTGCAAAAACAGTGTGTGTGACTCACCAAAAAGCCTTGAAAGCTTCATAAATTTCCAGTCTGATTGCATACGAGAGCAGCGTTGTGTCATATGTCTAATGTAATTTACTTATTTATTTAATTTACTTATGCTTGTTATCAGAAATAATCTACTTTAGAGGGACTTCTGGCTGTTACACTTGGCATAAACTTGCGATCACCGTGTCCGATCAAACAGATCGGATCATCAGTCAATCAGGACACGGCACGTTTACATTTGTTCACATCAAGTGGTCGCTGTATCTGGATAACTGATCGGATTTCTGTTTCCCGCAAAATATTTAAATTAGGTATGTAATAGGCCTTTATGACGGAGTGTAAAACAACTTTCGCTTTATCCTCTATCAATGGCAATGCCCGTAGAGCACGGGATTTTTGTGATTTACTCATATACAATCAATCTCAAGTAGGGTATTTAGTTCAGTTTAGTTTATTTATATAGCACAATAAAACAACAGTCGCTGCCCATTGTGCTGTACAAAAATGTTAAAAACAATAAAAATATAAAAACACCAATCAAAACGATAAAATAACATACAAAGACAATTATACATACACAGAAACTAGCTCAGAAAGACTCACATATTACTTAATCTACCTGTTTAAGTTTCCCAACATTAATCTTATTGTCATGGTTCTGTTTGTGTTTTGGACTTTCAGTTTGTGTTTTGATTTCATTCCTGTGTTCCTTTGTTCATTTTCACGCCGATCCTTTGTTTCCATAGTTACCCTCATTAGTTCATTTGTCCCAGCTGTGTCTAGTTAATCATCTTGTTTCTGTTCTCTACTTAAGTTGCACCCTCACCTTCAGTCATTGTCTAGTCACTGTTATGTTGGAGTGTGTTTCCCTGCCTTTCTGTTTGTTCCTGAGCGTCATTATTAAAGTTTAAGTTTGTATTTTGATCTTCTGAGTCTTCAGCCTGTTCCTGGTTCACCTAACTGTTACAGATGACTAGACCAACATCTAAGATGGTGGAAGAATTTCTCCTCTCCCTCCGGCAGGGTGGTTGTCCTCTGGAGCAGTATGTGGAGGAGTTTGTAAAGTTTTCCCATCTGGTGAGTTGGAGCGATTCTACGCTCAATGCTTACTTTCAGATGGGACTGGATGAGGAAGTTATTCGTTTTCTGTCTCCTGAGCCTTGTTTGTCCTTGGTCGAATCGATTTAACTTTATCCTCTGGCTTAATGGTTCTGATTTCGTTGAAGAAGTCAAGGAACATAACCCTCATCCAGTCCCGTCTCAAAGTTGCTTGGGTGCTCCAACTCACCCCAAGCCTGCAACAAGGCCCTCCACAGCTGCTCCAGAGTCAATTTCTGCACTGGCTCAAAGGAGGCAAAAAAGGACACTGCCATGCCTGAGACAGTGTCTTTGACCATCCCTGCCAAGATGGCCGCTGCCATGCCTGAGCCAGCGAGGGACAACTGGCTCATTGACTTCTGGACAGAACCAGCTCCAGTCCCCGTCTAGTGTCCCGTGACATCTACTGTCCACGTCCAGTGGAGAACCACTGGCTAATAGACTTTTGGTCTGAGCCACTCCAGCCCCCGACCAGAGTCCAGTGATGGCTCCTGTCCCCAGTCCAGAGAGGACTCCGTCTCCTGTCCTTGCTCCAGTGTCCATAGCTCCTCCCAAGAAGATTTTGGGGAGGGCTACCCATCCTCAGAGGCTGGCCTCCTGAAGGTTCTGCGCCGCCCTGGCCCCCTGAGCTGCCGGTGCCTCCGTGGCCCCCTGAGCTTCCGGTGCATCCATGGTCCCCTGAGCTGCCGGAGCCACCGTGGTCCACTGTAGCACTGGCACCACCCTGAAGGCTTCCTAGCCAGAGTAGCTGCCTTTTGTCCACAAGGACAATTGACATGCAAATGCATCATAAATAGTGTTTTAATATAAATGCTACATATTACATAAAGAACATTTTTGACAGCAATTAAGCATATTTAATAAAAGCATATTTTCAAATGGTTCTGAATAGACACCTGCACACAGAAGATGTGTTTGCCCAAGGAACAATTGTTTTTATTAATAAAGTAACTATTTATGAAACATACATCATAAAATGTAATCATTTCATAAAAATGATTCAATAAAGTACTCAGGTTCTTCTGTTACAGTGATTTTACTGTATTCATGTGACTCATGTTTCACTGAATGTGCCAGTTGCCTCAAATAAATGAGATCTGAACATCAAGTTTGCTCCTTGACTTATAAAAATTCTTTTAGAAAAGTTTACCCCTCCTGAACGTCATTTTATAATCTGCCCGCTGGAATAGAGGAACGTGTGAAAGTGGCCAGTGTGGATCAGTATAGATATAGGACACATAGGTTACACACAGAGTAAATAATTCACATGGTTTGCACTCTTGTGTGCTGGCATACTCTTAGGAAAACTATGAGTCATATGAGAAGAATCTTGAGGAGATTCATGAAGACGAGTCGCCAAGTTCCTTAACACCTCATGGAGTCGTTTCTCCACATGGGTAACACCACATACTGAGCAAATGCAAACAGAGCAGAAGCTAGCTGCTGATCTTAAGAAATTGAATTCTGTATAAGGTCACAGGAAGACTGCATGCGACCAGGGCAGCTTAGCCAAATGCCAAAGCAAGACTAGAACCATACAAAAGTTGTTACTGACTCACTCTCCCTCTCTCTGCTTTTTTTATTTTCATATATATATTTAATATAATTTAATTGAATAAAAACTATTCTGTAAGCATATTATATAATAGTACAGAGAAATAGAGAAAAACTAAATATTACCTGGCATTGAAAAAGGTTTGCTGAAATATCACACCTGTCTCTGTGACAGCGCTTTGACAGATTCTTTGTTTAGCCAGAGACTTCGAGGCGCGTTCTGCCAACGCATTCTCACTCCCAACTCGTCACATATTGACGCTTGGTCAGGACCCCTCGGCCTCACTTTTTAACGCACAGGGTACCCCTTTAGCGTCATTTTCCCAAGCGCAGGGTACTCCATTGATTTCAATGAGAAACCTTTGGCGTCATACACAGACGCATTGGGCATGGGAATGTTATCGTCATGATGAAATTATATATTGAGTTATGATTTTGCCATTATGACATGTTGGAGTGTGATTCTCAATTTAATCAGCCAGCATAACGTTACTTTTATTTACATTTATTTTTTTATTTACGCTATTTAGACACCTTTGAACATATAAACCAACCCCATCCCATCCCTAAACCTACCCATTTGTGTATTATATGATATAAAACACAGGATATAACAGGCAGATACAGTACGACTGCAGGCACAATTTATGCAAAAAGTACAAATATTTCAAGTGTTCCGAGGCCAAACGATTGATTTGTGTGAAGAAAATCCCCAAAAGCGGTCAGCGTCTCCATCCGCCGAAGATCATGCACACATTCAAAAATTGAAACGTTACCTCAGCTTTGATAGTGAAATTGCATTGGCTCTCGTATGTCTCGTGACCAATTGCGTCATTACGTCAGCTTTCATTGTAAAATGTCATTGGCTCTTGTGTGTCTCGTGACCGATCGCGTCATGCTAAAGAGTCATGTGTAGGCTTGTTCGACTTCATGCAGCGATACGCAGACCGATCGGCAGCTGACTTGAAGCAGTGCATGCCGGTTAGAAATTTTGTCCGACTTGAAAATAAGTGAAGATAGAGAAAAAGAACATGAGGGTAAGATATTTATACATCAATTATGGTATACAAATTAAAGTCATTACAAATTGAAGTCGTTTTACTTGCTTTCTTATTTACAGAGGATGAAATAGTGTTAAGATATATGTTAAATTCTTTCAAAAAGACACGAAAGATTGGTTTGTTGTTGGTGAATTTACATTTGTGGATATAAAATTTACAAAGAAAATACATTAAATTTATAACAAAGTAAGCGTTGTTTTTAATAGAGTCACAACCATAGTGACCAAAAAATAATGTCTTTAAAAGTTATGGATATGCCTTGCTGGATATTATCATTAATAAAAGCCTCAATATTTTTCCAAAGTTGTTTAGTATAATAACATGACCAAAATAAATGATAAACAGTTTCTGTGTGGACTATTAACATCTCGTATCAATATCAGTTTTAAATTTCTTCATGAAATGTTTAACAGGGTAAAATGTATTTATTATTTTAAAAGACACTTCTTTTACTTTATTAGTAAGAAAGTATTTTTGTTGCAAGGACCAAATCTTTTTCCAATTTAAATTTATAAATAAATTATTACAATAAGAGATTGCAGGAGATACAGAGATGATATTTTCAAGAAAAAGGGATCTAACTTTATAATTTCTATCCTTTTATCCAGAAAAACATATTTTACCTATAGGGGTTTCTATTGGTTCAGGAATAGTTATAGTCGTAAGAGGAGAGCAATTGCTATTTTTTAAGAGCATACTAATTCCTGATGGTATCGCTCCCATAACTATGGCAAATGCTTTAGGGGTAACTGGCAAGTTATATTCTCAAAGAAATTCAATATAGGACATTAATAAACCTTGATTATTAAATAACTTATTTACTAAAAGCAAACCATTTTTAAACCACTGGTCAAAAAATAACATTCTATTTTTGTATAAAATATTTTGATTGTTCCAAATAAAACATTTATGGGGGGTAAAATTATGTTTATATATTAGAGCCCATGCCAAAAGTACCTGTTGGTGGAAATTTGAGAGTTTAATAGGAATTTTTGAAATGCTGTAATTGCACATCAACAGAAATTTTATACCGCCAATATATGAGAAAGCTTGTTGTGGAAAAAATACCAAATACCAATGAAGCCAATTTATTTTAAAAGTATAATTTAAAGAACTGAAATCAATTTTCCAAACAAAATCTGTTAGAGCTCTATCAATCATTTTACCTAGGCTTATCAACATAAAGAGATTGGGCCGCATAAGAAAGACGAGATAGCCCCTCGGCTTTTACTCTTCCTTTAATAGATAGATCTCTTTGAAGCCAACAATTCAGATTTTTCTTTGTTTTTGCAATAATTGTATTCAAATTTGTAGCACATCTGTTTTTACCTTTAGTTATTTCTATACCAAGGTATTTTATCATGCTTTTAACAGCTATCCCACAGATTGAGGAAGCAGTACAACTTTTAATGGGAAGTAGTTCACATTTATCAATATTAAGCTTTAGCCCAGAAGCTTTGGAAAATGTTTGAAGGGTGTTCAGGGCTACCAAAATTTGAGAGGAATCTTCTAAAAATAATGCCATGTCATCAGCTAGTTGACTAATAATTAGTTCTGTTTTTCCAATTGTGATGACTTTTAAATTATGGGAGAGTGGAGACGGTTGCAACATGGGGCAGTTGCAACATTGCTTATTCCTTCAATCAGGAATGAGCTAGAGTGATGATACTCATACTAGATACGCTCATATAGCCCCTCTACCTTTCTGGAAGAAAGAGAAGCCACATGTGACCATTCCTTCTGCAAAAAAATACTTTTTTAAGTAAAAAAGTAATCTTTTTCATGCTCAGAGTTTTTGTCATACGGTCTAAACTGTTTGCATGAAGCATTATAAAGTTATATCATTTTAATCAGTGTTTTCTTAGCTTCTAAAAGACATAGGTTACATGTGTCAAGGCTATTGTGTCAAGCTAGCATAGCACGTTTTATCATGCTGTTGCAACTGTCCCCTATGACAACAATTAATGTGCTATATAACCAGTATTGTTTAAGTTACTCTAAAAAGAAATTAATTACTAACTACTAATTACATCTTTCAACAGCCAGCAGGTATATCCCCTTTTTTTAAGTAAATACTGTCAGACTAGGCCACAATGTAGGTAATTAACCAAAACATGGTTGTTACTTGTTACTTGGAAATAGTTTTTTTCCCCCTTTTAGTCTTTATACAGTTCATTTAACTTAGTGAAGACCCTGTCTGTGTACAAATAAAATAAAGAAATTGCAGTATGATGTTAAAGGAATTATCTTTTATAACATTTTAATGAATGTTGCAACCGTCCCCTCTTATGGGGTCAGTTGCAACATTTGACTTTGTCTATTCAAGTACAAATTGTATGTATATTATCATATGTATGCATGTTACAGCGGTGTGGGTGGGTAGCTGATAGATTTGGGTTTAATGTATTAAAATTTTGGCTTTCCAATAAAAACAGTCTCTGAGAAACTGAAGAAAATGCAAAAAGTGTTGCAACCGTCCCCACTCTCCCCTACTCATTCTAATATGTATGTTAAGAAATTGTAAAAACAAATAGGGAGACGCTGGGCATCCCTGTCTAACTCCACGATCTAAAGAAAACCTGGGAGAGGTACCGTTGCTTAGTTTAATTGAACTATTTACATATAACATTTTAACCATTTTACAAAAGAAAAGTGCAAAGTAAGTTGAAATAAAAAACTATGTTCTAAGGTATCAAAGGCTTTATAATAATCCAAAAAAAAGATGAAGCTATCATTATGAATCATATCAGAGTAATCTAAAATGTCTAATATTAATCTTATATTATTATATATGTGTCTGTTTTGCATAAAGCCAGATTGAGTTTCATCAGTAATACAATGTAATACTCCTTTCAATCTTTTGGCCAGTACTAAGGCAATAATTTTGTAGTCATTGTTTAATAACGTTATTGGACACCAATTATCTATTAAAGTCAGGTTTTTATTTGGTTTGGGGATTAAGGTTATTAACCCTTGGCATAAAGTAGGTGGAAGAAAAGATTTATTTATACTTTCCTTATAAACATTCAACAAAAAAGGGGTTATGCTTTTACTAAATACATGATAATATTCAGACATCAAACCATCTGTACCAGGGGATTTGTTTGTTTTTAAAGACTTGATTGCTTCATCGATTTCTTTTAAAGTAATGGGGGCATCACAAAAAGCTTGATCAGAATTACTTAATTGGTTTATAGAAGATAATGATTAAAAAAAATCATGAGCATGTTGTTTGCTAAATTTAGATGTATATAAATCATTATAGAATTTGGCACAAAAATTGGCAATGACTTTCTGGTCTTCACAGAGAATTCCATCAAACATAAGCTTTCCAATCTGATTATTTTTAATTTGTTGTCTTTCCAATCTAAAAAAGTAGGAAGAGTTTTGCTCACCTTCCTCAATCCATCTTTTCCGTGATCTAACAAATGCTCCCTCAGCTTTTTGTTTATAAAACTCATCTAACTGATTTTGATGATGAGCAAGCTCAACCTTTTCAGCATCAGATAAAATCATTTTAGATAGAAGATTTGAGATTTTGCATATTATAATACTCTCATCATTTTTTTTTCATTTTTTTTTTAGCCAATTTGCTGCTAAAAGCACGTAGATATTTGCCAATTTCATATTTTGCTAATTCCCAATTACAGCAAAAATTGTTTTCCCAGTAATTTATAATTATAACATTTACTTTTTCCTTTACTTCCTTATAATTAAGCAGTGAAATATTCAGTTTCCAATATGAGGTAGTTCTATGTAAATACATTTTTTGCTAAAGAAAAACGTTAAATAAACATCTTTAAGTAAAAATTTGAATTATCAGGTGACTTTAGAGGCCATCTGTCTAAGATGTTATCCAAAGCCACATTAAAATCCCCTCCAAAAACAAAAAAAAAATTGGACCCACTTTATATGTGTCCTTAACTACTATGTACTTACATTTAAATTTTAAGTACATTGTACTTATTTTTTGATGTAAGTACATAGTAGTTAAGGCCACCTAATATAAAGTGGGGCCAAAGAATTTGGGTATTTAGTTAACAATTTCAACACAAATTCTTCCACTTGATCAAGAAGTTTTTCGTTTTCTTTTTGTTGATTAAACCCATAAATATTAACAATAACACATTACATTTGAAATTCCCAGTACAAAACAAATATAATGCCCACCTGGGTCACAATCTTTTAAGAATATAAGGTTTCTAAGAATATAAACGCCAGCTGAATTACTTGTTCCATGAGCCATCCATAAATCTGATCCCCACTGAGATCTCCAGAAGTTATAATCCTCTTTGGTTGAGTGACATTCTTGCAGAAAGCAAAAATCTGATTTAAATTGTTTAAGATACAGAAAAACGTCTCGGTTACGTACGTAACCCTCGTTCCCTGAAGGAAGGGAACGGAGACGTTACGTCAGTGACTGACGGAATGGGGGTTTCGCTTAGAAGCCTATCACCTTCGAGTTCTACAAAACGAGCCAATGGCAAAACATTGCCATGGGTCTGCGGAATTTGCATAGCGCAGCTCCGCCCCACCTCATTGGTATATAATGAGCTGCGTGTGCAACCTCGCATTATGTTACCTGCTGAGGAGCCGAGGCTGAGCGTCCCGGCCGTACCAGCGGTACAGCGGTTGTGGCATGGGGACGTAATGTCTCCGTTCCCTTCCTTCAGGGAACGAGGGTTACGTACGTAACTGAGATGTTCCCTTTCAGTCAGTCACTCCGAGTTACGTCAGTGACTGACGGAATGGGGGTCCCAAGCTAATCTCGCCACAATGGCTGTCTTCCAGCGTATACCAAGGTACACTGGGAAGCATATCCCACATGGAAATATGCAACACAATGCCTGCCCGCAGGGAGGACTTAAGAATACACATATGACCCGAGTACGGGATGCATATGGAGCACTCTGAGGTATCCAGCCCGCAGGGTGGAATGTTTCAACCCCAGGGGTGGCAAGGTGTCTTGCCAAGGGAAGACACGTGCTCGGAGAGACTTACCGTGAAAATACACATGTGAGAGGTGCTCAGAGGGGGAACCATGCACATGGAGGCACCTAGCCTAACACGAGGGCTGACTGAGCGGGCGTGCACTCTGGTGTCGGCATCAACAGTGCTGGAGGAACTCAGGGGTTACTGAGAAACTCACCTGAGTAAAATAGCGCACACATCCAGTCCGTGGAGTGGAATGGCGCAGCAAGCGATGACACCTGAGCCTGTCCTACCTACTGGCCACTGGGAGCGAGTACACGAGAGGACACTGGCTCTACACAGAGATTATAGAATCTCGCAAAAGTGTTGGGTGTTGCCCAGCCTGCAGCTCTGCAGATGTCTGTTAGTGAGGCGCCATGTGCTAGAGCCCAAGAATAAGCCACACTCCTGGTGGAGTGTGCCTTCACCCCTAGGGGGCATGGCAGGCCTTGAACCTGATATGCCAGGACAATGGCGTCCACTATCCAGTGAGACAACCTCTGCTTGGAGAGAGCCTTCCCTTTCTGCTGCCCTCCGTAAAAGACAAGAGCTGGTCTGAGGTCCTGAAACACTGCGTCCTGTCTACGTAAGTGCGGAGAGCACGTACTGGACAGAGCAGTGCCAAGGCTGGGTCTGCCTCCTCCAGGGGCAGCGCTTGCAGGTTCACCACCTGATCTCTAAAAGGAGTGGTGGGAACCTTGGGCACGTATCCAGGCCGGGGTCTCAGGATCACGTGAGAGTTAGCCGGCCCGAACTCCAGGCACGCTTCATCAACCGAAAATGCCTGCAGGTCCCCTACCCTCTTGATGGAAGCCAAAGCAATCAAGAGCGCCGCCTTCATAGAAAGGAACTTAAGCTCAACGGACTGCAGTGGCTCAAAGGGGAGCTCTCTGCAGGGCAGATAAAACCACTGCGAGGTCCCAAGAGGGCATCTGTAGAGGGCGAGGTGGGTTTATCCTCTCGCTCCTCTAAGGAACCTGCTGACCAGGTCATGCTGTCCTATCGTTTTTGAATCCATAAGGTCGTGGTGCACAGAGATCGCAGCCACGTAAATCTTAAGGGTGGAAGGAGACAGCCTTCGTTCCAACCCTTCTTGGAGGAAGGAGAGCACAGACCCGATCGGGCATTTTCTGGGGTCTTCTCAGCGAGAAGAGCACCAGGTGACGAAGAGGTTCCACTTCAGAGCATAGGCGTCTTGTGGACAAGGCTCAGGCTGAAGTGATGGTAGCCACCACCTGAGGTGGTACTCAAACCTTCTGTGTCCCGTCCAGAACCCACATGTGTAGGTTCCAAAGGTCGGGACGCGAGTGCCAGAGGGTGCCCCGTCTCTGAGAAAGGAGGTCCTTCCTCAAAGGGATTGGCCAGGGAGGGGCTGTCACGAGGAGTACAAGTTCGGAGAACCAGGTCCGGCTAGGCCAATGTGGCGCAACCAAAAGGACCTGCTCCTCGTCCCCCCTGATCTTGCACAGGACCGAGAAGGCTCACTGGCCCCGCGGCCAGCCGTGCACTAGTGCATCCGTGCCGAGGGTCCCCTCGGTCAGGGAGTAAAACCAGTGGCAATGGGAAGTGTCTAGGGAGGCAAACAGGTCTACCTGTGCGTCGCCGAACAGTTCCCAAATCAAAAAAGCGACCTCAGATGCTTCTGACTCCATAGGAGGAGATGGCGGGCGAGTTGCGACATACAGCAGGAGCGCAGACCACCCTGATGGTTGATGTACGCTACTGTCGCCATGTTGTCTGAACGGATCAGTACGTTGTGGCCAGGGGGGCGTGGTTTAGCGAGGTCTGTGACGGGAGAGAGAGTCAGAGGACGAGCGGCACATAAGTGAATCAAGTGCAAATGATAAACACCTGTCTCTTGTTTCAGTAATTGGCATGGAGAGACAGGTTATAAGCCACGCTGGAAATGAGGACTGGAGTGAGAGAAGCTGGACGCGCACACAGCCACTGGGACACGAGACAGGAGAGATGCAGAGAGGAACTGCCTGAAACAAACTGTTGACAGAGAGAGAACTTTAAGTTTTGTTTAGTGCGATGTGCACGTTGTTTTGTGATCTGAGTTATACAACAAATAAACCAGAGTTCGTGTCCCAGTAAGCCGACCCCTTGTCTTCTTCCTTACCTTATACGAACTTTGTTACACTGGTGCTGAAACCCGGGAGGAAGAAGACCAGAGCCGCCACCATGCAAACCCTGTCAACGATGCCGTTTGCGGACATCATCCAGTCGCTCGCGGGCCTGCACCGAGAACAACATCAGGCGATGCTGGAGATCAGAGAGGAACAGCGATTCCAGGCGCTCCTCCTGGCCCAGCAGCAGGACCACGAGCTGCTCCGGAGTTGCATCGACCGGGAGGTTCCAGCCGGGGAAACATCATCAACCCCAGCCAAAGCCGCCCACATGCAGCTCACCAAGATGGGGCTGGAAGCCTTCCTGGATTTGTTCGAGCGGTCTGCTGAGGCATGTGGGTGGCCGAGACCGGACTGGCCGGTGCGCCTCATTCCGCTGCTATCCGGGGAGGTGCAGATAGCGGCCCAACAGCTACCAGTCCAGAACCTCCTGGTCTATGACGACCTACGGCGGGCCATCCTCCAGCGGGTCGGGCTCTCCCCCGAACAACATTGCCAGCGGTTCCGGTCGCTGACCCTGGGGGAGAATAGCCGGCCCTTCGTGACGGCCCAGCAGCTCCGGGACGCCTGCAGCAGATGGCTGGTGGCCGACCAGTCGACCGTCGACCAGATCGTTGATCGAGTGGCACTGGAGCAGTTTATTGCGCGGTTACCAAGGAAGACCGCGCAATGGGTCCAGTGACAAGGCCATCGAGCTGGTGGAGGACCAAATGGTGGCGTGCCCAGGGGTCGGCGAAACCCTGCCGGCAGCTTCTCTTTCTCTCCCCCCCACTTTGTCCCCGTTTCCCCATAGGCCCGTTCTGGCTCCCCGTACAAGGGGAGGGTTCCAGTCCCGGGGTCTGACCTGGACGAGGTACGGGGGTTTTCCGGACGGGGCCTCGGGGTCTCGAGCGGCCCCTAGAGGCGCGGACCCAGTGGAGCTCCCTCCAGCCTCTGGTCCCATTTCCCCTCTCTCTCCACGCCAATTCCTGGGTTCACTTCCTACCACTGGGGCGGCGGGGAAGTCTGGGCTGGCCTGTTGGCGCTGTGGGGATCCGGGTCATTTCATAGATAAGTGTCCAGTGATGGAGGTGGGGACGCTGATCCGGGTCCCTGATGCGCCCCAGGCTGCCCCCGATCGAGCCGGGCTGTACCAAATACCAGTGAGTATTCAGGGGGGTACCTATCCGGCTTTGGTGGATTCAGGATGTAACCAGACCTCCATCCATCAAAGCCTGATACAATCGTTGGAATTGGATAATAGCCGCATGGTTAAGGTACGGTGTGTACATGGGGATGTGGTGAGTTATCCAGTAGTGACTGCTATAATTCAATTCCGGGGACAAAAACATAGAGTGGAGGTGGCCGTTAGTCCGCACCTCTGACATTCGCTAATTTTGGGTACAAATTGGCCAGCATTTGGTAATTTATTGGGTTATTTATGTGCGGATGTCTCTTGGGACAAAAGAGGGTGGGGAGAGAGAGCGGTGGTGCAGGTGGGAGAATCTGAACCGGGACCGTCTGGGGCTGTTGCAGAGGAACGGAGCAGTGTTGAGAGGCTGAACCTCACTGACCGCGATGATTTCCCTCTGGAGCAGTCCCAGGATGAATCACTAAAAAATGCTTTCGAAAAGGTCCGATCGATCGACGGACAGATTCTCCACCCTGAACAGCCGATCTCTTATCCTTATTTTGCCATTTTAAAAGATAGGTTGTATCGAGTGGCCCAAGATGCTCAATCAAAGCAAGATACAACCCAGTTATTAGTTCCAAAAAGCCGTCGGGAAATGCTTTTCCAGGCAGCTCATTCTAATCCGATGGCAGGTCATTTAGGGCAAACAGCAACACTTAATGGTCCGGTTCTTTTGGCCGGGCATTCACGAGAACGTGCGCAGGTGGTGCGCGTCTTGTCGTGAATGTCAGCTGGTGAACCCACTGGCCTTCTCAAAAGCGCCATTGCGCCCTCTACCGCTTATGCAGGTCCCCTTCGAAAGAATTGGCATGGACCTCATCGGACCATTAGAGCAATCCGCACGAGGGTATTGTTTTGCATTGGTCCTGGTGGATTACGCAACACGATACCCCGAGGCAATTGCTCTCCGTAGCATTTCAGCAAAGAGTGTTGCGGAGGCGTTGTTCCGTTTAATCTCCCGAGTGGGGATGCCGAAAGAGATCCTCACTGATCAAGGCACGCCGTTTATGTCACGTACATTACGCGAACTTTACGAATTGTTGGGCATTAAATCAGTCCGCACCAGCATCTATCACCCACAGACGGATGGTTTGGTGGAACGGTTTAATCGCACGTTGAAGTTCATACAGGAAGACGCCAAAAATTGAGATAAATGGTTAGAACCCCTGTTGTTCGCTGTACGCGAGGTCCCACAAGCCTCCACCGGGTTTTCCCCGTTCAAGCTTCTCTATGGACATCAGCCCCGTGGGGTTTTGGACGTTCTCAGGGAAGCTTGGGAGGACGGACCTTCGCAGGGCAAAAATGAAATTCAGTATGTCATGGACCTGAGAGCAAAACTCCACACATTGGGGCGGCTTTCCATGGAGAATTTGTTACAGGCCCAAGACAGACAAAGCCGGCTATACAATAGGGGAACGAAACTGCGCAAATTTACACCGGGAGATAAAGTGCTTGTATTACTCCCAACTTCTAGCTCAAAGTTGCTCGCCAAGTGGCAAGGACCCTTTGTGGTCACACGGCGAATAGGAGATCTCGATTATGAGGTGATTAGATCGGATAGGAGCGGGGCACATCAGGTATACCACCTTAACCTCCTTAAAAAAATGGAGTGAGGCGGAGCCAGTGATGTTGGCAATGGCAGTGAGTGGAGAAGAGGATCTCGGGCCAGAGGTGAGCACAAAAGGTAAATCTCTCGCCATTGCAGCTCACTGACATAACCCAGTTGCAAGAAGTTTTTTCAGATGTGTTCTCGCCCATACCCGGTCGAACAAATCTCATTCAGCACCATATCGAGACGTGGTAATTCGCAGTCGACCGTATAGATTACCTGAACACACAAAAAAAGTGGTTCAGGATGAATTAGAGGCGATGTTAGATATGGGAGTGATAGAAGAATCCTACAGTGATTGGGCCAGCCCGATAGTTTTGGTTCCTAAAACGGACGGCTCGGTCCGGTTCTGTGTGGATTATCGCAAGGTGAACTCTGTGTCGAAATTCGACGCATATCCAATGCCAAGGGTTGATGAGTTGCTCGATCGGCTAGGCACGGCTCGTTTTTATTCGACGCTGGATTTAACAAAGGGATATTGGCAGATCTCCTTAACGCCTTTATCTAAAGAAAAAACAGCCTTTACGACGCCGTTTGGATTACACCAATTTGTTACACTTCCATTTGGGTTGTTTGGGGCTCCGGCCACGTTTCAGCGTCTCATGGACAAAATTAACAAAACAGCGGCATATGGAGCACGTGCGGGCCGTTCTGAGGTCGCTAAGAATGGCCGGGCTGACAGCCAACCCGAAGAAGTGTGCGATTGGGCGCGTGGAGGTCAGGTATCTGGGTTTCCACTTGGGGCATGGGCAGGTGCGTCCTCAAATTGACAAAGCAGCAGCAGTTGCAACCTGCCCGAGACCCAAGACCAAAAAGGAGGTGAGGCAGTTCCTTGGGCTAGCGGGATATTATAGGAGGTTTGTTCCTAATTATTCGGACCTCACTAGCCCACTGACTGACCTCACTAAAAAAGAAGCAGCAGACCCGGTCCAGTGGTCAGAGCTGTGCCAGCAGGCTTTTACCCAGGTGAAGGCTGCTCTATGTGGCGGGCCGCTCTTGCAATCCCCTGATTTTTCGCTCCCTTTTATGTTGCAGACTGACGCGTCGGACAGGGGGCTGGGGGCAGTCCTGACCCAGGAGAGGGAGGGGGAGGAGCGGCCAGTGCTGTACATCAGTCGCAAGCTCTCAAAGAGAGAGACGATGTACAGCACCATTGAGAAGGAGTGTTTGGCAATCCGGTGGGCCGTTCTTACCCTCCGTTACTATCTCCTGGGGAGGGAGTTCACCCTCTGTTCGGACCACGCCCCTCTGCAGTGGCTCCACCGCATGAAGGACACCAACGCGCAGATCACATGTTGGTATCTAGCTTTACAGCCATTTAAATTCAAGGTGGTCCACATGCCGGGGGCGCAGATGGTTGTGGCTGACTTCCTTTCCAGAAATGGGGGGGGGAGGCCGCAGGCCGGATGGCTCCCCGGCCTGAGTCGGGCGGTGGGGGTATGTGGCGAGGGGGGCGAGGTTTAGTGAGGTCTGTGACGGGAGAGAGAGTCAGAGGACGAGCGGCACGTAAGTGAATCAAGTGCAAATGATAAACACCTGTCTCTTATTTCAGTAATTGGCGTGGAGAGACAGGTTATAAGCCACGCTGGAAATGAGGACTGGAGAGAGAGAAGCTGGACGCGCACACAGCCACTGGGACCGAGACAGGAGAGATGCAGAGAGGAACTGCCTGAAACAAACCGTTGACAGAGAGAGAACTTTAAGTTTTGTTTAGTGCGATGTGCACGTTGTTTTGTGATCTGAGTTATACGACAAATAAACCAGAGTTCATGTCCCAGTAAGCCGACCCCTTGTCTTTTTCCTTACCTTATACGAACTTTGTTACATACGTATTTGTCCTTCAGCAGTGTTCGGAAACGGTGCAGGGCTAGAAAAGAGAGAAAAGAGATCCTCTGCACGGGGGAGAGTTTGCTCTTTTCCCAGTTGACCCGAAGGCCCAGACGGGTGAGGTGCTGGAGCAACAGGTCCCTGTGCTCGCAACCCTGGTCTCAAGAGTGAGCTAGTATCAGCCAGTAGTCGAGATAGTTCAGGATGCGGATCCCATGAGTTGTGAGTGGCACAAGGGCTGCCTCGATGACTTTCGTGAAGACATGAGGAGACAGGGCTAACCCGAATGGGAGTACCATGTACTGGTATGCCTGCCCCTCGAAGGCAAACCGTAGAAACGGTCTGTGTCGAGGAAGAATGGAGACATGAAAGTACGCGTCCTTCAGGTCGATCGCTGTAAACCAATCCAGCGCACGAACACATTCAAAAATACGTTTGGCTGTCAACATCTTGAATGGAAGCCTGTGAAGAGTTCGGTACAAAATGCGCGGGTCCAGGATTGGTCGTAACCCACCGCTCTTCTTGGGTACAATGACTTCATCTCGGCTGGAGGGACGGCCTCGATCGCACCCTTCACCAGTAGGGTGTCGACCTCCGCACACATGACAGGGGCATTGCCACCCACCATGGTATAGCGGACTCCCCGAAAGCGGGGAGGAGACCGTGCAAACTGAATCGCATAGCTGAGCTTGATCGTTCGAACGAGCCAGCGGGACAGATTTGGAAGCTCCCAAACTGAACCAGTGGGGTCATGCGAACCACAGGCGTACCCATGATGGGGCAGCGAAGCGGAATGACCGGCCAAGACGTGGGAGGCGGAGCGTCCCTAGGTGGGGGAAGGGTCATGTTCCACGTCATGACAGAGGAGGCCAAGGAAGGACGAGCGTTCCGCGGCGGCCTCCTCTGACAGGGGTCTGGCGACAGAGGGGGACAAGAGCGGCTGCTACCATCTCCTGAAAAGAACTTACGCCTATCTCTGAGCTGCCCGTCTCAGGAGTGCCGCTTAGCCTGGCATTTGAGATTGCAAATTAATGAGATTGCAAATTAATTACTTAAAAATCATACAATGTGATTTTCTGGATTTTTTTTAGATTCCGTCACTCACAGTTAAAGAGTACCTATGATAAAAATTACAGACTTCTACATGCTTTGTAAGTGGGCAAACCTGCAAAATCGGCAGTGTATCAAATACTTGTTCTCCCCACTGTATTTGATACATCAGAAAAGCAGAACTTAATATTTGGTACAGAAACCTTTGTTTGCAATTACAGAGATCATACGTTTCCTGTAGTTCTTGACCAGGTTTGCACACACTGCAGCAGGGATTTTGGCCCACTCCTCCATACAGACCTTCTCCAGATCCTTCAGGTTCCGGGGCTGTCGCTGGGCAATACGGACTTTCAGCTCCCTCCAAAGATTTTCTATTGGGTTCAGGTCTAGAGACTGGCTAGGCCAACTCCAGGACCTTGAGATGCTTCTTACAGAGCCACTCCTTAGTTGCCCTGGCTGTGTGTTTCGGGTCGTTGTCATGCTGGAAGACCCATCCACGACCCATCTTCAATGCTCTTACTGAGGGAAGGAGGTTGTTGGCCAAGATCTCGCGATACATGGCCCCGTCCATCCTCCCCTCAATACGGTGCAGTTGTCCTGTCCCCTTTGCAGAAAAGCATCCCCAAAGAATGATGTTTCCACCTCCATGCTTCACGGTTGGGATGGTGTTCTTGGGGTTGTACTCATCCTTCTTCTTCCTCCAAACACGGCGAGTGGAGTTTAGACCAAAAAGCTCTATTTTTGTCTCATCAGACCACATGACCTTCTCCCATTCCTCCTCTGGATCATCCAGATGGTCATTGGCAAACTTCAGACGGGCCTGGACATGCGCTGGCTTGAGCAAGGGGACCTTGCGTGAGCTGCAGGATTTTAATCCATGATGGCGTAGTGTGTTACTAATGGTTTTCTTTGAGACTGTGGTCCCAGCTCTCTTCAGGTCATTGACCAGGTCCTGCCGTGTAGTTCTGGGCTGATCCCTTACCTTCCTCATGATCATTGATGTCCCACGAGGTGAGATCTTGCATGGTGCCCCAGACCGAGGGAGACTGACCGTCATCTTCAACTTCTTCCATTTTCTAATAATTGCGCCAACAGTGCAGGTCTACAATTTTATCCCTGATGTCCTTACACAGCTCTCTGGTCTTGGCCATTGTGGAGAGGTTGGAGTCTGTTTGATTGAGTGTGTGGACAGGTGTCTTTACAGGTAACGAGTTCAAACAGGTGCAGTTAATACAGGTAATGACTGGAGAACAGGAGGGCTTCTTAAAGAAAAACGAACAGGTCTGTGAGAGCCGGAATTCTTACTGATTGGTAGGTGATCAAATACTTATGTCATGCAATAAAATGCAAATTAATTATTTAAAAATCATACAATGTGATTTTCTGGATTTTTGTTTTAGATTCCGTCTCTCACAGTTGAAGTGTACCTATGATAAAAATTACAGACCTCTACATGCTTTGTAAGTAGGAAAACCTGCAAAATCAGCAGTGTATCAAATACTTGTTCTATCAAATTATATGTTTCATATAAGGCAATACATTATTAGCACATATATACATCCTCACAATATATGAAGATATAGGTTTATACCATGTATGAAATACCCATAGAAGAATTATTATATATACATACACTCACCTAAAGGATTATTAGGAACACCATACTAATACTGTGTTTGACCCCCTTTCGCCTTCAGAACTGCCTTAATTCTACGTGGCATTGATTCAACAAGGTGCTGAAAGCATTCTTTAGAAATGTTGGCCCATATTGATAGGATAGCATCTTGCAGTTGATGGAGATTTGTGGGATGCACATCCAGGGCACGAAGCTCCCGTTCCACCACATCCCAAAGATGCTCTATTGGGTTGAGATCTGGTGACTGTGGGGGCCATTTTAGTACAGTGAACTCATTGTCATGTTCAAGAAACCAATTTGAAATGATTGGAGCTTTGTGACATGGTGCATTATCCTGCTGGAAGTAGCCATCAGAGGATGGGTACATGGTGGTCATAAAGGGATGGACATGGTCAGAAACAATGCTCAGGTAGGCCGTGGCATTTAAATGATGCCCAATTGGCACTAAGGGGCTTAAAGTGTGCCAAGAAAACATCCCCCACACCATTACACCACCACCACCAGCCTGCACAGTGGTAACAAGGCATGATGGATCCATGTTCTCATTCTGTTTACGCCAAATTCTGACTCTACCATCTGAATGTCTCAACAGAAATCGAGACTCATCAGACCAGACAACATTTTTCCAGTCTTCAACTGTCCAATTTTGGTGAGCTTGTGCAAATTGTAGCCTCTTTTTCCTATTTGTAGTGGAGATGAGTGGTACCCGGTGGGGTCTTCTGCTGTTGTAGCCCATCCGCCTCAAGGTTGTGCGTGTTGTGGCTTCACAAATGCTTTGCTGCATACCTCGGTTGTAACGAGTGGTTATTTCAGTCAAAGTTGCTCTTCTATCAGCTTGAATCAGTCGGCCCATTCTCCTCTGACCTCTAGCATCAACAAGGCATTTTCGCCCACAGGACTGCCGCATACTGGATGTTTTTCCCTTTTCACACCATTCTTTGTAAACTCTAGAAATGGTTGTGCGTGAAAATCCCAGTAACTGAGCAGATTGTGAAATACTCAGACCGGCCCGTCTGGCACCAACAACCATGCCACGCTCAAAATTGCTTAAATCACCTTTCTTTCCCGTTCTGACATTCAGTTTGGAGTTCAGGAGATTGTCTTGACCAGGACCACACCCCTAAATGCATTGAAGCAACTGCCATGTGATTGGTTGATTAGATAATTGCATTAATGAGAAATTGAACAGGTGTTCCTAATAATCCTTTAGGTGAGTGTATATTAAAATGATTTATATGATGACTTTTTATATGGTACTGTATGTTAATGCCATATATGTAAACAATATATGTCTAATTTATATATGCAACTTTATTTAAACAACATATATGCAAACATTCAGTATGCTTATATAGGATTGTATATGGATTTATATAGTTGTATATCACATATACTGTAAAATACCTATAGTAAAATTAGTATATATGCATATATTACAGTTATTTATATAATGAATTTCTATGTGGTACTGTGCAGTATGTTAAGATCATATATGTAAACAATATATATTTGCAATAATTAATATTTGTAAAAAGTTCATTTAAACGTATGCAAACATGTTGTATGCTCATAGAATTCTCTTATTAATTTTGTGCAGTCTACACTGTCAAATTGTTTTTAATTTTGTTTGAAATTGGATCACATGAGTAACTGCAAAATATGGTTAATGGCAAATGTTCATAACTTGTATTAAAATATATGTAGGCTAACAAATATATGAAGCCATGTTTAATAAAGTATATTTGTATAATTATGCAATTCATATACATAATACAAAAGAATATGAGACAGACATTATGAACATGTATTTTACATATAAATTTTGTCAGAGTTCTGTTACTTGGATAAGGTTTTATTCTTGGTTTGGTGACAGCTCTGACACTCCTATTGTCTTGCGGGTTTGAGTTCACTCAGATAATGCGCTCTTCTGTCTGTGTGAATTGATTTGTGTGGTGTTTGGATCCTGGCATTTCATTCTAGTTTGGTTTTGGTTCAGGCTTCGGACATTAATGCTCACGGCTCGTGCTCTTTCATGTTTTGTTCTGTGTAGCATGTAACGGTTACCCTGTTACAGGGGTGAAATTTTTCATCCTATCCTCTAGAGGAAAATAAAGGGAGGAAGTGGTTTTAAGGTTGCGATTGCAAGTAGCATAGAGGAGAGGCATGGTGATGGAGTATGGCTGAAAATGCCTGGAATCACATCGTGTTTGAGGAGTTAAGTGAATTGTACATTCTAATGCTTTACAATCTTATTCAAATGCACATTTTTATGTACCCATAAAAATGTTAATTCATAGTGTTTGGAAGTTTGCAGAGAAGCTCACAGAGGACTGAGTTAGAATAGTTTGCAATAGTATAAACACAACAAGGCTGTAAAAGCAGACTAGTGAGTAAATGAGTTTACATGCTTGGAATGAGGACGTTTAATATAGCGTTGCTAAATGGAACCGTTTAGCAACTTGTTAGTAACCACCTTTTTCAAGACTTAAAAATTCATGAGTGTGGCACTACTGATGTATTTTTGAGTTTAAAATATTTTGAGTTTGTGTATTTTAGACTTTAAAAAAAAACTTGTTCAAAAAATCTTTTAGCTTCAGGGCGATGGAACTGGAGGTAAAAAAAAAAAAAAAAAACATTTTCCTGCAGCACTCTATTGAGCCTAAAGGTCAGTCTGTTACAATTACATCCTCTATTGGTAAAATGTCATTACATTGTATAAATTTGCAAGTCAGTGTTCACCCAACTTTGGTATGCAGCAGAAGTCAAAGCTTTTCCGCATGTGCTTGCATTTCTTCTCTCCCACATTCACGTCTATGGAAGTGAAGGAAATACTAAGACTAGTGTTAAAGTCTTTTAGTGGAGTTCCTGAATAGCTAACATCGTCTACAGCACCTTTGAAGCCCTCTTCGTTCCCCTGCTGTAATAGACTGTTATGGCAGCTGAGCCACGGGCATCCTTGCAGGGCATATAAGATGATTAAGAAAATCCTCTGGAGGGAATTTCGTGTCAGCGTGTTCAAAAGCCACATTCTGCAGAAACATTTTGCCAGCGAGACAGTTGAGGAAAGTCTGAAATTGTCTGAATACCCGTTTTGTTTCAACACTGCTGACACTTGCCATGTGAAAATAAGCCTGAGACCTTCATAATTACACATTAATCAGTTGACACATGCTAGACTATTAGATATCAGAGATTTTGCCCAACACAAACTGCCATTTGTTTTCCAATAGTTAGTTTGCTTTTATAAGCAGAAGCAACATGCAAACTAGCTTTAAGGAGTGATGGATTGATCTGTTGGTATTTCGTGTGTGTATTTCCTAAATATCTTCAGCTTATGGCATGTCATTTGGAACCCCCATTTAATTATGAGAACATTACATAAATGCTAAATGTGCACAGAAAAATGGCAGTAGTGTGATTTAGTATAGTACTCCAATTCTTCCACTATAAGTGCTGACAAAGTGAAACAGATGCCAAGCTGAATTGTGGCATATTTTATTCTATCCAGGAGATACTCCAGAAAACCTCCTTGTGCAAGTCCACTAAGGTTTTTTATTATTGATTCCTTTGACATATAAAACTTAAATACACAGGATTCTATACTTCATTTTCATCTCTTTCAATGTTTTGTTTCTCATGTGGCAGCTCGGGCATGTCAGTGGAAGTTTCACATCATTGCCTGCATGTGCAGACCCCCAGGACTCCCGGACCCCTCCATCCTCTGTACAACCTGGCTTTGAGGGCCCTTTATTCTCTGATCTGTCCCTTTGAATTCTGCTCCATGACCACAATCTTTTCAAGGGTCTCTTAAAGACCTGCCTGTGATTGGGGGTAGCGCAATCCAAACTGAAGTGCGTTTCCCACAAGCATGCCTGACTCCAAGGCTGCCTTGCAAGTGTGGCGTCCCTTCAGCCGCGCCAGGCAGTGAACCTAATACAGTGAAAATGTGATCTTGCATTTCCAGGGATAATAAATAAATTGTTTCACAGTCCGGTTTGTCCAAGTGGTTTTTGTGGAACTCATTTGCCAGCGAAAGTACTTATTTTGGGTCTATCCCGAGTCAAATCTGCGGTAAGAAATGTACCCCTGTATTTCATCACATTTCAGCGACTATGTGATTTTATAACAAACTTCCCTTGAAATACAGTGTCAGTGGACATGCGTTTTGTGATTCAGTCCTAAGCGAAAATTGTAAAACTGACAGGCCTACAGGAAGTCAAAAACCCTAGAAAACCCAACATCTATTTTTTTCTCTCATTTTAAGGCACAGTGTTCCTTTGTTTTAAATTTGTCACAAGCACAAAACAAAAATGTTTATTTCCATGCTTAAATTAGATTTAGAATCCCAGATTTTCAACGTGGACCCCAAAATCTGTTCAATCCAGAAACTCCAATAGTTTTCAGATGTATAAACATTTTATGGTTATTATCTACGTCTGAAAATGTTTACAATTCTTTGAAATATATAAAACACATTGCATCCTTTGTAACATTTCGCTCTTGAAATATATACATTTGTTACATCAGTTTGCAAAGAATGTGAAGACAAACCAATCGATAAAGTCTCTTGTTAGAGCTGGCATCTGAAGTGCTCCATAAGTTAATGCTTTTACTGACAGATGCAGATATGAAGTAACATTCTACTATCACAGTCATTCCAGGACTGTGTGCCCATCAAAACCAAATGACATTATAGCTCTGTCCCAGAGCAGAGAACCTCATCTCCATGGATATTATATCCTAAATAAATTTGGCCCTGTTTGAACACATGTTTCTGTTGTTTATTGTGTTAACATGTACATTTTCTTTTAAAATAACATTTACTATGAAGAAATAAACATCCTGTGCCCTCATTTGACCAAAGCGTTCTCTCTATTCTTCAGGGTTTCCTTGCCCGGCTTATCAGGAATTTACTGAGCATATCTGGGCAGTGGGCCACCTCTCCAGCACCCTGAAACCCTTTTAATAGTCACTTCAAATCCTTTCTTTAAGCATTTGGCTGAAAGTGCTTGAACTTAATCTCTAAATGCTGAGCCAATCAAAAAGCTGGAGAAAGTTGAAGTGTAGAGTTGGATAGCCAATTAACACAGCCCTGCATGCTGATGAAGCCTGCAGAAGGAGTTCGTATTTTACTGAACTACAATGAAAAGCATGTCCATCTAATGAGAATCTGCTCACACAACAGTTTCCACCATACCTACATATGATAGTAAGGAGCTATATTCAACCACCCTATCATTATTTGTGACCTGTGCTGGCAAAATGAGTTGCAATGAGAAAATTGTATTATTGTTAAAAAAACTTCAAAATGATGTAAGATTTGTTTGAATCGGACAAAAAATGACTGAGCTACACGTTTGATGTCGATAGAGTCAGCAAAGACAGATTTGAGAAAAATCGAGTTAAAGTTTTCTGAAGGTTCCAATACGAAATCTGTGTAATACCTTAAAATCCCTGGTAATAACACCAAATTTAGCACACATTAAGTGAAAACCCATATCTATAGGAAAAATATGTATATTAAAAATGTTTTCCATGATACCACAATTGTTTGATTATTAATGAAACAGACAGACCTACAGTAGGCTACCACATCTAAAATAATGTTGCACATCAGATGTTTTTCCCCAACAGTTAACCAAACGTTCACTTAAGACTTAACAGATAATGTCTGCGTGAATACTCGCCATGACAGATACTTTGAAATCATGGGCGTCACTAGGCCCTTTTCTAGGCTTCAGGCTTCAACTTCTGCCCAGCCCCCCTAAAAAATATGTGATTAACCTTTAAAACATATGAAACTGGCGGGAGGCTTTGGCTTGATCCCGTCTTTTAGTCTGCGTGTTCTTCAATCCGCAGCGGCGCCGAGCAGAGCGCACGTCAGAAGCAGAGGTGTGTGCGTTCGTCTGAGCCTTATTGGTCTGTCACCGCTCGTCAATGTCAAAATATTTGAGAAAACCAATCAAATCAGAGTAGGCGGGCTTTATGTTCACACAGAAGCTGCTGAGGCTGAGCGCGAATTTTAGCAACGCGACTCAACGTCAAGTGAGAGATATGTAAGTAGCTAAACTAAACATTTCATATTTGACAGCTGCTTCAAGTCAGAAATTTTAAACAAATGACAAAAATATTCAGACAAATTAATAAACTTTTGTCTAATTTCGCCATTTTGAATTGAAAATAGGCCTATGTGATTCATAATGTAATTAACGAACAAGAAATATTAACAAAGCCGTTTTCATCAGATTAGGCATAAAATAATAATGAATGTGTACATATTGTAAATATAATTCCATTTGTAGCCTTCAGTAAATTAAAAACGCTCAGCTTTTTTTCAGCCTGTATTGGCATACGATTAGTAATGAGTGTGTGCATATTGTGAATTAATTTAATAAACTTAGTTACCTAGCTTTCCTAGTAGCCTTAAGTAAATTAACGTGTCTAAGAAAATGATTCATAAAACATATAAATATCAGTTAACCATATGTTTACTTTCTTCACTGACGAAAATGGAAAAACTATAGCCTATCAGTCAAAGCTCAGCGTTAGGAGGGGAAGAGACAGGGCAAGATAAAAACAAAGAGAAAAAGAGAGATGTGGGGATAAGAAGAAAGACAAATAATCTACCGCCCACTGACATGGTTTTCAAGCTATTGTTATCTAATTTTTTGGCCTTCAGAACATCTTAAAATGCACATATGTAGCCTAGATCATAGAAATCAAAATTTTCTCGGGGGAGCATGCCTTCGAATCCCCCTAACTACCTCACATTTGGGATCTCAGTGATTATAAAACCCTGCCTACATTCCTGTGTACGATTAAGGGATGTACAATATGGTCATGCAATAAGGCATTAATATTTGCTTTATAAGTAATAATAAACAGCCGATATCCTAGTAATATGCATGCAAGCTACTAGTTAATAGTGAGAATTGGACCCTAAACTAAAGTGTTACCATTTTTTTCATACCCTCACTGGGGGCTGAGCCCCCCTAAAATGAAAATACTAGAATCGCCCCTGAAATACTGTAATTCTGTGTATATCTGTATATCGGGATCGCGCGCTGTGAGAGGCCTCTTTGTGCGCGCGCTTTGGATCTGTCAGTCAACGCGAGTAAGATCGTTTTTCATGGTCAAGGGAAAGGTACTCCTCTCAGAAAACGGATAAATAAAGTTAGTTTTAGATGTTTAATTGCTATTTGGAGCATTGGGATCGCTAGACGAGGGCTTAATGAACTCATTTTTGTGAAAACCTCAAAATCAACATTTTTCACTTATTTTGCCTGTAGCTCGAAATTATCCCGTGCGCATTCCACTCATTTTGCCAGCCCGGGTCACATTTAGTATTATATTGGAATCAAATCAAGGCCATAAAACTTTCATTGACTGTTAAAATACTATTTGACCCCAAAAAGGGAGAATGAAAATAAATGCCAATTGATCAAAGTGCTACTAATTAATTAAACTAATTAAAAATTCATTGCATATGTAGGCCTATATCTAAGAAAACCCCTCAGATGTATGTATGTAAATAAGTAAATACATAATTAAAATTACCCCCAAAAAACCCTGCTACTATGCCTTGATGAAGTAACAGTGAATGTTATATTGTTTGTGATTTCCATGTCAACTTTTTTGGGATCTCTTGGTATCAGTTTTATGTGGTGATTCTCTGAAATGCCTCATGGACACAAAATCTCATGAGAATATTTGCCCCAATAACATTCCTCATCATCACTATAATCTCATTTATACCCGCTGCGGTGATTATTGATTTGTAAAGAGCGTAAAATTGTGCCTCTTTCAGTCTTTGACACAATCTGGGCAACACAAAACAAGACTGAATGAGTTTCAATTTCTAGAGAGAGAGAGAGTGATTATTGTTCAGTCCCAAAGAGATCAGTCCTGGATGAAAAATTTTATGAACTTTGTAAAGAACCAACAACGGAGGCCTGTGAGATAAAATTTCAACAGATATTCTACAAAAATAACGATTTCTGTACTTTTTGCAGCATTTATGCAATGGTGTGACATCGTCTGCCAGCTTGTAAAACTCCAAGGAGTAAACATTCAAAGAGCCTGCTAACCGCATTCTGTTAGCTTTTTAGATTTACTGTAACCACCGTTTGCTATGTCATTTGAATGCCGCCCCTCTGATGGACTATTTTTGGACTGTTTCCTGTTTCTCTCCATTGCACTAATGTCTAAAGATAACTCATGAAAACCTGGCTTTTTCTACACTAACTTGAGAGGTTTTTGAAAAAACAGCATTTTTCATAATACGTTATATCATCCCATATGGCTAAATAAATTAATTAATGAAGTAATGAATTCTGGTCAAAATATATTTTAAATATATGCTAAATATATGTTGTAAACAGCGTGGCTTAAAGATGTATTTTTTTAATTAAAAATATGTTTAGTTTAAACCTTTAAATTCCAAAATATTATTACAAAATGTACTTTCAGGGCAAGAAAATACATTTCCAATCTTAATATATATATATATTTAAATATATTTTAAAATTATTATATATATATATATATATATATATATATACTTTAACCAGCATTGCATTTACATTTGACATACAAAAAGAAAATCGAAACAAAATGCGCCTCACTTTTATATGTATAAAACTTGATAAGTGCTAATAGATAAAGATCTGTCAGTAAGGCTTCTCAATTTGGGAGGCTGTAATATGGCAGTACGGCCCCCTGCTGCTGGGTGGCTGTTATGGGTTGAATTTTGGGCCCCACGGTGTGACAGCAAATGATATAAGGAGACAGAGAGAAAGCGGGTTTCTATTCACATCCACCGGCAGAATTAGCATATCTCAAACAATACATCCCAAATGCCCTGACCACCTATAGGTGAATGTTTTTTCCTGCCTTCTGATTATTTTGTAATAAAGTAGAATGTGAAAGGCCAGGGCTGAGGATATGTGTGGAAAATCTGTGTGTCCTCAGAGCTAAAGAGAAATTGAATGAGCCCAGCACACTCCACACATGCATTGTGCTGCAGGACAGCGCATGGTCTGCCTGTAGAAGTGTCTGTGAGGGGGGTGGGCTGCTGGGGTGCCGCCCACTGTGCAGCAGTTGGCTGTAGCTGGGAGGGGGAGGGGCTTGTGGTGGACAGGGGAAACCAGTGGGAGGTGGGTGGGCAAGCTTACTCAGGGGTTGTCAGCTCATAGGGCCTTGAGTCCACTGTCTTTTTATACACTAGGTGCATTTGAGTCAAGCTAGAAAAGAGCTCAGCTCTGAGATCTGCCACTATTGCCTGCTACCAGGAGTTTCTATTAAACTGCAGGACAACCAGAAACAAGGAGGGGAAACCCAGAACAAACCCAGTCTTTTTTCTTCTCAAACACAACAAAAAGGATTATAATTCTTCTTTTTGAACCACTTCCCCCCATTCCCCTGCTGAATCACACCAGAACATTAGGAGGATGGCAGAGCAGAAGAGTCAGGTGTCTCTGACCCAGGCTGTGACCCTGGCATTGGTTCTGCTCACCTCAGCTGCTTCGGCAGAGGAGTACGACTACTACAGCTGGCAATCGGACAATTTCCACAACGGCCGCTTCTATGCCAAGCAGCCACAGTGTGTGGATATCCCAGCTGACCTGCGGCTCTGCTACAACGTGGGCTACAAAAAGATGCGCCTGCCAAACCTACTGGACCACGAGACCATGCCTGAGGTCAAGCAACAGGCTGGCAGTTGGGTGCCACTCCTAGCAAAGCGATGCCACGCTGACACGCAGGTGTTCCTCTGCTCCCTTTTTGCTCCAGTGTGCCTGGACCGGCCCATCTACCCCTGCCGGTCTCTGTGCGAGGCGGTGCGGGACAGCTGCGCCCCGGTCATGGAGACCTACGGCTTTCCCTGGCCAGAGATGCTACAGTGCGAGAAGTTCCCCATTGACAACGATCTGTGCATTCCCATGCAGTTCTCAGCGGGTCACGCCACTCAGACCCCAGGTAGGACCTGCAAGAGCACTGTGGTTTTAGATTTAAAGATGACTGTTATTGATTCATTCAATGAAAATCAAAAAATAATTTAACCAAGGAAATGAATGCAACGCAGATGTGACAATCCTGTACCTGTAAACCAAAATTTGGCAAAAACAAGCAGGGGGAAAAAACAACAACTAAAAATTTAATTTAACAGCATTACATTGATCCCCAAAAAAAAAAAAAAATAAATACATAAATTCACGTGAGATGCATTCTATAATAAAAATGTTTTATATATATATATATTTAAGTATTGTTTCTTAAACATGTTCATGACCTAAAATAAGCACCAGTACTTGATTTTAAAACCACCACTTTTGTTTAAAAAGTACAAAAATTATAATCACCAAGTCTCCATAGATCTATACAATAAGGCCCATTAGTGGATTTTCTCTTGCTTTGTTTAGCCTAGAGCTCTAGAGAAAGTAAAATTAAGAAAAGCTCTTGGAAGGACAAAAACCTTTCACTATCTAAAGCAAACATCTCATGTGGAATGTGGAGAGGAGCGTTCCTGCTGCGCCCTGCCTCTCTCTCTTTGTTTAATCGTGCATTTAGGTTTCCAATTAGCCAGGCAGCCAAACCCTTTGGATCACTAATTAGTCTGAAAAGTTGTACATTACTTTGTCTAACTGAAACGAGAAGGACTATTGTAATAGAAAGAGGAAGGACAAGAGAAGCGAAATGGGAGTGTAGTTAATGCTCAGTTTGAGGATGGTGTTAAACCATGATGTATGGTGTATAATCAGGACAATAGATTATCAAAAGAAAAGGAAAAATATGTGGTGCAAAAATTAATTACACAAATATTAAATTACACGTCCCAATACAAAACAATGAGAAATATATGAATGCATCATACTGTATGCTGTGTTCAAAATGAATCACATTTACTGTACACTACAGATTTCCTTTTATTTTAAAAATATATAAATAAAAACTAACAGTAGGACTATTGTACCTAATGATAATTTTCATTAAAAAAAAGTTAAAATAGAAAATGTATGTTTACTTTTTGGAACATCCTGAAATGTGAAACTGATTTAAAAAAAAAAAAAAAAAAATTAAATTCTAAAAATGACATTTTCTAATAGGGGTAAAATGAGATGTTTGGGTTAATCTGTAGTCATAATTTGCTTATAATATATATATATATATATGCCGAGTAAACTTGTGTGTAAACATGCACACAGTTTCTCTTTTCACTGCTAAGATTTGATGGATTACAATGTTCTCAAAGAAGAAAAAAAGAGGCTTTTGAAAAAAATGTGACTCCACAATACTGTTTTCATACTTCAGAGTTAAGTAGCTTGGCTTCTGTTAGAAAAATAAGCTCCTTAAAATTGCAGCAAACCCAAGAGCAAGCAGAGAAAGAGTGGGACCTTCGAGACAATATCAATTACAGCCATAGCTTTTCTGAAATTACATGATACTGAGAGTATGAAAACTAGCAGAACTAAGTAAAATGCTTTCTGTATCGCAGCTGGATGGGAAAGTAGCTCACGGCCAAGCGTTTACAGTGATGTGTGTTTTGGTGTGCGTGCACATCGATGTGAAACAGGACTCTAGAGATAACATGACAGCACAAACCTTCGTTTGACACGGCCAGTCGCTCCGGCCTGCAGCCGTCAGCTCCTGCACACATGAGCGGCAGACCAGGGACATGAAGAGCTGTTTTTTCCCCTGTGGTTTGAGGTGAAATCCTGGGATGGGGCCCGTTCACAGCCAGAACCACAGACATGTTTCACGGGCTGTTTCTGGAGATACATTCCAGTAAATCACATTGGACAGTGCAACAAAAAGCCTCTTTAAACAACATTGTTCATTCTACAAATAGAAGACTTGTTCTTATAGCCAAAATAGACAAATAGCCAAAACAAGAACCATTTTTATTGGCTCCTCAGAAAAATCCAGCATACAGCCTGTTTTATGACATATTTACTGCTTAAAATCTGTGATTATAACGTTCAACTGAATATAAACCTGAAGCATGTCACTTTAAATGTTAAAATATTTTCTCACATCCCAGTTTAATATGCAGAGACAATTACATGGCCATCGTGATTTTGCAAAGTAAGACATCTTTTGTTGATCCTGGAACAACATTCCTGTCCAAAAACATAGTCCAAACCCTATCAATACCCCTAAACCTAACACTACCCATAACTTATCCCTAAAATCAGAGGGATATGATAGGTGAATATGAATGGTGCAGAAGGCCCTAAACCTTGTTGTAAGCATAAACATTAACTGTATACCTATCCCTCTAATCTGACTGGTTGATGGGATGTTGATCCAGGAACATTTTCTACTTGGTGAAATCATGTTCACCCAACTACATTGGTTCAGCAGTTTGGGCGGGGCTATTAGTTGGCTGACCAATGGCAGAAGGGGGGAGTGTCTGTGAAACCTGTTTGAAAACCATTATTTTTGCTGCTCTAGATTTTTAGGGTCACGTTTTATTAAAAGAACTAAACAGAGACAATGAATTAGGCTAAACATAGAAATGTACAAGATAAAACAAATCTACCAGCTCAGATTAGAGTTAATGTGTATTCCATTGTTTGCAGGCTTCTGTTGAATGCAGAGGTGCTGTTGCCTGAGGGGCGGCTCTGGGAGACATGTAAACCTGTCTCTGTCTCCGCTCACTGCACGTTTAAACAGACATAAATCACAGCAGTTTTTCATCCTGATTAATGTTTTATGTCCGAAGTGTTGCTGCTCATAACTTCAAGGGTCCAAATGAGCCATAAAATTATGACCTGTGCATAGTTTAAACAGAACATTTTCCTTGTAAACTGTGATACAGAAAGTCAGCGATGCAGAAATCACTCGGACATGGAAATACCTGTAGGCTCTCATGAGGAAACTGTGAGGACTTAAAAACCTACTCTTATATCCATGGTGACAAACTGTGAGAAGGTCTTACTGACAGATTTCATCAGTTACAGTTTTCTTGTCTTTCTAAATATGACATTTTATTCAAGTACTTTAAAAGAATAACAGAGGAGATGTCGGGGCTAGTTGTCTCAATTCCCGTAACACTTTCTCAATGTGGGTATATTTTTAAAAGTTGATTACTGTATAGGTACATATTTTAAAGTCATGGCCACAAAAAAACTATTTGGCATTTTCAGCATTATTGCACAGTGTCCTTGTTACATGTTGCATGTACTTACCATAGTAATAACAGTAAATTATTCATAATTACATGCAACGAACCCTCAACCAACCCTAATAATCGTTTTGGGCAATAATCTTTGAAAAATACCCTTGTTGTGAAAACACAGTTCAGGCTTTGCAGTTTCAAAATATACTTTCATTAAATAATTGACTCTTGTCTGAATGTGTGGTTTGAGATACAGCCTTTGTGACGACTTCCTTGTGTGGCCACTATAAAAAAAAATCTGTCTAAATAATAAAACTGAGACAGACAGACAGACAACCTGACCCTACACTGTAAAACAAATTGCTGCCTTAAATTACATTAAACTGACTTTAATTGAATCTTGTATAACTTATAAAAAAAAGTTGAAAATTGCTTAACTTTTTGATGAGTTAAAGCAATGTAACATGTTGTCATAGCTTATTGATTATATGATTTTTTACTGTGTACAACCAATAACACTTAACTGGCTTTATTCAGTTTTTACCCCCCAAAAATATTTAATACAACTGAATCAACCTAAGTACAGTACGTTATATAACTTTTCGGTCATCATTTTTTGATCAATAAACTTGAGTAAAAACAACCGATGTTACCACATGAACCACATTTTTAGGTTACCTGACAAAACAGGTTTTACAGTGCAGAAACTGCTTTAGGACTAAAGCACTCTTGCTGATTAAAAAGATTTCTTTCAGAAGCAGTTCTGTTGAGTCCTTACACATGTTTCAACGAACATAAGAGAGTATTCAACAGGAAATTTAGGGAATAGATTACAAAAAAAGACAGTATTGCTCTGATATCACTCAATCTCTGAATTGGCACTTCTTGCAGAAACTCGGTTTGCAGAATTACCCTCACTCAGTCTCCTGACACATGCTTTGGCTCCATTTCTACCAGGCATCCTGCCAGCGAGCCACCCTGCAAAACAGAATAAATCGCTCTGCTGTGCAAATAAGACATTTCAGCTTCAAGAATGCAGCTCACGACGGCCTGCGAGTATGAAACAAAAGTTCCCTTCCACAACACGCTCAGTGTGTGCAAGTCACCGTACACGTCATGTCTTCGACCTGCTGAATGTATGGGAACTTCTACTCAGGGACCAACTGACAGTTGAAATGTACAGAGGGGTTCAACTCCCCACGACCTGTGCACTGAAGCCTGGTGAACTTTGACCCCTCCCCTCATTATCTACCGCTATGTCTGTGCTTGAGGCTGGGGTGATAAACTCTGACCCTTGGTTTTTAACCTGGAAGGGGGAGTCTGGAGACGAACCATGTAAGTTCTTGTTACCAGATGCTTTTGTTTTGTGAGCTCAAGGGAGGACCTGTGCTGAATAAATGACACAATCATATTCGACACCTCAGAGATCAGATATAACACACATCATTGTGTGGTTGATTTCAGTGGAGAACTTTATGTTTTAGCCAATCTGGTCACGGTTTCTTCTGTCAGAGCCACCCCACAGGGATCAAACAGAGCTTTTATAATTTAAATTTAATATTATATTAAATTATTATAATTTAATATTACTCCAAATTACTCAAGTTATCAGTGTCACATAATCCTTCAGAAATCTTTCCAATATGCTAATTTGGGGTTCTATTTTTTTTGTGGAAACCATGATATATATTTTTTCAGCATTCTTTGATGAATATACTGTAAAGTTGAAAAGAATAGTTTGAATTTTAAACAATGCAAATGTCACTTCTGATCAGTTATTTCAAAAGAGAAAAGAACATCTTAAACATTTTTTTTTTACTTCCAAAGCAAAATGGTGTAAGAAAGTTTTTAAAGTACACTATGTAACTTGTTTTTGTTCGAAACAAATCATCAGTCCTTCTTCCAAAACATGTTTTACCCTGATTCACTATGGTAAGCCTATTATAAGTGTTTACATTTTAGACCTGTTGGGATGGCTTTCGAGGGAAATTGCACTTACGTCATATCTGTAAATAGAGAAAAGTTTCTCTGGCTACTTTGACCCGTGTATGGTGTGGGAGTGACAGATGTTAGTTGTCACAACAAGCGGGAAAGTTTGAGCACGCTAAATACAGAACCTCCAGGGAATCACCTGTTTTAAAAAAACGCCAAACAGATGAGAGTCTGCCGGAAAAAAGAGAATGTGACAGAGCTCGTAATAAAACGAGAATCAACATTGGCTTGGCTTTTCGGAGATGGCGTGTATTGAGGAGTTTGAAATGTTGTAAAAGTGATGGCGTAAAAGAAAAGGGAAATTGCGTTTTTATTACTTTCTTTTCGAGGAAGTACCGTGTCTATTAATGGGTATAGCTACAGCAACGTCTTCAGCTAGTCAGCTTGAGATCCTTTCATCTAAACTGGATATATCTCTTAAGCCTAGTAGTGAATGTTTAGCGAGCAGTATGATAACGACATTCATCCACACAGTCATGAGCCGAAGCACAACCAAAACAATGTTCTTTTTAACCGCTAAAGTTACACAGTGTACTAAGTTAAAGGGGTCCTATTATGCAAAATTCACTTGTAATTATGTGTCCGCAATGTGTGTACACAACCATCCTATTGTGATAAAAATCCATCCACTCTGTTTAATTATTTTCCCCATAAATCTGAAACAGTGTCTCAAAATGAGCCGTTTAGGAATTTACTCCAATGTGATGTCACATTGGAACAGGCCAACGACTGGCACGGAGCCAGCTTTCTGTGGCTGTGGCCGGTTTTCTGTGGCTTTTCTTCATATATCAGAAGTTTAAACTGATATGACTTTAAAATGCATGCAAATACTAACCTTTTAATGACGACGAAGAACTGCAATGTCACGTGAGCGTGGCTGAACTAGTGACTCGATCCTTCAGCGGAAGCATAGCACCTGGCGACGGGACGTACGTCTCCGTTCCCTCCTTCAGGGAATGAGGGTTACATACGTAACCGAGACGTTCCCTTTCAGTCGGTCATGTTCGACATACGTCAGAACTGACAGACGAATTGGGGATCCTACTAACACGCCAGGGAAGCTGGCCCTTCCAGCGCTCTGCTTGAGCTCTCTGAACCGCCCCTGTTGGAGCAGGAAGTTAGGGGTCTAAGGAGAGAAGGTCAGTCACTGCTCCTGCAAGACCCACTCAGTGTGGCTATTGGATAACGCTGGGAAAGCGTGCCAGTCTCGAGAGATGGAACGCTGTGGAGCCACATCCTTCAAGGAAGGAGAGGTGGCAGATTACATATAAGGACTAGCAGGGTAGTGCAACATATGGCAGTCACTGAGGTAGTTCCAACCTGATCCCAGGGGGGAAGAACACCATCAGAGACGACAGAGCGAGCTCTGTCAAGGGAAAGACACGGGGCTAGCCGAGTAGGGTAGCTGGTACCATGGAAGAATACACATATGGGGTTGCCGTAGGAACCGCTACATATGGATACCCAGCCTACACACACTTTCACATACGCACAAGCATACGGGTGTAGGCCTGGCATCAGACGGCCGCAACGTCTGACACCAAGGGGTGACAGAGGAGCTCGACAGGGTCGACAGGGAGCCCAACACTAGAACGGGCACTTAGCGCTACTGGCCACTGGGGGCGAGTACACGGGAAGATACCGGCTCTACACGGAGGCTGTAGAATCTAGCGAACGTGTTAGGTGTTGCCCAGCCCGCAGCTCTACAATTGTCTGTCAGCGAGGCGCCTTGAGCCAGCGCCCAGGAGGAAGCCACACTCCTAGTTGAGTGCGCTCGCAACCCGAACGGTCAAGGCACGTCTTGGGACTGGTAGGCCAAGAGGATAGCATCCACTATCCAGTGGGCTAACCTCTGCTTGGAGACAGCCTTTCCCTTCTGCTGGCCTCCGTAACAGACGAGGAGCTGCTCTGAGGTCCTAAAGCTTTGAGTTCGGTCCACGTAGGCGCGAAGAGCGTGGACGGGACAGAGCAAAGCTAGGGCTGGGTCTGCCTCCTCCGAAGGCAGCGCTTGCAGGTTCACCACCTGGTCCCGGAAGGGAGTGGTGGGAACCTTGGGCACATATCCAGGCCGGGGTCTCAGGACGACGTGAGAGTTGGCCGGCCCGAATTCTAGGCACAATTCGCTGACCGAAAGTGCATGCAGGTCCCCTACCCTCTTCATAGAGGCCAATGCAGTCAAGAGTACTGTCTTCATGGACAGGACTGCAAAGGCTCAAAGTCCCAAGAGGGTACCGAGTTTGGATGAGGAGGATTTAGCCTTCGACTGCGTCGTGATACGCCGCTATTGCTGCGACGTACACTTTGAGGGTGGAGGGAGACAGCCTTCGCTCCAGCCCATCTTGCAGGAAAGAAAACACGACACTAACCGAACACCTTCAGGGGTCTTCCCGGCGGGAAGAACACCATCCAACGAACAGGTTCCACTTCAACGCATAGAGGCGCCTCGTAGAGGGGGCTCTAGCAGAAGAGATGGAGTCTACCACAGCCTGTGGCAGGCCACCTAGAACCTCCGCGTCCCGTCCAGGGACCAGACACGGAGTTTCCAGAGGTCTGGACACGGGTGCCATAGAGTGCCCCGTCCCTGAGAAAGTAGGTCCTTCCTCAGAGGAATGGGCCAGGGAGGGGCTGTCACGAGGAGTGTTAGTTCGGAGAACCAGGTCCGGTTGGGCCAGTGGGGCGCAACTAGCAAAACCTGCTCCTCGTCCTCCCTGACCTTGCACAGAGTCTGTGCGAGAAGGCTCACTGGGGGAAACGCATACTTGCTCAAGTCCCAGGGCCAGCTGTGCACCAGTGCATCCGTGCCAAGGGTGCCCCCGGTCAGGGAATAGTACAACTGGCAATGGGTCAAGTCTGGAGAGGCAAACAGGTCTACCTGTGCGGCTCCGAAGAGGTCCCATATCAGCTGGACCGCCTGGGGATGGAGTCGCTACTCTTCCGGAGGTGTCGACTGTCGTGAGAGCTCGTCGGCTGTCCGATTGAGCGCACCCGGGATGTGAATGGCACAAAGCGACCTCAGACGCCTCTGACTCCAAAGGAGGAGATGGCGGGCGAGTTGGAGCATGCAATGGGAATGTAGACCACCCTGACGGTTGATGTACGCAACGGCCACAGTGCTGTCCATATGGACCAGTACATGCTTGCCCTGTAGGTGACTGAGCACCATGTCCCTGTGTTCGCACAACTGATCCCGCGACTGAGCCAGTATGAGCCAGTCGTCGAAGTAGTTGAGGATGCGAACGCCGCGTTCTCTGAGCGGAACAATGGCTGCCTCTACGACTTCCGGGAAGAAAGGCACCGGGGCGGGGCACTGAGAACCAGCACGGGCCGTCCCGAGAAACAAATCATCCAACCGCGAAGGTTCGGGACACGGTGGAGGGTTCCACTCGAGCCCGACACTTGCGGCGGCCTGGGAAAGCATAGCCGTGAGCTCTGGATCAGACTCGGGCAACGCTACCACACCCGAAGGGGGCAATGCAGCCGAATCTTCATCTCCAGAGCTCGTCCCCCGATGCAGCAATCGAAATCATATCCTCAACCGAAGCCCCAAAAGTAATGGCTGGCCCCCCATGGGAAGGAAAAGCTCTCTCGAAAGCTCTACCGGCGCAGCTGAGGGGGGAGGGGCCCGAGGAGCCTGTTGACCCGTCGGGGATGCCCTCACAGTAACCATTAGGTCTCCACCAACGGCATCAGCCAAAGTAGCAGCCCTCTGCTTTACAGCGGGAGGACCACTAGATCGGGGGATGCGCAATGGGACTCCACCCCGTTTGAGGTATTCGAGCCTAAACCGTAGTGGGAACATGAGTCATTCACGAAAGCCGCCTCAGCGTGCTGAACGCCCAAACACATGAGACAGCGATCATGACCATCGACTGCGGACAGAAAACGATGGCATCCAGAAACACATGGTTTGAATGACATCTTGAAAAAGACGCAGAGTCAAACTGTGTTGCTCTTTTAGAAAAGGAAAAAAACGCTTTGATCAGTGCCAAGGCACACAGGGGAGATGGCGTGGCTCACAGCGGTTCAAAGGTGCAAGCCCGCTGTGAGCACTCAAGGAGAAAATGCCCAGTGAGCTGTGAGAACAGCTGTTTGTGTTCTTCTCCACGCGACCACCGCTGCAACGTGCCATCTCACCAACACCACAGAACGATCCTTCTCGACAGAGACTCGTAAGAAAACACTCTTCGCAGAAAACACACTGAGCTTGCAGTAATGTTTGGCTCCGAAGTAGAAAGCGAGGATGCGGTATTCCACTTCCTTATTTATACCCGCGCTGCGGGGCGGAGCGTGGAATGAGTGAACCGCATGCCAATGGTCATTGGCTCGTTTTTAACACTCGAAGTAGATTGGTCTCTGAAAATGATCCCCAATTCGTTGGTCAGTTCCGACGTATGTCGAATGTGACCGACTGAAAGGGAACTAAGGAACACACTGTAAAGGCTCCACAGGTCCCCTTTAACTAAGTTTAAAATTAACATAAATGTTCTTAATATAAGATAAATATTGGCCATTAGGTGAGTGTCATGTCAATTTAGAGAGGGTTGTGCTTAAAACAAGAACAGAATGTCAATGGAACATAACAGATATACTTAATTCATGATACACTATATTGCCAAAAGTATTGGGACACCCCTCCAAATCATTGAATTCAGGCGTTCCAATCACTTCCATGGCCACAGGTTCATAAAATCAAGCACCGCACATGCAGACTGCTTCTACAAACATTTGTGAAAGAATGGGTATATAACAAAGTGGAAGCAATTGGGAACAACAGCAACTCAGCCACGAAGTGGTAGGCCACGTAAAATCACAGAGTGGGGTCAGCACAGTGCGCAGAAGTCGCCAACTTTCTGCAGTCAATAGCTACAGACCTCCAAACTTTATGTGGCCTTCAGATTAGCTCAAGAACTGTGCGTAGAGAGCTTCATGGAATGGGTTTCAATGGCCGAGCAGCTGCATCCAAGCCTTACATCACCAAGTGCAATGCAGTGCAATGCATACAAAGCGTTGGATGCAGTGGTGTAAAGCACGCCGCCACTGGACTCTAGAGCAGTGGAGTCGTGTTCTCTGGAGTGAAGAATCACGCTTCTCTGTCTGGCAATCTGGTGGATGAGTCTGGGTTTGGCGGTTTCCAGGAGAACGGTACTTGCCTGACTGCATTGTGCCGAGTGTAAAGTTTGGTGGAGGGGGGATAATGGTGTGGGGTTGTTTTTCAGGGGTTGGGCTTGGCCCCTTAGTTCCAGTGAAAGGAACTCTTAATGCTTCAGCATACCAAAGACATTTTGGACAATTTCATGCTCCCAACTGGATGGCCCCTTCCTGTTCCAACATGACTGCGCACCAATGCAGAAAGCAAGGTCCATAAAAACATGGATGAGCGAGTTTGATGTGGAGGAACATGACTGTCCTGCACAGAGTCCTGACCTCAACCCGATAGAACACCTTTGGGATGAATTAGAGTGGAGACTGCGATCCAGGCCTTCTCGTCCAACATCAGTGCCTGACCTCACAAATGCACTTCTAGAAGAATGGTCAAAAATTCCCATAAACACACTCCTAAACCTTGTGGAAAGCCTTCCCAGAAGAGTTGAAGCTGTTATAGCTGCAAAGGGTGGGCCAACTCCATATTAAACCCTACAGATTAAGAATGGGATGTCATTAAAGTTTATGCGCATGTAAAGGCAGGCGTCCCAAAACTTTTGGAAATATAGTGTATATGCTCTGAAAACAAGTCTTCTTATCTTTTACAAATTAGCTGCAAGTAAATACATATTGTTTTAAGGATGTAATAAATGGAGGCCAGGCAGTGCTTAACAGAACTGTATAAACTTTACTCTGTCAGTCTCTTTACATATCAACACAGAATAGTATACGCACAAGCACGCTCTTAAAGTGGCAGCATAACATAAACTAGAACCTTTCTTAAAGGTACCATAATCCATTATCATAACAAAGGATGTTTATATCTTTATCACTGAAAAACAAGACAAAATACAGACTAGTATAATGATTTTTTTTTTTTGTACTGATAATGTAAAATGTGCCCATATGAGCATGTGTACAGTATGTGTGTTAGTCAAGCCCACTGAACAGAAACCCAGTACCCCGGTAGGTGGCACAATAAACATCTGTATCTCTACAGTTAAAAATACGATCAGCAAATAACTATCAGCTCCAAGAAGGTCATGTACAGCTGTTTGCATGTTCCAGTGAACATTTTCACTGTCAAACTGCTGAGAAGAATGTTTTCACAGTGTTCTATTAAAAGCGTACCCCTGCATTTGTCTTCGTACGTTTGCAATGAGTGTAAAATATTCTGGTTTCTATGACATTTAGACACATCCTCTTTTGGAGAGGCCAAAAATATTTTTCCCCAGATAGTCCAGGTATATGCAGGACATACTGTACACAGTACAGATCTGTAGAGATGTGATTTCACAGCGATGAACCACTCAAAGTCTTAATCTTGTTTTATAACTTCCCTTCCTCTGTGAGGAAATAAAACTAGCAGCTGCCAAACCTCTCACTCTCATGGCTTCAAACACTGCGGATTAAGCTCCATTAGCACTGGCCTGCTGCCCCTGCATGAGTCCAGCACTGCAATGAAACAGAGTTCTACTCGCTGCACTAAACCAAACACCCTATTAGAGCTGTTTGCATAAACAATCACATGAGAGTTTCCCGTATTGAAAAACCAGTCATTTTAGTAAATATGAAACATGCACCCTTTATTTGTTTGAGTCTTCTGTGATTAGCCGACGGTAGGTGCACTGAATCTTTCACTGAACTTACTGTATCATTGCTACTGAACTCATATAACAGTTTATCTCATCAATGAACACAAATAACATCTCAACCAATATGACACAGCAGCACTGACTCAACCAATGGCCAAGTTTGGGGTCAGGGCTATCTGTTTGTTAGAACAATAGCAGACAAAAATACATGTAGTCAGGTTAATTTAATCATCAGGTAAATTATATTTCTGACTAGAATAAAACCAGTTATTTTTGAAGTTACCATCTAAAGCATTCAGTATTTTTAGATTAGTATTTTCTGTTTAATAGTTCTTTATGAGACACTAATTTTTAACCATCTTTCCCTTTCTTTACCCTGTAGTTTCAAAAGTGTGTCCACCCTGTGACAACGAGTTGAAAGCCGAGACCATAATGGAGCACTTCTGCGCCAGTGATTTTGGTAAGATATTAACTTTTATTGAGACATCACATTTGACAACTTAAATAACTCTAGAGTTGCGATCTCTTCATAATGGTAAAAATCTGTAATTAAAAAATTGATGAGAAGGGCTGCGGTTTGCTTGTATGGGAAAGTGGCCACTTTAATATTTAGGGTGAACATAATAAATGTGACATCATGAGAAAAAGCAGACAGGCCTACAACGTGAGGTTGCACAGCTATATATATATATATATATATATATATAAAATCAAATATCTAATCACCCAATCACATGGCAGCAACTCAATGCATTTACGCATCTCAATATATATACAGACACACGCACCACACACACACACACATCTGGTTCACTATCTTTGTTGGGACTCTCCATAGACGTAATGTAATTTTTATACTGTACAAACTGTATATTCTTTCCCCTTACACTAACTCTAAACCCTAAACCTACCCATCACCAAAACTTTCTGCATTTTTACATTTTCAAAAAAAAAAAAAAAAATTCTGCATTATTTATAAGCTTGTTTCCTCATGGGGACTTCAATTTAGGTCCCCATGGTGACATGAGTCCCCATGAGTCTGTGTGCATTCAGGTTGAAGTCCCCACCGGGATAGAAAAACATGAACACACACACAGAGAGACATACATACACACACAAACATTCAAACTGCATCAAAAAAATAAATATTATACCAAAATACGACATTTCATGCTTCCACCATGCAAAGAGTTAACTTTACTTTTGTTAAACATCCCATCTTGCTTTATCGTTAAATTACAGAAGGAAAGTTAAAATGCATTAAAACATATTTTCAAAGTAAAGAAGTTGAATGCAGTTTGAAAGAAATCAAATTCCACATAAATATTATGCAAAACATCACAAACATGCAGCAAAGTGACCTGTTTTCAGTGCATGGGACACATACATGAATTCATGCTGGAGGATTCCTGTTGTAATAGTTTGGGATTTTTTATGGTTCGTATAAAAGTGATGTATTCTGACTGGAGGTCCATTGATCTGTCAAATGTGAATCTCTAGAATGAGTCTCTGGCATTGAATAAAAGAGTTTCAAGGTTAAAAGTCATTTTAAAAGCCTTCCCTATAGAGAGCAGAGGATTATGGCACAGTAGAGTCACATACGCCTGACTTATCTTTGGCTGTGAGGCCTGTTTCTCTTGGATTTGCATGTATTTTCCTTGATAACTATGACAGATGACATTAGAAAATATTGTTAGTAGTAGCCTGAGTGTATGCTCTAGAATTTACACATTAAAGTCAGAAAGTGAAGTGCAGACATCACAAAGAGAGTTATAATGTGTTTTTTTTTTTTTTTTCTAAATCCTATAGTTCTGGCAGTTGAGATGTAATACTCCACATACCGAACCCCACATACTCCACATAATGCATGACAGGATATTACCGCTTGATTCATTTCTTCCCCTGATCTCCATTTCACTGGTACCTGATCACATGACTTGTTGTTTGTTAACTAGTGCTGTACAGTTTATTATAATACTAAGTTTAATAGTGTGCTCTATTAGTCTTACTTGGATGTGGCAGCCAGTTTCCACAATCTAACAGTAATCAGTGTACAATCAACACATACTGGACAGCAGCAGACTTATCAAATGATTTAAGGTTTGTGCATGTGCAAACCGCTGATGGAAAACCTCTCCATTAGAGTGCATTCACTGGCTCCGAATACAGTTGATTTTAATATTTTATGTAGCGCTAAGGAAATTAATTGTTTTTAAGTTTGGTTTTGAGATTTTAAATGGCTCAGTTTTGTTTATATCTGATTTGTATACTCATTTTTGATTAAGAGCCTTTTAACTCAAAGAAAAGTTCTCAAGTGCTCAAATCTGGTGCTCAAAAATAAACAAATAAAAATAATCAAACATTGAGTATTTTCAGTAACTACAGTACAAGCAGCAATGATCGGCACGTCAGCAATGATCAACGTTTCAAGAGTTTTTGAGCATGTTAAGGCCCCCAAAAGTGGCCGAGAAGAAGCCGAGTGCCGTAGGCAATCACAGCCGTTCTATATATATATATATATATATATATATATATATATATTTATATACAGTGGGGAGAACAAGTATTTGATACACTGCCGATTTTGCAGGTTTTCCTACTTACAAAGCATGTAGAGGTCTGTAATTTTTTATCATAGGTACACTTCAACTGTGAGAGACGGAATCTAAAACAAAAATCCAGAAAATCACATTGTATGATCTTTAAATAATTTGCATTTTATTGCATGACATAAGTATTTGATCACCTACCAACCAGTAAGAATTGGCTCTCACAGACCTGTTAGTTTTTCTTTAAGAAGCCCTCCTGTTCTCCACTCATTACCTGTATTAACTGCACCTGTTTGAACTCGTTACCTGTATAAAAGACACCTGTCCACACACTCAATCAAACAGACTCCAACCTCTCCACAATGGCCAAGACCAGAGAGCTGTGTAAGGACATCAGGGATAAAATTGTAGACCTGCACAAGGCTGGGATGGGCTACAGGACAATAGGCAAGCAGCTTGGTGAGAAGGCAACAACTGTTGGCGCAATTATTAGAAAATGGAAGAAGTTCAAGATGACGGTCAATCTCCCTCGGTCTGGGGCACCATGCAAGATCTCACCTCGTGGGGCATCAATGATCATGAGGAAGGTGAGGGATCAGCCCAGAACTACACGGAAGAGAGCTGGGACCACAGTCTCAAAGAAAACCATTAGTAACACACTACGCCGTCATGGATTAAAATCCTGCAGCGCATGCAAGGTCCCCCTGCTCAAGCCAGCGCATGTCCAGGCCCGTCTGAAGTTTGCCAATGACCATCTGGATGATCCAGAGGAATGGGAGAAGGTCATGTGGTCTGATGAGACAAAAATAGAGCTTTTTGGTCTAAACTCCACTCGCCGTGTTTGGAGGAAGAAGAAGGATGAGTACAGCCCCAAGAACACCATCCCAACCGTGAAGCATGGAGGTGGAAACATCATTCTTTGGGGATGCTTTTCTGCAAAGGGGACAGGACGACTGCACCGTATTGAGGGGAGGATGGATGGGGCCATGTAATGCGAGATCTTGGCCAACAACCTCCTTCCCTCAGTAAGAGCATTGAAGATGGGTCGTGGCTGGATCTTCCAGCATGACAACGACCCGAAACACACAGCCAGGGCAACTAAGGAGTGGCTCCGTAAGAAGCATCTCAAGGTCCTGGAGTGGCCTAGCCAGTCTCCAGACCTGAACCCAATAGAAAGTATTTGGAGGGAGCTGAAAGTCCATATTGCCCAGCGACAGCCCCGAAACCTGAAGGATCTGGAGAAGGTCTGTATGGAGTAGTGGGCCAAAATCCCTGCTGCAGTCTGTGCAAACCTGGCCAAGAACTACGGGAAACGTATGATCTCTGTAATTGCAAAGGTTTCTGTACCAAATATTAAGTTCTGCTTTTCTGATGTATCAAATACTTATGTCATGCAATAAAATGCAAATTAATTACTTAAAAATCATACAATGTGATTTTCTGGATTTTTGTTTTAGATTCTGTCACTCACAGTTGAAGAGTACCTATGATAAAAATTACAGACTTCTACATGCTTTGTAAGTGGGCAAACCTGCAAAATCGGCAGTGTATCAAATACTTATTCTCCCCACTGTATACACCGATCAGGCATAACATTATGTATAATATTGTGTTGGTCCCCCTTTTGCTGCCAAAACAGCCCTGACCCGTCAAGGCATGGACTCCACTAGACCCCTTAAGGTGTCCTGTGGTATCTGGCACCAAGATGTTAGCAGCAGATCCTTTAAGTCCTGTAAGTTGCGAGGTGGGGCCTCCATGGATCAGACTTGTTTGTTCAGCACATCCCACAGATGCTCGATTGGACTGAGATCTGGGGAATTTGGAGGCCAAGTCAACACCTCAAACTCGCTGTTGTGCTCCTCAAGCATTATCCTGCTGAAAGAGGCTACAGATACCAGGGAATACCGTTTCCATGAAAGGGTGTACATGGTCTGCAACAATGCTTATGTAGGTGGTACATGTCAAAGTAACATCCACATGGATGGCAGGACCCAAGTTTTCCCAGCAGAACATTGCCAAAAGCATCACACTGCATCCGCCAGCTTGCCTTATTCCCATAGTGCATCCTGGTGCCATGTGTTCCCCAGGTATCCACGCATATGTACCCGGCTATCCACGTGATGTAAAAGAAAACGTGATTCATCAGACCAGACCACCTTCTGCCATTGCATTGGTCCAGTTCTGATGCTCACGTGTCCACTGTTGGCGCTTTCAGCGGTGGACAGGGGTCAGCATGAGTATTGGAAATGCTCTGACCCAATCGTCTAGCCATCACAATTTAGCCCTTGTCAAACTCGCTCAAATCCTTGCGCTTGCCCATTTTTCCTGCTTCTAACATATTGTGGCAAGCAGCGAGGCAGAGGGACCGTGAGAACGGGGCGAGGCCGGTGACGTGATGATAATGAGCACCAGCTGCACGCCGCACCGGTCTCGTGTTTCACTGTCCCTCAGCCTCGCTGCTTGCCACACACATCAACTTTGAGGACAAAATGTTCACTTGCTGCCTAATATATCCCACCCACTAACATGTGCCGTGATGAAGAGATAATCAGTGTTTTTCACTTCACCTGTCATAATGTTATGCCTGATCGGTGTATATATATATATATATATATATATAGTCCTTAGAAAAACAATAGGGCCCTGTTGTTTTTTTAGGGCCCCCTAGAAAATGACTAACTACTGACTGATTTTTAAAACATAATGGATCAATCAAAACATAACTTATTTTAGGTCACAACAGAATATCTATCACTATCATATTGTAAAAGAGGTAGTTCACACAAAAACAAAAATTCTGACATAATTTACCCACCCTCATGTTTCCATCCAAAGCTGCAAATTTAACGTGCGCAAAATTGGAATATTGCATAAAACATTTGCGAATAAACCAGCATTTCGATGCCATTGCCATGTGTTCAAAAGAACAAAACTGTCACTTCCTGGGAAATTGGCACATAGTATCTGTAATAAAAATTAAAGTTGCTGTATTCAGGGTAGAAACTGTGGAAACCGAATTTTGCGTTCTGGTGTCTGCCTGGTGTTTGGGAATGCAATCACATGGGGCTCTTCTGGGAGGGAATTAAACCAAATAATTTTGATGACAGACTTTGGCTCAGGTATTTCAGAATCCTTCACGTGCTATCGGAATTATCGTAAATACTAGTTCCCTTTCATTCAGTCACTCCGAGTAACATCAGTGACTGACGAATGGGGGTTTCGCCTAGAAGCCTATCATCTTCGAGATCTAGAAAACGCCCAATGGCAGTGCCAATGCCATGGGCATGCGGAATTTGCATAGCGTAACTCCGCCCCACAGTGTGGGTATATAAGGAAGTACGCTGGCAACATCGCATTATGTTTCTGCTTCGGAGCCAAGAGCATCTATCTCTTCACTCCTTAAGCCTTTTGAGTATATCGTCAAGCTTCTTCGAGACAAGCAGCTCTCCAGTTGGTGTTGGTGTGACGGCGTGTTCCAGCGATCGCATACTGCCTGCCTGCTGATCTGTGCAGTGATCTGCAACAGCTGTGTGTGTGTTCCCTGGGCGCTTCAGCACTCTGCAGGGCTTTCTCTCACAAAAAGAGCTTGCGTGTGGCACGTCTTTTTAAAGACGGTTCGCCCGTGAACTTCTGGGTGCGGTCGATCTCTGTTGCCATTTGATGGGCACAATCACTGCTTGACGTGTTTGGGCTTCAGCACGCTCAAGCAGCGTTTGTGGATGAGTCATGTTCTCACTGTGGGAACATGACCATCGCAATGTTGCGGTCGAGACTCAATGACCTCCGTAAAGGAAAGAGTCCCCTCTGCCACACCCCAATCTACCGTCTCCGAGAGAGATGGTACTTTGGCTGGTGGCCAGGGTGACTCGAGGGTTACGGTGTGGAATAAATCCCGACGATCATTCCTCGGGCCACACCCCCCTCTCGCACACCGCTACCCGCGAGTGGTCGGACTGAAACAGCGGGACCGTCTGCGGCCGCCCCGCGTGTTTCGTTCTGCGCTCCAGATGACGACGACACATCGATCGCCGAGACTTAATGACCCCGTATGGAGGTAGAGTCCCCTCTGCCACACCCCAATTTCCCCTCCACGTGATGGGATGCTTGGCTGGTGGCCAGGGTGACCTGAGGGCTGCGGTGTGGCATAAACCCAGACGATCATTCCTCGGGCCACACCGCCCTCTTGCACAGAGTGCTTCAATGGGGTGTGGTGATCCTAAGCACTCCTTCAAGGCCTGTAGGTTCTCGTCTACTTCGGTGGCGAGGGACTACAGAGCTGCGGGGCAGGCCGCCGCCTCCCAGCATGCCATGGCCATCCTTCAGGTCTACCAGGCCAGGATGCGTCTGGGCGATGAAGGTGACCGTGCGCTCCCTGGGTCAGGTGATGTCCACAGCTGTGGTCCAGGAGAGATGTGGCTCAGCCTGGTCGATATGAGAGAGGCTGAGCAAACCCGGTTCCTCAACGCTCACATATCCCAGACTGGCCTCTTCGGCGGCACAGCCGAGAACTTCGCCCAACAGTTCTCGGCCGCCCAGAAGCAGACTGAGGCCATTAAACATGTGCTGCCCCGGCGGCCAGCTGCTGCCTTACTCAGCCTCAGTCTGCTTGCCGCCGAGGGCGCCCTCCTGCGGCTTCCACCCCTCCCGCCCGGCCCCAGCAGCAGCCGACTTCTCCGGGCCGCGCCGTGGAGGTGGTCGCAGGAAGACGTCCCCGTCCGCTCCCCAGCCCCGCAGCCCACCTAACGCCAGGCTAAGCGGCGCTCCTGACGCGGACAGCTCAGGGATGGGCAGTTCTTTCAAGGAGGTGGTAGCAGGGCCACTCCTTCCCCCGGTGGAGGGCCGGGGGAGAATCTTCGGTTAAGGAAGAACTAACTCACCCATCCCTGAGCACCCAGAGACCGTGCACGGCAGTGTGCGCCGCCCCCGGGCCACGCCACTCTCGTCCCTCTCTGACGCCAGTCTTCTCTCAGAGCAGACCCCAGTGGAACGCACGTCCTTCCCTGGTCTCCTCTGTCAGGACGCGGCTGATGACCGTGCCCCCACACCGGGACGCTATGCCTCCCACGTCTGGGCCGGTCACGCCGCCTCGCTGCCCCACCCGGGGTACATCTGTGGTTCGCATTACCACGCTGGTGCAGTTTTTGGGAGCCTGGCTAGAGCTTCCCGGACTGTCCCGCTGGGTTGCGAAGACCATCAAGCTCGGCTATGCGATTCAGTTCGCTCAGGCTCCTCCCCGTTCCGGGGAGTCCGATACACCATGGTGGGGCCCTACGCCCCGGTCATGCGTGCGGAGGTCGCTACCCTGCTGGCGAAGGGTGCGATCGAGCCTGTCCCTCCAGCCGAAATGAAGTCCGGCTTCTACAGCCCTTACTTCATTGTACCAAGAAACCGGTGGGTTATGACCGATCCTGGGCCTGCGCGTCCTGAACTGATCCCTTCACAGGCTTCCGTTCAGGATGTTGACAGCGAAGTGCCTTTTCGAATGCGTTCGTCCAGTAGATTGGTTTGCAGCGATCGACCTGAAGGACGCCTACTTTCATATCAGTACGCAGTCCTCCCATTCGGGCTAGCTCTGTCCTCTCGCGTCTTTACGAAGATTGTCGAAGCAGCCCTTGTGCCACTCAGGCAACACGGGGTTCGCATCCTGAACTACCTCGACGACTGGCTGTTCCTGAGTCACTCTCGAGAGCAGGTGTGCGAACACAGAGACCTGGTGCTCCAGCACTTAGAAAAGAGCAAACTCTGCTAGTGCAGAGAATCTCTTTTCTCAGTATCGACTCGGTCGCCATGTGCGCGCAGCTACTGCTGACTTGCCTCCGTCAAATCGAGAGCAAGAGTGCGGTTCCACTGAAGTTATTTCAGAGGATCCTGGGGCATATGGCATCTGCAGCCGCGGTAACGCCGCTCAGATTGCTTCATATGAGACCGCTTCAGCACTGGCTTCGCGATCGAGTCCCGAGATGGGCATGGCAGTCGGGCACGCTCCGGGTCCCAGTGACTCGGGCCTGCCTGCAGACCTTCACCCCGTGGTCGAACCTCAGCTTTCTACGGGCCGGTGTTCCCTTAGAACGAGTTTCCAGGCATATTGTTGTCTCAACAGATGCCTTCACCACGGGCTGGGGTGCCATGTGCAATGGACATGCTGCCGCGGGCTCCTGGACAGGACCCCAGCGCCTCCTGCATGTCAATTGCCTAGAGTTGCTGGCAGTACGATTCGCCCTGCACTTCTTCCGGGCGTTGCTCAAGGGTCAACACGTGCTAGTCTGGTCAGAAAACACGGCCTCAGTAGTGTACATCAACCACCAGGGTGGTCTACGTTCCCGCCGTTTGTCTCAACTCGCCCACCATCTGGTTTTATGGAGTCAGAAGCATCTGAGGTCGCTTCAGGCCATCCATGTCCCGGGAGTCCTGAACCGTGCAGCCGACAAGCTCTCACGGCTTCAGCCACTTCCTGGAGAATGGAGACTCCATCCCCAGACGGTTCAGCTGATTTGGGAACAGTTCGGCGACGCACAGGTAGATCTGTTTGCCTCCCACGACTCTTCCCATTGCCGCCTGTTTTATTCCCTGACTGAGGGCTCCCTCGGCATGGATGCTCTGGCGCACAGCTGGCCGCGGGGCCTCCGCAAGTATGCGTTTCCCCCAGTGAGCCTTCTCGCACAGGTTCTGTGCGAGATCAGGGAGGACAAGGAGCAGGTCCTTTGGTTGCCCTGTATTGGCCCGGCCGGACCTGGTTTTCTGAACTCGTACTCCTTGCGACAGCCCCTCCCTGGTCGATTCTTCTGAGGAAGGACCTCTTTTCTCAGAGACGGGGCAGCCTTTGGCACCTGCATCCCAATCTTGGAACCTCCACGTGTGGCTCCTGGATGGGTCGCGGCATGTTGAGTACCCTACCACCTCAGGTGGTGGCTACCATCACTTCCGCTAGGGCCTTGTCTACCCGACACGCGTATGCGTTGAAGTGGAACCTCTTCGTCACGTGGTGCTCTTCTCGCCAAGAAGACCCCTGGAAATGCCCGATCGGGTCCGTGCTCTCATTCCTCCAAGAAGGGTTGGAACGAAGGCTGTCTCCTTCCACCCTCAAGGTTGATGTGGCCGCTATATCAGCCTACCACGACCTTGTGGAGACGAAAAAGGTAAGTCAGCACGACCTGGTCATCAGGTTCCTGAGGGGAGCGAGGAGACTGAATCCTCCTCGCACTCCCCTCGTACCCTCTTGGGACCTTTCAGTAGTCTTAAGTGCTCTGCAGAGGGCTCCCTTCGAGCCATTGCGGTCAGTCGAGCTTAAGTTCCTGTCTATGAAGACAGCGCTCCTGATCGCTTTGGCCTCCATCAGAGGGTAGGGGACCTATAGGCATTTTCGGTTGACGAAGCGTGCCTGGAATTCGGGCCGGCCAACTCTCACGTGATCCTGAGACCCCGGCCTGGATATGTGCCCAAGGTTCCCACCACTCCGTTCAGGGACCAGGTGGTGAACCTGCAAGCGCTGCCTTTGGAGGAGGCAGACCCAGCCTTGGCACTGCGCTGTCCAGTACGCGCCTCCGTGCTTACGTAGACAGAACGCAGTGTTTCAGGACCTCAGGCCAGCTCTTTGTCTGTTATGGTGGGAAGCTGAAGGGAAAGGCTCTCTCCAAGCAAAGGTTGTCTCACTGGATAGTGGATGCCATTGTCTTGGCTTACCAGACGCAGGGGCATGGCGCCTCGCTAACAGACATCTGCAGAGCTACAGGCTGGGCAACACCCAACACATTCGACAGATTCTATAATCTCCGAGTGGAGCCAGTGTCCTCTCTTGTACTCACCTCTACTAGTGGCCGGTAATGGACTAGGCTCAGGTGTCTTCGCTTGCTCGCCATTCCACTCTACGGACTGGATACGTGCAATATTTTCCTCAGGTAATTTCCCTGAAGCCCTGAGTTCCTCCAGCACTGTCGATGCCGACACCAGTGCGTCTGCCCACTCGGCCAGGCCCTCGTGTTAGGCTAGGTGCCACCATGTGCATGGTTCCCCCCATGGGCGACCCCCACATGTGTATTTCCACTGTAAGCCTCTCCGAGCATATAATTTTACCCTGGGGGTAAAATTCTTCCACCTTCGGCTGGTTACCCCAGAGCACTCCATATGCAGCCCCTCGCGGGTCATATGTGTATCCTTAAGTCCTCCCTACGGGTAGGCACTTGGCGCATACTTCCACCTGGAATATGCTTCCCAGTGTACCTTGGTATTCCTGTGTTAAGTGGGAGTCCTTCGTCCGTACTAGCTTACGACAGGGAGCTCACGCTTACGCAGGGCACTGGATGACAGCCGAGTGGCGTGATTTCATTGGGACCCCCAATCGTCAGTCACTGACGTTACTCGGAGTGACTGAACGAAAGGGAAAGTCTCGGTTACGTATGTAACTCTCGTTCCCTGAGGAGGGAACGGAGACGTAACGTCCCTCTGCCACTTCCGCTGTACCACTGGAACGGCCGGGAGTTCAGTCTTGACTCCTCAGCAGGTAAACATAATGCGATGTTGCCAGCGTACTTCCTTATATACCCACACTGTGGGGCGGAGTTACGCTATGCAAATTCCGCATACCCATTGCATTGGCACTGCCATTGGGCGTTTTCTAGATCTCGAAGATGATAGGCTTCTAGGCGAAACCCCCATTCGTCAGTCACTGACATTACGTCTCCGTTCCCTCCTCAGGGAACGAGGGTTACATACGTAACCGAGACGTTTCCTAGTTTAAAAATTGGACATGAATGCCCTCTCAATTCAAAATTTGAAATCACGACTTCAGAAGTGGGAAGTAAGAAATTTCCAATAGCACGTGAAGGCAGCATTAAGATGCTGTGCGATGAAACTGATCTGCTTGTTAGTCCAGTTATCCAAACTCATCGACTGTTGGCAAAGTCATATGGGTTTTTTTGTTGCCCATTGAGGGATTTATTTGGTAAATGTGTTTCCATCGTAGTTTATGCACGTCTTCTTTTCTAGGGCCTTATGATTCCCACAATGCAGAAAACGCGGACGGAATCGCGGAATCGATCCATAAACACAGAATTTACTGTATAACGCGGAATTTCAATGAATAAATGAATAAATAAAAAGCAGGTCAGTACACTTAAATCAAATCGCGATATAGACTAGTGTTTGTGAATATTAAACCGCAAAAAGACCACAAAAAATATTTAAATACGAATCCTGCATGTTCTGCGTGTCTCTGTGTGAATAAATTGGCGCAGGTGTGCAGTTTCATTTACCACACACACACACTGAAGCATGTGACAACAGAGACTTTTGACCCAACACCAGTTGTTGACTTATGGATGCAAACAGCAAATCACAGGCTTAACCAGGGAGAAAGAAGCAGGACTACATCATCATCTACCATGTTTGAGAGAAAAGAAGATAGCGAGGAGAGCAGTCAGGAGGAAAGTGATTGTATGATAAGTGCGCCGCGTAAAGTGTGAGTACCAAGCAGCATCTCCAGGTGCCCCCTTGTAAAATATATTTACATGGCCTGACATAAACAATATAACAAAATGTATATTGATTGACGCTTTATATTGTCTCAGTGATATACTAATATATATATGAAATATATATGAACAATGGCTAGACTTCAATTTTTAAAACAATAAGGTGTCCATTAATGACTTTATCCATCAGGATAATGCAGGAAATGCAGGAAATTATCAAGTCCCTTGATCAAGGCACCTAACCCCCAATCTACTCCCCGGGTACCACAGCAAAATGGCTGCCCACTCCTCCGGTTGTGTGTGTCCACAGTTTGCAGTGTGTGTGTGTTCACTACTTGGATGGGTTAAATGCAGAGGACATAATTATGGGTTACCATGCTTGGCCTTCACATTTTACTTTCACTTTCACTGAAAGGCAATTTTTTTGTTGTTTATTTTAGCATCTTGATCGTATGTGTGTTTTGAATATTTGCAGCACGTTTCTGTATTTGGTTGTGTTGTGAACTTTTGCAGCGTGTTTCTGAATTTGGTTGCGTTGTGAGTATTTGCAGCACATGTGTTGTCAAACTAATGAAGATGTGCATGTGTTTTCTTCAGTTGCAGCGCGTAGAGCTCTCTGGGTCATTGTAGATAGGTCATTGTTGTAGATGGGTCATTGTTGAGTAACTAGGACTTTTAACACAAATAGTCAGAATTACTACATCTACATCACTAAGGTAATAAACAAACAGTTGTACTTTAAGTAAAGTCAGCAAAAAAAAAAAAAAAAAAAGCACATTTGTTAGATTTTTATGGAAGCTTGTTTCTGCCACAGAATAAAAAATAAAAAAAGGTAATTACGGCTTTTTATATCAATTCTGACATTTTTTTCTCGCAATTGTGAGTTTACATCTCACAATTCTGACTTTTTTTCTCAGAATTGCGTGATATAAAGTTGCAATTGTGAGTTATAAAGTCAGAATTGCGTCACGATATAAAGTCGCGATTGCGAGTTTATATCTCGCAATTCTGACTTTTTTCTCAGTATTGCGAGTTTATATCTTTCAATTCTAACTTTATAACACGCAATTGCAAGATATAAAGTCCGAATTGTGAGATATAAACTATATAAATTCTGAGATAAAAAGTCACAATTATCTTTTAAAATGTTTTATTTTGTGGTGGAAACAAGCTTCCATAGATTTTACAGTATAAGACCAAATATTTAATACATAATTGTATTATTTTTCTTTATTTTGTCTTTCTTTTGTTTTTTTAAAAGCTTCTTTCCAATTTTCAGCATCAGTGTTGACTCTGTTTAACTCTTTAAAGCTAATATTTATTAGCACCATTTTACAGGATTAACCCTTTCATGCATAGTGGTCACTACAGTGGACAGCTATTCAAAAAGCGTTTCCTTGCATATGCATGGGTTTTGATGGCATAGTTGCACATCAACCTCTACAGTGGACCCTCGTGCATCATCCTATACATTGCCACCAAGTGGCAAGCCGTTGCAGTGGACATCATGCATCAATAGCTATATTTCAGCTACAATTCATACTAATACTGTGACTTGTTTTTGAAAATACTTTATCTGCAGTATTTTTTTGACTGTAAATAAATGTATTTGTGTTATTAGAATGTAATTTGCATTAACATCTAAAAAGTAATCTGATTACGTAATGCACATTACTTGTAATGTGTTACTTGTAACATCAAAAAGAAATCTGATTATGTAATGCATGTTACTTGTAATGCATTACTTGTTAGATCAAAAAGTAATCTGATTACGTAATGCATGTTGCTTGTAATGCATTACTTTACTCGTTATATCAAAAAGTAATCTGATTACGTAATGCACAGTACTTGTAATGCATTACTTTACTCGTAACATCAAAACGTAATCTGATTACGTAATGCATGTTACTTGTGATGCATTACTTGTAGCATCAAAACTTAATCTGATTACATAATGCATGTTACTTGTGATGCATTACTTTACTTGTAACATCAAAACGTAATCTGATTACGTAATGCACGTACTTGTGATGCATTACTTTACTTGTAACACCAAAACGTAATCTGATTACGTAATGCGTTACATGTGATGCATTACTTTACTTGTAACATCAAAACGTAATCTGATTACATAATGCATGTTACTTGTGATGCATTACTTTACTTGTAACATCAAAACGTAATCTGATTACATAATGCATGTTACTTGTGATGCATTACTTGTAACATCAAAACGTAATCTGATTACGTAATGCACGGTACTTGTAATGCATTACTTTACTTGTAACATCAAAACGTAATCTGATTACATAATGCATGTTACTTGTAATCCATTACTTTACTCCTTACATAAAAACGTAATCTGATTGCGTTATACATGTTACTTGTAATGCGTTTCCCCCAACACTGCTCATTTCAAATGAGATTGAAAACACCTGATCGCTAGGTTTTCTCAGAGGAGAGATATGGTAGAAATGTGTCCATCTTGAACATAATCAGAATTATCAGTTAATAAGAGTAAATCGACATACTCTGGTACACTGGAGGGAGCATCTGAGTTGGGTATCCACAGTTGTACCTTGACAGGTTGTAGAGATCTCTGATGGAATCACATCCTCATGTTCTGATATCAAAGATATGTGAAGTTCAACTTGTATGAAGTTCAGTTGCATTTGCAGTATTTCACATCTATATTTTTTGTATACATTTTATAGTTTTCACATGATTTGATACAATTTTATTGATTGGTTTAATACAGTATATCTTCAGTTTAAAACATAAATGCATGCTGTTCACTCTAGTGGACATCTGAAAATCTCTTTGAAAAATATGTGTAAAAAAAAAAATAATTTTACAATCTTGTTTTTCATGCCCTAAGAGCAATAAAAACACATAGGAAAAAAAAAATCCTGACTGAGGTTATCATAATTCATGCATGAAAGGGTTAAAGACAAAAACTAAAAAAATTATCTATTTGACCTCATGGGTTTTGCCCCCCCGCCCCCACATACATTATAATAATGTAAAATAATATTAAATAATAATGTACATTGTTTGTTTTGATGCTACTTCCCAGTCAAAATATTTTCAACACGACCGTCTCTGTTGATAAAATCTCCCAAAGCCTTTAAAGTCTATTGCTTTGGCTTTGGACATAGGCAAGTTTTGGTTTCAGAATTATTGAAAGAAGGCTACAAGTACTCAGGGCGACACTTTTCCTCCTTGCCTTCCTTCATCTGCTGTCAGACCTACTGCCAGCAATTTAAAGCAGCTCTTGTGGTTTTCGGCTTGTCACCACGATATTGCCCAGGCGTGCTCAGTCCCCACAAGCATTATGGGTCATGAGCGATCACCTGAATCAGAGAGAAAAACCCCATGTGCGGCTGAGCTGCAGTTAGGTATGTGAGCTGTATGGTTTTGTAGTTTTGCAAAATCTCTTAAAATATATTAAATCTATCTGCTATGTAAATAGAGACAACTATGTAATTTGAAAGCTGATTTCCCCAAAAAGCGCAAATAAACACTGTGGATCTGGAAGCCTTCAAAATGGCTTTGTTTGAGTGTCCTGACACAGTAATAGTACTATATTTTAAGCAACAAGACTTCTCATAGACTTACATTAAACGAGGGACCCACACTATAATTAGGCACAAGAAATTATTAAGAGACTTGGCAGTGGGCACTTTTAACTTGGACCACTAAGCAACCACCTAGAAATGCCCTATCAACCACCAAAACACCTAAGCAACCACCCACATGTCTGCAACCACCTTGTATTGGCCTAGCAACCACATTCAATAAATTAAAAACGTCTTAGAATTGTGGCATGTACTCACATTTTCTTACAGTCTTCTTTTTCATCTTTTCTTCCCTCATTCTTTTAGACTGAGTATTTATTTTCCAGTGGGAATACACATTCATCATACTATACACTCTTTTCAGTTTTCAATTAGATTCTTCTAGTAAGAAATCTTATAGGATCTCTAATAATATTTATGCCAACACCAAATATCCCCATGCAAGTGAACTAAATCTGTTATCAGTGAAACCATTTAAACATACATTCCTGCACTTCCAGAGATGCATGACTGTTTATGATATTAGACAAGGAGCCTAGATCACACTGATGATGCAGGACAAATGTTGTCACTGATTAATGTGCTCTCAGCACGTTTGGATAAGTTTTGTTTCATAGCATCAGTTACAGGTTTTACTTGCCACTTTCATGTTTTTAAATGTAACTTAAAAACAAGAGAACCTGGGAATGTAGTCTTTTTTTTAGGCTTGCTTCTTTATGGTTTCTAAAGGAAAAACCAGACCTGATCCAAACAAAAATTGTGGAGACGGAAGCTGAGATTTCTGAGCAACGCAGATTCAGGAAGGAAATTGCTTCAGTGGAGAAATTTGGGCATGCACCAAAATACACAATAATGTAATGTCTATGAAATATATTTTTAGAGCATTTTCTAAGCAAATGATCGAGCTGTCAAACAATTAATCGCGATTAATCGCATCCAAAGTAAAAGTTTGTTTTTACATAATATATGCATGTGTACTGTGTATAATTATTATGTATATTTGAATACACACACACATACATGTATATATTTAAGAAATGCATGTGTGTGTATACATAATGATTATTCACAGTACGCACACATATATTATGTAAACACAAACTTTTATTTTGGATGCGATTAATCATTTGACAACACTAGTTCATATGAGAATAATTATGAATAATTTAATTAATTTGAGTATCCTGTTTATCTTTTAATCATTTGACATTTGACATATAAAACTGCATACACAAAAATGATGGGAAAAGCCACAACCATGAAAAAGTGGCAAACATTAACCCTAGAATGCATAAAGGGGGTCAAATTGACCCAGGCATTCTGTGATTTTTGAAATATTTCATCAATAAAAACATTTATTTATTTGATATTCTATGAATTCTTCTGAAAAAAAAAAAAAATTCTCATCAATGCCATTTTCATATGTTGTGGTCATAGGATGGAAAAAAATAATAATTTTTGCACCACTGCCCATAAAGGGACTCAAACTTCCCTGTATTAATTTTATATGGAATTTGAACTCAACTGTATGTTTGAACATATTTTTTGTCAATATTTATTTTCTTGAAACTTTATGGATTACTTAAAAATCTGTTGTGACTTTGCTCTGAGCCAATAATTTGCCTTAGACAACCTGAATACACATATCTCCCTACGGTATAGTAGGTGAAAAGCAGTTTGTAAAATGAGTAGCATGTCTGAATTCACAGTGTTCATAACTCAGTAGGCAAAAAGTACCCAGATGACCTACTACTTCTGCCATGATTCTGAAGTTCACATCCAACAGACACTTTCCAATGGAAAATGCTGAAACCAATGTTCCAATGTTGAAACTTGTTGAAATTCTCTGAAAGAAGGTTAACAGGCTTCCAAAATAATGTTTTTGATGAAAATTCTTTAAAAAATATGTAATATGAAAATTTCAAAAAACTTTCAAAGAAGGAAGGTTTGGTGGCTTTTGAGGACGGGCTACCGAAGGGGTGTTCACTTTTCACATCTGTCTTTAAAACTTTCCGTTCCACTCTCCGTCCTCTCCCGGGTGAGAGCAATTAGTGCCGTCCATGTTTAAATGATGCTCCTCCGGGGAGGTGTAAACTATTCCAGCGCTCTGGATAGCCTTGGTTCTTCCTGTGTGCTCATTGTGAAAGGTCTTGTTGCTTGAGACAGCAAAAATATATGGGAGAACCGGAGTGTGACCAAGGGTCCCATGAGAACATTTCCCATTTTTTCCAATGGATAAAGTTAAATGACAACACATAATACCCAGAACTTTTTCCAAAGGGTCCTTGGTGTTTTTAAAGGGATAGTTCTCTCATAAATGAACATTTTGTCATTATTTACTCACCCTCACGTCTTTTCAAACCCATATACTGTTAGTTGTTCTGCAAAAAAAACAAAAGTATAATTTTTTGATCAACGTGACACTAATAAACATTAATGACAAACTTTTTTGGGGTGAACTTTTCAGGTTTCGCAAACATCTGGGAGTTCATGAAGGAACTGCAGGGGGTTTGTGAGTTGATAACAAGCTAATGATTAAAATAATTTTAAAATAAAAACAAAAAAAAAAAAATAAACATAAAGAAGTGAATCTGTTAAGTTATATGAACTATTGAAATATGAACTAAAAATCTCAAGGGGTATTTTACATCCAAACTTGGCTGACAGAATAATTTTGGTAATTCCTGCTCTATGTCTTTTTCTTTCTATATTTTATCTACAGCACTCAAGATGAAGATTAAAGAGGTGAAAAAGGAAAAAGGCGACCGCAAGCTTATCGCCGCACAAAAGAAGAAGAAGGTTCTGAAGATGGGAATACTGAGGAAGAAAGACCTAAAGAAGCTCACACTATACATCAAGAATGGAGCGAACTGTCCCTGCTCGCAACTGGACAATCTCGGGAGCAACTTCCTCATCATGGGCCGCAAAGTGGACCAACAGTTACTGCTCATGTCCATCCACAAGTGGGACAAAAAGAGCAAGGAACTCAAGTTTGCCATTAAATACATGAAGTCTCATCAGTGTCCCACCTATCACACTGTCTTCCAGTGACCAATGACTCTTCTGTCTGCATCTTCCAATAACTCTTTCAGAGACCGTATCCATGCCTAATTCCGACCATTAGTACAGATGTATTTTATTACTCATGAAATGGCTTTTGGAAACTGCTTAGGACTTAATTCATCATCAAGTACAGCTACATTTTGTTGGCAACTGTATCTACATAAAATGTATTCTTTATGAAGCAATCAGCACACTTATGATGCTCATGCATATTTTAGTGAAACTTTCCTGGTTCCCTCATTCAGAGCACAAGCTATGAGACTTTTCAGAAAGACAATGACAACCCTTTCAATCAATGTGAGAAAAAGAGAATAGTAAACAAGAGCTTTAAAGAGTGCACTCCTATTTGATTTCAATGGCGAGATTCCACAAACAAATGAAACAGAACAAACATAGTGCCAACTGGTTTTTATTTGTATCTTTTATTTTGTAGATAAGGAATAAAAAGTTTTTATTATGTACTATGAAGATACAATCGTGATCATTAGCACCAGAATGGGACATGACTGGCAATGGGACTCCGGTTGTGGCTTAAAACTTGGGAGGTAAGAAAACTGATGGATTGAAAAGTGTTGGTCAGGACGGCGGCCCAGATACGTCAACTGCAGCCCTGTGAGCAAGTCCGGACCGTTTTTCTGCTCTAAGAGCGCACGTCATATCAGCCAAGCTTATGACAGACTCTGGACTTATTCAATCATTTTGGTCTATACAGTATGCAACATTATTTTTTACTAAAATTATTATATATTGCTACAAATATACAGACATGGTATGGAAAGAGCCTTCCGACGTTACATCTCACTGTAATAAAAGTAAAAAATCTAACTGTGCTAGTTCTGTTTAATCAGAGATTTTAATGATATTATCTAATGTTGTGGATCACATTTGCTCATCACAAGGATTTCGTCAGTTTGGTATTTATCTTCAGGAATTAACAATAGTTCAGCCAAAAAAAGCCTTCTTGTCATTGCAAACCTCTATGAATTTCTTTCTTCTGTGGAATACAACAGTAGATTTTCTTTCAGAAAACAACTTAAATATTGGTTCTGTCCAGTGGCGGCTTGTCAGGGGAGGCACAGCCTATACCCAAAATGTTTAGGTAAAAATGGGAGATGGGCAAATCTGCCAATGTAATTACAAATGTGCTAAGGTGAGTCTGAGGGGATAGAGAAGGACAGGTAAAAAAAACATTTTTACCATTGGTAAAAAAAATAATAATAATAATAAAAAAAATTAAAATTGCCAATCACTATTGAGTATTTCACATTCAGCAGTTAGAGTGTTGCTAAAAAAATACATGCAGAGAAGGCTAGCCTCCCTTGGTATATCAACCAATCATTGTAGAGATGTAAATTATGTGATATTAGTTTGAACTGCTAACGCTGATAATGCACCAACTACCTTAATTATAGAGAGTAGAGATATTGAATATTTAATCACCAACAAATTTACCAATTTACTAGGTGAGTGAAATTATATTTATATTGTCTTGCTGTATATGTGTAATTGTCTTTAAATTATCTGTCTAAATGTGACCAAAAAAAGCCATTTTAAAGGTAATCAATCAATCAATCAAATTCATCCATCCATCCATCCATCCACCCATCCATCCATCCTTGGGAGGGCATCCCCAGACTGCTACAATTTAGGTCCTTGTCAAGCGGCAACCTTCCGGTCTCTCTCTTGAATTTAACACGGAAGTGATTTAAACTGCAATTCATCAACTGGCCGCTAGAGACAGGCTCCAAAAGCGAGTCAATTCCCCCCCCCATGTTAAAATGGCCAACTTTGCAGCAGAGGAAAAAATGTTTACAGCCTGGAACAAAAAGTGGCTTTGGTCTTCAAAGCGAATTTTGCCCTTCATGACAACTGTGAGGGGGGACAATTTTTTTTATAACTTATCCATTTAAATTATATTAAGCCTTAAAGTTCTGCATAATTAAGGGCATGGCCACTTGAGTGACAGGTGGATTGCCGGTGCTGTCACTACTAGCCGTTTGTTTGCTCAACCCACGTCCCGCCTCTTTGCCCATTTTCTGTTATCCGGGAGTAACGCACTGCCAAGATGGCGACGGCCGGCTCCGCCCACTTTGGGCTCCAAAAATGCTCTTCAGAAACCTACGGATGACGTCACGGACACTAAGTCCATTGTTTTATACAGTCTATGGTCCTTGTCTGGTTTTAGAAGACATTGCATATAGCATAAAATTTGTACAAACTACTTTTATGATCGTTTTTGGTGCCTTATGGTCATGTTTGGAGTTTGACACCATATGTACAGCATTCACTTTCATTGTATGGAACAGAGCAGTCCCAAAACATTCCCTTTTGCATTCCACAGAAGAAAGAAACAAATACATGTTTGTAATGACATAAGGGTGAGTAAATGTTGAAAATTATTATTTTTGGCTGAACTAACCCTATAAGGCAAAGCACTATCCATTTAAAATAATGACACTGAACAATATAAATACATACCAAAACCACAAATGGAGATGTTATGAGCTAAGTCTAAAACAGGAAATATTTATCAGATATCTAAATCACCAAAACAAGATAAAGACTGACACTACAGTACATGTGTTTTCTCTTGCCAATAGTTGCTCTTAAGAACAAATCTATGTGTTAACCTGTTTAAACAAGAAAAGACCAAAAGAGCAAATGACCAATTCAGTGCTAATCTCTGTAAAAGTGAATAGGAAAAAAATCAGTGGCATTTATCTGAGATCGAGGAGCAAATGCCTCTCTTCCAGTAGATGGATAAGCAACCCCTCTTTACTGGCCTATTGTCTACAGGGATCTGCCAGCTCATGCCACCCCCACTCTCACATTCAAACACTCTCCACACAGCTTACATCAGACAGATCTAAATATCACAGTCTGCTCTGGGCTCCCTCACATGTTCTATAGTGTCACAGTACCATCTCAAACATCAGCTGATCACCAGAGGTGTTACAGACACATTCATGCTGTCCAGTTAAAGGATGTTCACCAACACACAACTTATTCACTGCCCTTTGCAGACCCTTACCATCTTTAATCAGGGTTCCCATATATACATGTACATGTATTTTTTTTTGGTTTAACACTCAAGGATGATATAGCAATATGTACATGTACACAATATATATGTTATTATGTGTTACACGTTATTATGCGGTTTGGCTACATCTGTTAGGCATCTTCTAAAACGTTTCAAATTAACTAAAATCAGCATGAACTGAAAATTCACCCCAATCTATTTTAAATGCATGTAATATATCTTTGTAACAATGTTAAAGCTCAGGGAAAAAGGAGGCGAAAGTTCAACATAGCTTTAATTATAAAATAAACAAACACAAAACGAAAGTAAATCAGCAGCCCCTCATGGACGACTGCCATACAAACATAAACAAAACACAACGTAAAATCCAGGCCTGGTCCTTCACTGTCGTTGCTCCTCCCAGAGCTCCTCCCAGAGCTCCCAGTGTGGTGTGCAGATTAACAATCACGAAGCCTCTGGCTTCGCTCCGTTCACATGGCTCTTGGCCCTGCCCTGCTTGCCACATACCCCCACTGCCCTTCACAGGCTCTACTCCCCCAAATCCAAATTCTCCACCAGCTGGGTGAGCGCCTCTGCGATGCCTGGTGGTGGCACTGGATAGCCCTCGGTGGATGGCCCTCTGACTCTTCCGCCGCCTGGTGGATGGCAACGGCTCCTCCGGGTTTGGGCAGTCAGCAACGAGTCCCCTTTTGTCCCCATCATGGCGGACGGCAGCAGGAAGAAGGCTCCGGCCTCAGCAAACGGTGGCGACTCCTCTGCTCCCTCTCAGACTGCAGCCGCCCCTCCAGAAACCTAGGCAGCTGGCAGCGAGTTAGTCCGTCATCCTGGCAAATCACCACCACTTCGGCCACCAGTGTAACAAGGTTTAACAAGGTTTAACAGTTCAGGGAAGAAGGAGGCGGGAACCGGCAAATGTTCAAAACACTTTAATCATAAAATAAACAAACACTGCCACACAAAAATAAACAAAACACAATGTAAAATCCTGGTCTGGTGCTGTCTTGTCCTTCACTGTCATCGCTCTTCCTTTTTTCCTTCTGGAGATCCTCCATGAGAGACACAAAGGGCGGTGTGGCACGCAGGTGGTGCTCATTAGCAAGAGCGTCACTGTTCCCACGGCTCTCGTCCCCTCCCTGCCTGTTACAATCTTATTGTGAAGAATTCAGCATGTATTTTTTTTTTATTTTTTTTTTATGTTTTGACCTTGTATTATTTAATAAAATGTCATAACTGGACCTTCTGGTGAAAAAGACAGATCTCTCTCTGGTGACGTATACAGGACTTCTCTGATTATTTAAAGGGATACAAAATTTTGTCACCGTTTACTCACCCTCATGTTGTTCCAAACCTGTATGAATTTCTTCTTCTGTTGAACACAAAAGAAGATATTTTAAAGAATGTTGGTAACCAGACAGTAGATGGTAGTCATTGACACCTATGGAAGTCAAAGGCTACCGTTAACTGTTTGATTACCAACATTCTTTAAAATATCTTCTGTGTTCAACAGAAGTGAGTAAGTGATGACAGAATTTTCATTTTTGGGTGAACTATCCCTTTAATCCGCTTAAACTCCAACCCTGCAAGCTCATGTTCATCTGTCTTCATTTTGATTGCAATGCCCAAAATCCAGATTGGTGAATATCAAGACTTTAAATATTGCCACTCACATAAAGTTATATGATGCCTTTTAAAGACTTGGAATACAGAACACAAGTCATTTCCTTGTCGTTTTGAAGCTTGATCTAGTCCTAGTCTCCATCAAATTGAATAAAAAAATGACATGTTTAATTCAATTTAAATGACAGAATTAAAATTTTGGACCAAACTAAAATGTTTTTTTTTTTTGACAAACAAATTCAGAAAAACAGCTGCATACAACGTTGAATCAGATTATACAAACTATGTACAAATTTGAAAGTAATGAACACATGCTCAATTACACTGGAGAGGAGAGGAAAGATTCAGTGAGACATGAACATGAGATAACAGTGCTGGAGAAAGAGAGAGGACACCAGAAAAGAAAGAGTCTTCTCATAGAAGCTTATCAGACAGACAGTCCTGGCCTCTCCTTCTCATCGTTCTGTCAGCATCACCGCAAAGGTCACTTACCGTGATTAAAAAAGGCCTGACGGCCGCAGACAGAAGGAACAGGGCTCCGCTTTGTGCCAGATGACCGGTGATATAAACAGCCCACCACACCAGCAATCAAAAGATAATTTAGACCCTCTGTCAGCTTCTGTGTCATACTGATTTCCCTGAAAGGTTAATATCACGGGGAATGCAGGGCCCAGCCAAGAGTGGCCCCCAACCCCTTACTCTCTCTGGTTTTATCTCACCCCAGTAATCTCGGATCCATCAGCAGGGATGGAGAATGGTGCCTTTGTGTTGTTCAATTGCTGCTACTGTGCTTGCAGGCGCGTTGTAGTAGGTTGATTAAAAACTGGCTGAGAGACCAGCAGACCCGCCAGTGTCTATGTAGACATGGAGGGGGCGAATTCACCGGACCTGTTGTGCCACTTTTTTGGGTACTTCAGAGCAAAAACCTGCGTTTTAATCACTAACCATCCACAATCATTTTGAAACCAGGCACTAAATGTAACCCAGGCTCACTGGAAACACTTGCCTAAGGCGACATTTCTAAAATATGATATTACATTGCTTCTTGAACATTTTGCAACACCTTTAAAGTGAAATGTCCAGTGAGTGGTGCTAAACGCATGTTCAGTTTTATACGAAACGCCAGCGAGTGGGTTCTAAAAGGTTAATCGGTAACACTTTAGAATAATGGTCCGTCATTAATAGGTAACTATGCAGGAAGTAATGCAGCAGTGAGTAGTACTACATTAACACTTCAGCTACTACTATTAATATAGAAACAAGCTTAACTAATTAGTAAATAATATCAAATTTAAGAGATAGTTCCTTGTTAAGTAATCAATAATTACTGAATGAGATTAGCCTCATTAATAACTATTAACTAACTGACAAATTATAAAGAACATTATTGTGTGTCTGAGACGTAATCGGTCATCTTTTTTACTCTGAATAAAGTCATAAAATGCATCAGTCACTATGTCACTATGCAGGAACTACTAGTGATCTGGACCATTACATCTTTTTTTACTTTAAAATAATGGTCCAGATCACTAGTAGTTCTTGAAGGGTGACTAGGTACTTGAGTAATATGTGATGCATTTTATGATTATTTTCAGAGTAAAAAAAGACAATCTTCAAGAACTACTAGTGATCTGGACCATTATTTTAAAGTGAAAAAGATGTAATGGTCCAGATCACTAGTAGTTCCTTCAGAGTGACTAGGTAACACTTGAGTAATTAGTGATGCATTTTATGACCACGTTGAGAGTAAAAAAAGACAATTGCTCACATCTCAGACACGTTAATGTTGTGATTAGTAATTAATTAGTAATTATTTATAATTTGTCATAGTTACCTATTAGTTCTTGATGCCAATCCCATTCAGTAATTATTGATTACCTAATAAGGAACTATCTTAGCCCTAAACTCGATATTACTTACAGATTAGTTAAGCTTGTTTCCATATTAGTTACTACTCATTAGTGCTGCATTACTTCCTGCATAGTTACTTATTAATGATGGACCATTACTCTAAAGTGTTACCGGTTAATCTTCTATCATGTTTGAAAATAACATACCACCTTCACTAAACCCTATAATCTAAACCTAACTGATAGTGTGAACAAAAGCAAACGTAAGATATAAATGTATTTGCTGAAGGGTCATTCTACAATTGCGGGTACATCTCATGTCCGTGATGTATTTTTTAAATATATTTCCATAAATATAAAGCCCCAGTGCTTATTTTCATAGTACAAAATTATTTTTTCCCCAGTCACACTATTACATGTGGAAAAACCCATATATTTTTTTGTTCAAAAATGAGGTTCATATCACATAGAACCCTGGTGAACCCTAGAAAGTTGCTCATTCTAATCAGCATTTAAGCATGAAAATGATCTCAAACATAAATTAATTTCATAGTTTTACCTTCAGTTAGATTAGATAATCAAAACATTAGGTTGTGCTCTTCAAAAATAATAAGTGTTTATTGTGATATACCTCATTTTATGTGTGTCCGAAAAACCATTGTCAACTAAGTTACCCACTAGGAAAACCCCCTTCAAAAAGAAATGGATTGTCCCAATCTTACATAATTTGCATAGTGTGATGTCATTTCATCCTGAAGCACAGGGATGAAAGACTAAAAGTTGGGTCCTCTCTCTTTTCCATAATATTAGTTAAAAAAGCAAACCTGTGTCAAGAGTGGATTAATTGACTGTCCACAGTGTTACATAAGTATTATTGCTGCAAATTGTAACAACAAAATTTTACAAAAACTTATGTTATGTTTATGAAAATATATTTCTAAACATACCATGTGCTCAGTGGTTCTAGGCTTCCATGCTGAGTATAGGCCCAAAATGCTAAAAAATGTCAACTAAGTAACCGTCAACTGTGTTGCCCAGTAAAGGTAACATAGTGGACAGTAGTAAACTGTTACGCGTGGTCAAACTCAGGGACCAAGGCGAGAGGATCCAAATGCAGATGAGTTTTAATAATAGAATTAACAGGAACCAAAACAACAGAAACCATGAACAGGAGAGTACCAAACACATAACAGCCATCTAAAGACAAGACAAGACCATATCCAGAACATGAGCAAACACTGGGGTATTTATACACAAGTTAACCAGGGGCTGACGAGGGACAGGTGTAGGTGATTTGTTTACCCTTAAGGCCAAAGTATACTTCACTTTTTACGTGTACGCGAGGGTCAGCGGACAGTGCACGTGATGCAAATTTTGTCATCAGAAGAGTATGTGCGTACTTTGCACGCGCAGGTCGCACATGCGATTTCATTTTTTAGCAGTATTTACATGGGTTGTAACTCGAGGCGAGAGATTGCTCAAAACTGTGCATGCGTCAAACGCCTGTGTACGCATACGAGTCAAAATAAGTATACTTTGCAAGGCTGTGCGCTCGACTGTGCGCATACGCTCGCGTCTGCGTAAAAAATCATAGTTTCTGCTTTCTGTTTAATTTGAAAACTGGCAGCTCCAATAGTAGGCTAAAGATTTATCTTGATCTCTGCCATGGAATGTTTAAACCGTAATAAAACAATTTAATAATCGATTAAAAAGGAATTTATACCTGTATGATATTATGCTGGACCAGTGCGGTTTGGAAAATGGATGAATGGATGATTCAGCTGCGGTCGCCATTTTCTGGTGAGAGGCGGGAATTCATTCAGCGCGCGGCTATCACAGTGCATTATGGGTATTCTCTAGCCATTAAGCGTACATCAGTACACTCGTTATTGCGGTGCATTGTGGGATTGAATAAGTGCACTCAATAACATCCACAATAATTTCGGACACCACTACAAATGGCTGTTCCCTCAAATATTGAAGGGTATAGTGTGGGGTTTTGAAGGATATAGGGGGCGATTTCGGACAAAGCCAAGGACAGGAACTAAACAAATGAAGTAAACATTTCTCATGTACAGTCAACTGTGTTACCTTTGTCAACTATGTTTCCGTGTGGTCAACTGTGTTACTGCTGAGTTTTTAATTTTCAAAAATACCCAGTTGCCTACTGTACAACATGTTTAGTGTTATGAGATTACCAGATGTGTCCTTTGTCCATCAAGGTATTTTTCTTCCAAAACAGCATATACAAATTTGACTTGTTTGAGAAAATGTTAGGACCATTTAACTACTTCTGTGAAAATAGAGAGGTATTATACCTATTAGGTATTATACCTAAGTGTTAATGATTATAATTTTTTATTTTGGTAAGTGGATACATAATCTGTCAGTCAGGTGACTATTTAAATTGTAGGTATTTTTCCAAGCTATGAACAAATACTTATTTTGTCCATAACATAGTTGACCGGAATATATCTAACATCCTCTTTTTTGGGGGGAAAAATCTAAAACCAGGAAACCCTGAGTTTGGCTAATAGAATAATTACTTGATTTTAAGGGTTTTATGTAAGGTCCTGTTTGTGTTTTGGGAAAAAAGAAAACTTGATTTCTTAACATTGTCAACTTCCAAATGCACCCCTAATTATAATGACCCTGAAGCAACCATTCTATTGAACTCTTTTATCGTGACTCGTGTTTCACAGGGCTCGTACCAAGTGCTTTACATTGCAAGTGCAACGTTGTACCAGTTGAGCTACCAAGCAAGTTTACTAAGGCAGAAAAGCCATACACATGGAGCTGGATATGTGATGTAAACATCAAAATGTATTAGTTTACAGATCATGAAGTAAGTGTTTTGCGGTCATAACATAGTATGAAAACCGCAATAAACCGCATTAAAATAAGTCTTTATTATTCGAAAATCCCCCCCTGAAATCATAATTTGTGTGAAAAGGGATAAACATTGTTTTTTTTTTACTGTATTTTATTGCCATTATTGTTCCTTTCAGCTGGAAATTGCAGTGAATTGTATGTAAAGGTGCATTTTTGAAGTTGAAAAATGTAGATAGAGGCACGGTTTTATGTTTATGTCTATGTTGAGCTAATGCACTGAAATAGCCTGTCATTTTCATTCTTTTTATCTCACATGACTTTATTAAGAAAATAACAAAAAAAGACTAGAATGAAACATTTAGGAGCCAAATGACAAAATACAGAATCCCTCAATACAGATGGTTGTTCCATGAGATTCATCTATTCGTCTGATTTGCTTCAGGAAAAAAAACATGAAAAAAAAAAAAAAAACGGTCAGCATCAGGTTCTGAAGCAATGGCAGCTTTTAGTAACAAATTAAATATGCTTAAATACGCACCACACACACACATTGGGCCCCATTCATGAAACACAAGCATAACTAATTTCTGTGCAGATTGTTCATAAATCCATTCTTATATAAATTGTTGCATTGCATTGAATGCAACAATTTATGTAAGAATGTTTTTACGGATGATTTGAACAGAAATTCGTTCTGCTCATGTTTCATGAATGAGGCCTGATGATTACATGTAAGACAGGGAATTACAGACAGGATGCTTTTAAATTCTGGCAGCCGATTTCAGCTGAAAGAAAGCTCAAGAAACACTGAGATCAGACTATCCTTTCCATCAAATGTTTTAACACAGCATGTTTAGCTATCTCTAAAAAAAGTCAATTTACCATCTGGTCAAGCTAAAATGTCCTTATAGGAGGTTCAAAGAAGGTTCATCTATTGCATAAAGCTATAAGCATCCCTCAAAGCAATACTTGGTCAGTGTTGGAGAGTAACAAACTAAAATTAAAAAAGGGCAATACTACTAACTTTTTCCAGCAGCATGAATGCAGTGTACCGGTTTTCACGCTGTATGCAATACACTTTACTAGTGTGATGGATGTGATGGTATTACCAGCCAACTGGTTTTACCAGTTACCGAAAACTGATTACCAAAACTGATTTTTTTCATCATTTTAATATTACATATAACATCATATTATTACACATATTTACATACAATTGAATTAAAAATAAGTTTTTATTTCTAAGAAGATAACTGGACGTCACCTGATAAAATAATATTTCTCATATGTCTCTCGTCACCCTGGTTTTGCTGCGGACTTCCGGGCCTCTGGCTGAGCCTTAACCCTCCACCCCTCTAGCTTTACCGGAATCCTCCTTCCCTCTGGTTCCACCTTGGTCCACGCTCCCTCCGGTGTTGGCTTGTTCTGGCAGGCCCCCGCCTCCACCTCGGTCACTCGAGCTGCCAACGTCGCCTCGTTGACCCTCCAGGCCTGCTATGTCGCCCTGGGCTGTCGTCCTTGCAGCTTTGCTAGGGTCTCTACCTCGTCCTGCTCCACCACAATCGGGCAACGCCAAGGCTACACCCAGTAAGACTTTTAGGACTCCGCCAGTTTCCGCTGTGGTATTCCTCTCTGCTGAATCCTCCTGTCTCCTGTCCATCTCCAGCCTCTCCTCGCCCTCCTACCCCCTCCCTCCCTCCAAAGTTGGACTTTTGCATACAACGTGAGGACATGCCTTGCGGGAGGGGGGAGTACTGTCAGGATTATGTTGTGTTTCATAGTTTCATTCCTGCGTGTTTGTGTCTTGTGCTTCAGTTCAGTTTAATTTTCATCTATGTATTCTCTTCGTGTTAATTTAACAAATTAGTATTTGATATTCATCTTTATGATTCTGTTAACTACCACATCAGTTGTGACACAGTGTGGCCGATAAAATTAAAAATATATACAGTGGGGAGAACAAGTATTTGATACACTGCCGATTTTGCAGGTTTTCCTACTTACAAAGCATGTAGAGGTCTGTAATTTTTATCATAGGTACTCTTCAACTGTGAGAGACGGAATCTAAAACAAAAATCCAGAAAATCACATTGTATGATTTTTAAATAATTAATTTGCATTTTATTGCATGACATAAGTATTTGATCACCTACCAACCAGTAAGAATTCCGGCTCTCACAGACCTGTTAGTTTTTCTTTAAGAAGCCCTCCTGTTCTCCACTCATTACCTGTATTAACTGCACCTGTTTGAACTCGTTACCTGTATAAAAGACACCTGTCCACACACTCAATCAAACAGACTCCAACCTCTCCACAATGGCCAAGACCAGAGAGCTGTGTAAGGACATCAGGGATAAAATTGTAGACCTGCACAAGGCTGGGATGGGCTACAGGACAATAGGCAAGCAGCTTGGTGAGAAGGCAACAACTGTTGGCGCAATTATTAGAAAACGGAAGAAGCTCAAGATGACGGTCAATCTCCCTCGGTCTGGGGACCATGCAAGATCTCACCTCGTGGGGCATCAATGATCATGAGGAAGGTGAGGGATCAGCCCAGAACTACACGGCAGGACCTGGTCAATGACCTAAGGAGAGCTGGGACCACAGTCTCAAAGGAAACCATTAGTAATACACTACGCCGTCATGGATTAAAATCCTGCAGCGCACGCAAGGTCCCCCTGCTCAAGCCAGCGCATGTCCAGGCCCGTCTGAAGTTTGCCAATGACCATCTGGATGATCCAGAGGAGGAATGGGAGAAGGTCATGTGGTCTGATGAGACAAAAATAGAGCTTTTTGGTCTAAACTCCACTCGCCGTGTTTGGAGGAAGAAGAAGGATGAGCACAACCCCAAGAACACCATCCCAACCGTGAAGCATGGAGGTGGAAACATCATTCTTTGGGGATGCTTTTCTGCAAAGGGGACAGGACGACTGCACCATATTGAGGGGAGGATGGATGGGGCCATGTATCACGAGATCTTGGCCAACAACCTCCTTCCCTCAGTAAGAGCATTGAAGATGGGTCGTGGCTGGGTCTTCCAGCATGACAACGACCTGAAACACACAGCCAGGGCAACTAAGGAGTGGCTCCGTAAGAAGCATCTCAAGGTCCTGGAGTGGCCTAGCCAGTCTCCAGACCTGAACCCAATAAAAAATCTTTAGAGGGAGCTGAAAGTCCATATTGCCCAGCGACAGCCCCGAAACCTGAAGGATCTGGAGAAGGTCTGTATGGAGGAGTGGGTCAAAATCCCTGCTGCAGTGTGTGCAAACCTGGTCAAGAACTACAGGAAATGTATGATCTCTGTAATTGCAAACAAAGGTTTCTGTACCAAATATTAAGGTCTGCTTTTCTGATGTATCAAATATTTATGTCATGCAATAAAATGCAAATTAATTACTTAAAAATCATACAATGTGATTTTCTGGATTTTTGTTTTAGATTCCGTCACTCACAGTTGAAGTGTACGTATGATAAAAATTACAGACCTCTACATGCTTTGTAAGTGGGCAAACCTGCAAAATCAGCAGTGTATCAAATACTTGTTCTCCCCACTGTATATATATGGAAAATGCCACATGGAGACTTCAGTGAACATTTTTGAGTGATCTGCAAACAAATCATTCACTCAGATTTCTGAACTAATTCACTTAAATAGACTGTTTGAACTGATTCACAGAAATTAATCACACTCGCCAACTTTTATACTTCTGAATCTGAATTAGTGTAATGACACAATTTTTAGGAAACTTAATGGGAAAATAAAAATCACGTGTAGCCAAGTGTGTCCCATACTTGGAATTATATATATGTATGTATATATGTATGTATATGAATACTTAATACATACTATTGAGAAGGCAAGACCTTGCACTCATTCCTAATGTATATTACACTGTAGAGACATGAACATGTCTGCATTCCTGGACAAACGGGATGTGCAGTGAGACAGCTCTGCTTTGAGAGATGGGTGTTAATGGGAGCTCTGTTGCACAGGATACAGCGAGACCCTCCGCATTGTAGGCGCTCATGGCTTCTGACTTGAAAAATCATTTGAGGTGGGTGCATTGGTCGACTCTCATCAGCAGCACAGAATTAATTGCGAGCACGGGAGCTCATAATTTAAGAGCGCAGCATCTGTAAAGTCCATCATGCTGCTGCAGTCCCACTGACTGCCAGGCAGAACAAACACGTCCACTGGGGAGATTTATGCCACTACGGAAAAAACAACAGAATCTGATAAATAAATCCATTTCCCCTGCGAATCAGCTCCTCTGTCACCGCTTTGTGAGAGGAACCAACGCGGGGGGCCCCTGAGAGGTCAATGTTGTTGGAAAGGTCACATGGAGCGACAAACCTCAGTGTTTTGGCAGAGGGGTCGCAAACTTTGACCTCTAGGCCCTGAGAGCCCTAGCCTGGGAGGGCCGCACAGGCAAGAGTTAAACGGGGACCTCCGTCTCTTGCTAATTGACATAATCTGTAAACTTCAGTATCTGCCCCCGTTTCTCAGCCGAGCGGGTGGGTTAATCAATAGAGCTGAGACAGTGGAGGGTGAAAGTGGGCCAGCAGTCTGAAGCCATTCAGCCTTTCCAAAAGCTCCTCTATATACGGCTTGAAGAAACCTTGACAAATAAAGCTATTCTCTGGCATTGTTCATTGGGAATGGCCAACTGCCATGTCTGGCTCTAGCGACCCACTCCTTACAGCACACACTCAAAGTAAGTTCCCATGAGGCAAGTGGAGGGAAAGCACAAAGCCCCTTTAGCAGGAGAAATACGGGTTTTTATCAGGGTGGTAGAATTGGGGTCATTAGGGTTGTGCCACCCCCTCACTAACCTTTACCTCCCTCATTGCTGTAGTCGAGCCCACCCTCTTTCCTCCAGAGGTCCCTCATTCATATGCATAAGTGGCTTGTGAAAAGCTGCTGGGGAGCTCAGCCACTGATGACCTGCCAATCAATATGTCACTCACAACTGTCAAACAGCATGTATATGATGGGCTATTGGACTAAATCACAATGCTGGAACCAGTGTTGGGCAGTAGCATCACTACAAACACCAAAGTGATTAGATTAACTGTGTTTCTTATTGGCAAAGTGGCAGCATTACTATTTTTTAACCCTCATGCTCTTTTGAGGTTGATTATGTTTGGGATCCCAAAGATGAATGAGTAAAAAACTATATTAGTCATTTTAAAATTAATTTTCTTTTCAAATTTCCCTTCAAATTCTTTATACACTACTGCTTAAAAGTTTGAGGTCTCACTAAGGCTGCATTTATTTGATCAAAACAATAATATTGTGAAATATTATTACAATTTAAAAGAACTGTTTCATATTTTAAAATGTAATTTATTCCTGTGATGGCAAAGCTAAATTTTCAGCATCATTACTCCAGGCTTCAATGTCACATGATCCTTCTAATTTGCTGATTTGGTGCTCAAAAAAAACATTTCTAATTGCTATCAATGTTGAAAACAGTTGTGCTACTCAATATTTTTTGTGAAAACCTCTTAACATAATAAAACTAAAATGCCATTACTGTACAAAAATATGAAGTAGCTTACAATTTACCAGTCTCACATTGTAACTTACAGAAGAACTAATTACTTTCTTTAGGGGGCAGCTTTTATCTTATCTTATTTTTCTGTAATGTATTTGTTAGCATAGCTAGCTACACTTTGTGAATAGCTTGCCCAACACTGTCTGGCACTGTAATCTATGCCTGCTGTCTGAACCATGAATCCAATGTCAAAGAAAATCAAAAGGAACACACTGACAATGGCAATGATTCAAACAGATGGTCTATTCTACACTAGTTTCAGCCAGACACAAAGCTGTAACACATTTAATCTGTGGTAAAAATCACGATGAACATGTGAGTGACACCATCTGCATAACTGCAAATGGAAGATAAAAACAAGTAATCAAAAAATAAGAAGTTGTATTATTTTGTATTATAATACTGTCTTCCAGAAAAGACAAATCACAAATGAGGTCTGTTAAAATATCTTTCTCCTAGACAGTAATGAGATTATTGAGATTTTTTCCTAAATTGCTAAAATGACTTTTCTCCTGAGAAAACTATATTATCATGTGTCTCCACTTGTATGTCTCAAATTGTCTAAAATATGCCAAAGACTGTCACCTATTGCAATTTTTTAAAGAAATGGCCATTGAAAAATGCATCTTGGTCAACCACTCACTAATGGATATCTTTGTATTTGTATTATAGGCATAATTGTATAATTGCCTCTTACTTTTTCAACCCATTCCCTCAAACCGACTATCTCTATTCCAGCATATAACGACCATGTTTAACAGTCCAATCAATTGCCAATGGACCAAAGTCCCAGCCTTTTTTCACTCAAAAATACATCAGATTATGTAAGTAAAATCACTTGCAAACAGCGTGACTTTAATTTTATAGCTCTATACTCTTACTGTATGCCAACAATTGTCTCATTTATTAAAGGATTCTCTGTGAGCACCTGGTTCTGTGGGACCAGCATGGATCTGTCCACTCACCCCAGAGAGAGGAAAGCACATCCACCTGGCTCTCACCCAGAAACACTCCTCAATGCCTGCATTCAAGTGCAGAGCTGAACATAACTAACAGAACAGTCAGCCATAATGCTGTCATCCCACACTTCACATACAGTAGCTGTTCCCCTGGACTCCATATGTAGCACTGAGCTCAGGTTGCCCATGTCCACAGGAAACAGGTTGACAAACAGGAAGTGGAGTGCTTTAAAGGACTCTTCATTGAGGCAAACTACACTATGGCCACGTGCACATTGCAGCTAAATTCGGTTCTGTTCACACACAGTTCAGTCATTTAGTGGAGTGACAACCGCATTCTACAACGGAATTAACTACTGAAAAAGCAGGTAGTGACAACCGCATTTACAAAAATGCTACTTAATGACTTATTTTAACGTGCATCAGGGACATGTCTCTCTTATTGTGGTGCAAGAAATCACAGGGAAAGAGGTATGAGCATTTACTTACTCGTGTTGCCAGATCTTGCAAGAAAAAAAACAGCAAACAAGAACAAGTCCATACTAAACCGATATAAACCCAAATGCTTTATATTGAAAATAATACCAAAATAATTTGACCCACACCTTCCCCTTAAATAACTCCATAATCTTGAACGTTTTATGAACCAAGGCCAAACAATCCCAAAAACAATTATAATATGTGGACATGGCAACACAGCAAGACGGCACTCTGCGAAGCAGCCTTTCAAAAATATAAAAACCCAACGCCTCTGTAGATGGTGGTTTAGTTAAAATTGCAGAATATAACAAATCTTTTGTCGCTGTAATATTTCTTTGGTTAAAATAGTGGATGCTAAACGTGTGAGATGGCAGAACGTCGCTATATTCCACTGTGTCAGTCATCACAATTTCTGGAGTGAGTTGTGTTCCGTACACACACAGAACAATACATTTTGGGATTTACTCTCGTATTTAAATGCGGTTCTCACTCTTGAAACTTTACAGTGTATATGTGGCCCATAAGACAAAAAACGACAGAAAAAGTACTGGTAATTTTATGCCAGAACATTATGCATTAAGTTTACCGACATTTCCTTTAAAGTGTCACTTTGCCGATTTTCAATCAGCTTTGTATTATTACAATGTCAGTGGTATGTAAATTAACTATGTTTACTCATTCTTCATGTTACCTGGACCGAGAACTTCATGTTTTTTGATAGCTCAAGGGCTTTCGTGAAAACTACAGATTATACTTCCACATTTTGGTATCCCCACCCACTGACAGTTGGATCGCCAGAGGGTTATTAATTAACAAAACAGTTATTGTAAGGGTATTGTATTATCTCTGAAATCGTATCGTACTTTGTCTACTATTTAAACAGCATTATGGTAAATATAGAACACTATGGCAACAGCTTTCTTACCTGTACGCGACAGCGTTTTGCTTCAGCGGGTTGGGCAGAACTGACAGAACAGCAGTTTCTTTTAGTTTTTCCCCACCATTTGGCCTAAAACACTGTGTTTGTAGTCATCCAGTTTGAAAAGTTGACTACAAACACTGAGGTTTTTCAGATTTTCCATCGCGGCGTTCTCTCTGTATTTATGATTCTTCACAGCCTTCAGCCACTGCATACAACACGCTGGATCCTTCACAGGAAACCGAAGGTAACTCACTCCCACGAAACTTTACTCTTTGAATTCTTGCACCCGGGAACAATACAAGTCGACACCCTTGTGACTAAAAGTTTGCTAAGAATTATTTCCTACTAAAGCAAGGCAGTATTTGACTCTAGTAAGCAAATCCATAGCAGACTGGTGGGAGTGGCCTTAGACGGCAACAAGCCCAGTGCATTTTCCTACCTATTTGGCAACAGCTATTTTTCTCTCAGGTGGTGCCGATTTATTTTTATTTTTTCACCTTTCTACTGTAAAGGCAGCAAAGTTTTCTTGAAAGCCCATTTTGCCAGCAGTAAAGTAGCCCTTTAACCCTAAAACACAACTAAATGCAATGTGTAAATCCAAATATGGGTAAAACACCTGTGAAAAACCAAAACTAAAAATTTCCTTCATACTGAAATTTCCAATATTGAAAATTCTTTCATATTTTATATTATAGTAGGCATGGAACAGTACAGTGTGTGAACTTCGTGTTAATTTTACATCACACAAATATTTGGTCTCATTCATATGCATGAATTTGTCTGTGAAGTCTCCATACAAATGTATTTTTACAAACAAATCATGATTCACTATTAACTTCCCTACTAAAATGTATTCTAAATGTCTAAAAAAATGATTCAAAATTTTAGAAAAACGTGAACAACTGAAATCGCACGTATGCATAAGTGGCCTTATAATCATGTTAAGAAAGAGTAAGAAAAGCTGCCTTAAAGTTATTTTAGCTATTGCTCATTTAGAACACTCCAAATACATTTACCATTAGAAAAAAAAGGATAAAATGTATGTGCCTACGCACATGTTGTGAATAAGGCAGATTTTTTTGTGAAAAGTTCACCTGCACATATACAAAATAATCACAAAATGAGTCTCATTGTCCTTTAATCCGATAATGATTCAAAAACAATAAAATGTGCTCGACTTCAAGACTCAACCCCCCATAATGCACACCCTTCATATTAGTGAACTGCATAGTGTGCAGTATACTGTATATTGCCTACTATTTTTTTAGTATGAGAAAAAGTATATAGTATTATTTTAAATTTTGGTATGCCATTTCAAACATACCCATGAACTAAACAACAAAAACATACAAAAGTAGTAATAATACCATATATAGCATCATTCATATTAAACCCAAGCTACTCACTAAATCAAAACATGCAGGCCAGATATACAGTATCTGCACAATTTGGAGGGTCTTTGTGCTGAATCAGGGGCTCCACCTGGAGGAATCCTGCAGCCCAAATTTGCTGGCAAACCAGCCTGGTAAGATGGGAAGAGCAGGTTCGTATGATTCACATCCTTTCATTAAGCACTCAATCACTGCCACAATATCTCCCTCTCACTTTTTAATTTACATGACTGCCATTTCCAAACACATTCATCCATTCAGGGGTGTCACTTCAAGGTTATCACTTGCCAAGGCATAGCAATAAATGATTACTTCCCTTGCACAATTGAAGTGTTTGATTCTTGGACCGACCAATCAGGGAATGTTGCAAGTATTTGCACACGTGCTCCAAAATACATTTTACAGTTTGCACACATCTATTTTTAGTCGCAAATGCGAGTGAAATGGTCGCACTGTCGAGCCCTGGCAAAATTACAAAACTCAAAGTCTCCCACAAAATGATTTATTTATTTAGCTAAAATGCCTCGATCGAATTCTCCCTCAACGACCTACGTCACTATATGGAAATATTTGCATAATGCCGCCCAAATGCATACGCAAAGAAAGAAGGTGTGGCTTCAGTTGTCATAGTAGTGTTGTCGCCGCCATGTTGTGGAGACGCTGTGTGTTTCAATGCGAAAGCAAAAGCACTTTATTTGGCCTTCCGAAAGTGGACGCAATTAGGAATCAGTGGTTAAGATTTATTTATAACACTGTTCCAGAACAGTACAACCCAAATGTTTGTGTGTATGAAGTGTATTTTACAGAGGAAAGTTTCCTGAACCTGGGAGAGTCAAGGCCGGCTGTGCACAAAGGCTATTTCATCATAGCCTGTAAGTATGTTTTATTATTTGTTAAATGATTTGCTTTTGACTGTTCAAATGCAGAGTTTTGTGCAGTGTAGAGTAACGCGTAAGAGTAAACGGTAAGAGAGTTTCAAATCAAAAATGTTTTTACAATTTTTTTTTGTAGAAATCGACACGTTTTTAGAAAGACTGGGCATAGAGGAGCTATACCATAATGTACAATATGTAAAAAATGTTTTTGTAATTTTTGAACATTAAAGCATATTAACATATTCTATTACACCCAATACACAAAATAATGATCTTTGAAAATAGCATCATATGACCCCTTTAATGGGGCTATGTGACAAGCAGGGCGGGTGAGAGCTGTGAGAGAACGGTGGTGTGATTGCAAATGAGCGTCACCTGTGCGTCACACCGGTCTCGTATCTCTCACAGAGGAGCTTGGATACATAAAAGGAGGAGCGACGACAGTGAAGGATGAGAGAGGACCAGGCCTGAACTTTTACGATGTGTTTTTTTATGTTTTATTATGAGTGTGCGGCAGTTGTCCGTGAGGAGGCTGCCATTTTTACTTTCATTTTGCGTTTATTTATTTATTAAAGTGTTAAACGTTTGCCGGTTCCCGCCTCCTTTTTCCCATAACAACGAACCTTGTTACATTGGTGCCAAAACCCGGAAGGAAGGAGGGACATCGCGGTGCTGAGGAGGTCGGGCAGCGCGGAAGAGTGAAGACCGTGAGTGGCTGCCCGAGGCGGTGGTGCTGGAGTGATGGAAGACCCGGTGGGACAGAGAGCTCGCTGCCGTGCTCCTGGTTCGAGGTGGGGTGGCTGCCGTCCGAGAGGGAGTGGAGGAGTTGCCGCCATTTGCCGTGGGCCGGAGCCTGCTGCCGTCCACCACGATGGGAAGGAGCAAGGAATGGGCGACTCGCTGCTGGCTGCCCTCAGCTGGAGGAGCCACCGCCGGCCGCCAGGGGGCGGAGAACAATCGAGCCGTCCACCGAGGAGCGTCCAGTACCATCGCATGGCACCGCGAGGAAGAGACTCTCGGCTGGCTGAGGACCGAGCGGCAGTGTGTCCGGGAACCGGACCAAGATTTATTTATTTGTTTTTCTCCTCTCGTCTCTGTCACTCCTTGTGCATCTGTCTCCTTTTCTCTCGTCTCATCTGTCCTTACCCCCAGGTGCTGCGGCCGCCGAGACTGGCCCCTGGGGGGGAGTAGAGCGCAGTCTCGTGGGTACCTCCCGGCATGCGAGGGGCGATGGGGGTATGTGACAAGCAGGGCGGGTGACAGCCGTGAGAGAACGGCGCGAGGCCGGTGGCGTGATTGCAAATGAGCGTCACCTGCACGTCACACCGATCTCATATCACTCACGAAGGAGCTCGGATGCATAAAAGGAGGAGTGACGACAGTGAAGGATGAGAGAGGACCAGGCCTGAACTTTTACGTTGTGTTTTGTTTATGTTTTATTATGAGTGTGCGGCAGTCGTCCGTGAGGAGGCTGCTATTTTTACTTTCATTTTGTGTTTATATAATTATTAAAGTGTTAAACGTTTGCCGGTTCCCGCCTCCTTCTTCCCATAACAACAAACCTTGTTACAATCCTATGTAGCACCTAAACTCTGGAATAGTCTTCTTAGCCTTGTTCGGGAAGCATACACACTCTGTCAGTTTAAATCTAGACTAAAAACGCATCTATATGATGCTATTCTTTAACCTAGCCTACACATAACATATTATCAATTTCTATTATTTAAATCAGTTAAATGATTGTTAGGCTGACAGCTATCTGCACAGATCCTCATCAAAGAGCACAAGAACCAGACACAAGAACCAGACAGACCCTATGGCCAGCTTCGGCTCCATACTGGCGTAATGAATCACTCTTCAAGCAAAAGGAATTTAATTCTATTTGAATGCTATGATCCCAATCTAAATTCTGACTTGTAATGCAGCCTAAATCATAATCACACTGTGTTCATTCGTTGGCTAGAGGAGAACTGGCCCCCCGACTGAGCCTGGTTTCTTCCAAGGTTTTTTTCTCCATTCTGTCACCTGATAGAATTTGGGTTTCTTTCCACTGTCGCCTCTTGTTTGCTCAGTTGGGGACACTTAATATTCAACAATATTATTGATCTGACTGTACTGACGCTGTTGTGTGAGAACTGAACTGAGCTGGATGATGACAGAACTGCAGAACTGCTTTTTTTTAATAATTAATAATTGATGATCTTTACAACGGAACTGAATCAACACTAAACTGACTTCAACCGAACAACAGCCGAAATGCATCATTTTCCTGTTATCACTGTAAAGCTGCTTTGAAACAATCTGTAAAGCGCTATATAAATAAATGTGACTTGACTTTTAATAATTATAATATGATTTTAATCATATCAAATTTTCTATGATTTAACCCCTAGAGGTCGAAGATCACACCGGCGCGACGGCCTCAATTTTTTTCTTATCAGTGCCAAAGAGACTCAAATAACTCTGTCGATTTTTATCATTCAGGCAAGTGTTATACATCATTATAATCTGGTAAGTATCTACTTTTATTTGAGTACACTCACAATAAAAACAAAATGTTGTGCTTTTTGCTAAATAAAGAAAACAAACATGATGCGCGATCTGCAGCCTCTCTCTCAATGTAGTTAATTCAGATACTCTTCAGAAAATGAATTGTAGCTTAGTGAATACTTGTCACACAAACATGAGACATATGTCTAAAGAAACGTTGAAATGTCAGGTTTTAAATAATGTAAATCAAATCGAAAACAAATATTCTCTGTTTATGTAATCTGTTTGAAAAGAGAGAGATGTCAGTCGTTCGCAAGCCTCTTCATTAGTGTTAATGCGGCCACAGTCAAATACTGACGCGATCCATGCAAGCAGAGTCAACGCCCACATCAACTCGAAAAAACACATCTAGTTTAGTGCATGTACTTTACATCGTTTTGAGACGCGGTGAGGAATAATCCTGGAATAATTTACCTCAGAAGAAAAGCTGTTTATTTCTAAGAGTAACTGATCCAGCCGAGGATTGTGAGGTAAGTTTATTCTGTTAGTTTCTGTGAATATTAAACCGCAAAAGACCGTTTAAATATGAATCCTGCTGCAACATAAAATGTCATAGACGTAAGACTGTTTAGACAAGATTTCTTTGACCTGTTTTGGACAGATTATGAAGTGTTTACTGTAAAATAGCCTAGTGTCACATCAATAAAGCTTTTGTTCACAAATTTCTGCTCAGATGCTATATGTTTTGTGTACAATAGGCTACTTGTTGTAGCCATTAAAACGTATTTTGTTTCATATTGCTGTTTAAATATTATAGCCTAATGTTATTTTTTTATTTAATCTATGTTGATTATGAAAAGTGAACAGCACGAGTAATAAAGGACACATCATAAGATGCGCAATATGTCAGAAGACATGAAGTTTGTCAGAAATGATTTTTTTGAAGTTTTGTTTAGTAGAAAGCCTTTCTTTAAAGTGAATTTCGTTTTGTATAAATTGTATCTTAATTTTAATCAATGTTTCATCAGCCAATTGCCTGGATTTAATAAATAAGAAGCAAATATAGCAGACAATAGCCTTAGCGCTGGCGCGATCATGCATTGCACGGCGCATCTCATAAATGAACCGAATCTCGAAATGATATTTGAGTATTGTGTGTATCGGATAGTTTACAAAAGCAAATGATTCAGAAAATTTTTGACTGGGAAAAAAGTGTCCCAATCAACCTGAATTCACCCTATACTCTTTGAAATCATAATTACATTGCATTATGTTGTTTTAAATCCCAAATATTTTACTTATAACATTCATCATTACCAATTATTCAGTTATTTATATTTACTGAATACTGAATTGTGTTCAATGTCACAATATTACTGTTTTTTTTAGCATGAGACTTATTTCACAAACATAAAAAATAGTAATGTCAAATCTTTTGATAATTTAAAATATAAAAAGCCTTAGTATTGTGCCTTTGGCTCTCACTTTATATTGTTAACTATATTCTAAATAAACTACAACAAAATATATATATTTTGTCTTGTTTCTTAGCTCCCTCAGTCACATACCTGACTCAAAGGCTCATTCATTATGTGGCTGATTATGTGGTTCTTTGTCCTCTCAGGTGTAAATCACAGCATTATTCATGATCATTCACACCCCTTCGCATACGGCCTTTGCAAAGAAAAAGTGTCTTACAAAATTTAAATCAATATATTGTTTTATGTGAATGAGTAGGCACAATGATTCTCACATTAGTTTGAAGCAAAAACTCTAGGCAACAACACCCATTAATCAAAAGTCTTGTGGACTTTTGTGTGTTTTGTGGGCTTAATTCAGTGACTTACATTTTTTGTGTTTTAAAAAACTACGCATAAACGTTAATCTCTCAAAAATACAAGCAGGTACATACATGTTGCTCACATATTATGGTAGCCCAGTTTGTGCTGAATACAGTGTAATGACACTTTTTCCATTAATATGTTTATAAGCAACTGAAAAAAGCACAAATGTCAGAGCATGTCAAAACTTCTAAAGGGCCCCAAAACTGTGCAGACTTCTAGGTGTTAATATGAATAGCTTGTAGTGTAGCTAAGTAATGAGTACTGTCCCTGCCAACGCTTTCTGAACTATGCTTTAGAACCGTAGGAGAGAAAGATGGATTTGGGAACCACTTGGCTTGTAGGCTTCTGTTGTGATCATATCTAATTCAGTGGCATTACAGTAATAGAATAGAACATAGTTTTGAAAGAGAAAGAAAAGATGAGGGACAAATATTGAGCTCCTGTGTTTGTACAGCAGAGCCAAGTCACAGATTGAAATGATTTATGAGCGACTATGTTGTTCTCTCTCTCTCTTTTTTTTCCTGCTCAACTTTCCTGCTCAGAGGTTTGGAAGTCCAATACCCCAATCACTCTCTCTGACAACATACACTCAACTCTCTCTTTATGTCTATGCAAATTGTGAATTTGAGATCTCTGTTCATACATGCCATGATTTCTTTCCAAGACAAGCGGTCATGCACTTCAAAGGAATCAGAAGGGCTTATCACAGCTTCAGTGTGCCCCTCTGTTTATGAGGCAGGCAAGAAATCATGCAACACATTTTAAGTGCCAAGAGAGCTGTTCACAGCAGCAACCCAAGCCAGATCTGAGAGATCTGAGGTTTAGCCGATATCCCTGGCAAAACAGCACTGCGATACATCTCAGCCCTCACGTTCTTGGTGCTCGATCTAATGAGCAGTTGGCACAAAATAAGCCAGAGAGCCTTTTTTTCTCAACAAATATTTTTGACTGTCATGAATTGGAGGGCAGAGAATGGGCTGGCAGTGAGTTGGACATTCAGTCACGTGTAGCACTACAATGAAAAAAACACATATTTTATTTTCCTATTCTGATCATTTATGCTCTCATGCAACGTAACATGAAAGGAATCCACACCAAAAAAATTACTTCCTCACCACATTCACAGAAAAATCATGGTTTCCAATGAGTGAATCCTGTACTTAACATAAAATTTTAGCCCACCCTACATTACATATAGATATAAAATCAGTTTTAGATCATGTGCTTTGGCATATCTCCCAAAGTATAAAGGGGGTGAAATTTCTTTACTTTTGTGCACATTATTTCAGTGCAAAAAATAAATAAAAAATATATAATAACACATATCTGTTTCATTAAAGGGGTCATGAACTGAGAAATCAAATTTTCCTTGAGCTTTTGACATAAGAGGTCATCATACTATAAGAATATCCTGTAAGTTTCAGAACTGAAAACTTCCTTGTTAGTCCAATAAAAGCTTTTATTGACACCAGTCCCAGCAAATGACAGGGTTTTCAAAGTGGGGGTCTATGCAGAAGAAGATCAAAGCCTACTTCATCACTGCCTGTTTAGCCCCGCCCACCGATTCGCGCATGACATGCAATAGAATAGGTAGCCTATGTAACATAGGCCTACGTGGTGTTAAACCAGATCGAGCTACCAAGCAATAAACATGCCGTTGAGGATACTGCCTGGACTCGACAGCAATGCAACATGTAAGTAACTGTGTTAATTCTAATGCCTGATCTGAAATTGTTCTTTGTCTGTGTGTCAGTAAATCAAACCAGTGACTAAACGTCAACTTGTCAACTTGTTGTTTCTCTTAGTAGGATGAAAATAATCTGTTATTTAACGGTGATTCAATTCTATAAAGAAAGCGATCAAAGAAAGCTCCCTTTGCAATCGTTGGAGCAGTCAATCAAAAAGCTGTTTATCAGTGACGCGTTTATCAGTGACTCCCGTTTTATTCAACGAATCTCTTAACTATATCACGTTTGCACTGTTAGTGAAGATGAAAGCATTCGTTAGTGTACAGAAACTGAGTTGCAATGACGAGATCACTGCTTTCATGCGCTCAGCATGTGTGATCGGCTACAGTGTTCATCTCTACAACCTTTCATGCCACGATCTTAATATAATGCCATAGATCTAAATGTAATGCAACACTTTTCACGATTAGTTAACCATGAGAGCTGTAATAGTAAAAACGCGCTAAAAGAGAGAGTAATACTTGGCTATTTCAAATGGAAAGACGTTAGCCAATCACAGCAGTGGGCGTTTACACTGAAGTCTCACAACAAACAGAGCGTTCAAACCAGAGGGCTAAAATCAGGGTAGGAAAAATGCCTTTTATTTATAAATTAATGGCAATTATTACATCATTGACAATTTTTGATGTAAAAAGCATTCTAACATTATAAGTGCACCCCAGGAAACATCATAAAACAATAAAACAACGCAGTTCATGACACCTTTAAATCTTTTTGAGTACATCTCAATACACTAACTGATGCATCCTGGTTTTCTTGCTCCTCCAGCAGCTCATGATCCAAAAAAAATCAATAAAAAAAAAAGTCTGCCATCATGAAAGATATGTCAATTCTCTAAATGCACTTCTCTAAATGAATTCCCATTCATTGCTTCCTTGCAGTGCATTAAGAGAATTGCTTTCTGTGTAATCAACAACTTGTCACAAATGCTGCAGTTAAACTTCTTTTGAACTCAGAACATTCCTTTAAGAGGACCTCATAATATGGCTGATAAACATATTTTCTATAGTTAATAAGATACTTACAGAAAAGTCACAGTTAGACATCAACCTTCTTAGTATTTCTCAATCAATTAATTACAAACAATATAACAAGAGAAAAATAATAAAATTATAAAAGAATGCCAGTTTTTCCATTATTTTTTTGTAAAAATTGTATAGGGTCTCTAACGACCCGAGGTGTGTAAGAGTATACGTATATTTTTTTCTGCACAACAAAAATTTAATCTTTAATGACGGAATAAATGCAATTCACCTTTATTCCACAAGTTGTCATGTCTGATACACAATGATTAAGTGATGTTTCACTCATACTTACTACAGACAGAAAATTAAAGAATAATAAGTATTATCTGCAAAACTTGAAATGGCTCAGTGATTTACTGCAGAGCAAGAGCTGAACGCAATCCAATATTAGTGTCACTGTCACTTGATGGTGGATCTGATGAAGAAGCTGTCAGCGATCAAAATATTGATTTTGAAGATGCTGAAAATTATAGTTTTGAGAATATGTTTGAGATTGTGAGCCAAATGCTGAATGTGCTGGAAATGAGCTCTGACGAAGACAGTGATGATGGTATAAAACATCTGCTCAAACTGAATCCTCCCAAGCTCCAAAAGGTAACAAAATATGCTTTTTTTATTCTTCTGTGATTGTTACACTAATTTCAGAAGAGTTTTATATTATCGCGACAGGTAGAGATCCATCCGTGTTAGATACAGATCCGGGTCGCTAAAGACCTGAATATGTAAGAATGATTGGCGAAACAGTCATGCATTTAAGGGTTAATTAACTCAGGAGTCCAACGTTCACTTGAAAACTTTGAATGTTGTCTAATAGATCAAGTAAAGACAGAGCACATTTGATCCATGCACTTTAATTAACAAAAAGCAATTAAAAAACAAGCAGTTTCAGGTCTGTATACATGAGCATGTCCAACCAGGATGAGTCATTTGTTTAAATATATATATATATATCCATCTTCTGTACATATAAATGATGTGCTAAACAACATAAACAGCAAATTAAAATGGCAAACATCACAGACATTGGATTCATAGCGGAGTCCCATGTACTGTGTGGTCTGAAAACCTCTTTGTGTGTAGCAGCATTACATCATGTGACTGTAATGTCATACTACAAACATTTAGAAAAATGAATGTTCTGAACATAACTCACGGTGGCCCCTGTCTACCGAATACATAACCTTCATTTAGACTGTAATTGGCCGTTATTTCCATGTGTATTATACATGACTGTTCATATAAACATTGGGACTGCCAATTGATTAAAATTTCTAATCAAATTAATTATGTACTGATTAATCAAATTAATTGAAATTAATATAAATATTTGATGACAAAAGTCCTTATCGTGAAAAAAGTGACTTTATATGCCAATATATATTGTTTTATTTTTTTTAATTAATTAATTTTATACATTAATTTTATATATTGTTTTATTTACTTTATCTGTTGTTTTACAGTACTTGATCATTAATTGAACAAAAACAAAACTATCATCAGCAAACTTAAAATGGCTCATCAATTTACTGCAGATCAAGTACTGAACACAATCAATTATTAGTGTCACTGTCACTTGATGGTGGATCTGGTGAAGAAGCTGTCAGAGATCAAAATATTGATTTTGAAGATGTTGAAAACGATAGTTTTGAGAATATGGTTGAGATCACAAATATGAGCCCGATGCTGAATGTACTGGGAAACGAGGACAGTGATGATGGTATAAAACATCTGCTCAAACTGAACCCTTCCAAGCTCCAAAAGGTAACATAATATGCTTTATTTTATTCTTCTGTAACTTTTACTCTATCAGTAGAGTTTTATATTATAACGACAGGTAGAGATCCATCCGTGTTAGATATAAATCCGGGTCGCTAAAGACCCGAATATGTAATAATCTGAACATAAGCAAGACATGCTGCTGCTGCACATGTAACATACATGAATTAACCACCCGTAGAAGAGCAAACTGCTAACAGCAACACTACCAGTATTTGAATGTTGAGCCGCAGCTCACTGGCCACTGATGCCACAGCAACCAATCAGCTGCGCTATGTAGGTAATGATGCGATCGCTACCAAATGAGTTAAGGACGTATCAGCCTGCGCCATCTAGTGTTTCATGCCAGAACTAGGTAATAATGGAAACAGCATGAAGAGCTATTAATTACAGAAAACAAGACAAATCGAAAGAAATAAATTGGATACAGAAATGGAACAATATGACTCAGAGGGAAACTTGATGCAGACAAATGCAATCTGTTAATAAAAACAGGAAAATAAAAATTGAAGAATCAGAATATTTCAAATCAGATGGGAGAGGAATCATTAATCTGATGTTTTCGGAATACAAAATATGAGTTTTCAAATGCTTTTTGAAGGCAGAGAGGGAAAGTGACATTATGTGTAGCCAAGTAACTACAGTCCTGCATTGATTTGACATAGCAAACCTCAAAGTGGTGATAAAGTTACCTTTATATTTTTGGCATTAAACTACATGTGTTATTATTAATGTAGCTAGCTATAAGCATGCCAACTTTAACATGATCAAAAAGATAGATGTTGTCAATTGTGTTGTCAGAAGTGTGCAGTTTTGGAATAACATGAAGGAGAGATTTCATTTTTGAATGAACTATTCTTTTAAAGTTGGCATGAAACAGAAGTTGTGATAGTATTTTCTTCCCTATTGTGACGTACTGTATATCAGAGTAAAGCTGCTCCTCGAATAGGAAGAAATGTAGGGCGGCACTTGATTTTGTACATCGAGAATTGATTGGATCAGTGGATGGTTGTGGTTTGCTATTTCTGTGATGTCATGTGAGTGACAGGTTGCCCCGCCCTCACGCCAGTAAACACACCATCAGAGAAGAGCGATGTCACTGCAAGGGTATGGGAAGTTATTTTGATTACAGATTACGAGGTAACATGAATTATAATAATAATAATGTTATTTATGGATAAATCTTTTATAATAAACACTGCAATATTCCATTAATAAAAACAAGAATGGTTCATTTGCAAAAATAATGACAATTTTCAAGCAGGTTTACTGAACACTCCTCCTGTCTTCCATTGGTTGCACAAATCAGATACTCCCGCCCCAAACTTACATTATTATATGAGATTGAAATAGTAGAATATAGAATTTTAACAATGAATAATTACACACTTCAGTTTTAAAATATGGATCTAAACCGCTTAGAATTTTTTTTCTGTGATCCAGGAACACCCAAAGCCTTTTAAAAAGGTTATCTGAAATTCACCACTGCACTGGAACCAGAGGTGATTCATCTTAATTTATACCAAAACATCTGTCATGAGCGAGTTCTTTTTTTCTTGTGCTGAAACCCTGTTTGTAGGTCTGCTGCATAGATAGCGCTGCCTCTGTTCCCTGGATCTTAAATCACCGGCTCTTCGCTTTGTCTCCAGCACTCAACACCTTCATATAAAGTGAGAGCGATATTCTGCTGGCAGCTAGAAGCCTGAGTTGATGGCCTCTTTATTTGCTCAAAGCAGTTCATCAGTCCCCCGGCTAAACTCCTGTCTGCAAGTGGACGTCACATGCAGGTAAAGTCAACCATGAGTCATTTATGAGTCCACATGTGAGAGCCAAGGACGAAGTCAAACCTGCATTTGTATTGTGCTTTCAACTGAGCTCATCCCAGAAGGAGTTTATAGACAAGTGAGTCCACCAGGTGATGTAATTCCCTAGGGAAATCAACTGATTGCTGAATGTGACAGCAGTGTCTCTTTTGGAAGTTTGTTTCTGGATCACACCTGGGGGAACTGGCGGGTGGCAGAAGAGCCGCCATTTCCAGGAAACATGGAACATGATGAATTCCATCACAATAACCACATTCCCACATCCCGGGCTCAGTCTGTAACACATGAGCCCTGAGTCAAAGTGCAGGGGTGAGTGGAGACATGTCCAGATCTGGAGACAGTATGTCCAGGCAGGGCGTGACAGATTGACTTTGTTATCTACGGTCTGGCCTGACTCTCTGTCTTGGAATGTTTTTTGGAATGCACAAAAATCGCCTACTGCACAAGAACATGCAGTAATGCATTAATACATTTCTAGGACAAACACTTTTCATCTACAATAATTTTGAACTTAATATTCGAAGATAGCTTACCTTTCTCTCTCTCTCTCTCTCTCTCTCTCTCTCTTTGTGTGTGTGTGTTTTTATATATATATATAGTATATATACACCGATCAGGCATAACATTATGACCACTGAGAGGTGAAGTGAATAACACTGATTATCTCTTCATCATGGCACCTGTTAGTGTGTGGGATATATTAGGCAGCAAGTGAACATTTTGTCCTCAAAGTTGATGTGTTAGAAGCAGGAAAAATGGGCAAGCGTAAGGATTTGAGCGAGTTTGACAAGGGCCAAATTGTGATGGCTAGATGACTGGGTCAGAGCATCTCCAAAACTGCAGCTCTTGTGGGGTGTTCCCGGTCTGCAGTGGTCAATATCTATCAAAAGTGCTCCAAGGAAGGAACAGTGGTGAATCTGCAACAGGGTCATGGGCGGTCAAGGCTCATTGATGCATGTGGGAAGTAAAGGCTGGCCTGTGTGGTCTGATCAAACAGACGAGCTACTGTAGCTCAAATTTCTCAAGAAGTTAATGCTGGTTCTGATAGTAAGGTGTCAGAATACACAGTGCATCGTAGTTTGTTGCGTATGGGGCTGCATAGCCACAGGCCAGTCAGAGTACCCATGCGGACCCCTGTCCACTGCCGAAAGCGCCAACAGTGGACACATGAGCATCAGAAAGCAAAAATGGTTCATGGTTTGAGGAGCACAACAACAAGTTTGAGGTGTTGACTTGGCCTCCAAATTCCCAAGATCTCAATCCAATCGAGCATCTGTGGGATGTGCTGAACAAACAAGTCCGATCCATGGAGGCCCCACCTCGCAACTTACAGGACTTAAAGGATCTGCTGCTAACATCTTGGTGCCAGATACCACAGCACACCTTCAGGGGTCTAGTGGAGTCCATGCCTTGACAGGTCAGGGCTGTTTTGGCAGCAAAAGTGGGACCAACACAATATTAGAATATCGGTATATATATATATATATATATATATACACACAGTATACACAGTATAATAATTAAAACTGCAGCCTCATGCCTATACAGCCTATTTGTGGAAACTGAGGAAGGTTCCGGTGCATTCCATGGCACTTCCACTATCACCGTTAAATCACCAGTCCCTCAGCTCGTTGACCCTTCCTCAGTCTCCATAAATCAGACAGCTAATGAGATCTGACCCACTGATGACTGGAACAGCAGCAACTGAAAAATGCTCCCTTTTGTCTCACCTGCTCTCACCTCAGGGGTTTAAATCTTCTCCTGCATGTCTCTGCTGCCTGTCTCTATGATGACCTGGACTGACAGGCTTCACAGAGACTCCAGCAGCAGGGACGAATTGGGCTGAGAGAGAGAGAGAGATTACAGACTTCTGCTGCCCATGTGTAACTATCTGGCTGACAGGCTAATACATGAACATTCATCATGAAAGTGAAGCATTCTGGAGAGATATAACAGGAAGAGGAATGAGGTGTGCCTGTTGGGTTAGACAGCAAAGGGAATCTAAGATTTAAAGATGATGACACCATCAGGAAATGGGATGGACTAAATTATACAGGAACTTCCTGTTTAATGCATGCAGCTACACATTTTCAATCCATATTTAGTGTAAAACTAAAATGTTCAAGGGCTGCAGAGACATCAGCCTTTAAATTAGGCAAAATACCAATGATGGCAGAAAAATGCAAAATGAAGATTTAAATCAAATGTATTAAATATGATGTTTCATGCAGGGACTTATGGGAATTTTTGACTATTACATTTTTAGTAATAAGCAACATTTTAACAATATTTTACTGTACAAGTATTCATGGAAAGTACCAAATGTATATTTATACAAAGACCTTGTACAGTACATGTTACAGCCTTATTCCAAAATTGATTCAATTCATTATTTTTTTCCTCAATTCTACAAACAATACCCCATAACGATAATGTGAAAGAAGTTTGTTTGAAATCTTTGCAAATTTATTAAAAATAAAAAACACAAAAAAAATCACATGTACATAAGTATTCACAGCCTTTGCCATGACACTCAAAATTGAGCTCAGGTGCATCCTGTTTCCACTGATCATCCTTGAGATGTTTCTACAAAATGATTGGAGTCCACCTGTGGTAAATTCAGTGGATTGGACATGATTTGGAAAGGCACACACCTGTCTATATAAGGTCCCACAGTTAACAGTGCATGTCAGAGCACAAACCAAGCCATTAAGTCCAAGGAATTGTCTGTAGACCTCCGAGACAAGATTGTATCTAGGCACAGATCTGAGAAAGGGTACAGAAAAATTTCTGCAGCATTGAAGGTCCCAATGAGCACAGTCGCCTCCATCATCCGTAAATTGAAGAAGTTTGGAACCACCAGGTCTCTTCCTAGAGCTGGCCGCCCGGCCAAACTGAGCGATCAGAGGAGAAGGGTCTTAGTCAGGGGGGTGACCAAGAACCCGATGGTCATTCTGACAGAGTGCCAGCATTTCTCTGTGGAGAGAGGAGAACCTTCCAGATGAACAACCATCTCCGCAGCACTCCACCAATCACAGGCCTGTATGGTAGAGTGGCCAGACGGAAGCCACTCCTCAGTAAAAGGCCGCCTGGAGTTTGCCAAAAGGTACCTGAAGGACTCTCAGATCATGAGAAACAAAATTTTCTGGTCTGATGAAACAAAGATTGAATTCTTTGGCCTGAATGGCAAGTGTCATATCTGGAGGAAACCAGGCACTGCTCATCACCTGGCCAATACCATCCCTACAGTGAAGCATGATGGTGGCAGCATCATGCTGTGGGGATGTTTTTCAGCGGCAGGAACTGGGAGACTAGTCAGGATTGAAGGAAAGATGAATGCAGCAATGTACAGAGACATCCTTGATGAAAACCTGCTCCAGAGCGCTCTGGACCTCAGACTGGGGTGAAGGTTCATCTTCCAACAGGACAACAACCCTAAGCGCACAGCCAAGATAACAAAGGAGTGGCTACAGGAAAGCTCTGTGAATGTCCTTGAGTGGCCTAGCCAGAGCCCAGACTTGAACCCGATTGAACATCTCTGGAGAGATCTGAAAATGACTGTACACTGACGCTCCCCTTCCAACCTGATGGAGCTTGAGAGGTCCTGCAAAGAAGAATGGGAGAAACTGCCCAAAAATAGGTGTGCCAAGCTTATAGCATCATACTCAAAAAGACTTGAGGCTGTAATTGGTGCCAAAGGTGCTTCAACAAAGTATCGAGCAAAGGCTATGAATACTTATGTACATGTGATTTTTTTTTTTGTTTTTTTTTTGCGTTTTTTATTTTTAATAAATTTGCAAAGATTTCAAACAAACTTCTTTCACGTTGTCATTATGGGGTATTGTTTGTAGAAAATAATGAATTTAATCCATTTTGGAATAAGGCTTTAACATAACGAAATATGGAAAAAGTGAAGCGCTGTGAATACTTTCCGGATGCATTGTATATGTGACTAAATGTATATGGGAACATTTTCTTTTCTTTTTTTTTTTTTTTTTTTTTTTTTTGATCAACATCCTGTTTGATGCATCTCACTGTTGCAAGTTTTCAATCCATATTTAGTGTACAACTGAAATGTCCCAGGGCTGCATATGCCTTTTAAAAAATTGCAAAATACCAATGATGGTAGAAAAAAAAAAAGATTAGTTAAGATTCTGAATCGTGAAGTGTATAAGAATTTTTTTTGCTGTTTTCTTGCTGTTTTTAATACATATACAAATAGTGGTTACAAAATTAAATTATCTCTTTTTTTTTTTAAATAAAACTAAAAAAAATAATTTATTAAAATATGTTTCATGCAGGGACTTCTGGGAATTTTTGGCTCTATTCATTTCTATTAATAAGAAACAATTTTAACAATTTTTACTTTACAAGTATTCATGGAAAGTACCAAATGTATATTTATGCAAAGACTGTGTATATAGTGGGGAGAACAAGTATTTGATACACTGCCGATTTTGCAGGTTTTCCTACTTACAAAGCATGTAGAGGTCTGTCATTTTTATCATAGGTACACTTCAACTGTGAGAGACGGAATCTAAAAATCCAGAAAATCACATTGTATGATTTTTAAATAATTAATTTGCATTTTATTGCATGACATAAGTATTTGATCACCTACCAACCAGTAAGAATTCCGGCTCTCACAGACCTGTTAGTTTTTCTTTAAGAAGCCCTCCTGTTCTCCACTCATTACCTGTATTAACTGCACCTGTTTGAACTCGTTACCTGTATAAAAGACACCTGTCCACACACTCAATCAAACAGACTCCAACCTCTCCACAATGGCCAAGACCAGAGAGCTGTGTAAGGACATCAGGGATAAAATTGTAGACCTGCACAAGGCTGGGATGGACTACAGGACAATAGGCAAGCAGCTTGGTGAGAAGGCAACAACTGTTGGCGCAATTATTAGAAAATGGAAGAAGTTGAAGATGATGGTCAATCTCCCTCGGTCTGGGGCACCATGCAAGATCTCACCTTGTGGGGCATCAATGATCATGAGGAAGGTGAGGGATCAGCCCAGAACTACACGGCAGGACCTGGTCAATGACCTGAAGAGAGCTGGGACCACAGTCTCAAAGAAAACCATTAGTAACACACTACGCCATCATGGATTAAAATCCTGCAGCGCATGCAAGGTCCCCCTGCTCAAGCCAGCGCATGTCCAGGCCTGTCTGAAGTTTGCCAATGACCATCTGGATGATCCAGAGGAGGAATGGGAGAAGGTCATGTGGTCTGATGAGACAAAAATAGAGCTTTTTGGTCTAAACTCCACTCGCCGTGTTTGGAGGAAGAAGAAGGATGAGTACAACCCCAAGAACACCATCCCAACCGTGAAGCATGGATGTGGAAACATCATTCTTTGGGGATGCTTTTCTGCAAAGGGGACAGGATGACTGCACAGTATTGAGGGGAGGTTGGATGGGGCCATGTATCGCAAGATCTTGGCCAACAACCTCCTTCCCTCAGTAAGAGCATTGAAGATGGGTCGTGGCTGGGTCTTCCAGCATGACAACGACCCGAAACACACAGCCAGGGCAACTAAGGAGTGTCTCCGTAAGAAGCATCTCAAGGTCCTGGAGTGGCCTAGCCAGTCTCCAGACCTGAACCCAATAGAAAGTATTTGGAGGGAGCTGAAAGTCCATATTGCCCAGCGACAGCCCCGAAACCTGAAGGATCTGGAGAAGGTCTGTATGGAGTGGGCCAAAATCCCTGCTGCAGTGTGTGCAAACCTGGTCAAGAACTACAGGAAACGTATGATCTCTGTAATTGCAAACAAAGGTTTCTGTACCAAATATTAAGTTCTGCTTTTCTGATGTATCAAATACTTATGTCATGCAATAAAATGCAAATGAATTACTTAAAAATCATACAATGTGATTTTCTGGATTTTTGTTTTAGATTCCGTCACTCACAGTTGAAGAGTACCTATGATACAAATTACAGACTTCTACATGCTTTGTAAGTGGGCAAACCTGCAAAATCGGCAGTGTATCAAATACTTGTTCTCCCCACTGTATGTGACTAAATTTCTTTCTGTTTTGTGCATGTGAGTCACACTGATGCTTTTGAATCCATTAGTCTAGAGCTGGACCTCCATCTGTGTATGGCCCTCTTGTGCCTGCTGACTGCTGGCTGGACTGGACGTGCAGTTGACAGTGATTTAATCGTGTCGTCTAGTTCATCATCTCAGAGTGAAAACTCAACAGATCTGTTGATGGAGAGGTACATGTAAACAAATCCGCTGTTTCCTGTGAACCCTGACTACACCGCCAAAAATATGTGTACAAGCCTGTACGCTTTCATCCTCACACACTCAAACTCTCACACACAGAGACAGTACACACACACACAGTGTCAGTTTATTCCAATTCTGTGCAGCGTCTTCCAGTTTTACTTCGGAGAAGCTAAAAATATGTTTTCAGATACTCGTCAGCCAAGGCAAATATGAAAACATAAACATGAAAACAAGAGTTGTGAAAGGCACATAGACAGCACAGATGCCTGGAGACTTTCTGCTGATGCTGAACTTCTGCTGGTGTTGCACTCATTTCAAAAGTTTTTAAGGGTGTTGAATGAGCTTAATATTAGGGCCATCAAACTTATATTTATTTAAAAAAAAAAAAAAAAAGTGCCAAAGGTGTTTCAACAAAGTATCGAGCAAAGGCTGTGAGTACTTATGTACATGTGATTTTTGTGCATTTTTTATTTTTGATAAATTTGCAAAGATTTCAAACAAACTTCTTTCATGTTGTCATTATGGGTTATTGTTTGTAGAATTGAGGAAAAAAATTATGAATTTAATCCATTTTGGAAAAAGGCTGTAACATAACGAAAAGTGGAAAAAGTGAAGCGCTGTGAATACTTTCCGGATGCACTGTATAATTACACTGGAGGGTCGTCTGCGCCCTGCATATTTACTTGGATGACACGCAGAGCTTTACAGACTATGAGCAGCTCTTTTGGGGGACAGCAGAAGGAGAAGGCTGTCTCCAAGCAGAGGTTGGCTCACTGGATCATGGATGCTATTGCCTTGGCATATCAGGCACAGGGAAAAGTGCCCTGCCCCTTCGGAATCCGAGCACACTCCATGAGGAGTGTTGCATCCTCCTGGGTGCTAGCCAATGGTGCCTCTCTAACAGACTTCTGCAGAGCAGCGGGCTGGGCGACACCTAATACCTTCGCGAGATTTAACAATCTCAGGGTTGAGCCAGTTTTTTCCTTTGTGTTGTCAGGTATGAGCAGGTAAACTGCTGGGCAACTGGTCGGGTGCTCCGCTTGCACACAGCACCTTTTTCCTCCCCTGAGGTGATAACGTGTGCTTTTTGTCCATATGAGTTCCCAAGTCCAGCGAACCCTGGATCTATCTTACTTTTCAGCACCCTGTGGCAGTCGAATTCAGTGGAGGAAGGTCAAGTCTGGCTAAAGCGAAGTACTGTCCTTCAGTCCCGAGTGGTACAAAGGACTACATGGCTTACATGGGGCGCTGGGTAGGTTACGATGTTGTGAGTGCACTTGTACCCGGCACACAGTGGTTTGCCGACATATGTATCGATAGAACCTCGTAACTCAGTTCAGCAGTTGTGCCTTTTTCCATAGGGACCCATAGTGTCAACATTCAACACTATGTTGAAGTGACTGACAGTTAGGGAACGTCTCATTTACTACTGTAACCACCATTCCCTAATCGAGAGAACGAGGCATGGTGTCCCTCCTGCCACAAAGCTGAACTACCTGCTGGATAGCTGGGACACACTCTCGGCTCCTCAGCACAGACCTGAATGAGTGGATGCACACCAGCTCCTTCTATACCTGTATACGGGAGTGCCGCATGCAAATTCCACTCGCCAATTCTCATTGGCCTTTTCTGAATTATCAGAGGTGTTTGGGACTCTCAAGTGCGAACCCTAGTGTTAGCATTCAACACCATGTTTTGTTCCCTCCATCAGAGAACGGAGGTTACAATAGTAACCAAGATGTTCTGTCATGAAACTCTATGGCGCAGACTGATGGGTACTTAATGCAACCTGATAACATTTACAATGTTTACTACATGGCACAAGCTGACTGGTTCCTGTCACAGCCAATGAGCTTGCTGCTCAACAGTTTGCAGGGTGCTTCAGAGTTCCTCTGAAACCCTCCACCTTCCCCAGCTCCACCTGTATAGATCAGTTACGGGTAATTATATACATGCTATTTGTCCAATAGCAGTATGTCTTGCATGCCACAGCAGCGTATTGGTGTTTGTACTGGCAGTAGCAAGTCCCTGTACTCTGCAACCATGCTGCAAGATTTTGCCGAGTACACACTCAAAGACTAATGACATAGTATGTTTGCAAAGGAAATTTTAAAGGGCTTATGTCATGAGGAATTAAATTTTCATTGATTTTGAGAAAAAAAAAAAAAAAAAAAAAAATATATATATATATATAGTGCTGTCAGCGTTAATGCATGCAATTTATTTAAAAGTCAATTAACGCAAATAAATTACAGAAGTACGTGAAGCGCGTCATTAACATAATTTTCGTCACGCAGTTAGATGATCTTAGAAGTCGTGAGTTTATCACAATCACACTGAGCATCTACAAACACCTGTAACCCTGGTAGGAGGAAATTTCCATTCTAACTCTTTAACCCAGTTCTGCTTCTCTGTTTGTGATCAGGATATTTTAAGCCGTTAAACTCTGGGAAAGTTTTCAGTGATCCCTTAAATCGAATTCATTCAAACAGTCCAAAACAGCGCTAATGTAAAGAAGGCCAGGTTGATCACATCAGAAATACCAAAGAGAATTAAGACGCACATTGCGTTTTTAATGAATTATTCATTCCAGTGTCTGCTTTACTTTAAAACACGAGCTCTGTCGCATTCTGCGATTGTTTCTGAAGAGGGGAATTTTGGTGACGTACAGGAGTTGTACAGTAAGCACGTGAGAGTCTGTTATTTTGATGCACAAACAACAAACCGTGTATGTGCACGCTCTCGATCACTGATCGCACGCTGCATTCATGTACAGACACATTTCAGTACATTCGCGTTGTTTTCACACACACTCAGGAAAGGATCATGTTTGATTTGTCATGTGTACACTGTGTTTAGTAATCGTAGGTTTATGCAGTCAAAGCTGTTGATTTAGGAGTTTTTTTGGTGTCTCCGTGTGGTCCTGTTCGGTATCGCAGCTTGACTCGTCTAAAATGAAAACAATCTCGTTGCTCTGTAGACATACTATACACTGAATTCTGTAAAGTTTTTTTCTGTAATGTTTTTTTTTTTTCATGGGTGCTTAGGTGTGTATAAATATTTTATATAATAGAATTATATGGACTCCTTATATTTGGTTATTTGGTGTCCTTTTAGAGTCTCCAATGATCATTGAAGCTTGCAGAAAAGCCTTCAATCTGATTGTTTACTTTGCTGGATATAGCAAATGATGACAAAATGAATTTGTTTAATGAGATAAAGGGGGTATGCTTAATTTCACGATACAGTGGGGAGAACAAGTATTTGATACACTGCCGATTTTGCAGGTTTGCCCACTTACAAAGCATGTAGAAGTCTGTAATTTTTATCATAGGTACTCTTCAACTGTGAGTGACGGAATCTAAAACAAAAATCCAGAAAATCACATTGTATGATTTTTAAGTAATTAATTTGCATTTTATTGCATGACATAAGTATTTGATACATCAGAAAAGCAGAACTTAATATTTGGTACAGAAACCTTTGTTTGCAATTACAGAGATCATACATTTCCTGTAGTTCTTGACCAGGTTTGCACACACTGCAGCAGGGATTTTGGCCCACTCCATACAGACCTTCTCCAGATCCTTCAGGTTTCGTGGCTGTCGCTGGGCAATACAGACTTTCAGCTCCCTCCAAAGATTTTATATTGGGTTCAGGTCTGGAGACTGGCTAGGCCACTCCAGGACCTTGAGATGCTTCTTACGGAGCCACTCCTTAGTTGCCCTGGCTGTGTGTTTTTCGGGTCGTTGTCATGCTGGAAGACCCAGCCACGACCCGTCTTCAATGCTCTTACTGAGGGAAGGAGGTTGTTGGCCAAGATCTCGCAATACATGGCCCCATCCATCCTCCCCTCAATACGGTGCAGTCATCCTGTCCCCATTGCAGAAAAGCATCCCCAAAGAATGATGTTTCCACATCCATGCTTCACGGTTGGGATGGTGTTCTTGGGGTTGTACTCATCCTTCTTCCTCCAAACACGGCGAGTGGAGTTTAGACCAAAAAGCTCTATTTTTGTCTCATCAGACCACATGACCTTCTCCCATTCCTCCTCTGGATCATCCAGATGGTCATTGGCAAACTTCAGACAGGCCTGGACATGCACTGGCTTGAGCAGGGGGACCTTGCGTGCGCTGCAGGATTTTAATCCATGACGGCGTAGTGTATTACTAATGGTTTTCTTTGAGACTGTGGTCCCAGCTCTCTTCAGGTCATTGACCAGGTCCTGCCGTGTAGTTCTGGGCTGATCCCTCACATTCCTCATGATCATTGATGTCCCACAAGGTGAGATCTTGCATGGTGACCCAGACCGAGGGAGATTGACCGTCATCTTGAACTTCTTCCATTTTCTAATAATTGCGCCAACAGTTGTTGCCTTCTCACCAAGCTGCTTGCCTATTGTCCTATAGCCCATCCCAGCCTTGTGCAGGTCTACAATTTTATCCCTGATGTCCGTACACAGCTCTCTGGTCTTGGCCATTGTGAAGAGGTTGGAGTCTGTTTGTTTGATTGAGTGTGTGGACAGGTGTCTTTTATACAGGTAACGAGTTCAAACAGGTGCAGTCAATACAGGTAATGAGTGGAGAACAGGAGGGCTTCTTAAAGAAAAACTAATAGGTCTGTGAGAGCCGGAATTCTTACTGGTTGGTAGGTGATCAAATACTTATGTCATGCAATAAAATGCAAATTAATTATTTAAAAATCATACAATGTGATTTTCTGGATTTTTGTTTTAGATTCCGATAAATATTACAGACTTTTACATGCTTTGTAAGTGGGCAAACCTGCAAAATCGGCAGTGTATCAAATACTTGTTCTCCCCACTGTATATATATATATAGGCTAAAATAATAATACTATGCTAACATTTTGTTACTTTCAGAACTGAAATTCATACTTTCGAAACATGCTGACATCATACAGATGAATGCATTTCAACAAATAACTACCAAAGACTTTGATTAACAATGTAATGCTGCTTTGCAAAGAGAGATCCAATTTAGTTTTTAACTGCACCATCCTTCAAAAACAGTCCACTTTTAAAACTATATTGAACAGCAAACACCTCATGAATTAGTACTGTCATGGTTCATGAATTCGCTGTCTCATTCGGTCTCTGTGTGTGTGTGTGGTTTGAGAGTGGGAGGCGTGGCTACTGATTGCCGGTTCATCAGATCATCATCACCACCTGCTGCACTTGATTACCCGGTCTATTTTATGTCTTGCTAACCACCTTGTGTTTGTCAGATCGTTGGTTGTTTCCTATGGTCCAGTCCTGTTGTCCTTCCGTTTCCTCTGGTGTTCGCTGTTCTGAGTTGTTCCTGTCTGTTCTGTGGATTACTCACCGTTGTGGATTGTCTCACGGATCTGGTCGCCCATTGCGTCCCTGCGTCACCTGGATCAAAGCCTGCCATCGTATCTGACCATCACTGTGTATACGAACTGTGTTTTGAGAATAAACTCTCATTTATTTCACTCGCAATTGAATCCTTCTCTGTTTCGTGACAGAATGATCTGACCAATCATGGATTCAGCGAGTGCGGCTAACCTACAGGAATTTCTGTCTAACAGCACCGCATGCCTCGATCATCAGGAGGAGCAGATGGAGGTCACGGGTCACGCCGTGCAGGCTTTGGTGGCGCAGGTGTCCGAGCTCACCAAGAGGATCCAACAACTTCCTGTTCCCACTGCGCCAGACCCACCGACCGTTCCCCCCGCTATCATGAACTCCAGTTATCTACAGGAGCCACGTTTGCCTCCACCAGAGCGCTATTCGGGTGAGCCCAACTATTGTCGAGCATTTTTAACTAAATGCTCCGTGTTTTTTTCCCTCCAGCCACTCACGTTTGCTACTGAATGATCAAAGGTAGCGCTGGTGATTACATTGCTCTCTGGTCACGCGGCTCAATGGGGAATGGTGGTGTGGGAAAACCAACTCCAATGCTGCTCCTCGTTCCAGGCCCTGTCCGAAGAGATGAAACAGTTTTTTGATCGGTCGGTCGCTGGGCGTGAGGCGGCTCGGAAACTCTCCGATCTTCACCAGGGAGACAGGTCCGTCTCTGACTACTCGATCGAATTCCGCACCCTGGCGGCCGAGTCCAAGTGGAACGAGGAGGCGCAGTGGGACAGGTTCCTGCATGGGTTGGCTGACCGCATCCAACAGGAGATCTACACATTGGACCTGCCTACGAGCTTTGACGGACTGGTCGAGCTGGCCTTGAGGGTAGACGCTCGACTGGAACGGAGAGATCAACAGCCTTCTCCATCACCTGCTCCAGGGATTCCCGTGTTTTCAGCAGCCAGAGTGGTTGATGCGGTCTGTCCATCACTCGATCACGAACCCATGCAGGTCGGTAGAGCTCGGCTTTCCCGGGAGGAGAGAGATCGGCGAAGGGCTAATGGCCTCTGCATGTACTGTGGAGGTAATGGTCATTTCCTGGACCATTGCCCAGTAAAAGCCCGCGCCCGCCAGTAGAACGGAGGTTACTGATGGGCGGTCATTCTATGGGAAAACCTTCATCTATTACTCTCCTTCCGGTAAGACTGCAATGGGCGGCCTCGTCTCACCAGTGTCAAGCCTTAGTGGACTCGGGGGCAGAAGGTAACTTTTTGGACAGAGCACTTGCACTACACCTTCAGATTCCCCTCACTCCACTCACCCACAAGATCGCCGTCAATGCACTCGATGGACAAGGACTTCCGGACATTACATTCAGAACCAGCACCGTCACTCTCATCACATCAGGGAACCACACAGAGGAGAGAGATTTTTTCATTACTGACTCTCCGTTGGTTTCCATTGTCCTCGGTCATCCCTGGTTGGTAAAGCATAATCCCAGGGTTGACTGGGGAAACAATTCCATCTCGGGTTGGAGTAATCAGTGTTATGCCTCTTGTCTTGTGTCTGCCTGTCCGTCTGTGTCTAGTTCTGTGTTGCAGGATGAGCCAGCGAATTTGTCTAACGTGCCCCTGGAGTACCTCGACCTGAAGGAGGTGTTCAGTAAGTCCCGAGCAGCTGCTCTACCTCCTCATCTTCCCTATGACTGTGCTATAGACTTATTGCCAGGTATGTCTCCGCCTAAGGGCAAGTTATACTCACTCTCTGCTCCAGAGAGGGAGGCCATGGAGAAATATATTTCTGATTCTCTAGCAACCGGGTTCATCCGCCCCTCTTCTCCAGCGGGGGCGGGTTCTTTTTTGTGGGTAAGAAGGATGGTTCTCTGCGACCTTGTATTGATTACCGAGGGTTGAATAACATCACGGTAAAGAATACCTATCCTTTGCCGTTGATGTCTTCAGCTTTCGAGAGGTTGCAGGGAGCATCGGTCTTCACAAAATTGGATTTACGTAACGCTTATCATTTGGTTCGCATAAGAGAGGGGGATGAGTGGAAGACAGCGTTTAATACCCCCAGGGGTCACTCTGAATACTTGGTCATGCCCTTCGGGCTGTCCAACTCCCCTGCGGTCTTCCAAGCACTCGTGAATGACGTGCTGAGAGACATGGTAGATCAGTTCATTTATGTCTACCTGGACGACATACTGATATTTTCTTCTCTCCAGGAACATGTTCAGCACGTCTGGCGAGTACTCCAAAGGTTGCTACAGAATGGGCTTTTTGTCAAGGCGGAGAAATGCGTATTTCATGCACAGTCTGTTCCTTTTCTAGGTTACATCGTCTCGTCTGAGGGAGTGCGCATGGATCCTGACAAGGTTAAAGCTGTGGTAGATTGGCCAAGTCCAGATTCCCGTAAGGCCCTACATAGGTATCTAGGGTTCGCCAATTTTTACCAACGTTTTATTTGTAACTTCAGCCAACTAGCCACTCCTCTGACAGCCTTGACCTCCCCCAGAACTACGTTCAGGTGGTCTGGTGTAGCCGAAGCTACATTTTCCAAAATTAAGAGCCACTTTGTTTCGGCTCCCATTCTGATTGCCCCTGATCCATCACGTCAGTTCGTGGTGGAGGTCGACGCGTCAGAGGTGGGGGTAGGTGTGGTTCTCTCCCAGCGCTCTTCCTCGGACAATAAGATGCATCCTTGCGTGTTTTTCTCCCATCGCCTATCACCAGCCGAACGTAACTACGATATTGGTAACAGGGAGTTGTTGGCAGTCAAGTTAGCATTGGAAGAGTGGCGTCATTGGTTGGAGGGGTCGGGGGTACCTTTTATAGTCTGGACCGATCATAAGAATTTGGAATACATCAGATACACTAAAAGACTCAATTCCAGGCAGGCTCGGTGGGCTCTTTTCTTCAGACGTTTTGATTTTATCAACGGTATCTCGGTATCTCTCGTACCGTCCGGGTTCCAAGAACATCAAACCCGATGCTTTATCTCGCGTTTTTGACCGCTCCGAATGCCCGTCCACTCCCGAGTGCATTTTACCTGAGAAGCTCATTGTCTCCACACTCATATGGGAGGTCGAGTCGAAGGTCAAATCGGCCCTAGAAGGGGTAACGCCTCTGCCCGGTGGCCCACCGAGTCGGTTATTTGTGCCGGAGGGATTACGGTCCGACGTTATTCAGTGGGGTCATTGTTCCAATGTGGCATGTCATCCAGGTGTAAATCGTACCAGTTTTTTGGTTAAGCAACGATTCTGGTGGCCAGGGATGGCTCGCGATATTCGAGATTTTGTTTTGGCCTGCTTGGTTTGTGCTTGTGGTAAGACTTCCAATCGTCCCCCAGATGGGTTACTCCAACCGCTGTCTGTCCCTTCGAGACCCTGGTCCCACATCGCACTCGATTTTGTCACCACCCTCCCAGGGCAAGATGGTCGTTTTGACCGTAGTCGACCGGTTCTCGAAGGCGGCTCACTTTATTCCTTTACCTAAATTACCTTCCACTAAGGAGACAGCGGTGGCTGTCATTGAGCATGTCTTTCGCATACATGGCCTCCCGATAGACGTGGTCTCTGACAGGGGGCCCCAATTTATTTCCAAATTTTGGAGAGAGTTTTGTAGATTACTGGTTGCGAGTGTAAGTCTGTCTTCGGGTTTCCATCCCCAAAGCAATGGCCAAACTGAGCGAGCCAGCCAAGATTTAGAAAGAGGGTTGCGATGTTTGGAATCCTTCCTCCTGGAGCCAGCAACTCCCATGGGTTGAGTACGCACATAACTCGTTACCAGTATTGTCTACGGGCCTTTCTCCGTTTGAGTGTAGTATAGGTTACCAGCCACCTATTTTTCCTAGTCTGGAGTCCGAAGTCGCGGTCCCCTCCGCTCACACCTTCGTCCAGAGGTGTCATCACACCTGGAGCAGAGCCCATGAGATTCTGCTCCGGGTGGGAGCGCGCACCAAGGCTCAGGCCGATCGCCACAGGTCAAAGCCTCCCGTCTATGTCATTGGTCAAAAAGTGTGGCTTTCATCCAAGAACATTCCTCTCCGCTCCGTGTGTAATAAGCTTGCTCCCAAATTCATTGGTCCGTTCACTGTCACCAAGATTATTAGTTGGCAGTCCGCCTCAAACTGCCTCCTGCGTACAGGAGGATTCATTCCGTCTTTCATGTATCCAAATTGAAACCTGTTTTTCATTCTCACATTAATCCGCCTGGCCCGGTTCCCCCACCGCCGCGACTCGTAGATGGGGAACCAATTTATGCGGTAAATCGTATTCTGGACTCGACAAGGAGGGGACTCGGATTCCAGTATCTGGTGGACTGGGAAGGTAATGGTCCGGAGGAGAGAAGTTGGGTTCCTGCAAGAGACATTCTGGATCACTCCCTTATTGATGATTACAATCAACGGGTAAGTTCTGCTGGGAGCGCCAGGAGGCGCTCTTAGGGGAAGGGGTACTGTCACGGTTCATGAATTCGCTGTCTCATTCGGTCTCTGTGTGTGTGTGGTGTGAGAGTGGGAGGCGTGGCTACTGATTGCCGGTTTATCAGATCATCATCACCGCCTGCTGCACTTGATTACCCAGTCTATTTTATGTCTTGCTAACCACCTTGTGTTTGTCAGATCGTTGGTTGTTTCCTGTGGTCCAGTCCTGTCGTCCTTCCGTTTCCTCTGGTGTTCGCTGTTCTGAGTTGTTCTGTGGATTACTCACCGTTGTGGATTGTCTCATGGATCTGGTCGCCCATTGTGTCTCTGCGTCACCTGGATCAAAGCCTGCCATCGTGTCTGACCATCACTGTGTATACGAACTGTGTTTTGAGAATAAACTCATTTATTTCACTTGCAATTGAATCCTTCTCTGTTTCGTGACAAGTACAGCACAGCACTGTATCTTATTGCGCATGCAAAGAGGGTGTTTATATAAAAGTCTACTGCACCAAAAAAAAAAAAAAACTGTTTCATAACTAAAGGTCAGAGACAGAGTGGAAAATGTTCTAAATTATGACTTGCTGGTGCAAAAACAAACTTTAGCATTATAAGTGGACCTCAGGGAAACAAAATAGTTGTTAGTTGTTGCAACATTTGCCTTTTCAACTAAACGACTGAACGCTTTATGAAATATGCATCACAGACTAATCAATATGTTTAAGCTCTGCATGCTTGGTTATTTCTTCAAAAATATTACTAGAATAGAATTTTTGGTGGGCTGTTTATTTCATATTCATTTTATTTTTCATTTTAAAACATGCTAAACAAGTCTAATTAAATTTACAAATATTTACACTAACTTTCTGTTCTTCTGTCTTTCCTGCTTCACTTTCCCTCACTTCAGTCCTGTGAGTTTCAAGTCTGTACCTCATATTATGGATGGAGATGAAAAACAGGCTCAGAGAGAAACAACGATGAGAACACCACCTGTATCCATAAACACATGTGCACGCACATCCCACAGGTCGAGGGGGTTTAGTGGACGTATCAATGACAAACACTTTCGACAGTTTTCTAATTGTTTTACTGCTCAAGTTAAGGGAGGGGCAGTCATTGACTCCTTTATCAAGAGGCCGTTGAGTAACGACCATGCCCTGTGAAAGCCAACATACTTCCCAACAGCTCCTGGGGTAAAGGGTCCTCAAGGAGAGCCAGGTTTGCAGTAATCATCGACTTGTTCACTTAAACAAAATAATGGCTTTATTGGTTTCCTGTCAAGGGCCAGAGCCTTTGAGCTGGATTTCTTTCTTTCCGAAGTATCTAGCAGATAAGATAGCTGTAAAAAGAACCATCTCTACATGAATAGTGATGTGTACACATGTCAGTATGTTTTTGTGTTATGAGACATTCAGAGCCTTTAATTACACTTTGTGTCAGTGACGACACTGTCCTGAGGTTAATCAACGCCAGGAATTGATCAGAACGTATTTTGAGCTGAAGAGACATACAATAAATGGCTCACCTTGACATGTTGACCTCTTGATGGTCAGAATATGTTAAAAAATGGAGCACCAATAGATAAATTCTGCTGGAAACCTTAAAGGAATAGTTCACCCCAAATAAAATTGTCATCATTTACTTACCCTAATGTCATTCCAAACCAGTATACTGATATGTTTCCATGGAACACAAAAGGAGAGTTTTTGAAACGTTTATAGTGACCACAATGGTAAAGATTTCTCCAAATTTCCACTTTTTCATCTAAATTTCATCCTGAATTTCTCCTGTGTCCCACAAAAAATAACAGCATACTTGTTTAGATTGACAAATGAATGAAAGTAAAAAAAAAAAATGTTTTTCTTAAATATATAATATTTCTACTAGAAATACTCAATACAAACAAATATGCAATGCAATTATTATTATCATTATTTCTTTGTTATTCAGAACAAACATTGAGAAAGACTCTACTTTTTGAATAGGGAGAACATGAAAATATTTAATTAGAGCAAAGAGATTCTGTGACCGACTTTTATTATGTAACAGTTTTTTACTGACCACTTTAAACTCTATAATACATTCAACTCTATAATGACTTTGCATGAACACAGAAAAACCTTTTAGGTTATCTCAGGTAATACGGCTCAATTATTGCTGGTCTTTAAAACAAGGAGATTTTGAGCAGCACTGGAGCAGACACACTGCTGAGACTGTGATAACCACACTAATCTCTGTGCAAACTCATTACCTCTATGCACCTCATATAGAACACAGGCTATATAGAGACCATGAAGCGTATTGATCTATATGAGAGAAACAGCAGCCATGTGTCTGATCATATGTGTAATATCATGCATAAACAAAGTTACAGTTCAGTGCATATATTCAGTCATTTTCCATATCATACTAACTTCCCCCTCTATTTTTTCTGCATAATTTAGTTTTTCATCCGACCCTTAGAAAGACACCCTTTTTTTTGCCATTGTGTATTTAAAGCAGAAATCACAATTAAAAGCACTTCACCATTAAAGCCTTCGTCTAACATAGAAAGTGCCAAATGAGCAATTTTGCAGCTTAGTTTCAACAAAAGGTCTTTTTGGATTAGGAAGGAAGTTTTAAATTACAGTAGGCCTATATTTTCATGGTATTTTAATCTCTTAAAATAAAAGATCAAGGAAATTTTAATTTATCATGATACAACACCTTTAATGTGCCACTATTATGCTATTTTAAAAGGGCCTAGTTTTGTTTTGGCGGTCTCCTACAATAGATTTGCATGCATCCAAGATCAAAAAACACTTTAATTTTCTCATAATATACATTGCACATCACCTCATTTCTCAACGAGTCTGAAAACGGTTAGTTCGAAGATTCAGTCTCTAAACCCCTCCTTTCTGCAAGCCTACTCTGCTCTGATTGGTCAGATGGCCCAGTCTGTTGTGATCGGTCTACCGCTTACTGTTTGTCGGAAAAGAACGTCTTTGTCAGAAACTAAATATCTGAATTTCAGCTCTGTAAGCAAACAGCGTCTTAGCGACATGTCAACAACACGAACCAAACTCTTCCAGTCTCAGCTACAACTACAGTGTTTGAGGACAGGTCAAAGTAGACTGCATTTGCAGACAGCCAATGAAGACCACAGGCTGGCATTATGCCAATTTGTTACATTGTTACTCAAGTATGTAACAGGAAGCAAGACTATAATTGCTGACGACTCATTTCAGCAGTTCAGAATCAAATTTTTCTTTTAGGAGACAATAACTTTATTTGTTGTGCACTTTGATCTTTAAAACTTTTAAGACCTTTTACATTCACAAACAGCTATATTACACACTACATGAAAGGTAATATTCAAAAAAGCATAATGGGGCACTTTAAGTCATGATGCCTTTATGCCATTTTAGCCTTTAACAAGGAGGCCTAGTGCAAGAGAAACAGGAATTTTAATCCTCTTTGTTCCTCTCTCAGCTATGATTAATCTTTTCGATATTAGGCACGATGAGAAATAATCAGTCTGAAAGGGCCCACATCTACACAGGAGGAGGAAAATTAATTTTTTGAGCTAGCTGAAGGAAAAAAACTGTATGTTTGGTGGGCCACTACAGAAGCAAAGACCTCTGAGCATTTATTTGCTAATTCATCTTGTTAAGAAAATCCAAAAAATTACTTTAATGGTTTGGATATCTGAAAATGTTCCGCTATTGCAATGCATGGATAAACTGAGTGTCAAATCAATTGAAATGAAATAGCCTCCATTCCTGTAAGTGTTGCTGGCTGCCTTCAGAAAGTATTGGCAAAATAATCTAGCCTAATTTGTGAAGTCAAAGAACAAAGGGAGTGTTGATGAGACCATGCCAATGTTCTCAATGAGTCTGCATTTCCCACTCACTCAAGGTTATTGGACGGACACCTGCGTGTGGCGCTGCCACTGAGCTGAGCTGAGCGGATACACAGTGCTGATGATTGTTCAAAGGCCACAGAGGACTGTATTCTTAACCCCAGTGTTTCCTGGAATGTGGTTGGGAGCTGAAGACAAGCACGTTTTTTCCATGTCCCTGAAATTCCATGGATTTGTCATATCTCCCACTGCAACTGATGAGTAGTTGAGCACAGTAAATGCACTCAATTATATGTTTTAAAGTAAGAACATTATTATACAACTACATATTATAGTCCATCAAAAACAGAGCATTCCAGATCACAAACATTCTGACACGGAATGGCATTCGTAACGTTGGTCACTAGAGACCTCCAGCTATCTGCTCTCACCAGATTACAGTATACTAACATGAAGGAGGTGGGTAACACCTCAGGGGTCTGGGGAGATATTAGAGGCTTTCAAACAACGTGTTGATTGACCGCTTCCAGTTCTGAGGGTGTAAATCCCTTTGGCAATGCATAAGGGTGACGGGTGAACCAGAGGACTGGAGGTCAACTGAGGGAAGTGTCACATGATTCTAACCAACTGGGAAGACATGAGAAGATGATTAGCATATAGTTGCATGCATTATTTCAGCACAAAACCTTGCAGTTTATTCACAAGCGTTTATTAGGTTGTCAATTTGATTTTATACAAAATTGATTTTTAATCAAATTAATATCAAATAATAATAACATTAAAATTTGCTTAGAAAAGCTTCTTTCTATTAAACAGATTACAAAAATATGGCAAAAGAAAACGTCCTTGTTAGTCCAAAAACAGCTTTTATTATAACCAAGCCCAGAGAACGACTCGTTGTGGAATCTGAAAGACCGCCTCTGCAGAAAAAGATCAACGCCTACTTCATCATTGCAACTTTGGCCCCACCCACTGGTGTGTTAGTGAGATGACGAGGAGAGAAGAGCAATACAGGATCACTTGACTAAAAATAACATTACCTTCCAGAGTTTCCTAATGCTAGGAGTGTGGTTATTTATTTACAACAATGTGAATGTCTCAGTTGAGCATTATTTATTTGTATTTGGTACATTTCACAGTGGATTCTTTGGTAAATCAGTTGCAATTTCGGCACAGGCTTTGCAAACTGACTTTTACGATATAGACTCAACAGTAATGCCACAACATGTAAGTAACTCACTCAGATGTTCTTTGTCTATGTGTCAGTAAATCAAACCAGTGACTAAACGGTCAAGATCACATTGTTTTTATTAGGATGAAAATTATCTGTTATTTAAACTGATTAAATTATATATAGAGAGCGATCAAAGAACGCCCCATTTACAATTGCTGGAGCTGTCAATCAAACAGTGTGAGTTCATCAGCGACTGGGTTCTGGACTCTCGCCCAAACTCCCGATGTAATCAAGGAATATCTTATTTACATCGTGTTTGCACTGTTAGTTATAATGAAAGCATTCGTTGGTGTGCAGAAATCGAGTTACACTGCATTCATGTGCTCAATATGTCTGTGATCGGCTACAATGCTCATCACTGCAATCTTTCATACCACAATATAAATATAATGCCATAGATCTAAATATAATGCTATAATCAACACTTTTCACAATTAGTTAACCTTGAGAGCTGTAATAGTAAAAACGTGCTAAACGTTTTCGAGAGAGTTCCACGTGTCATACTTGGCTATATGCAAAGATGTTAGCCAATCACAGCAGTGGGCGATTACATTGAAGTCTCACAGCAGACACACCCCTTCAAACAGTGCGTTCAAGGGTGGGTCAAATGGGAAGGAAAAATGCCTTTTATTTCTAAATTAAGACTATTTTTATTCAAAATCCTACTAACATTATAAGTGCACCCCGGGAAACATTATAAAACAATAAAACAATGCAGCTCATGGCAAAACTGAATTTACATAATTTATCCAGTCTTCAGTGTCACATTATCCTTCAGAGATCATTCTAATATGCTGATTTGCTGCTCAAAAAACATTTATTATTGTCAGTGTTGGAAACAGTTGTGCTGTTTAATATTTTCATGGAAACTGTGATACATTTAATGTCACTTTTGATCAATTTAATGCTTCATTTCCTAATAGCAGTATTAATTTATTTCACAAAAAAAGTACTGACCCCAAACTTTTAAACATTAGTGTGTATATACAGTATATACTTTGAGTCAGTTACACCCCACCTCCACTATCTAGCACTCAGAACTGCAAATTTCCACCATTTGCCCTAGTTTGTGCCATAACTGGATTTGCAAAAATAACACTGACAATGTGTGCAAATAAACAATGTGCAAATCAATTTCCTCCTTAAACGTGCCTGTAGGCCTGTAGGATTCCTAGGTTGTCCACTGAACTTTACCCTAAACGTGACTGTCCTCTAGTGGCCACATACTTGGGTATGACAGCCTTGATGTTTTTCTGGCTTAGCCAATCTTTGTATAATTTATAAGCAAAATTATATGGGGAAAAGGGAGCAAATATGATGCTGCTTTCAAAAGAATGACTTGAATGACCATTCAACTTTACTATAAATTTTACAGGATATGCTATCAGTGAGGTTTTGGCTTGATTGTTTTTTTGTTTGTTTTTTATTATCAGTGAGCGACTCTATCTGAGAGTTTAGTACACCACAGGATGAAATGAACTGAAATTAGCCAAGTTGTCAAGTCTACAACAAAGCACACTGCACGGAATACTGTATCCTAAAATGCAATTATCTAAAATGTAAAATCATGCTGCTTCAGATTCTCAGGAGAATCTCTTGGACAAAATTTCTGGCCAGTTTTGCAATCCGTATTCATCCATATCGCTTTTGCTCCATTTCAAGTCACTACTTGCACAGCCATAATATCGCTGTTACCCATTTAAAAACAAGAAAGAAACCAGGTGGCCCTTTTCTCCAGGACTGCTTAGGAATGTTCAACTACTATTGGAGTGATATATTTTCAAATGGAAGTGTGTGTGTGGGTGCAATTCATCAGGATGGAGAGCACTCTTCTGTAGACTTGTGTCCAGACAGCATTTTATTTTCTGCTTTTAGAGGGGCTATATGTAAGAATTTTCATGTATTAATCGCTTTTTTATTGCCAATGTGTGAACAGCTTGTAACGAAACTTAAAAATCTAGGCCTTTTTCGACTTCCTAGGTTGTCTATGAAAGCATGAAGACTGGGGACTGGGGACATGGGACGTTTTTGCCGGGAAAATCAAAAGTATGTGACATTTAAGTGCATTTCTGAGACCCTTTCTTCCGTTCAATGATACAGAAAACAAATGCTTATACAATGTTCAGGATAATGCCTAAAGAGCCATTCTATACTGTAATGTCAAAGAAAATGGATTCATTCAAACTATAGTCTCACATAGCCAGATCTATAAAGTCTATAGTCTCAAATATACTTTATAATCAAACTATCATAACAGTGTAATTTTAATAACCTCATCTGTCGAAATTATTTGAAGCTCTGCAATTCAAACCGTTGAATTGCAGAGCTGGTGCAAACATATCAACACCAGATCAGATGCTTTCTGTTCATTAACAGCATATCGCAGCAAAGGTTTTTCTATCTTCTTTTTACTTTTAAACAAAAAATAAAAAAAAGAACTTCACCGTGAGAATATCGGGGCTATGAATCAAGATGAACGTCTGATGTACATCTTTTCAAAGAAAGTGATATACACTATATTGCCAAAAGTTTTGGGACACTTGCCTTTACATGCACATGAACTTTAATGACATCTCATTCTTAATCCGTAGGGTTTAATATGGTGGGTTGGCACACCCTTTGCAGCTATAACAGCTTCAACTCTTCTGGGAAGGCTTTCCACAAGGTTTAGGAGTGTGTTTATGGGAATTTTTGATCATTCTTATAGAAGCGCATTTGTGAGGTCAGGCACTGATGTTGGACGACAAGGCCTGGCTCGCAGTCTCTGCTCTAATTCATCCCAAAGGTGTTCTATCGGGTTGAGGTCAGGACTCTGTGCAAAGCTCCTCCACACAAGCTCCTCCACACAAAACTCGCTCATCCATGTCTTTATGGACCTTGCTTTGTGCACGCAGTCATGTTGGAACAGGAAGGGGCCATCCCCAAACTGTTCCCACAAAGTTGGGAGCATGAAATTGTCCAAAATGTCTTGGTATGCTGAAGCATTAAGAGAGATGGAAGTGATTGGAACACCTGAATTCAATGATTTGGAGGGGTGTCCCAATACTTTTGGCAATATAGTGTATATTTTTATATATATATATATTTTAATTGCAATTTTTTTAAATGAAAGAGTTACTATGGTGACCTGTATTTGTTTTCACACACTAAACCACAGCCCTATATAGGCTATATGACAACAGTACCCCTACCGGAGCGGCTGCAATCTCGTTTTAGCCATGAGCACATAAGGTGAAAACACCTGTGATTAAACACACTGTCTGCTCTGGCTGACTTCACTCACACTACCACACGTGTGTGTCCACTCTCCAGGGCTGACCGCAGCATGCCATCTGTACATGTGAGCTCTCCAGAGATCAGAGCCAGACGGAGGAATGTGTCCAGTGAGTCTGAATACACTGATGCTCGTCATTGTAGGAACTGTATTTACTGTTGTTTGAGTGCAGAGTCTCCACTTGCTGTCTAAATGAAAAAAAAAATTTTTTTTATAAACAATTATATACAAAAGTACCTCAAAAGTACTGTAATTAGACACATTTTAGTCACACTTAAAAAATGTATGAATTTCATTGCATTAGACAGTAGACATATTAAAAAAAAAAAGACAAAACTCACAACTTTAAGGGGGACCTATTATGCAAAATTCACTTTTATAAGTTTGAACACAGAAGTGTGTCCACAAGTGTGTGTAAACAACCAGCCTATAATGGTAAAGATCCACCCACTCTTTTTTTATAATCCCCATAAATCATAAACAGTCTCTCCAAATTAGCAGTTCCAAATTTTAGTAAGAGTAGGGGGAAGCCCCACCCATGACTTGTGATGATCTGGCTAATTAACATAGATACCACCATGAGTGAGCCACAGCAGTCCGCCATTTCTGTTTCCTCGCTGTAGCAGCTGGAGATATACAATGTCTGCTCCGAAAAAAAAAAACATTACAAATGTTCTGTTATTGGATGTACCAACGAACATAAGAGTCTCCATAGACTCCCGGCATCTGAGCCACTAAGGACTGAGCCACTTTTGTTTATTTTTTTAAATGTTTAGATTAACATGATGGTACATACTAGTGGTGTTGTCAAAAATATCGATATTTCGATATGTATCGATACTGAAATATCTGAAACGATACCAATACTTTCTACAGTATCGATACACCGATACCAGCTGCGCTTTCTTGCTCTCCTCTCCTCTCCGACCGACAGCGAGTTGACACGCACCCGCCTCCTCTCATTCAATCCGGTTAAATAGTGTTGGAATTTCGGTTTGGAATTGCACATAATTCTACTCGACTTTCAATAGATGGACAAAAAAAGAAATTATATAAAAAATATCTATTTGACAGTATATGCAGCGTTTTTTCCCCCATGGTATCGAAAATGGTATCAAATATCGATACTTTTCCAGGTATCGTATCGAAGTTAGAAATTCCAGTATCGTGACAACACTACATGCTAGTCAATGAGTTGAATCAACTTAACTCCACAACAACTACATAAATGTATCCACTAACCATTTAGAAACATCCAGTTGCATTCTAAAAGTTGTAACTTCTTCCTGAGTCTCTCCATCTGTGTTAGACTCCGGTTCTACTGACAATTTCTGACATTTTGGTTTCATTACATTCTCCAGTTTTGTTGTTGCTGGAGTATCCAAAGCACAAACTGTAAAGGCTTCGCCCTCAAGAAGCAGCGTATTTGCATTTAAAGGGACATACACAAAAGTGGCGTGTTTTTGCTCACACACAAATAGGGGCAAATTTAACAAAATTATCATTTAATAAATGATCTGTGGGGTATTTTGAACTGAAACTTCACAGACACATTCTGGGGACACCTGTGACTTATATTACATCTTGTGAAAAGGGGCATAATAGGTCCCCTTTAACATTAAAATGAAAACAAAAAATAAAATCTAATTCAAAATATTAGCAAAAACTCTAATAGTATATCACTGATACTAAAATAACACTGGCTTGTACTATATTTCTATTATAATTTGCTAAATAATTGGCACATGTTTTGGTATTTTTTTGTAACAAAAAAAGGATTGTTTCATTTGTTATATAATGCAAACAACAATGCATGAATAATGCATTGTTATTTGCAACAATGCATAATGCAACAATTCAAATAATGCAATGTATTAAGCATTAACATGGCCACTGTGAAATAATATATATACAATAAGATATAATTAAAAACCAGGTGTGTATGGCAACCCTGCTAAGCCACAGTCATATTTTTAATCAGCAGACCTCTTAGCTCTTACATGACAGTCTAAATTGTGGAATACAATGACTCGCAGCATTCATCTCTCAGGAGCACAGATCTGGTGTGTTGTATTTCCTCCGCCCGTGGGTTTGTTCTGTGTGTCACACTGTGCTGTGAATTAGCCTCTGGGCAGTCACTGCGCTCCTCTCTGAATCACTGAGCATGCTGGGACTTTCCCAGCTGGACCCTAAGGTGTGAGGGGAGAGGATGGGTGGAAAGTAGCCGTAGGCACTGAACCCACCACATAGTGAGTTATTGTTGATTTCTTGACTTCATAGACATGTTACCAAGGAAATGTAAAACTGGATGCAATGATTGGTGCCATCCAGTTCATCCAGTGTGAACAGCAAAAAATCACGTGAAATGCAATGTTTACGAATCCGTTTTGAGCTACATTCATATGTGATTTGAAATCCTATTCAAATTACAGTAGGGAGAACAAGTATTTGATGCACTGCCGATTTTGCAGGTTTGCCCACTTACAAAGCATGTAGAAGTCTGTAATTTTTATCATAGGTACTCTTCAACTGTGAGTGACGGAATCTAAAAAAAATCCAGAAAATCACATTGTATGATTTTTAAATAATTAATTTGCATTTTATTGCATGACATAAGTATTTGATACATCAGAAAAGCAGAACTTAATATTTGGTACAGAAACCTTTGTTTGCAATTACAGAGATCATACGTTTCCTGTAGTTCTTGACCAGGTTCGCACACACTGCAGCAGGGATTTTGGCCCACTCCTCCATACAGACCTTCTCCAGATCCTTCAGGTTTCGGGGCTGTCGCTGGGCAATATGGACTTTCAGCTCCCTCCAAAGACTTTCTATTGGGTTCAGGTCTGGAGACTGGCTAGGCCACTCCAGGACCTTGAGATGCTTCTTACGAAGCCACTCCTTAGTTGCCCTGGCTGTGTGTTTCAGGTCGTTGTCATGCTGGAAGACCCAGCCACGACCCAGCTTCAATGCTCTTACTGAGGGAAGGAGGTTGTTGGCCAAGATCTCGCGATACATGGCCCCATCCATCCTCCCCTCAATACGGTGAAGTCGTCCTGTCCCCTTTGCAGAAAAGCATCCCCAAAGAATGATGTTTCCATCTCCATGCTTCACGGTTGGGATGGTGTTCTTGGGGTTGTACTCATCCTTCTTTTTCCTCCAAACACGGCGAGTGGAGTTTAGACCAAAAAGCTCTATTTTTGTCTCCTCAGACCACATGACCTTCTCCCATTCCCATCCAGATGGTCATTGGCAAACTTCAGACGGGCCTGGACATGCGCTGGCTTGAGCAGGGGGACCTTGCGTGCGCTGCAGGATTTTAATCCATGACGGCGTAGTGTGTTACTAATGGTTTTCTTTGAGACTGTGGTCCCAGCTCTCTTCAGGTCATTGACCAGGTCCTGCCGTGTAGTTCTGGGCTGATCCCTCACCTTCCTCATGATCATTGATGCCCCACGAGGTGAGATCTTGCATGGTGCCCCAGACCGAGGGAGATTGACCGTCATCTTGAACTTCTTCCATTTTCTAATAATTGCGCCAACAGTTGTTGCCTTCTCACCAAGCTGCTTCCCTATTGTCCTGTAGCCCATCCCAGCCTTGTGCAGGTCTACAATTTTATTCCTGATGTCCTTACACAGCTCTCTGGTCTTGGCCATTGTGGAGAGGTTGGAGTCTGTTTGATTGAGTGTGTGGACAGGTGTCTTTTATACAGGTAACGAGTTCAAACAGGTGCAGTTAATACAGGTAATGAGTGGAGAACAGGAGGGCTTCTTAAAGAAAAAGGTCTGTGGTCTGTGAGAGCCGAAATTCTAACTGGTTGGTAGGTGATCAAATACTTATGTCATGCAATAAAATGCAAATTAATTATTTAAAAATCATACAATGTGATATTCTGGATTTTTGTTTCAGATTCCGTCTCTCACAGTTGAAGAGTACCTATGATAAAAATTACAGACCTCTACATGCTTTGTAAGTAGGAAAACCTGCAAAATCGGCAGTGTATCAAATACTTGTTCTCCCCACTGTACATTTCTGGAATCCATTTCAGTCTGACCGCTCTAATCGGATTTTGCGTATGGTTTGTTGTTTTTGTCGTTTGCATACATTTGGAAACTTACAATTGAATGAACGTGCATGTCTGCACACATCACACACGCAACACTGGAATGTTCTATATGACTTTTAAAATCGGAACAGATTTTAAAACCCTATGCATCATACACATGCCGACTTTCAAGTCGTTCCGAACACAACAACAAATTCGAGACATAAATGAAAACAATGTGTTCTAAAATTAGCTCAAAATATTAATCATGTTTGATATCATCTGACTGGATGGAATCATAGTCTTATGAGTCTGTGCTTATCATACACTATGGCTCTGGTCGACAACCAGCATTGGCTTGTTCAGAATGCAATTCGGGGCAAAAATCTGTACAAAAGTCATTTACCCCCGGTTTCACAGACCAGGCTTAAGCTAAACATGCTAAAAATGCATGTTTGAGCTGTTTTAACTGAAAGCAACTTGCACTGACATAACTTAAAATATGTCAGTGCCATTGTTTTGTCTCAAGATGCACACCAGTTATGTTTTTTCTAAGACACGTTTATAAAAGCTACTTAAATGCCCTAATTGAACTAAACCCTAATCCTGATTTAATCTACCGGGCCTTAGTATATTCCAGCCTTAAGTCACACTAAATTGAATAAAACCATTGAGAAATGTCAGCTCCAGTAGCTAAAATATGACGAATAATGTTGATAAATTAACAGGTGATCGGTGAACAGGTGCTTAATCTTCATAAATCTCAGAAGCTCAAACTATATATGATGAGACATTTTATTTTCTATGCAAAATGTTATTTTTCTATTTATTTTTAAACTGTATTTTTTATTTAAAAATATAAAAGTAAAAATTAGTATTAGTATTTTACTTAAAAGGCAGAAAATTATACAATTTATTAAAAAAGTAAAAAAATTACACCTGTAACATATTAACATTGTTGTAATAAATGTATTAATACTGTTTAATATGATAAATATTCAACTTCGTAATACTTTATATTTCTGTCCTTATCACTAACTTAAACTCTTCTTTTTGTAGTTCACGTGAAAGAAGACTGCTTTCTTTAATGTCAAGGAACGGCTGAATCATGGAAATATAGGAAAGCATTTAAAACACTTGTGACTTTAAAGCCCCCAAAGAGAGGGCGAGGAAACACAGACATTTTTCCTTTCATCCACTTTATTGAACACCATTAATCATTAGCTTACATATGACCCCCAAAGAGCCAATTCAAACACAGAAACCAGAGCAAGATTTACTGCTGGGTCATTAGAAAGACATGCAACACAAGGAAAAATTTCTCAGTGAAACAAGTGCTAAAAAATGAGCTCCAAAAGAGTAACTCCCAACCATCAAGAGAAAGATGGATGTTAAGAGTAATTTTGTCATTGGACGTTCTGGTATTTTCGTGGCGTTTGAGCTGTTTATCTTGTCCAATTATTCTACCCTGACTTGAAACTCACTTTTGTCCAGAAAGAGAGAATAATGGGTACTGTGGACCCTGTCCACATAACTTATTGTTTTTACTGTTGGCTTTATTTTAGGGTTGTGGATGTAAAACTCACATGTTTGCTGAACTTGTCTGCTTTAAAGTTCCATCACGTTCAAAATGTACCACCACAACTGGGCACAAGAAGCCTGAATTGTGAAGAACATTGCTTTGTGTGGTGGTCTAAACAACTAAACATATCGGGTTAAACCCAATCCAGAAGAGGAAAACTGTGCGAATCATGTTAATGAAAAACAGGCAGTTTAGCCTCAATATTCGGTAAACATTAAGCAGGAAACATCCCATGAAAATTCAGGCGCATTATTCAAACTTAATTCTAGCAGGACCCAAACAGCCTGTGCTTTCATATCATTTCAGTAATACTGCATTCAGACTGTGGTCTTCATAAACGTCTGGTGAGGGATTGTGTACAACAAGAAAAGATATGAGGTCAACATTATAATTCGCTCAAGGCCTAAGGAGAACCTGGGTCAACTAAGCAGGACCAAATGGACTCTTTTAAAAGGGTGAGAGTCCAAAGTCCCGGCTTATCTAGGCCATTAACACTAGAGGCTGTGCTTTATAACTGACTTGGGGCTCGTTGGAAAAAATCAAAATCATACTTTGCCTGCCTGCTGCGGCACCGAGGTCCAAATCCTATTGCTTTTATGTGGCTTCAGAGGGCTGTTGACTCAAGCTAGGGCTTGTAGAACCATGAGGCCCCGGCAAATAGATCAAGCATGTAAGGACAGCATTGAGACACATTGCCACCTTACTGGAATAATTATTTGACTCGTTCAACCTAATGATGGTCTTATCCTCAGAGCAGGGCCAGTGATGATTGAAACAGGGGAAGAAAACCCTCTGTATGGTGGAATAGAAGGCCAACACATTTACTGCTATAAAAACACAAAATCCCTCACAGAAAGAGCTCTATTGTTGTCAAGGATGGAGAGCGTGCCATATATACCCGGCTCTAATGAGACTGCTGACAGCACAGGCAGGAGAAATCAAAGAGTACTGAAGGTGTCGAACTCAATGAGTAGTAAAGGGACAAGCAGAACTGAACAGGTGCAGAGTTGACTGTTACTCTTGCCTTTTTCTTTTTAGTGTCCTAAAAGTAATTTTTGTTTGTCATTTCATTTTATGAAAACCATCATTTAGGTTGATGTCTGTCATCTTTTCCACATAAAATGTTTTATATCCCTGTATAAAGTGCTTAAGATTTTATTTTTGATGGGATACATTCATTCATTCATTCAACATTTTTGGAATATTGCAATGAAAATTATGTGATTTATATTGTTTGCAAAATAAAATAAAATAAAAACTGCAAACAGATGCTGGTGTATACAAATAAAAAATACACATTCATATGTTATTAATGTTATATATTAATATAAAAAAAAAACAAAAAAAACAAATACAATTGCATTTGTCAGTTTGTATTTTTTATATTTTATATTACTTTAAAAATACAATAAATTAAAAACTGACAAACAGATGCAATTGATATAATACAATACAATACAATATAAAAATACAATACATAAAATGAAAAAAAGCATAATTTACATGTTTAAAATTGGGGCAAAAAACTTACCATTTATGCACTTTCGTTTAATGCCATGCATGACTATTTCACATTTTAAGTAACTTTTGGCCCTCTAGCAGTTAAAAAACAAAAGTGCATGCATTTTGCAGAAGAACATTGTTTTGGTTGTGCTTTGGCTCTGCGTGACTGTGCAGATTAATATGGTTCTCCTACTGCTCATAAAATATTCACTACTAGGCTTAAGAGATACAACCAGTTTAGATGGAAAGGATCTCAAACTGATTATCTGAAGACATTATCTTAATAGACACGGTACTTCCTTGAAAATAAATTCCAGCACAGCGCTACAACAATCCATAATGAAATGACCAATAGATAATGCTTTACAATGAACTCTGTTAGAGAGCTACATATGGCAATTAATCTGTTCAATACATTAATCACTTGTTGAGTAATAAAAAAAAAGTAATCTCTGCATCGCTTTTATAACATTTCAAATCCCTCAGTTCTCGCCATCTTCAAAAAGCCAATACAATGTTGATTCTCGTTTTATTACGAGCTCTGTTACGTTCTCTTTTTGCCAGCAGGCTCTCCTCTGTTCAGCGTTTTATTATTTTTTTTTTAAACAGGTGATTCCCCGAAGGATGGAGTTTTAGCATGTTCCATGTCAACCTTTCTGGCTTGTGTCAACTAACCTCTGCCACTCCCACACCATACACACGTCAAAAAGTAGCCGTAGCAACTTTTCTCTATTTACGGACATGAAGAGACACGCATGGGCGAGTGATGCAAGTACGCGCGAAAAGCATCCCGCTCTGTCTAAAATATAAAAACTTATGACGGGCTTACCATAGTGAATTAGGGTAAGATAAAAACAGGTTTTGGAAGAAGGACTGATGGTGTATTTACTAATTTCATTAATTTTGAACAAAAAAAGTTAGATAGTGCACCTTTAACATTAGCTCATTCTAGTGGATTAATTCTGGGTGGGCATAGACACACACTCACCAGTTAATCATTAAAAAGAAATAATCACCAAAAATAACTAACAAACTAAATAAATAAATAAGATCTGCCTTTTAAAGGGATAGTTCACCTAAAAATGAAAATTATCCCATCTGTGACTTGCTCACCTTCAAGCATCCTAGGTGTATATGACTTTCTTCTTTCAGACGAACACAATCGGAGTTATATTAAAAAATATATCCTTGCTTTTCCAAGCTTTATAATGGTAGTGCATGTCACTCCTGATTTTGAAGTCCAAAAAAGTGCATCCATCCTTCATAAAAGTAATCCATACGACTCCAGGGGATTAATAAAGGCCTTCGAAAGCGAAGCGATGCGTTTTTGTGAGAAAAATATCCATATTTAAAACTTTATAAACTAAATAACTAGCTTCTGGCAGATGGCCTACACAAGTCGACTTACGCCAAAAGAGTAACTTCTGACGTGATGTATGACGTCGGATGTAGAAGTAAGGTAAGCTCTCGCGGGTTCAAACAAATAGGGCTGGGCAACAAACTCAAGCTTCTCTCTTATATCGAAATCCTCTCATATTTCTCTTTAAAAATTCTAATTTTAGACTTCTAATTCATGACCGGTGTTTTGTTTTGCTCTATCCTCTGCGCTTCCGCATTAGTCAATGCATCATGTCAGAGGTTACTCTTTTGGCGTAAGTTGATTTGTGTAGGCCGTCTGTCGGAAGCTAGTTATTTTAGTTTATAAAGATTTAAACTGATATTTTTCTTACAAAAACCCGTCACTTCACTTCAGAAGGCCTTTATTAACCCCCTGGAGCCATGTGGATATGTTTTATGATGGATGGATGCACTTTTTTGGACTTCAAAATCAGGAGTGCCATTCACTACCTGTCACAGAGTCCGCCACACCCTCTATCCAACCATCGACACCAGATCCGCCCACTCGTTCAAAGTCACCCGAATTCTAATCATCTGCACCTGCACATCCTCATCAAACCACCCTTTATAAGCCACCGTTCCCTGCACCATCGTTGTCTGGTCTCGTCATTCGACACTACAGACTCACTCTACTCACCTGAGAGACTTACCGGCGTTCCTGATCAACCTTCTGTCTTCTGTCTGCCATCATCTGGTTCCCTGTGTCGTCTTGTCTGGATTCCTTCTGCTCCCGCACTCTGGCCTGCACCATCCTCTGCAATACAAGAGTATCGTTCAGTACCCTCAGATAAGCCTTCTGCTTATATTCATCTGCCGTTGCACTAACCTGATTTATCCCCGCTCTGCACTCGATCTGCAAATAAAGACTTGTTATCTTGAACTTACCTTGTCTGTTGTCTTCTGACTGGGACACTACCATTATAAAGCTTGGAAGAGCAAGGATATTTTTTTATATAACTCTGATTATGTTCAGCTGAAAGAAGAAAGTCATATACACCAAGGATGGCTTGAGGGTGAGTAAATCATGGGATACTTTTTATTTTTGGGTGAACTATCCCTTTAACAAAAATAAGTCCTGGAATACTGCCATATTGAACCCAACCTTGAGATGTGATCCAGTAGAGAGTATTTTCTGGTCACATTAATAATGTTTCCATTAACACTCCATCACTCAAAAACACTGACACAGATTTGCGGTGTTAATGCTCAGCCAATGAGGATTTTTTCTTGGATGCACCAGAGAGAAAACACATATACACAAATCTCTAAATTTTCAATCATCTCCATGCAAGGAAATCCCTGTAAAATGTTCTCTGAAAATGATAGCAATTGAATTAGTTGAATAATGCTCTTAGCACTCACCAGTAATTAAGTTTGATGGTTTTATCAAGCAAACTGAGCAGCATCCTGCTGAAGCATTTAAGGCCTTCACCGCTAACCATAGAGCTGTTGACCCAAACATCAACCCCAGAGAATCTGCTTCCCCAAACCACTAATGCAGTTAGAGTCGCAGCCAAACATAGAGGTGTTAAGGCCACATCCAAACGTCCATGCCAACATGGGTAAGCTAGTGTGACCAACAATAGATGCAGCACTATAAAGAACCCACATAAATGTCTGTGTCTCTCTCCAACCACAAAATAACAATTTATGATTTGTAAAATGAACCCTTTGCACAACTGGACGGAAAGCCAGGGGTGACGAACTGCATGCTTTTGTCCCCTTTTCATTAGTTTTGTTTTTTTATAGACTGGTTTTATAGAAAGTCCTCCTGGGGTCATTGGGAATGTCTGAAATGTTCCCAGAAACAATGCAGCAAAGAGTTTGAGACACAAAAAATCAGAATAGGAGAATTTCTGAAATAGAAAAGGCGGCAGTCAAACAATGCACTCAAGAGGACCATAAAAGATCTGTAAAAAATACACTTTCACTTCACCTTTTACTGTTCCACAGGTCCATTCTGAGCTCTGTGCCACTGCTTCCAGATATATTTTCCAGCAGACTCTAACCGATCATGGAAGAACTTAGGCAACGAGTTTGACCTTCAGTCAGGACAGCAGTAAGTACTTCCTGTGTGAAACATTCAAATCAGCCTATCGAGGATCTCATTAGACATGAAACATCATTATTTGTTCCTAAAACATCTGAATAACAAATATGTTGTGTTTTAATTATGCTTCTTGGTAGCTTAAATTATCTGGAATGGGAAAGATTCTACAAGGGATGTTTATGGGCAAATCTTGGCTCATGTATACACTGCATTTCTATTAGTCAAAGATTATTGGATGGGATTTGAGTTGAGAGGTTGAAGTCTGTTTAACGAAGGGTAGAAGTTTTTGACTGACTTTAGCGGATCAGAAAATGATTAATGATAGAACCCAGTGGAACGCCAGACTGCTGTTCTGGTTTAGAATTTTTGCATGTTATCAATCAGGCATATCTGAGCTGAATTTTGTGCAAAGCTCTCTAGTTCCCCCCAGTGAACAGAAAAGTTAACTGCAAATTTGTCTTTTTACCATTGGTAACCAAGGGTTCAAATGTTTGTCTGGTTATACGAACCCGTTAGCCCCTGTTGGTATATTTTGTAACTACACTATCTGGAGGCAATACTTAATCTTTAATCAATAACTTGCCCTCCCTCTTGCCCATCTCTTTGACTGATGATGTGTTTTTCGCAGCGAGGTTATGGCAACCTGTCACTCACATAAGATCGCATCAATAGCAAACTACAACCAATCAATTCCTGTTGGACAAAATCAATTCCAGTTCTTGTTCTAGAAGCTGTTTCACTCGGATGATATACGTCACAATAGGGAAGAAAAGACTATCGACTATCAACTTCCGTTTCATGTGGACTTCACCCAAAAATGAACACAAGAGAAGATATTTCAAAGAATGTTGGTAATAGGGGAAAAAAATACTATGGGAGTCAATGGCTACCGTCAACTGTCTGGTTACCAACATTCTTCAAAAGATCTTCTTTTGCATTCAACAGAAAAAAGAAACTCATACAGGTTTGAAACAACATGAGAGTGAGTAATCGATTCCTTTTTCATTTTGAAAATATTGAATTTTCATTTTTGAGTGAACTATCCCTTTAAGTCAGAAAGGAGGACAAGGAAGGGAAATGCAGAGATGTCTCATCCCTTGTATCCCATTTTAGCTGTTTTGAAAACCTTAAATAGACTGTGGCTGCACTGCAACAATCGATCAAGTCTATTTATGCAGTTAAAAAATATCTACACATCTATAAAACAAGAGAAAATTACCTGAAGCAAAACTACATAATACAATAAGACTTTTTATCACATAGACAAAATTATTTAGCTGTAATCTGGTACTGCAGTATCTTCATCTCTCCACTAGATGGCAGAAGACACCATTGCTTAATGGCCAGCATTGCAGAAATCCAGTAAAGTACTAATATATGCAATGCATGTTAGTGTTAATGTAATAATTGTTAAAGCAATAATACAAAATAACATTAAAAACTTAAAACTTTACCACTGATCTGAGATATTTCTGAGGGTAAACTTGACATTTAGACTTCAGACCCAAAAAATGGGTGTCTGCAGAGGAGAAGTCATCTACCCTCATGTCGCTCACAAATAATAATAATAATAATAATAATTAATAATAATAAATATTTATTTTATTTTTACTGGGAACAGAAGTTCTTATCAAAATATCAAAGTTGCGCTTTTCCAACAAAAATTAATAGTGATCCCTGGCTGTTGAGTTCAAATACAAAAATATAAAATTATAATCATTTCATTGCTAGCATGCCTGGTGTAAGCTGTGCAAATGACAAATAAACTATCTTTGATTGATTTTAGTTTGGGATTCAAATCCCTGGTTATAGGGCCACCAAAAGAGTTAATAGACAGTACATGACTTTTGACTGAAAATTTATGTTTCACACTAATGGGTGTAACTGGAATCATAAGACTTGCATATGCATTACAGTGAGAGTCCTGAAACTCACAGCGTGATTTCTCTCCTCTCCACATTTACCTCTCAGTGTGAGGAAAGAGAACTTAATGAAATGTTTTGATGAGGGCCTGAAGCTTGAATAAAATATCAAGCTTCTTCAGTACACACACACACACACACACACACACTCAGCACAGCATCATATCTCAGAGCTCAGACATGCAGACAGCTGATTGACAGGTCTCATCTCCTATATCAGGTGTCTGTTGAAGTGGGACATTCTCCATGCTTGTTGCCAAGAGCTGTAAACCCAAACAGCTGTTGGAGATTAATGCATTAGATTTATCACAGCTCTCAATGACCACACTATGAGAGACATTCACTGTTGGGCTAGAGGTGTCAAGAAGTACTAACTTAAACCTCTCACATTTCAACCTTACAGACAGATGAAAGTGTTGGTCTGTAATTAATATGAAATGTCACCACCATCCATCCACTGGACACTCCAATTCAATAGCCTCAATAGTGAATTTATACTAGAAATAGGCACTGAAGGAAATGCACATTTATTTGTTAACGACATCCTCTTTTAGACTTACCACTTACACTGACATATGCAAAAGTTTTTATGAAAAATGAAAAAGATTCTCAAGAATTAAATAAATAAAATAACCAGTTTTGGGGGTAACACATTACAAGTAATGCGAGTTACGTTACTGTCACATGTATGTTCTGTTCATGTTTGAGTTTCTTTGATCATCCTCTAGTCTGTTAATTACCTCCGTTTTCTCCCTGTTTGTTTCTATGGTTTCTAATTGATTGAGTTAATTCAGTTCTCTGTGATATGTGGTTATAAGTTTTTTTGTTTAAGTATTGGATTAAAGTCTCCTATAATATCTCCTTCGTCGTGCGCTTGATTACAGCCACCTAATCCGTGACAGAATGCAAGACCAAAACAAGGACTCAAAAACGGAAAAGGCAGAAGAACATCTCCTCTCCCTCAGACAGAATGGATGCCCTCTGGAGTGGTTTGTGGAGGAATTTTTGGACTATTCCCATCTGGTGAGCTGGAGCGATACCATGCTCAAGGCCTACTTTCGGATGGGACTGAATGGTGAGATATATCAGTACCTGTCTCCTGGTCATTATAATTGACCCTTAGTCGATTTCATTAATTACATCCTCTGGCTATACAATTCGGATTTTTTTTGTTGTTGATGAAGTGAATGAAGACTTTCCAAATGATCATCCAGTTCTATCCAATCCCTGAATCCGCTCCAGTGAAAGAAATCCCAGAGTCCGCTCCAGTAAATTAAATTCCAGAGCCTGCCCTTCCTGTCTGCCCTGGTGGGATCAAAGAAGTGGTCCTTACCATTTATGTGGCTGCTGTGTTTGGGCCACACACACAGCCACTCCAACCCCTGACCAGAGTCAAGTGATGGTGGGGTATGGGAGGGGTGTACATATACGTTCCTGGCCATAGTGGCCGAGCCAGGCTTCCTTAGCAAGGCCACGAAAGCCGGTCCTCCTAGGCTCCCTGAACTGCCAGCGCCTGAGTTGTCGTCACCTCCCTGGTTTCCTGAGTTGCCGGCACCTCCCTGGTCTCCTGAGCTGCCTACGCCACCCTGGCAGCCTGAACTGCCGGCGCTGCCCTGAAGGCGTGCTGTTCTGTGAAGCCACCCCATCCTCAGCCTCCATGACGCATACCGTCCCACCCCTAAGGACGTATATGCCGCGAGGACGCGCCTTCCAGGAGGGCGGGGGGATGGGGTAATGTCACATGTACAGTGGGGAGAACAAGTATTTGATACACTACCGATTTTGCAGGTTTGCCCACTTACAAAGCATGTAGAAGTCTGTAATTTTTATCATAGGTACTCTTCAACTGTGAGTGACGGAATCTAATACAAAAATCCAGAAAATCACATTGTATGATTTTTAAGTAATTAATTTGCATTTTATTGCATGACATAAGTATTTGATACATCAGAAAAGCAGAACTTAATATTTGGTACAGAAACCTTTGTTTGCAATTACAGAGATCATACGTTTCCTGTAGTTCTTGACCAGGTTTGCACAGACTGCAGCAGGGATTTTGGCCCACTCCTCCATACAGACCTTCTCCAGATCCTTCAGGTTTCGGGGCTGTCGCTGGGCAATACGGACTTTCAGCTCCCTCCAAAGATTTTCTATTGGGTTCAGGTCTGGAGACTGGCTAGGCCACTCCAGGACCTTGAGATGCTTCTTACGGAGCCACTCCTTAGTTGCTCTGGCTGTGTGTTTCGGGTCGTTGTCATGCTGGAAGACCCAGCCACGACCCATCTTCAATGCTCTTACTGAGGGAAGGAGGTTGTTGGCCAAGATCTCGCGATACATGGCCCCATCCATCCTCCCCTCAATACGGTGCAGTCATCCTGTCCCTATTGCAGAAAAGCATCCCCAAAGAATGATGTTTCCACCTCCATGCTTCACGGTTGGGATGGTGTTCTTGGGGCTGTACTCATCCTTCTTCTTCCTCCAAACACGGCGAGTGGAGTTTAGACCAAAAAGCTCTATTTTTGTCTCATCAGACCACATGACCTTCTCCCATTCCTCTGGATCATCCAGATGGTCATTGGCAAACTTCAGACGGGCCTGGACATGCGCTGGCTTGAGCAGGGGGACCTTGTGTGCGCTGCAGGATTTTAATCCATGACGGCGTAGTGTTACTAATGGTTTTCTTTGAGACTGTGGTCCCAGCTCTCTTCCGTGTAGTTCTGGGCTGATCCCTCACCTTCCTCACGATCATTGATGCCCCACGAGGTGAGATCTTGCATGGTGCCCCAGACCAAGGGAGATTGACCGTCATCTTGAACTTCTTCCATTTTCTAATAATTGCTCCAACAGTTGTTGCCTTCTCATCAAGCTGCTTGCCTATTGTCCTGTAGCCCATCCCAGCCTTGTGCAGGTCTACAATTTTATCCCTGATGTCCTTACACAGCTCTCTGGTCTTGGCCATTGTGGAGAGGTTGGAGTATGTTTGATTGAGTGTGTGGACAGGTGTCTTTTATACAGGTAACGAGTTCAAACAGGTGCAGTTAATACAGGTAATGAGTGGAGAACAGGAGGGCTTCTTAAAGAAAAACTAACAGGTCTGTCAGAGCTGGAATTCTTACTGGTTGGTAGGTGATCAAATACTTATGTCATGCAATAGAATGCAAATGAATTATCTAAAAATCATACAATGTGATTTTCTGGATTTTTGACAGTTGAAGTGTACCTATGATAAAAATCACAGACCTCTACATGCTTTGTAAGTAGGAAAACCTGCAAAATCGGCAGTGTATCAAATACTTGTTCTGTTCATGTTTGAGTTTCTTTGTTCATTCTCTAGTCTGTTAATTACCTCCGTTCTCTCCCTGTTTGCTTCTATAGTTTCTAATTGATTGAGTTAATTCAGTTCTCTGTGATATGCGTCCATAGTATCTCCTTCATCGTGCGCTTGATTACAGCCACTTAATCCATGACAGTTATGTAATTAGATTACTTTTCAAGTAACTAGGAAAGTAACACATTACTTTTTATTTAGAGAAATCAGGAATTAAGGTTCAGAGACATTGTGTGTGCTGTGTAAACATGATGGTTATTGTAGTTCTAGACTAATGTGAACATGCATTTACTCATCTCACTTGCACAACAACAGATTCAGTATTCCTCAAAATGAATAAAAACCTGCAATAATTAAATCTTTTATGTATTTAATCTCACTTTATTAACCAATGTCTTTGCTGCTGACCTTTGATAATCCAATTCAACCATACGAATAAGCAAAAATGACTAGTTAAAAATCACAGTTGTGTTTCTTTTTTGTTGTTGTTTTTATTGCTGAAGTAAGAGGCTGCATCCGATATCGCATACTTCCCTACTATATAGTAGGCGAAAAACAGTATGTGACAAAAGAAGTATGTTACAAATTCACAGTACTCATAGAAGAGTAGGCAAAAAGTACCCGGATGACCTACTTCTGGCGAGATTCTGAAGTGTGCATATGATGGAAAATTTACTATCTTATGAGACCACAGTAGAGGATTTGTGAATGGAAGTGAAGCGACGTAACTACGGTTTTAACCCCCCTAAATTTCCAGCCAGCCACACTTAAAGTTTCCCATTAACTCCATAATATGTACACTAATTCGTGATCGCCTCAGTCCCCTTTAAAACTCATATGAAAACCTATTTCCCCGTATTTTAGTCTGCGTTATTCAGTGCGTTCTTCAGTCCGTAGCAGCGCCAGCGTCAAAAGCAGGGGACAACGTATGTGCATTTATTGATAAATTATGCAGTAATTAAATTAAATGCAGTTTACATAATTGATGCGGGAGCAATTTAAGACAGTTTCCCATCCACTGTAAAAATCTGGGTTTATGAAATTCCTTTCATCTAAATGGCATGAGACTTCATGATTTTTTCTAATCTTGCTATACTTCATATTTCAGTGCAATAAAATTGCTAAAATTGTATATAATATTTATTTTATAATAAATCCACAAGCAAAACACGTGAAAAGTAAACTATAAACGGGAGTGGAAATGGCAAATGAGCTAATGCGTGGTTCTCTGCCATTGATTGGTTGTAGGGGTAATTTCACGTCATTTTCATGTTAAAAGTATATTTGTTTTCCACCAAGTGACAGAAATCCTCCACTATACCATGGCACATTTTCCATGTTATCTCCATGAATGAAAATGATAAATGTAGATCTTCTTTAAAGTTAGTTTTACTGCACAAATGTAGAGTTAAAAAAATAATAGTGTTTAAAACTTTGTGTTGAAAATAATATTTTACCTACATATTTCCAATCTAGACAATTACAGTAATATAAAGTTTGTCTATATTGTTAATTAATATAAATGAATATTAGCTGGTTATTTAAAATTATTTAGAAATTATTTCAATATTCAGGGATTGACTTGATAGTGTAGAACCTACTGTATTGTTCATGCCTACCCTAGTATATAAACAATATATAAAATTATATATATATATATATATATATATCTTACCCTCATTGAAATCCTAGAATCACCCCTAGGTTTAATTCAGCAATTCGCGAGCGCTGTGATTAGAAGCCGCTGTGTTAATGTAACAACAGCATCGCTGAAACCTTATTATTATATATCTTGATGTAGCATGCAAATTGTAATTAGCATATTGTGTTTAAACATATTAGTAAAATATGTATTCAAGCACAACATTTTATTGTTAATTTGACATATTGTCCCTATCTCAGCAGTCTAATGTAATCTAGATAAGTATGTTGTGTAAGTTGGAGGATGGGGTGCCCCATTTTGAAATCTGCTTAGGTCCCCGAAAATGCTAGGGCCAGCCCTACTGACGCTGGTAGATCTCATGATAAGGACAACATGGTCCAGATTACACGCATTCATACTATATAGAACCTACTTTTTTAGCAGTCGTGAAGTAATTACTTCTGCTCAAGAGAGTGTGCGATTTCGGACTCAGTCAGAGTGTTGAACTTTCTTCTCCTGCGTCCTATTCTTCTGCAATCCAGAATGGCAGCACAGCTGAAAGGTTTGTTTGAGCTGCGCCCTCTACTGTACAGGCGTGAATTTACGTTTCCTTCAGCCTGAGGCTTATTCATTTCACTTTTGATGTGAAAGGGCCTTTTGAACTTTTGTGGTTGTTGTTATTGTTATTAGAAAACAAAAAAGCAAGCCCAGCCCAGATGAGAAAAAGTAATGCATTACTTTCCATAAAAAGTAGCCAAGTAACACAATTAGAAACTTTTTAGGGAGTAATGCACTATTGTAATGCATAACTTTTAGAAGTAACTTTCCCCAACACTGAAAATAACAGTCTAAACTAATCTATAACAGCTACAGAAAATAAACAAACAGCTGAGCCACCCAAGCACCATGACATCAGAGCCATCAACAGAGTTAATTTGCTAAAACTGCTAAAAATGAAAATAGATATGCATTTGACAGTAGTGTGCTGCAGCCCTGCAGCTATTACACAGAGTCCATTAAGCACACTGGATCACTGTTTTAGAGGCCAAACGAGAGCGGATTGGAACTCAGTCTCTCTCCCCTGCAGTCTAATGAGCTGTTCCTGGATCCTTTTCTCATCAGATCAGAGGAACGTAAGGCGGGATACAAGCAGCGCGTAACGAGTCCTGTTTGACCTCATCTCGGCAGCGGGCCGGCGTTTGGCAGCACCTGCTCTCAGCGGCTGTCATCAGATTTCAGCCACTGTCCAGACATACTGGCTTCCACCTCCTGCTCTGTCCTGCAGCACAGTCATGTGAGAAACCCACGGCCTCATCCCTGCTGATTCAGAGACACAGAGAGAGTAAATGCCAAGGACATTTCAGGGTGCAAACCAGCATGCATGTGCACACACATACTTGCAAAGAAGATAAAGTAAAACAACACACCAACACCAAGTCCAGGGTTGCATTTCCCAAAACCATTGTGAGCTAAGTTGATGGTAGAGAACATTGGTGCCAATGGTCTTCACGATCAAATTGATCACTTTTAGACATAAACTCGCTAAATTCCCTAAACACGTCCCCTCGGGGGAATCCCCACTACCATTTTGAAGTCCGTTCAACTTCCTCAAGTGGGCGAGGGAAGTGTATTTGGACAGGCCCTCGACCCTTCAATTTTGACAGAGAGAGCGAGTCCTCTAAATATGTACACAGATCCATAGACCACAATGCAACATGATTGTGACATCACAGCAGATTGCACTTAATTTGCCTCCACACCACACAACTCTTGTGTATGATATTAGAGTTATTTTGACATTTAACCACATAATACTTGTAGCTACCTTAAGCTAACGGTTATAGTTTACTGTATTATCATCATTTTCGTTTGTTTATTTTTTAATATTTTCTCCAACAGGCCAAGCATACATACAGGCCTATAGAATGGTGTGTAAAAAATAATTCATAAGGAAAAAAAAGTTTGAATAATAAATCAGCTCCATTGAGGATTCCATGTGATCAAGGGTTTAGGGCATTCCATTTAAACACATTGCAAGGGCTCCGCCAGTAGTGGGCACTCGCACAACATAAGCAACAACGTACATCCGAATGAACGAGACGGAGGGAAGTTAGCGAGGGAAGGTCATGAAAATTTGGACTTAAACGCAACACTGGGCTGCGTCCGAAATCGCATACTCTCTTGAATAGGTACTTATTTTGAATAATTACTTCACAACCGCTAAAAAAGTATGTTCTATATAGTGTGATTGTGTGTAATATGAATATAATCTGGACATACTACATTTGCCATGCTGTAATTACCATGTGACCTACCGGCTTCAGTTGCATCTTTACACTGCCATTCACAAATCCTCTCCCGTGGCCTGTTGGGATAGTAAAGTGTTTATCGAATGCACACTTCAGAATCTCGTCGGAAGTAGTAGGTCATCCATGTACTTTTTGCCTACTCTTTTATGAGTACTGTGAATTCGAACAAATTTATTTTGTCACATACTGTTTTTCGCCTACTATACAGTGGGGAAGTATGCGGTTTCGGATGCAGCCCTGGTCTGGTCCTCTCTCTGGCTTCACTGTCGCCACTCCTCCTTTTATCCTTCCGGAGCTCCTCTGTGGTAATCGAGACCGGCGTGGCGCGCAGGTGTCGCTCATTAACACTCGCACCACCGGCCTCGCTCTGTTCCCACGACCCTCAGCTAGTTCTTGCCACACTTGGTGTTTTTACACTGGCAGTTTAGTTCGAAATGGGGCACGGTTCGCATGAAAAATTGCTAATGTGAAAGCTGTCATGCGGACCTGTCAACCCGAGACTACCTGAAGGAGGTGGTCTGAGTTTGGTTGCACTCAAACTGTGCCGCGATTCACATGAATGTGAAAGCAACACAGACTCCGGTGCGTACATGTTCAGGAAGAAAAGTAAAATGCACATGCATTTTATGTCTTTAGTTCAGTAAAACACATGTAAGGGATGATAGTGTTGATGATTTACCTTAGATAAGAGCGAGAGCGAGCCTGCAGTATATTTGAGCATAGCGAGTGTAATCAGGGCAGCAAATTATTGGCAATCCACTGTTTCCTCAGATGAGTCTGTTTGCAAGAAGCAGAAAGCCGCCTTCATGTGAAACACATACAGTAAACCCAAGTGTTGTTTATTCAGCTGTGCATAATAGCACCAAATTAATAAAAACACAATATATTGACCCATGTTCTGTTTTCTATCATGCCTGTGCACATTTGTGACGTAAGATGCACACAAGTGCACCAGGGTTCAACAGAATCAAGTTGAGTGTGAAACCAGACCAACGCTGCGGGGGGCGCCGGGAACAACCGCGCTTGGACTCGGACCACAGCAAATGTGCCTAGTGTAAAAACGCCCTAAGCTTCCAACAACTCTTTCAGGCTTTGTTTGAAAACATTTTCCCTGAAAGTTCAAGATATAATAATTTGCAAGAGTGCGATTATAAAGACAACGAGGCTGTGAAAGCGAACTAGTGAGTAGATGAGTTTGATTACGTTTAATGTCCCTGGCAACGTCTGTAGTCCCATTTAGCCACTTGTTAGCAACTGCCTTTTACAAGACAAATACTTTTAAAAAATCACAAGAGGGATTATTACTGATGTATTTTATATTGTAGAATAAAACATGAAAATATCTTGAGCTTGGTTCACCACAGACCTTATTTCAAGCATTTAAAGGCACAGTATGTACGTTTCGTCGCTAGAGGTCGCTCATTCAAAGCAATAACAAAGGCGTATAATTTTATTTCATTTTAATAAAACAGCCGCAAGTTCTGAATTACAGGTCACTTTATTGGACAAATTAAAATTGTGGGGTAACGCAGTGCTGTTTTACTTGGTCAAAACAATCATACTAAAATATGTTTGAGTGTTTCAAGTTATGTTATAAAGTTACTCTGTGTGTTCGCTCAGTGGCTGGTATGACACAGTTAGATTGATATTAGTATATCATATTAATAAAAGCTGGATGACTTGTGTTGCTAAATGGCATGCAATTAATTTTAAAATATTACTGTATTACTGTTACTACAAATAAAGCTCTTTCTGATTTTGCCATGTTAGCCACTTGACAAAATAGTGTTGTCTCTGAGGTATGTTACAAACATGCTACTCGTGGTAAATAAAAAAAAAAAACAAAGATTCAAACAATAAGACTAACTGTGTTGAGCTATATAACAATTATTAATTTTCTGTCAATAGAGGTATCCAAACAGTAGCTAACCTGTCCAATAAAACACATAATACATTAAAGCGTCTTTGGTGTTTCCATGGTTTCTACGGAAGTAAAACGGTAGTTACGGAAATCAAGGGTAGCGCAGATATGACATCATTCACGGGTGACGCAATGACATTTCTCTGGATTTAAACATTGTTGTAAACATTTGAGATGATGTAAGTACAAGTCAACAAAATATATAATATTGTTCTAGTTGTTTTTGGCTATTTTAAACCAAAAATCTTACATATTGTGCCTTTAACCAAAAAAAATCCATTGACATGAGAACCATGGAAGTGCTAAAATACTAACTCATTTCCAGGTTTTGGCCTACAAAAATACGTCATCCCTGCACCACTCTGTTGTGGTCTCATTTACGAAAAGACACTTGGGAGTTTGTTGTCATCAGGTTTACTTATGCAATAAATATAAAAAAGTTATCATTAACAGCAGTTAATTAATAGCAGTTTTCACTGTTATGATGCTTATTAAGCAATTGTAAGTGTTTCAACATAAGTTCTGCTGATGCACCAGCCTGATCAGGATCATTAATGGGAAACTCAAGTGACAAGCAAACAGCAGAAAAGCTCTGCTGAGGTTGCATCAAATCAAATATTGCCACTAAGATCAGGAAACCAACATATAGGCTAATCCTTGTTTTTCATTTTCATTTTTTTTCAGCTGGTTTCTATGGTGAAATATATTTGTATATTGACTGCTAACCTGAATAACTGATTGTTGTCCCCAGCAACTGCTTTCTCACATAAGAAATCTTACTGTGCTAGTTTTATGTGCCTTATAGCACCTTTATTCTATTTCATTCTTTGTACAACTTAAAACAATATTTCAAGCAGCTGTGTAAGTGGGACCCTTCACTCTAATAAAGGCTGGGTTGTTTCAACCCAAATTTGGGTCAAATATGGACAAACCCAGCCGTTGGTTTAAATGTTTAAATTAAATTTTTAACCCAACGGTTGGGTTTGTCCATATTTGACCCAAATTTGGGTTAAAACAATAGTATTTGCTTCACATAAGGGTCCTGATCACCCTGCTATGGATTAATTAGCAATAATTACCAGATAACTGTATTTTATACCTTACATAGGCTCAATATTTATGTCTGACAACCAAAACCTGTCTTTTAAAATAATATACAACCCCACACACATTTTGTATCTAAAAATGAGTCTGGAAAAGCAAATGTACAGAATTCAACGTGAAATGTAACAAAATGAAGAGCATCTGCCAGTGCCAGAATATGGTCCTACACATGACACTTGAGACAAATGAACAGCGGCATCACCAATTACCAGGCGCTCGGATGAATTGGCTTGCATTGTGATGGGATGGAAGTGTTTGGATGCTCTACAAAAGCAGCTGTCATTTCTGCTGAGACACTATAATAGGGCATTCATTTCTAAGATTCAGTGCAGGCTTTTGTGTTCAGGAAAAACGTGACAATTTCACGAACAGATTTCGTGTGATTAAACAGTGCCGTCTCAATATGGAGTTAATAAACTGTGAAGACAGAAACACATTTAGGCCTGTATAATGTTTCATTTAGAAGCAGTCACACTTCTATTTTAGAGTCTGAATTAAGAGAGGGAGATACCTGTTTATGTGTATACAAAGTTATAATAGCTGTACAGTATATAAATAGTAGTTCAGTAAAAGTGGGACATAAGGTAAAACAGGGTTTAAATTGCGATCTAAATATCCAGAGACAATCATATCAAAATGTTTTCATTTGCTTGAAATTATTAAGATGGTGGTCAAGCTTCAACATATAAACAATCTCAGCAAACACATAGACAATCAAATATCTTATAAATAAGCCATGCAAATCACGTACAAAGCGTTTATTGTATTAATATGACCATAAACGCAGTAATTGGTTCCAGAACTAAGTGTAGTATACATACTACCATGAATAAACTAATATTGAAGTTTCTAGAAATCTGAACACAGCTGGCAATTTGGTTGTACATGTCCAAACAAAGATAATTCTGGGTGATATTAGATATTACAAGTTGTGAAATGTCCAGCTAGTCACATTTTTTAGCAAGGAGGGCAGTTTTTTTTAAAGATTATTTATTTATTTATTTATTTTAAATGCAGCAAAACAAATAGCCAGAAAAAGCATCTTCAGTATTTCCAGATATAGCAGTGGAGCATGTCAAAATTTTTAATTATTAATTTACAAAAAACTAAAGGAAACCACGTGCCTGTAAATAAGGTATCTGTGACTCACAAAACTTAACATGGTCTTATATGATGTATGGCATTTAATTCCGTGTACTAGTATAACAAGGTATATACAAGATATCTAGTATACCATCACTGTACCATGGTCCCGTCACGAAACAGATTTAAAACACCAAAGAAACGACAAAAGTATCCAGTTACAGTCTCTTCTCAAGAGGGGAGCCCAGAATATAGCAAATGAGCTGTGAGAATGATACCCGCGTCCGCGTGCGTGCGCGCGTGTGTGTGTGTGTGTGTGCAGTGTAATCCATATCTCTGCTAGTAGTATCTCTGGATTACTGACGTGTGTGCCAGCGCTCTTATATCTGTTCGCTCTCGCTTTTACGCGCAGTTTGATGGCGTCGCCGCGCGCTCCTCTCTGCGTTCTCCGATCATCGTTCACGATCTCACGGTTTATGGACTGCGTGGACCACACATTATTATAGAACACTGTCGGGATTGGTTCTACAACATTTTCGCCAAAGTGTTCTGTGGAAACTGTATCTCTGCTTGAGCTCCGAACCGAGCCGTGAGAGATAAGAGAAGAAGTTTGCTGGATACAGGTGCGATCTCTCTCTAACTCCAGCTGATGATCACAGACACGGATCTGGACTGCCGGATTCCAGTAGATCATATCAGATCTAGCTCAAGGTACGCTCAGATACACACTATTGTAATGATAATGGTGATGCCGGTTAGAGTTTACTCAGTGCAGGAGATCCTTACAGTGATGCTCTTTACAGAAATAGGGAAGAATGGGATTAGTTGTCACACTTTTTACTTAAGCAAATATTTCTCAGGGTAGGATTGATGTGGGAAAACATCGGTATTTACAAATACCTCTTGGTCTTGGATACAAAAAGCTATTTAACATTTAAATTTAATTGAGATTCAGATCGTTGAACGCACGTTGACAGCGGGGCACGTTGTCACACTAAGTTGCAACCATGGGATAAATTTGTTAAAATATGAGATATCATCTAAAAAGTGAAAAAGGTATTTTCAGTATTAACCATGTAGCAAAATGTAAACATTACAGACACAAAAAATAATGAAAAAGCATAAAATGGAGATATCAAATGGTCTGGCCAACAAACAGGTAAACTTTAAAGTTAAAATCTTGAATTTAGTACAATGCACTATCCTTATTTACAACTGTTTTGAACTTAGTGTTTGAAATCTATATACTCAACCCCTGCTAGAGAAACAAGTACGTTTTTAGATCTTTTCCAGATCATTCAGATCAAACTTTTTACTCCTCATTGTATTATTTGCATCTTCACTTATTTTTGTAATATGTCAATGTTGTTATTATAGCCTACTACACATTCTTAAAATGTTTTTCTTTAACCCCTTACCAGACACATCCACCCCCACCCCCCATTTTGGCAAGTGGGGCATGAATGACATACCCAAAATAAAAAGACTGCTGCTCATAAGTCATTCTGAATAGACACATAACCAACATATATTTAGAAAGCCAACACTTGAGAGTTTACAGCTGAATATTTAGAATTACTCAGACTGTTATTAATATGGAGATATATAGGCTCAAACATAAAAACAAAAATAAAAAATATTAAGAATATATTTTTAAATATATAAAAATATTATGTGAATGTAGTATAACAATTTATAACCACAACTATGCCAGTGTACAAAGAGTACCATGCAGACTCTGCTGTTAACTGAAGTTGAAGTAGGTATATATGCTGAGCAGTTGAGAAACCTGAGATTGTCAAAGTTTAAATTACATTGATCTTTTGACTCTTATAAGCGCATCCGCAGATAAGAGCTGCCTGTCAGTGTCATGTTACTGCAGAGTCTTGAGAACGTGTTCATGTTAACAAGATGCAAAATATGTCTTGTGAATATCAACATCAGCCGTTGATTGGTAAGAGCAGGGAGTGAGCATAACCATTTATCACAGAAATAGATAGATTGCGGTAAGGTCTGTTTTATGACCATTTGAAACTAATTGAAAGACTAGAACTGTGCTGAAATCTTCAACCTCTGCCACCTTGATTCATAGTGTCCGCAGAGTACACTATGCTGCCAACACTACATGCACAAGTTTTATTTACAACACACTACATACTTTGACTCGAACACTTCTGTTTTCCAGCCCTGAAATTTATTATAAGCATGTCCAGTGTGGATGTTTTGTTTGGTTCGGGTCAGAAATTTGTTACAGTTCTGTAGGACCTGCTATCTGATGCTTATACCATCTGTGATATATTTCCATAAAATTTAACAGTGTGTTATTTAGTATTCAAAGCGGGCAGGGCAGGTTAATAGTAAGGCATGAATTGACTTGATATTTTAAATTTGCAGATAACTGTATCCCATCATTTTTTATATATATATATATATATATATATATATATATATATATATATATATATATATATATATATATATTAGGGGTGTAACAATATATCGTGTCACAATATATTACAATACAAAAATGCAACAATATATATTGTGGATAGTGACAATATATATTGTGAATAGTTCACCCAAAATGAAAATGGAAAAAATTCAAGTTTACAGAGTTCTAGTGTCAGTACTACATTAAACTACTATATATAATAATGAATATGTATATTATATAATAATGCAATAGGGGAATATCTGTGGGTCCTGATGCAAATGTTACCAGTAAGTGGCCTATATCTAGTCAGTGACAGTGCAAGCATATTCGTCTAAAATAATTCTGTATTTTCAGCTTCAGAATCATGAATATTTTTATTCTGTTGTCACCACTGTCCTGTGCATTGGGTTACCAACACCAGGTCCAAGCCTATTCATTTCCACCCACAATGTAATACCAAATTTAGCATTTTAATCAACAGTCCATTTTTTGTTAACCTTTTACCATATGTCTTGATGTATTGTGATATGTATCGAATCGTGACGAGGGTATTGTTACACCCCTAATATATACACTCACCTAAAGGATTATTAGGAACACCTGTTCAATTTCTCATTAATGCAATTATCTAATCAACCAATCACATGGCAGTTGCTTCAATGCATTTAGGGGTGTGGTCCTGGTCAAGACAATCTCCTGAACTCCAAACTGAATGTCAGAATGGGAAAGAAAGGTGATTTAAGCAATTTTGAGCGTGGCATGGTTGTTGGTGCCAGACGGGCCAGTCTGAGTATTTCACAATCTGCTCAGTTACTGGGATTTTCACGCACAACCATTTCTAGAGTTTACAAAGAATGGTGTGAAAAGGGAAAAACATCCAGTATGCGGCAGTCCTGTGGGCGAAAATGATTTGTTGATGCTAGAGGTCAGAGGAGAATGGGCCGACTGATTCAAGCTGATAGAAGAGCAACTTTGACTGAAATAACCACTCGTTACAACCGAGGTATGCAGCAAAGCATTTGTGAAGCCACAACACGCACAACCTTGAGGCGGATGGGCTACAACAGCAGAAGACCCCACCGGGTACCACTCATCTCCACTACAAATAGGAAAAAGAGGCTACAATTTGCACAAGCTCACCAAAATTGGACAGTTGAAGACTGGAAAAATGTTGCCTGGTCTGATGAGTCTCGATTTCTGTTGAGACATTCAGATGGTAGAGTCAGAATTTGGCGTAAACAGAATGAGAACATGGATCCATCATGCCTTGTTACCACTGTGCAGGCTGGTGGTGGTGGTGTAATGGTGTGGGGGATGTTTTCTTGGCACACTTTAGGCCCCTTAGTGCCAATTGGGCATCGTTTAAATGCCACGGCCTACCTGAGCATTGTTTCTGACCATGTCCATCCCTTTATGACCACCATGTACCCATCCTCTGATGGCTACTTCCAGCAGGATAATGCACCATGTCACAAAGCTCGAATCATTTCAAATTGGTTTCTTGAACATGACAATGAGTTCACTGTACTAAAATGGCCCCCACAGTCACCAGATCTCAACCCAATAGAGCATCTTTGGGATGTGGTGGAACGGGAGCTTCGTGCCCTGGATGTGCATCCCACAAATCTCCATCAACTGCAAGATGCTATCCTATCAATATGGGCCAACATTTCTAAAGAATGCTTTCAGCACCTTGTTGAATCAATGCCACGTAGAATTAAGGCAGTTCTGAAGGCGAAAGGGGGTCAAACACAGTATTAGTATGGTGTTCCTAATAATCCTTTAGGTGAGTGTATATATATATATATATATACACAGTGGGGAGAACAAGTATTTGATACACTGGCGATTTTGCAGGTTTTCCTACTTACAAAGCATGTAGAGGTCTGTAATTTTTATCATAGGTACACTTCAACTGTGAGAGACAGAATCTAAAACAAAAATCCAGAAAATCACATTGTATGATTTTTAAATAATTAATTTGCATTTTATTGCATGACATAAGTATTTGATCACCTACCAACCAGTAAGAATTCCGGCTCTCACAGACCTGTTAGTTTTTCTTTAAGAAGCCCTCCTGTTCTCCACTCATTACCTGTATTAACTGCACCTGTTTGAACTCGTTACCTGTATAAAAGACACCTGTCCACACACTCAATCAAACAGACTCCAACCTCTCCACAATGGCCAAGACCAGAGAGCTGTGTAAGGACATCAGGGATAAAATTGTAGACCTGCACAAGGCTGGGATGGGCTACAGGACAATAGGCAAGCAGCTTGGTGAGAAGGCAACAACTGTTGGCACAATTATTAGAAAACGGAAGAAGTTCAAGATGACGGTCAATCTCCCTCGGTCTGGGGCACCATGCAAGATCTCACCTCGTGGGGCATCAATGATCATGAGGAAGGTGAGGGATCAGCCCAGAACTACACGGAAGAGAGCTGGGACCACAGTCTCAAAGAAAACCATTAGTAACACACTACGCCGTCATGGATTAAAATCCTGCAGCGCACGCAAGGTCCCCCTGCTCAAGCCAGCGCATGTCCAGGCCCGTCTGAAGTTTGCCAATGACCATCTGGATGATCCAAAGGAATGGGAGAAGGTCATGTGGTCTGATGAGACAAAAATAGAGCTTTTTGGTCTAAACTCCACTCGCCGTGTTTGGAGGAAGAAGAAGGATGAGTACAGCCCCAAGAACACCATCCCAACCGTGAAGCATGGAGGTGGAAACATCATTCTTTGGGGATGCTTTTCTGCAATAGGGACAGGACGACTGCACCGTATTGAGGGGAGGATGGATGGGGCCATGTATCGCGAGATCTTGGCCAACAACCTCCTTCCCTCAGTAAGAGCATTGAAGATGGGTCGTGGCTGGGTCTTCCAGCATGACAACGACCCGAAACACACAGCCAGGGCAACTAAGGAGTGGCTCCGTAAGAAGCATCTCAAGGTCCTGGAGTGGCCTAGCCAGTCTCCAGACCTGAACCCAATAGAAAATCTTTGGAGGGAGCTGAAAGTCCGTATTGCCCAGTGACAGCCCCGAAACCTGAAGGATCTGGAGAAGGTCTGTATGGAGGAGTGGGCCAAAATCCCTGCTGCAGTGTGTGCAAACCTGGTCAAGAACTACAGGAAACGTATGATCTCTGTAATTGCAAACAAAGGTTTCTGTACCAAATATTAAGTTCTGCTTTTCTGATGTATCAAATACTTATGTCATGCAATAAAATGCAAATTAATTACTTAAAAATCATACAATGTGATTTTCTGGATTTTTGTTTTAGATTCCGTCTCTCACAGTTGAAGAGTACCTATGATAAAAATTACAGACTTCTACATGCTTTGTAAGTGGGCAAACCTGCAAAATCAGCAGTGTATCAAATACTTGTTCTCCCCACTGTATATATATATATAACATTCTGATTGGTTGAGCCAAGTTCAGTCTTTGTAGAAGGCTGATAAACATGCACTTGTCAAATCAATATATTAATACACTTGGCAACTGTAAACAGGGATGAATTTAATGGACTCAACTGAATTATTGCTTTTTCTGATTATTAATATTAATCACTTTAAAACATTGGTATCATTTATCATTTTGCTGGTGCCAGCGTTTTATAAAAGCAGCATATTATGGAAATACTAGCAAAGTCAGAGGTTTTTTTTATTTATTTATTTTTTATCTTATAATAGACTAAAGTGTTAAAATAGCTTGCCAAGGGCAGAAATATTCAGTATCTGGATTTGTAGCACATTTAAAAGAATTATCCAGGTCCAAGAAAACTGAAGCTGTATTGACAGCATGTGTGGCATGCTGTCGATTACCACAAAGTAATTTAGACTAGTCCCTGAGCAAACGTGTGAACAATAATGCACTTACAATTGAACATGTACCTTCTTAATCCAGTTTCTTCATAAATATGCTTTCCCTTTCTCGGGTCATTGTGCTGGGTAAGGGTTTGGCTTTTTCTGCTTATTTGTGACAGAAAACTGCATGAAACAATAGATCATATATATATATATATATATATATATACACAATGCATGAGAGTAGCTCTTTTTGTTGGGAGAGGTCACCTAAAAATGAAAATTCTGTCATTATTCATGTTGTTCCGAACCCGCATGCTGTTATTTTTTTCCCTGTGGAACACAAAAGGAGAACAGAAGGACCACTTTTGAAGAAGTTGTTTTACACAGTTCTTTTGCATACAAGGACACTGTCAAGCTCCAAAACACACAAACAAACACCATAAAATAGCCTATTTGTGCACTATATTGCAAGTGTTCTGATCAGTCTAACAATAACTTTTTATGAGGAACACGCTGAAATTTAAAGTATTCACTGAATTTTCACCTCCTCCAAAGCTCTGTGAAGTAATTCATCAAAAATATATTTTGAAATGACAGAATTTTTTCATTAGTAGGTAAACAATCCCTTAAAATCATGTTGGATATTGTTTAATTTCAATAGGAGAATGTACAGCAGCTATAGGGTTCATACCGTATGCTTTGTTCGACAGTCCATTTTTCTGAAATCTGCTTCGTTTTTTTTTCTGGGTTTGGCTGTATTGTTTAATACTTTACACCTCTGGATGGCAGATGCGTGGGGCTTTCTCTAAGGAAGATATATTTGTCCTGTGCCCTCTGTGCTTTATCTATGGTGAGCAGGGATTCTCTCGCAGCTGTGACACCCGTCAGCGGTGAATGATAGATATGGTGCTGGTGCACAGGGGAAGTTTATGGAGCAAACGATTTGCTGCACCAAGCAATACGTGAGCCACTGACTCTCCTGCACAGAGACTTAATGCAAGAAATAACAACAGACCTAAAATAGACCTTTAATATGTGTGTGTGTGTGAGTGTGTGTATGCTTGTACGCAAACCCACAGCTTGTGAGGATGTGCACAATGACATATTTTCTATATCAACTAGTAGGTTAAAGGATAGGCTGTTATTCGGTTGTTTTACGACTTGACCACCGTGACCCATCCATGTGTGTGCTAAAAGAGAAGTTCAGATATAGCAGCAATATGATTATCCCTGATTATTTTTAATGCGCTTGGTGTCAAAACCCATGAGACCTCCTTTAAATACCATATTTTTACCTAATTAACATAATTGCTCCATCTCAGAGGGAATGATAATTATGTGCCTTTTCCTTTCTTTCTTTCTTTCTTTCTTTTTTTTTGTGTCTAAGACAGGCTGCTCTTCTGACCATGTACTCTAGTTTCTCAACACTGCTCCATGGCAACAGGCATGACGATCCAAAAGCATGCATCTTTGGTACATCTCCTAATCTGCATGAATTGCTTTTCACACTCTAATCATATGCAAACCCCCCATGTCACAAATATGAGATATGTTGCTATAGATGTAATGAAAAAAAAAAAAAAAATTAAACTAAAAAACAGTAAATCCTGTGGGTTGCTAGTGCAAATGATAGATCTGATCTTTTCTTCTTGAGTGTGCAATCCGAGCTTGCACATTAAACAACATCTATTTTAAAACTAATGCTCTCATACTGAAGAGCTCCTTTTGTGGTTTCTGACAGTGTGCTGGTGTGTAAAAAGGCTTTGGAGATGATGTTAACCAGAAACATTTAAAAGTGTCTGTTCCCGCTTCAGCTGAAAGTTCCTTTGGTAACTAAGATGTACATACTGTAACATTTGTGTGTGTGTGAGTGTGTGTTCATGTTTTTCTATCCCGGTGGGGACTTCAACCTGAATGCACACTGACTCATGGGGACTCGTGTCATCATGGAGACCTAAATTGAGGTCCCCATGAGGAAACAAGCTTATAAATCATGCAGAATGGGAAAAAAAAATGCAGAACGTTTTCTGTGATGGGTAGGTTTAGGGGTAGGGGTTAGTGAAAGAGGAGAGAATATACAGTTTGTACAGTATAAAAACCTTTACGTCTATGGCGATGAATCGGACGTGTTTGTTTGTGAGTGTGCATGTAAGCTGAATAACAGGAATACAGGCTGAAAATGTGAGACAATGTGTAAAGAGTTTTAGAGGTGACAGAGTTCTGTGGTGAACACGCTCCTGTGCTTTCTATTTTATATTTTACATCTATTGTTTGTTATATTTTCTGTAGAAAAATCTCCAAGTCTGATATCTTCCTGCCTTCTAAGTCATTGAGATTTTTTTACCAATTTTGTCCACTAGGGGCGGTATAACCAAACTCTATCATGGAATAAGTGATTTTAGTATGGTAACCAAATATAGAGTATATATACACACTACTGTTTAAAAGTTTGGGGTCTATAATATTTATGTATTTAAGAAACTAATATTCTTATTCAACAAGGATGAATTAAAGACATTTCTAATGTCACAAAGAATTATATTTCAAATAAATGCTGTTCTTTTGAACTTTATATTCATCAATGAATTCTTAAAAAAATGTATTACAGTTTCCAAGAAAAAAAAATTATTAGCAGCACAACTGTTTTTTTTAACATTGATAATAATGAAAAATGTTTTTGAGCAGCAAATCAGCATTTTCAAATTGTTGCTGAATGATCTGGAGTAATGATGCTGAAAATGCAGGTTTTACATCACAGGAATAAATTACATTTAAATATAATAAAATAGAAAACAGTTCTTTTAAATTGTAATAATATTTCACAATATTACTGTTTTGACTGTATTTTTTATCTAATAAATGCAGCCCTGGTGAGCATAAGAGACTTCTTTCAAAAACATTAAACTGATCCCAAACTTCTGAACGGTATATGACATTTTTCCAACTCAATTAATGATAATCTAGTGATTTAAATGCTTTAAAAATGAAGGCAATATTATTATTTGACTTTTTTTTATTTTGAACTTCATGGATGCAAACCAAAACATACATTTATTTTTAAGAGAATAATACGCCTAGTATCAGTGCAAAAACAAATGTTAAAAAGACTAAAAACAGTGAATGAGTAGAGCCACATTTGAAGACACTATCAAATAGTCAATGTACAGTATGCAAATATATGGAATGACCTTACATCAGTTGAATTCTATAGACTTTATGTAGCCCTGCCCCTTTTCAGCACTGCGCTCGTTGTGTTCTGTCTTCCGGTTTGTAGTTTTTTACAGCACGAAGGTAAGATCTTACGGATTTATGAATGAACCACTCGTTTCAAACATATTCCAGCTCTTCTGACATTTGTTATGACATCCGCTTCAAACATTACAATGCTCATGATAATTGTACAATAAGTAAATCCACTTCACCTGCTAATTACTCTTCAACGGCGATGCCATAGAAATATACAGATTCATTCTAAATAAGGTCTATATTAATGCACAAAGTTAGAGGATACTAGGCAAGCATAAACAACCTACAGTTCCACTGTGTCTGTCTACACTGGCCACAACAGGCCAAAATAATTCACTCCCGTTATAATCAAAGAAGCTATCTACACTAAAGCACCTGCCAGTGACACTTTTGTTTTATATTCTATATATGTTTAATTGCACTGCTATAAATACACTGCTGCATTTTTTGGATTTAGTATTTTTTCATGTCATTACATTGTTTAGAGCATAAGAAAAAAAAAAAAAAAAAAAAAAAAACATTTGTGAAAAAATATATTTTATTCATCATACGTTATGATATGTCCTCTGTAGTGGACACCAGGACTCAGTTGTTTAAAAAATAAAATGACATGAAATTACATGTATAGGCAAAAACAATGGGATTTATTTTTAATTCACCAATCAATTTTTAGGTTTCAGGATCTTATTTAAACCAAACTTTGTTTAAAGATGATTCTGAACTATGTTATGAAAGATATAACGTAATGCATTGATATACCATTTTACTTTATGCAATATGTAGGTAAAATGGCCATACTTGGATTTTCCCATTCAATACAATGTATCTATACACTGCATCTAATTTGCATATTAATGTGTTCTTGGTTCAACATGTAATGAAAATAGAAGTGTAATAATGGGAGTAATAATTGGCAACATTTTCATAATAATATCTAATATTTCATAAGAATATTGATATGTAATTTCTTTCCCTATTCACTTGGTGTGTCTCCAAAATGCCTGATAAACATGATTTAAGTCCTGGCGTCCACTACAGTGGACATTTATGAAATCAATGCCCTGTTCTGTAATAGAAAGTCATATTTTGATTAGAAATCCCATAACATTTTCCTGAGATGTTGATTTATAACACACAATTTAAAAATGAATCCAATTTAAATTATAATTACAAAATATTATCATATTTCCATAAGAGTGCTAAACATTAATGTCAGCCGTTTTAAAAGACCAAGAAGAAGTTGTTGTTCTGGTGAAACCTCCAAACATTTGGTATCTCTGCAAAGCCCTGAATGTGCTCTGTACAGGACATCCAGACTTAAATAAAGAGAAATTCACTAAAATATAATGTCCACTACAGTGTACAAAAGTCTATTCCTGGGTCCCAGGAGGATATAAATGATATAGAAGAATGTATAGCCTCACACAGTAGGCGCACAATTTGAGATCATTCATTTCCATTATACTAACAGTTTGAGTTACACCGTTAGGGTTAGGGATTTAGCAAACTCTATATGAGCAACAGTGCAAGAACCACTAAAAATGTACACACACAGCACAACTACATTCAGCATCTTTTTTAGTATATTTAAGTTTGAGTCTACAGATACTTGTGCTTCAGCTGCGATTTCCCTGGGGTGAAGGCTCTGTCTGTTATCTGTCTTCTGTCACTCATGCTTCAGATGTCCAATGAGAGCTGCAGCTCATAGGGTTGTGAGTCATAGACCGCATGCTCTGGTGTGAATGAACCAACAGGATGAAAGGAATGCGAGTCTGCCTTTGTTACAGGATTTTGTTTGTTCTCTCTCCATATATCTCTCTCTCTAATGTTTTGTTTACGCTTTTTAATGATATCACCTCAAGGTAAGCCACAGGAAAGCTGCTGGAGGAAAAGGACATCGCTTTGTTCTTGTAGAATTTTGAGCAGCGAACACTAAAAAGGGAATGAAAAAAGGAAGAAAAAGCCATGATTTATCTCTTTGAAATGGCCAAGCGCATAAAGGAATAACTCAAAAAATAAAATTATTATTTACTCATCCTTATGTTGTTTTAAATGACATTTTTTCTTCCCTGTAAAACAAAAGGAGAAAAGCTGCAGAATGTACTAGCCAATTTTTTCTCCATTTAATAAAAGTGAATAGCAATCTGAACTTCAAAATGACAACAAAAGAACCATAAAAGTATCAAGTCAAGGCACATTTATTTATGTGATGGATGATATGACTTTGTTGTGGTTTAATTTGTTATTTTATGCTTGTAAATGCTGCTAGATTTTATGCTATTCTATATACAGCACTTTGGTCCATTTTTATAGCTGTAAAAGTGCTCTATAAATACATTACATACAGTTAAATACAGTTATTTATATAGCACTTTATACAATACAGGCACTGCTTCACAGCAATAAAAAATAAAATTACATACAGTTAAATACAGTTATTTATATAGCACTTTATACAATACAGGCACTGCTTCACAGCAATAAAAAATAAAATAATAGTATTAATGTTGCAAAGTTTATTATGAAATTATGAAACAATTGCTTTTAAAGTGCCCCTATTATGCTATTTTAAAGGCTCCTGATTTTGTCTCCTACAACAGGTTTACATGCATCAAAGGTAAAAAAAAAACAGTTTAATTTTCTCATAATATACATTGCACATCACCAGATTTTTCAATGATTCTCAAACGACTCGATGGATGAATCAGCCTCTCTAAATCCCTCCTTTCCAGATGGCCCAGTTGGCCCAGTTTGTTGTGATTGGTCTACCACTTACAGTGCGTTTCAGAAGCTAAACGGCCATTTCCATAACTGAACCTTAGCTCCGTCCGGTGGCTTCCTAAAGCTCAGCGATTGTACACACAATAAAGACAGTAACGATGGCGTCGATTATACTATATCAATCCGAGCGCGAGTCCTATGATGAAACATTGGAAGAACTAGTCATTCAACCAGAACCTCCATCGCAAGGACGACTTGAGGACGTTTCTCAGTGATACGCTACTCATTTTGAGGTACATTATGAGATGTTACAACTGAAATTCCTCACCATCACCAGCCCAGCACTAACGTGAATGACTGATGTAACATAAACGTTTGTAAAACAAATCTTGCTCCATCCTTTATCTTTACTCAAAGTAGTAAGAACAACAGACAATCTGCATTAATAGACAGTTTTTGGTAATAGTGGCCCACAGCTGATTAGCAGAAGTATTTCAGTAAGACAGTAATAAGGTGAGTTAGCTGGTTAGCCGGAAACTTACACAATATAAAAACACAAAACTAAATATTTTGAACACCCGGTAGAAAATATATACATCAATAATTAATCATACTTACAAGTTGTGATTCTGAGGAGCAAGCTGGTCCAAATTTTGCGAATCCCGCGTTGAACTACGAGATTTGAGAAGCAGTTGTCATTAAAATGACATGTTTGAGGGCTGGTCAACATAGACGGGCATTATGCAGATGTCTTTTCTAGTGATGTAGAACCGTCACGCAGTGGGATTCAAATTACAAACGACTCGTATAGGTGGTTCAGAGTCGATTCTTTCTTTTAGAATACAATGTGTCTCATTCACTAATAATTGCGTGGATTCTTTCGTATTTGTACGCACAGGAGAACTTCTCAAGAAAAATCTCCGCCTGATTCACAAAACGTTCGTACGCACATGAATTTGTTCTTAACCTTGTTCTGATATTAGTAAATTTGGAGTATTCTAAATGTGCGGCCGCGTACACAAGGTTAGTCATTTGCATAAAACACACCCAAACCATCTCCATATAAGGGCTTTCCGCACATGCTCTCTTTACAGCCTTTCGTCTCTCGTCAAACTTGCCGCTATTCGCAGACGCGCTCTCGCCTGATCCTCGAGCAATGCCAGGTGTGCCATTCTCACCAGTTCTCACAATAAACACCTTTTATAAAGACCCAGATTACAGAGCTCTCATTAGCCAGCTGTACATACGCGTATATCTGCGTTATTCAGAGAAACCTCGCAGCTGAAGCTATAATGCAGCTTTTCTTACTCTTTAACTGTATATGATCGATTGTATTTAAGATGAAATTAAATTGTATTAATTAATAATTTCATTATATAATTTTATATATGGATTATATAATACAATTAATGCAATATACTTCAATGTAATTATAGTCATGTTAGGATGAAATTTAACTTCTTAACACGATTATAAAGCCATACAGACTAAGTTCTTTTTGCGTACGTGTGGTTTCAGTTGTTCCTATATTTTTTTGTAAATATAGAAAAAAAAATATTACGAAATCTTTGGTGAATTGTGATTTGTTCTTAAAATCGTTCGTACGCACATTTTACGCACGAATTTGTGCATACGCATGCTTAGTGAATGAGACCCAATAACTTTATTTATCGTGCACTTTACAACTTTGCAGAACGTTTACATTCGCAAACAGCTATATTACACTATATTACGTAAAACACAATAGTGTCATTATTCAGGTCAATTTAGTTCAATAACCTTGTGAATGTTGCAAAGTTAGTTAGTTATGAAGTGTAAGGTCCATCCGTTAGCCCAAAAACGGAATCTAACGGCTTGGTTGAAGGATTCTGTGTGTAAGCCTTTTCAGCATTTCTGTTAAATTCACTTAATTTATTAACATCTAATTTTAAATCTGACTCCATGAATAAAGTGATCTGACTCCAATTTTATGTGACTTCGTTCAATTTGTTACGTTCGTAATTTAACAGCTGATGATTCGTTGGAAATAAAGGACTCCACATTGATCCATACTAGAATAATGATTTCAGAATAATACAAGATAAATCAAGATTAACATTTATTTTGGCCAGACAGAACTTACATAAAAATAATTAAACACGAATCCATGGTACACAACTTTCAGCATAAAAATATAAAATACAATTACAAAGTAACATGAAAATAGTTTCAAAGAGTCATTATATCTGGCACTGTACATACAGTGTGTGTGAGTGCCTCTCGGACACTGACACAGCACGGCATGGGGGCTCTGGCTACAGAATGTTCCCAAATGGCAGCTCTGCCACCCTTCCTTAAATACCCAGACCAGAACAAAAGGGTTGTAAATATCTGAAACACAAACACCTGGTTTCGGGGGAGAGGATCAGATATCTTCTGAGACTACTCAAAAGGAGAACAGAATTCTCATAAGTTTCAATCTTTCTCTTCCTACCAGTGACAGCAGTGAAGTTGAGACCATTTTACCAATCACACTGAGACCTTTAAAAAGATACCACACATGAAAAGGGAAGAACAATAGATTCACAAGATACATCATCTGTGGTATATTTGCATTCTGTGACTTGAATCAGAGGGAAGGGAGTCGGTGAGGGAGAGGGGGAGAAGGTTTGGGCAGGGCCGATGTCCTACACTCTTTCTGTGAGATCTTCTCTCCAGATTAGTGAGTTTTATTGTTCTATTGCAGGGGGTTGGATCTTCAGCTTTTGTCTTAGCAGTAAAACCGATTCTTACAGAAGCGAACTCTGTTCAACTACACTCTCAGAAAAAAAGTTCAACACCTGTCACTGGGGCTTTTGTACCTTATTTACCCCTTAAGGGTGCATATTAGTACTTTAAAACAGCTCGGTACGGCTCACTTTTTGGCGTTTTTTTCACTGCATGGTACGGTTCGGTACGGCTTGGTATGGTTCGCTTAAATAGTACCACCTCAGTTGAGGTTCCAAGCGTGCCGTACCGATACTAAAATGTGGTGTGTAAACATCTCGGTTACGTATGTAACCCTCGTTCCCTGAAGGAGGGAACGGAGACGTACGTCAGACGTCACCGACGAACGGGCCAATGGCCATTGGCGTGCGAGATTTGCATCTCGCGCTCCGCCCCGCCCCGCACCGTGGGTATAAACAGGAAGCGGATGCAGCGCACATTTGTTTTTCACTGAGGAGCCGAACTAGTGACTCGGTCATGCAGTGATGATATCAGCGCACGTATCCGGTCCATGAGGAGGGGAATGGCGCATCAAGCCGACACAAGAGCGGGCACTTCGGTGTTACTGGCTATTTGAAGCGAGCACACGGGAATAAACCGGCTCTACATGGAGGCTATAGAATCTAGCGAACGTGTTAGGTGTCGCCCAGCCCGCAGCTCTACATATATCTGTCAGCGAGGCACCATGCGCCAGCGCCCAGGAAGAGGCCACACTCCTAGTGGAGTGGGCCCTCAACCCGAGCGGGCAAGGCACGCCTTGGGTTTCATACGCCAAGGCGATGGCATCCACTATCCAGGCCTCCGTAACAGATGAAGAGCTGTTCTGAGGTCCTGAAGCTTTGTGTTCTGTCCACGCAAGTCCGCAGAGCACGAACGGGACAGAGAAAAGCCAGGGCTGGGTCTGGGTCTGATTCGTCGACCGAAAATGCCTGCAGGTCCCCTACCCTCTTGATGGAAGCCAATGCAGTCAGGAGTAGCAGTCAGCAGTCTTCCAAAACAGAATTTTTAACTCCGCTGGCTGCAAAGGTTCAAAGGGAGCCCTCTGCAATGCGGTTAGCACCAGAGATAAGTCCCAAGAGGGTATAGAGTGAGGGCGAGGCAGATTTAATCTCCTCGCCCCCCTCAGGAACTTGATGATCAGATTGTGCTTCCCTAAAGACTTACCATCAACCATGTCGTGATTTGCGGCGATAGCGGCAACACACACCTTGAGGGTGGAGAGAGAGACAGCCTTCGCTCCAACCCTTCTTGCAGGAAGGAAAGCACAGAACTGATCGAACATCTTCGGGGGTCTTCTTGTCGAGAAGAACACCATTCGACGAACAGGTTCCACTTCAACGCATAGAGGCGCCTCGTAGAGGGGGCTCTAGCAGAAGTGATGGTGTCTACCACAGTCTGTGGTAGGCTACCTAGAACCTCCGCGTCCCATCCAGGGACTAGACATGGAGTTTCCAGAGGTCCGGACGTGGGTGCCATAGGGTGCCCCGTCTCTGAGTCAGGAGGTCCTTCCTCAGAGGAATGGGCCAAGGAGGTACTGTCGCGAGGAGCAATAGTTCCGGGAACCAGGTCCGATTGGGCCAGTACGGAGCAACCAACAGGACCTGCTCCTCGTCCTCCCTGACCTTGCACAGTGTCTGCGCAAGAAGGCTCACTGGGGGAAATGCATATTTGCGTAGGCCCCGGGGCCAGCTGTGTGCCAGTGCATCCGAGCCGAGGGTCCCCCCAGTCAGGGAATAGAACAACTGGCAGTGAGATGTGTCCGGGGCGGCAAACAGGTCTACCTGTGTGGTCCCGAAGTGACTCCAGATCAGCTGGACCACCTGGGGATGGAGTCTCCACTCTCCCGGGAGCACTTGCTGTCGTGAGACCTTGTCTGCTGCACGATTGAGCAGGCCCGGAATGTGAGTGGCACGAAGCGACCTCAGATGCTTCTGACTCCAGAGGAGGAGATGGCGGGCGAGTTGTGACATGCGGCGGGAGCGTAGACCACCCTGTTTGTTGATGTACGCAATGGCCGCAGTGTTGTCCGTACGGACCAGAACGTGCTTGCCTCGTAGCGGCCCTTTGAGGCGGCCCAGCGCAAGACGAACTGCTAACAACTCGAGGCAATTGATATGCCATTGCAGTTGAGGCCCCGTCCACAGACCCGAAACTGCAAGCCCGTTGTACGTGGACCCCCAGCCGGTGGATGAGGCATCCGTGGAGACAACAGCATGCCTGGACACTTGTTCTAGGGGAACTCCTGCCCGTAGAAACGAAGGGTCCGACCACGGACTGAAGGTTTGGCGGTACTTCGGTGTTACTGAGACACGGAACGCCCCACTCTGCCACGCCCATCTCGGGACTTGGTCGTGTAGCCAGTGTTGAAGCGGCCTCATATGAAGCAATCCGAGCGCGTCACTGCGGCTACGGATGCCATATGCCCCAGGAGCCTTTGAAAATGTTTCAGTGGTACCACTGTCCTGCATTTGAACGAATTCAAGCAGTTCAACACAGACTGGACGCGCTCCTCTGTGAGTCGCGCTGTCAGATTGACCGAGTCCAACTCCATACTGAGAAAAGAGATCCTCTGCACGGGGCAGAATTTGCTCTTTTCCCAGTAGACCCGAAGTCCCAACCGGCTGAGGTGACTGAGCACCATGTCCCTGTGTTCGCACAACTGCGCTCGCGACTGAGCTAGGATCAGCCAGTCGTCGAGGTAGTTGAGGATGCGAACCCCATGCTCTCTCATGGGAGCAATGGCCACCTCCGCGACTTTCGTGAAGACACGGGGCGACAGGGACAGCCCGAAGGGTAGGACTCTGTACTGATATGCCCGTCCCTCGAACGCAAAGCGTAGGAACGGTCTGTGTCGAGGGAGAATCGAGACATGAAAGTACGCGTCCTTCAGGTCGATCGCTGCAAACCAATCCTGGGGACGGATGCACCTGAAGATGCGTTTCTGCGTTAGCATTCTGAACGGCAGCCTGTGAAGGGACCGATTCAAGAACCGCAGATCCAAGATTGGCCGTAACCCGCCGCCTTTCTTGGGTACAATGAAGTACGGGCTGTAGAAGCCTGTCATTGGCTGGAGGGACCGGCTCTATCGCGTCCTTTGCCAGTAGGACTGCGAGCTCCTCCCATAGCACGGGGGCGTCCTCCTTCGACACGGAGGTGAAGTGAACACCCTTGAACTTGGGGGGCTGCCGGGCGAACTGAATCGCATAGCCGAGTCTGATAGTATGGATGAGCCAGCGGGATGGGCTGGGAAGCGCTAGCCAGGCTCCTAGCGACCGAACCAGCGGGACCAACGGCACCACAGACGTACCCCACAGTGGGGCAGCGCAGCGGAGTACAGGGACCCGACTCAGACGGCATGCGGCCCGGAGTGGGGTCTGAGTGTGCAATGCAACACTTACCTGCTTCCGCTGAGGGGGCGCACGGGTGTAAGGAGGCCTCTTGTGTGCATCCTGGACACAGCCGTGCTGGCCCCTGCTGGCGATAAGAGAGGCACCGGAGGGTGACAAGGCATGGGAGCGTCGTACACCGCCAAGCGCGTTCTCTTGGCACCCAGAGATTTCGGAAACAGCTCTTTTAATTAAGTTTTGGGTACCACTGGCACGAAGGCCAGTGGCGGAACACAAATCAAACTTGAACGAAAGATTCTCTCCCGGCCCTCCTCCGGGAGAGGGACCGGTGCTGTCACCACCTCCTGAAGAGCTGTCCCCTCCATCTCTGGGTGGCCCGTCTCAGGGTCTCTTACGGCGGCGCTTGCCACCTGGCTTGGCAGCGGCCTGAGCGGGCTGGACAGCCTTCCCACGGCCGGCTCCACGCCGTTGCCCTGGTGGAGGCTGCTGATGGGCTTGAGTGGGAGCGGGGGCGGCGGTGGGCGGCCGCCCTTTGCGACGAGCAGGCGGAGAAGCTGCGGCCGGCGGCTGAGTGGCATCAGCTGACCACCAGGGCAGGATGTGTCTGATGGCCTCCGTCTGCTTCTGGGCGGCCGAGAACTGCTGGGCAAAGCTCTCGACCGCGTCGCCAAATAACCCAACCTGGGAAATGGGGGAGTCCAGGAACCGATACTTATCTGTCTCCCTCATATCGGCCAGGTTGAGCCACAAGAGTGGACATCGCCTGACCAATGGAACGGGCGGTGACTTTCGTTTGCCCGGAGAGCGAGGTCCGTCGCCGTCCAGAGCTCCCAGAGGAGCTCTGGGTCAGGCCTACCCTCGTGCATGTCCATGAGTGCCTGGGCTTGGTGCACCTGGAGCAACGCCATGGCATGCAAGGTGGACGCAGCCTGTCCACAGGCTTTGTAAGCCTTCCCAGTCAGACTGGAGGAGAACTTACAGGCCTTGGATGGGTGGCATGGGTCACCGCGCCAGGTGGAAGCGGACGCCGGACACAGTTGCATCGTGACAGCCCGTTCCACCGGTGGGATCCCCACGTACCCTTTGGCTGGCCCGCCGTCGAGGGTAGTGAGGAGGGAGGAGCCACTCGGCCGGTTTCTGGCAGAAAAAGGTGCCGTCCACGACCTTGTGAGCTCCTCATGCACCTCCGGGAAGAAAAGCACCGGGGCGGGATGCTGAGAACCAGCACGAGCCGGCCCGAGAAACCAATCGTCCAGCCTAGAAGGCTCGGGACACGGTGGAGGGTTTCACGCAAGCCCGACCTTTTCGGCGGCCCGGGAAAGCATAGCCGTCAGCTCGGGGTCCGTCTCGGGAAACGCCACTCTCCCAGAAGGAGGCAACGCAGCCGAGTCTTCATCCCCGAGGACTGAAACTCCCCCTCCGATGCAGCGATCGACATCCTATCGTCTGCTGGAGCTCCAAAGGTCAGCCCAGTGATAGATTTTGTACCTTTTTTTCTGAGAGTGTATAAAGCAACTCTACTGAAGATGTGTCATTATTCAGCTCAAATCAGTTCAGTGTTGATTAATTTATGTTCAATGACAGTGTCGATGTTGTAGCATATGAGGATATAATAATAGAGTTCCATACGACTTTTATTCCAGGAAAGAAAGAGATTTATGTGGGTTTGGAATTACTTGAGGGTGAGTTAATGATAACAGAATAGTAATTTGTGGGTGAACTTTAACCCAGGTATGGGAAAAGGGTAACCATGAGGGTGCAAAAGCCAGTGACGTGGGGCTTCAGGGCTGCTCCATGTTTCCTGGCACATGAGGAGCCCAACACGCCAGCATCCCAGCGGGCGACGCAGGCTTTCTGCTCTCACTACATCATGGAATCCGTCTTCATATGCTGGTGTCCTGTAGGCATAGCTGGTTCATCCCCATATGCCTTTCCAAGAATTACATATGAGGAAAACGCAAATACACAAAATGCCCTGCAGGAAGTGACGCACATGACTGTGGTTTTTACAGGCATCTGGCAGCCGTATATTTGGCTTTGTGGGGTGAAAAGAAAAGGGAAAAAATGAATACTGTGAGTGACAGGTTTACAAACAAGGGCATGGCAAGGTGCTTCAGTAAAGAGCAGAAAATGAATGAAATTTTTTTCTGCAATGCATCTTTGCAGTTATTGCTTCATGGCTATTTCTGGTCTTATTGCTGACTGAGGCCATATATTCTTGTGACATTTTGTATTATAGCACATCCAATTAAGACGTGTAAGGTCGTTCTAAAATAACAGCCTAATGAAACAGCCAGTACACTCCACAAGGTATGTGTGAAAACCAGTGGTTATAATTGTTCTTTAATTATGGCTATATGAATTAAGAATGCTCTTGCTTTAATCCTAATTAAGATAAATCCTTAACGATAACTGACCATTCTTATTATTTTGTATCTGTCGAAGCCTGTAACAGGCATATAATAAAAAGTGTATAGCTTGCATTTCCTGAAGTTCTTGCAATGCAGCAAAAGTATAGGTTTCAGGCTTTGGTTCTGCATACATACAATGCCACATCAGAGCAGGGTTGCTGATGACACTTACTGTGCATTTTGTTTTCTATCAGCAATGCATGACAATCAATACATAAAGCTATTGTTGAGATGATTAAATATATATAAAATGGCAGTCACAGCACGTAAATAAATGTTTTTGTGTAAATGCTTGCATGCAAAGAAAACAATTTCTTAAGAAGTACATAAAGTAAATACAAAACAACTATAATTGTCACAATTCCTGTCTTGTTTCCTGTTTTGTGTTTAAGGACTTTTATTTTCCATAGCAAACGATTACCTTCACCTGTTCCTAGTTAGACCCTTGTTATCCTGTATAGCAGGTATGCATTGACATCACTTTCCCGCCGGACTGAGTGGCAAAAGAGCTTCTGTGTGACTGGATTTAATAGGGGAAACTGCGAAAACGCAGGTAAAACAAATGATTTCCAGTTTAAATTAAAGGTTGGACTCGATATAAGTGTTCCTTACAATTTACCAAAGATCCAGTGATCCATGGATATTGACATGCAGCCAGGATCGTGTTTCCTGACATTTATATGAGCACCAGGGAAATACATAAAGCAAATTTGCCTGTGAAAGCTTTATATAAATGCAATATAGGTAGGTCTAAATCCGGGTAATCACTTATATCAATGTTATATATATCGTCATATCGTCCAGCCCTAAAACTTGTATAGTTTTTGTCAGTGTTTATTTAAAAACATCAAATTATGCAGAATATAAGATGGTAAATATTTAATTGATGAGTTGTCAATACTATATATAACAATACAATTTATAGGGTATGATTTTACCCCAAAATTCAACATATTGAGACAAAATGATAACTGAAAATCCACGTTTCACTGTCTAGAGTCTAGTTGTTTCTGTGAATTGCAGCAATCCATTTGCTTCTCTTTTCTGTAGCTTTTGGCAGACTGTAAAAATATACATCATATTTCCTGTCAAATCTGTTTGTACAGTCAATCTTAAAGCTCTTTCCCAATTTAGATGTGTTTTGTGTGTTTTTGCAGCATTCACGCTGAAAACCAATGCTGCCTCTCAATCTTTTTGCCACTTAGTGGGCGTAACCGCAGCGACTCCCGCCGACGGTGACATCATGCGCATACTCTCTATATATCCCTGTGCTTCAATAGTCTCTTGTCGGTTGTACTTCTTATATCCTCGTTGTAAAGCTGTTGCGTTTGTCTTCCTCTGCCTGTCATTATCTTTGTTGTGTGTTTGTTAAATAAAAACTGCTCCAATTGGGTCCTCATCTCACCACTTCCCTGCTCACCGTAACAATCATAAATAATAGGGTTGTATTTATTTATTTATTTTTATTTTTGGAATTTTGTGTGCATTTCATTTGATTATAGTTCAAAATATAGAAGACATAGTGAATTAAAAAAAAAAAAAAATTAAGATTACGTTTTGAAAAATTCTCTTAAATTTTCTTAAATCTTGAACGGCAAATAAGCAGCAAATTGAGACATCATCACAGATTCACAATCATGGATCTGAATAATGAATTGCTTACAATGTTCCCCCAAGTCACATTTAAAAAAAAAAAAAAAAAAACCTTTCATGCATGAATTATGACAACCCCAGGATTTTTTTTCTTATGTGTTTTTATTGCTCTTAGGGCATGAAAAACAAGATTTTAACTTTTATTTTTTTTTACACATTTTTAAAATAAATTTTCAGATGTCTACTTGAGAATGCGTTTTTGGTTTTAACTGAAGATATACTTTATTAAACATAATACAATAATAACACAGCCTTACTGTGTGTATTTACAAACCAGGGAATAAAATGATATAAATCATGTGAAAACTATAAAATAAAATAAAAAAAATATATAATACAGCTTTGATTATTGCAAACGCAATTGAGTTTGTTCCCGTTCGACCAGCAGGCAAAGAACTTCATACAAGTTGTACTTCACATTTCTTTGATTACATGTTACGTGCATTACGTAATCAGATTACTTTTTTGATGTAACTAGTAAGCATTACAAGTAACAGTCATTATGTAATCAGATTACTTTTCTGATGTAACAATTAATGCCAGAATTTCCTCCCAATCTAAAATCAATACTTGGAAACTTTTACAATGATAAGACTCCTTAGATGTTATTTTAAGCTACAACATTTTTTTGTGATGTGACTTTGAATAAAACAGCCGTCATTGTGCATAACTTAAACTGAGCACTTTAAAGCACATAAGATATAAATGAATATGAACCATATAACAGCAGAAAAGATTTTGTTGGAAGTAAACAGTGCTCCTGGAGTCTCAAAAGGACAAGGAGATTGCATATTCATAATGCATATGATAACAATAAGAGCTTTAATATTCAGGCAAAGGTGCTGTGATTTTCTTCTGGAATATCACACAGAAAATTTGCCCTGACAGATATCACTGAAATTGGTGTCCTGAGATATCACACCTGTCTCTGACAGCCATCGTCAAAAAACAAGACTTCAGGATGCTGTTGTTTAGCCGGTTAGATTTGGAGACAGTCTTTGCATGTCAGTCATTTTGAGCATTCGGTTTTGCTGACATATGTTTGAAGGGAGGATTTTTAAGGGAAGGTGGTCTAATTCAGTGGCCAAATCGGTGGAAGTTTGCGAAAAACAGCTTACATTGACTTGCGCGTAGGTTTGAAGGTTGCGTCTCAAGAGACGTGGTAAGAGCGTGACATTTTAGAGTGTCCAGCTCTTGGTGAGCAGAAGTCAGTGTGGAATATGAAAATCAATATTTGTATAATCTAGAGGTTTGAGGTAGCATGACCCTCTCAGAAGCCCCTGTCTCAGTTTTTCTTGGCTTCATTATGACATTAATATATCAGAATCTAATGAACCCTTTGGCCAAAATGCTAGTAAATAGTTTTCTTTTAAGAAATACTAAACAGGCTTTCAGCATTATCGTTAGAGAGCATGTATATAATATACAGCGGATGTGTGCATCCCATCATTCCTAGAGAGGGTTTAGCAAGCAGGGCTAATCCTCTGTCATCTTGAAAGTGGGGTAAATAGGCATTTATTCAAAGGCTTTTCTTGGAAGCTCCGATATCAGCTGCAGCCCACATTTAGCCCCAGACCGTATCCAGGGCATTGTGAAATGAACCAAAAAAACCCTGGAGAGCGGAGGTGTTTGTGCGATAGCTCGTGCACAAACTGAATAATGGACGAGATTGTGGAAAATATATCTGCGCTACACACTAACAGCCTACACAAAACATTAAGCTGCAAGTTTAACAAAGGGGCATTAGCTCTTTGGTGTCTTTCTCTGCTTGAAAGAGGGTTTCTCATGGCTCTGATTCCTATTTGGACTGACATGCTGTAGCTCTGTGGTCGGGGGTTGTTCATCCAGCTTAGAGGCTTTTGTTGCTGTGCCATCCTCATCTCTCATCTCTGTTAGAAATGGCCAATCTCACAGAGAGCTTCCACTGATAAGCATGATGAATTTGGCAGGTATAAAGACAGTGGGATGCTCCCAAAGGTCAAAGACTTGGTGGGAGAGTGTGAAAGAGTGGGAGACTTCTGAAATGAAAAGGCAAAGTCCCTCTCTGGGTTTGGGCTTTAGTTCAGTCCAATAAAATGAAGTTTCAGCTCTATTTGATGTTTACAGAGTTTATATGGAACATAACTTATCTTACACTACTAAAAAAGTAAATAACTCTTAAATGGATGAATGTTTCACCAACCTATTATTACATAGTCGGGTCTTTAGCGACCCGGATCTATATCTAACACGGATGGATCCCGGATGGATGGTCGCGAAAATATAAAATTCTCCTGATATTAGAGTAACAATTACAGAAGAATAAAATAAAGAATATTTTGTTACCTTTTGGAGCTTGGAAGGGTTTAGTTTGAGCAGATGTTTTATACCATCATCACTGTCATTTCCCAGAACATTCAGCATCTGGCTCATATTTGCGATCTCAAACATATTCTCAAAACCATAATTTTCAGTAAATTGCTGAGCCATTTCAAGTTTTGCTGATGATTCTTCCTATTCTTTTGTTTTCTGCCTGCGGTAACTATGAGTGAAACGTCAGTTCATCAGTGTGTATCAGACATTGCCAACTTGTGGAATAAAGGTGAATTGCACTTATTCAGTTATCAAAGATTCATTCATTGTTGTGCAGAAAAAAATATACTTAGACTGTTACACACCTCGGGTCGTTAGCGACCCTATACAATTTTTACAAAAAATTAATGGGAAAACAGGAAGTCTTTTATAATTTTATATTTTTTTTCTTGTTATATTGTTTATAATGAATTGATTGTGGAATACTAAGAAGGTTGATGTCTAACTTTAAAAAATGAATGAGGAGGAGGGTAGTGAATGACGTCCCGGGTCACTAAAGACCCGAGGTATGCCATTAAGGGTTAATACTGTAATGTTTATTGCCTATAATCATTTACATTGACATTTTACATTTAAAATACCAGTTAAAACACTGACAAATTCCATTTCCAGTGCTGCAACAGTGCTACTAAATCTACAGCTCAATCCATGTGTGTATGTATCATTATTTTTAGTGAATCAAAAAGTGTGGCCAGGGTAGTCTGATTCCCAAGCGATTGAGTCATATGAAACGGTTCTCAAAAACCTACAGTGTGACTGGGATAGTCTGTTTCCTGAGCGAATGAGTCATATGAAACAGTTCTTTTTAGTGAATCAAAAACCTTATGCGACCAGTGTTGTCCGACTCAGTTATGAACTGAATCTTTTCAGTGAATCAAACGCATACTGTACATCTAACGGATTACTGTATTTAAGGTTAATGATGATTAGTTAAAGACACACATTATGAGTTTTGTCAGTAGTAGGATATTTTATAAAAATGAATGAAATATGTAACCACATTTTCGTTTGCTTAGTGTAAGTTTAAAAGTCTGTGTAAACCTATCTATAGCAAGAATTGTTGTACGTTTATTATTGAAGAATCGCATTTCTTTTGTCCAAATATAGTTTTTTACTCAAAAGAACTAAAAGGTTTCACAATTGTTAAATTCCTTACTATTCCCTTTTCACAAAATGAACCATCGGGTCAGGGGGCATGATTTACTGTGTCAGTTCACTGCATCTTTAACCCATGTATTCATTATACATAATACATATTCATTAATGAACAACCCACCACAGCACATTTCCCATAAATGTGTATTTCTGACGTAATGAATGTTGTTTATGTGGTTTGGGGTCTTAATGATGTTTCTGTCCATCTGAGGCGTTCTTCTGGGGCGTCTGTAGTCTATAAATGAGCTTGTGATGCTAATGTTCTGGTCCATTACCCTCTGAAATGAAAGCATACAGTAGCTCACTGCTCACTGGAGTTCTCAGTTAATACGGCGCCGTATATGACTATGCAAATAGTGAGAGGGAATAATCTATATTAGCTCACTGACTGGGTGACATTTTCAAACAGCCTTAATGACCAGATGGGTCAGCCTACCATATTTGCGGCTCTGAAATTTAAATGTCACTGCTTTCTGATAGCGTTTGATCATTTCAAGAAAAAAAAAAAAATTGCATTTTATGAACCTAATGTGTTATACTAGTTATACTTAATTATACTAACATTTTATACTTAGTTATACTAAAATGAAAATATAAAACATTCATAAGCCAATAACTGTACGATTAAGACAACCATATAGCTTATGGCTACGAGTATGGATCTACAATCTCATTTCGCTGTTTGTTTGCCATTCAAGATCTAAGATCCTAACAAAAGTCAGTTGGAATTTTTCAAAAAATTAACGTAGTCATTATTTTCTCTGTAATGATAATCAAATGGAATTCACACAAAATTCAAAGTAATTAAATAAAAACATTTATATTATAAAATTTATATCCGAAGAATATATATTTATGATCCATTTATAAATCTACCTTGGTGTCAGTGTTGGGTGCTGCAGAGATGGATTTAGTTGCAGCAGTAATTCGATTTATGACAAAACTCAAAAGAAACCAACATATCACATAGCTCAAAGACTTTATATATATGAAGATGGTGCACTCTGATTACTTATGAATGGGAGAAATTGCAACGCCCAATATGGTGAATAAGCCCCGCCTTCTAAATGAAAGAGCCAACTTTTGATTAGTAAAGTCATTGCGACACTGCAGCTGTCGTTAGCCGTTAGTTCTGGCAGGTCACTTTAGTCAAGCTCGCATCAGCTGGCTGTCAGCTGATCACGTCTACCTATAGGAATACGATGCCTATCACAGCATGCGTATATATAAGCTCCTTCAGTATTATCAGCTGCTATCGCGTTTCTCCGGAGCTAATTACCCTTCTCCATCCCCAGCTCCTCCTCTCGTCAGTCAGGATTTGGCATTCTGATCTCCCTGAATCAGACTATATTCCCGAATTAGGTTGTACATTTTAATATTGACATTAATGCTATCTGCAATACATCGTTGCTTCTGTTCTGTTTACCCTAGGGGGGTTTATCACTGCTCTCCCTGCTCTTATTCATGCAAGGCTGCATGGATGCGCAGGGAGTTCTTGCCTAGAACAGAACCATACCGCCATCTAAACTATATGCTAATTTTCTATCACTTTGACAATAGTGATCCTGACAGAAATGCAGTTTTTTGTCATGATTCGAGCGTTTAGAAACCAAATTTATGAGACAGTTGTTGTCAGATTTCATTGGTGATTTCAAATATGAAATTTAATCGTAAGCATGGCGAACAGTTTTGGAGAATTTGATGTTTCCCCATTCAAAGAGATGCACTTGCATTCCCGAGAGGCATTTCAAAGATGGCTGCCGAGTGAAATGACTTGTCTTAAAGGGACTTTGCATAGCTTGCCTAATCAAAAATGTAGCACATTATCACCATATCTTGTTCTAGCTGATCAAAAAAAACCTTTCTTAGCTAGTGCTAACTGAAAATACTAGTGGTGTGACGATACACTTAGCTCACGAGACGAGACGATACACAATATTGGGTTCACAGGAACACTATTTTTAAGAAATCTTCAATGATGAAATATATGACTGGAAAAATTTGTCTCTTATTTGACCGAAAGTCACAAAATGCAAAACAATGCAGGTGCATTTTGAAATATTTGAACTAATCTAGGGCTGTCACTAATGGTTATTTTGGTAATCAAGTAATCGGTCGATTATTTTGAAGAGCTGAGCTGATTTCGTGGCAAGAGATCTCGTTACACCTCTAGAAAATACAAAGAAAAGGCTAAACGTTTGGCTATTTTATGCTATAAACTAGTTTTCTATAATTTCTTGTCTTAAAATCACCCATAAAAAGTCTCCAATGGGTATATTGACACTGTTGTATGTGTTTCTGTCTGTGGCAGATAAATAACTCACACCCTTGACATGGCATATTAGCGGAGCTGCTTTCGTTCATGATTGCTGTTTTACTGCACAAGAGTGATGGAAACAGGCCGATAGTGTTTTGCAGCAATACTGCACATCATTCACTGTCACTGCAAAGGGTAGAACCTCTCTTTCAGATGTTTTAATCAGCAGCGAGTCAACCTGTGGGACAGAATCGGACAAGAAATTCTCTTAATTGCGACAAGAAAACGTAGCAGATGAAGAGATTTTTGAAGCTGCTCCTTTTCTCGATGGGGTTGGTGGGGGAAGAGATCGCAAAGGGAGAATGGAGGCCCAAATCTCTTTCGTCTTTTAGCTGATGTATTTTTAATGCTTCCCTTGTGCTGGTGGATGGGTGAAAAAAAGTTCTCATCAACTTTTTAGGGCTGCTTTGAAGAGATGTGGCTGTGGGATTCGGTGCCAGTCGTGGGAGCCTGAGGCTTTCAAGCCTGCCATCATTAATTTCATTTACATACACGTCTTTCTACCTTCATATCAGAATTTTTACCCCATAGAGACTGATGTTCTGCTGAGTGGATTTGGGCCACTGTGAAAAAAAAGATATTTGATACTGTAACCTTAATCCTTACAGTTGGAGTGCTAAAGCATGTAATAGTGCTGATCATCAGATTACATGGAAAGCGTTTAGAATGATTGTTGGTGTGCATCTCTTCACTGCACCTGACAATCAAATATCCTCTCTATATTAAGCACAAAACAGCACAGCTTCATGATGCATTGCATCATTTGATACATATCGCAGCACATGGAGCATTACACTCTACTTTAAAAGAGTATTTGTAATTGCCATTCTAGAGCATATAAGCACATTTATTTAAAGAGGCCTAATGATATCTTGTGGTGGGAAACTTCAGCTCATTTGCTGTGCCAGCAAATGTCTGCAGTCGTTCTATCGTTCAGCTCTGAAGGTCACTCATGAGTCGCCTAAGTAGGCCTGATTCTTTTTCGGTACTTTAGGTCTTTGTATTGATATTTTGTCGTTCATTCATAGAATTTCCTACAGTTCAATGAACTATTTCCAAGTGTTTTTTTTTGCCAGCAAGTGGCAGAATTTTTTATCATTTTTACAAAATTTTCATGGCCCCTAGAATATATTGTTACCACCTGGTCATTAATATAAATATCTGGACTGGGATTCAGAACGATGATCAAAACATAGATGGTGTAGATCGTGTCCATCAACACCCCCAAAGCTTATAGCTCGTCCAGGGTAAACATTTTATTCGGTAATGTGTAAGGGAAACAGGTCAATTTAGCTCAAAGGGAATTATTAATTAATTTATAGGGAATTTCGAAGGAATCACTTATTTTACGGCCGAACAAATGAATCGTCCAGCGTTCATTTGAACGGGCCGTAACTATCAACTCTGCAGCGGATATAAATATCCAAACTATAGTGAAAACTATTTATTAGCAAGGTAACAAGATCAGCAGTTTAAGACATTAAATTCATAAGCACATAACACAAGACACTTCTCTTTAAAAATATAATCAAGACTTTATTGATTATTCGAATACACAAACTAATATCTAACACATAAACATACGCACAAACACGTTCACACGAGTTGCAGAAAGAAAAAAAGTGAGGAAAGATTGGGTTTTAAGAGAGTGAAATTATGAAATCTCAAGTTTCTAGCAATATATGCACTTTATAAACATGACCTGAACAAACCATCAATCATTAATTTAACCCTTCTATCATTTCTTAGGCAGGGTTAATGCATTTTTATATCAATGCACCAGTTCGGCTAAGAGGTGTTATAGTGGGGAGAACAAGTATTTGATACACTGCCGAGAGTACCTATGATTAAAATTACAGACTTCTACATGCTTTGTAAGTGAGCAAACTTGCAAAATCGGCAGTGTATCAAATACTTGTTCTCCCCACTGTAGATGGCTTGAATGAAGCTGTTTGTTCTTAACCCATTTTCATTTCCCAAATCTGTCGTCTGTCTACTTGTCTACTCGTCTTGGCTTTTAACCTGAGGTGTCAGTCCAGCCCTTAGAGAGGTTCTGATCAATTAGGTATTGTCTTTTGTTCAGAGGTGGCTGTTTCTCCTTCCCTCACATAAATTACATATCATCACATGGTCTCTTAACTTTCCCGCTCTCAGCAGAGAGTACAGTTTAGACAGGATTAAAAAGAATATGATACGTTTTAAACAGATTTCATTCAAGCCAACATTTCAGTTACGAGCAGAGATTTACACTCTACCAAGCAAGTCACACTTTCAATCACCCATTCAATAGTTATAACAATTGCATGAATTGTGTGTGATCTAAGCATAATAGTCACAGATAGGTTGTAGACATGATATAAAATTATGCAGTTGAAAGATGTTTGATTATAAGTCCGTCTAGCATCATTTTGGGATGATTTGGTGCATTTTGGTAAAGTCTCAATCTCTGTGTTTTTAAGAGATTTCAGCCCTAAATTTGAGAGGTAATTTAAAGGTCTTTAAGAAGATGAAGAAGGTCTGTCTTATCTCTCTTGTCTTGGGAGTCAAACAATCCTTGGTGTTTTCCTTGTGGGGCTCAAGCCATGCCATCTCCAAGCCAATCCGTATTTTACAAACTGCCTAACGTTGACATCTTAAGTTATTTTTCTCTGGTTGGGATTATCTCTTTACAAGGTTCGTTGTTGACTGTGGAGTTTGTTAGTTAGAGCTGTGGTTCCCTTTCAGTCGGTCACGTTCGACATACGTCGGAACTGACAGACGAATTGGGATCTATTTTTAGAGACCAATCTACTTTGAGTGTTATAAACGAGCCAATGAAGATTGGCATGCGGTTGACGTATTCCACGACCCGCCCCGCATCGCGGGTATAAATACGGAAGTGGAAGTACCGCATATCGCTTTCAACTTCGAACAGTACCTTGTTGTGTGTTCCTACGAAGAGTGTTTTCTAACTGAGTCTCGTGAAGAGGATCGCTCCAGTTCCGGTGTTGGTGTGACGGTGCCCTACAGTAGTGGTGGCGAGGAGAAAACAAACAGCTATTGTCATAGCTCGTTTTTTCCTGTGAGTGCTCTCAGCGGGCTTGCACCCTTGAACCGCTGCGAGCCGCGGTCATTTCCCCTGTGTGCTTCCCATTGTGGGAACATGACCATCGCAGTATTACGGTCTAGACTCGAATACCTCAGACGGGGTGGAGTCCCATTGCGCATCCCCCGATCTAGTGGTCCTCCCGCTGCAAAGCAAAGGGCTGCTACTTTGGCTGATGCCTTTGGTGGAGACCTGAGGGTTACTGTGAGGGCACTCCCGCTGGGTCAACAGGCTCCTCGGGCCCCTCCCCCCTCCGCTGCGCCGGTGGAGCTTCTGGAAGAGCAGCCTGGTCCTTCCCACAGAAGCTCTGGCTGAGGACATGGTTTCGATAGCTGCATTGGGGGACGAGCTAATGGACTCCGGAGATGAGAATTCGGCTGCGCTACCCCCTTCCGGTGTGGTAGCGTTGCCCGAGTCCGATCCGGAGCTCACGGCTATGCTTGCCCAGGCAGCCGCGGGTGTCGGGCTCGAGTGGAACCCTCCACCGTGTCCCGAACCCTCGCGGCTGGACGATTGGTATCTCGGGACGACCCGTGCTGGTTCTCAGCGCCCCGCCCCAGTGCCTTTCTTTCCGGAAGTGCATCAGGAGCTCACGAAGTCATGGATAGCACCTTACAACGCTAGAAACCGATCGACTGACTCCTCCGTCCTCACTACCCTCGATGGTGGCGCAGCACGAGGGTAGTTCCGACCCAGGGGTTATGCAGGAACTGCGTACCACGATGGACCTCGCCCTCCGGGCGACGAAAGTCACCGCACGCTCCCTGGGTCGGGCGATGTCCACACTGGTGGTCCAGGAGCGCCACCTGTGGCTGAACCTGGCGGATATGCGTGAGACCGACAAGGTACGGTTCCTCAACGGCCCTGTCTGCCAGGCCGGCCTCTTCGGCGACGCCATCGAGAGCTTCGCCCAGCAGTTCTCGGTGGCCCAGAAGCAGACAGAGGCGATCAAAAACATTCTGCCCCGGCGACCTGCTGCTGCCTCCACCCAGTCGCCGGCTGCAGCACCTCCGTCTGCTCGTCACCGAGGGCGTCCCCCTGCATCCGCCTCCGCCTCTGCTAAGCCCAAGCAGCAGCCTCCACCTGGGAAGCAGGGCGCCGGGCGTAGGGGTGCTGCCCAACCCGTCCAGGGTCCCGCGAAGTCCACCGGCAAGCGCAAGGGCAAGCGGCCCTGAGACGGGCAGCCCAGGGAGAAGAGGGGCTGCTCCAGGGGAGGTGGTGTCCGCACCCCTCCCGAGAATGTCACCGAGAGGGCTGGTTCATACAACATCCTGCCGCTGGCTCTCCGGAGTCCAGCGGTACCCACATTCTCAATAAAAGAGCAGTTTCCTCCCTCCCTGGGCCCCAAGAGGGCCAGGTTGGCAGTGTGCGATGCCCCCGGGCCTTGCCACTCCTTTCCTCCCCTCTCCCCTTCGCCAGGGGGCAGCAGTGTGGGCACCGAGGACGCCCCCGGGCCTCCTCACCCACACTCTGCCCCACCTTGGAGTACTCAGACAACACTCCGGGCCGCCTCCAGGCCTCCCGAGTCGGGTCTGCGTACTCCACTTCGCTGCCCCACCCCGGGTACGTCTGTGGTGCCGTTGGTCCCGCTTGTTCGGTCTCTGGGGGCCTGGCTAAGTCTCCCCAGGCCATCCTGCTGGCTCATCCGTACCATCAGACTCGGCTACGCGATTCAGTTCGCGCACCGGCCGCCCAAGTACAGGGGCATCCTCTTCACCACCGTGCGGAGCAGCGATGCCCATGTCTTGCGGTCGGAGATCGATGTCCTGCTGGCGAAGGACGCGATCGATCCGGTTCCTCCTGCCGATATGAGGTCGGGGCTCTACAGCCCCTACTTCATTGTACCCAAGAAAGGTGGTGGGTTAAGACCGATCTTGGACCTGCGCATTCTGAATCGGGCCCTGCACAAGCTCCCGTTCAAAATGTTAATGCAGAAACGCATTTTCGAAAGCATCCGTCCCCGAGATTGGTTCGCAGCGATCGGCCTGAAGGACGCGTACTTTCATGTTTCCATTCTCCCTCGACACAGACCGTTTGTACGCTTTGCGTTCGAGGGGAGGGCATATCAGTACAAAGTCTTGCCCTTCAGGCTTCGGACCCTTCGTTTCTACGGGCGGGAGTGTCCTTAGAACAAGTGTCCAGGCATGCTGTGGTCTTCACGGATGCCTCATCCATGGGCTGGGGGGCCACGTACAACGGGCACACAGTTTCGGGTCTGTGGACGGGGCCACAACTGCGTTGGCACATCAATTGCCTAGAGTTATTGGCAGTACATCTCACCCGTTGCATGCTCCAACTCGCCCGCCATCTCCTCCTGTGGAGTCAGAAGCGTCTGAGGTCGCTTCGGGCCATTCACATCCCAGGTGCGCTGAACCAGACAGCTGACAAGCTCTCTCGTCAGTCGACACCTCCGGGAGAGTGGCAACTCCACCCCCGGAGCTTCCAGCTGATATGGGATCTCTTCGGAGCCGCGTAGGTAGACCTGTTCGCCTCTCCGGACTCGACCCATTGCCAGTTGTACTATTCCTTGACAGGGGGCACCCTTGGCACGGATGCACTGGCACACAGCTGGCCCCGGGACCTACGCAAATATGCGTTTCGCCCAGTGAGCCTTCTCGCACAGACACTGTGCAAGGTCAGGGAGGACGAGGAGCAGGTCTTGTTAGTTGTGCCCTACTGGCCCAACCGGACCTGGTTCTCCGAACTCACACTCCTCGCGACAGCCCCTCCCTGGCCGATCCCCCTGAGGAAGGACCTGCTTTCTCAGGGGCGGGGCACTCTATGGCACCCGCGTCCAGACCTCTGGAAACTCCGGGACGCGGAGGTTCTAGGTGGCCTACCACAAGCAGTGGTAGACACCATCACTTCTGCTAGAGCCCCCTCTACGAGGCGCCTCTACACGCTGAAGTGGAACCTGTTCGTCGAGTGGTGTTCTTACCGCCGGGAAGACCCCCGAAGGTGTTCGATTAATGTCGTGCTTTCTTTCCTGCAGGATGGGCTGGAGCGAAGGCTGTCTCCCTCCACCCTCAAAGTGTACGTCGCCGCAATAGCGGCGTATCACGATGCAGTGGAAGGTAAGTCCTTAGGGAAGCACGACTTAATCGTCAGGTTCCTCAGAGGTGCGAGGAGACTGAATCCTCCTCGTTCAACCTCGGTACCCTCTTGGGACCTAGCCCTGGTGCTCAGAGGACTTCAGGGTCCTCCCTTTGAGCCTTTACACTCTGCAGAGTTAAACATCCTGTCCATGAAGACAGTGCTCCTGACTGCATTGGCCTCAATCAAGAGGGTAGGGGACCTGCATGCACTTTCGATCAACGAATCGTGCCTAGAATTCGGGCCGGCCAACTCTCACATTGTCCTGAGACCCTGGCCTGGATATGTGCCCAAGGTTCCTACCACTCCCTTCCGGGATCAGGTGGTGAACCTGCAAGCGCTGCCTTCGGAGGAGGCAGACCCAGCCCTACCTTTGCTCTGTCCCGTCCGCGCCCTCCGCGCCTACGTGGACCGAACTCAAAGCTTTAGAACCTCAGAGCAGCTCTTCGTCTGTTACAGAGGAAAGCAGAAGGGAAAGGCTGTCTCCAAGCAGAGGTTAGCCCACTGGATAGTGGATGCTATCGTCTTGGTTTACCAGTCCCAAGACGTGCCTTGCCCGTTCGGGGTGCGAGCGCACTCCACAAGGAGTGTAGCTTCCTCCTGGGCGTTGGCTCAAGGCGCCTCGCTGATATATGTACAGATATATGTAGAGCTGCGGGCTGGGCGACACCTAACACGTTCGCTAGATTCTATAGCCTCCGTGTAGAGCCGGTATCTTCCCGCATCCTCGCCCCCAGTGGCCAGTAGCGCTAAGTGCCCATTCTAGTGTCGGCTTGCAACGCCACTCCCGCCCCCTGGACCGGATACGTGTGTCTATTATCTCCAGTACATACGTAACCGAGACGATTCGTTAGTTAGCTCAGACTGGATGGCGCCCACTTAATTTATGGTCCTAGATTGTTCTGTTTGAACAAATCATCTCTGTCCGATCTGCTCTCAGATTCTACAAATTTTAGGCAGTTTTGATTTATATACCGTTTAATGTTTAAAGGGTACATAACGCACAGTTTCTGACAGTCTCATGTTAATCATGAGTACCTATAGAGTAGTATTGCATCCTTCATATCTCGGAAGAGTCTTTAGTTTTATCATATTTATAAAAGACAGATACTCTGTACCAATTCTTTCCGAAAACATCCGAGCTTGTGCAGGCGTGCAGTGGGCGGAGCTAAAGAGTCACGAGCACACACACACACACACACACACACGAAATACATCATGCCATTATCCCTGGATAACTTTTGATTCACTATACGTTCGAGTTGTTTACATTATATGCACTTACGCGCCGATTGCCAACAAAACACAGACATTTGATGCAGTTTCATGCGGTTTCGACTCATGACCGGGAACAAACAAACACACTTGCAGAACTAAGTTGCTGCTCCGGAAAAACAAACTGCATCCACTGTTCCCTTAACGGTTTATTTGGGAAGCTGAACAAGGTTATCTTTCCCTCACAACCAAAAACACACTTGACATTTTTGATTTTGTGGTCTAAAAACAAAAGACCACGGAAGCTGCTGACAGCTTCCGTAACCCAAACGAAGCTGTGGAACAATGGCGGGGAAGCGTTGTGTCATAAATGACAGAAATTGTTGTCAATGCCGGGGAAAGAGTTAAACAAAAGTTAGAAACCCCTTTGAGAAAATTTGAAACTAATACCACAGATTGACTCTCTCTCTGCAGCTTCAATAGCGATTAAGTTATGATATTGTTATCCATCGCAATGTATTGAACCTGCAACATGCGCAGCACTACATGAGCTTTGTATACTGCCATTTTTTTTGCTATAGCACCATGTAAATTACAAATTGAATTGTACTATAGGATATTTTGCTTTTAAAATGTAATAAGATAAAGTCTATTCAAGGGCTCCTATAAGTGTGAAATGGACTTACATTTTTCTTGTCTGCTGCCTTTCACATCATATTTTAGGATAGTCACTAGTGAAGGGTTTGGAACCGTGTGTTCTTGTGGTGCCATCAGCCATTAAGTGTTGTCAGAAAGTCATTGTACTGTCCAATACAATTACAGTATATTAGATCAATTGCTTAAACTTAAAAAACTTCAAAGAAAATTTAAAATGTTGCACTGGCGGCTAACTGAAGTGAAATAAGTTGAAGTAACTACTAAAATTGTTAAACTAAACACAAATAAAAATTAATTAAAGAAATAAAAAAAAAAATAATAATAATAATAATTAAAGCACATAACACAACTAAAAAATTAAACTGATGATAAAATATAAATATAAACTGAAAATATAAAAATGAAAGATAATTCAAAATATTAATACAACACTCATTAAAATAACACTAATTTCTAACATTTTGTGTATTAACAAAACATTTAAGACTGAATTTGAGATCAGTTATAACAATAATGCACTATTTATAATAATAAATAACTTTTTAATTACAAAGCCAAACTCTACACAAATCCATTAATAATTGACCACAATCTGGTCCCAAAAAATGACCAGGTGGTTGGTGGTTAAAAAGCCAGTGGAGCCACCTGCAGTGAAGATAAATGAAACTCTGTTCTTACTGTGTTGGACCTGCATGCTCTTTTGAAGAGCAAATGTTATGAATACCTCAGCTGTGATTCAAGTGATGCATGAACTTCTGCATCCACGAAGGAAGGACGGCCCATTTCTCTCTGTGTCTTTCTCCCATCATCCATCACTGCCTTTTCCCACTGTAGAACACCACACTTTATCAAGAAAACAAGTGTGTTAGTCCTCTGTCTGACAGTAGCATGAGGTGAGAGGAAAGGAGTGAGAAAGAGAGAGATGTAGGGGAGGAATATAAAGCTGTCGGTGGTTTCACCACATGGACTGTGAAAAAAACAGAACAACATCAGCATGTCTGTCAGGATGGCATGACCTCCACATAGTCACGACCAGCTGTCAAGAGAGCAGGAGGCAGATGGGAGAGGGAGGCATGATGAAGAGGAGGAGGACTTTCATAAGTAAACTGCTCTAGACACGTGCACCACGTCCCACAGACATATCGAAATCACGCGTCACTGATGTGTGGTCTGTTTACACTTATGCAAGCAAACGTGGATGTAGTCTGGAAAGAAATATCTTGTGGGTTATTACTACCTGTGGCTGAGTGATCATGAGATCATCTACTCTATCTATCTATCTATCTATCTATCTATCTATCTATCTATCTATCTATCTATCTATCTATCTATCTATCTGTCTGTCTGTCTGTCTGTCTGTCTGTCTGTCTGTCTGTCTGAACATTTTCTAAACTGTAAGTCCAGTTGTCTCAACTGTTTGCTGGAACATCAGAACTCTATAGCATGTCTGCAAAATGTAGTAACTCACCCAAAACATTTATTTCATGCTTCAAAATCTAGTTATTGTCACTTCTGTTTTTGGTTTAGCTTCACATTGATGTGTCCATGTCTTTTATTGTGTAATTTGTCATAGACATGTTTCCTGTTTCATGTCATGTGATGCCCTGTTTCCGTCATGTGATCCTGCATTGTGGTTCATGTGTCATGTCCTGTTTTATTGTCTTGTCAGGTGACTATCAGTTCCGTCTTCTCATTGGTTCATTGTGTTGATAACTTTCAGGTGTCTTGTTATTTCATTAGTCTTTGGCCGTTTCTCAATATGCATTCTGTACTTGTGTTCTTGTGGACTTGTGAAACGTCATCAGTCGCTGTCCAATTACTGTTCCAAAGTTCAAAGTTCACATATAGCCAAGTATATTTCAAATCCCTGGATGTGTTCTTGATCCGCGCCTTTTATCGAGGATGCATCGAGAGGTGACTTGTGCAGACTTGATACAGCCAGGTATAATTTAAAAATACTACTGTTGTTGTGTCACGAAATGTAGTTTTAATAGTTGTTAAAAGCTCAAAATACACTATATTGCCAAAAGTATTGGGACACCCCTCCAAATCATTGAACTCAGGTGTTCCAATCACTTCCATGGCCACAGGTATATAAAATCAAGCACCTAGGCATGCAGGCTGCTTCTACAAACATTTGTGAAAAAATGGGTCGCTCTCAGGAGCTCAGTAAATTCAAGTGTGGTACCGTGATAGGTTGCCACCTGTGCAATAAGTCCATTCGTGAAATTTCCTCACTACTAAATATTCTATGGTCAACTGTTAGTAATATTATAACAAAGTGGAAGCAATTGGGAACAACAGCAACTCAGCCACGAAGTGGTAGGCTACGTAAAATCACAGAGTGGGGTCAGCGCATGCTGAGGTGCACAGTGCGCAGAAGTCAATAGCTACAGACCTCCAAACTTCATGTGGCCTTCAGATTAGCTCAAGCACAGTACGTAGAGAGCTTCATGGAATGGGTTTGCATGGCCAAGCAGCTGCATCCAAGCCTTACATCACCAAGTACAATGCAAAGTGTCGGATGCAGTGGTGTAAAGCACGCCGCCACTGGACCACTGCCAGGAGAACGGTACTTGCCTGACTGCATTGTGCCAAGTTAAAGTTTAGTGGAGGGGGATTATGGTGTGGGGTTGTTTTTCGGGGTTGGGCTTAGCCCCTTAGTTCCAGTGAAAGGAACTCTTAATGCTTCAGCATACCAAGACAATTTCATGCTCCCAACTTTGTGGGAACAGTTTGGGGATGGCCCCTTTCTGTTCCAAAATGACTGCGCACCAGTGCACAAAGCAAGGTCCATAAAGACGAGTGACTTTGGTGTGGAGGAACTTGACTGGCCTGTACAGAGTCCTGACCTCAACCCGATAGAACACCTTTGGGATGAATTAGAGCGGAGACTGCGAGCCAGGCCTTATCGTCCAACATCAGTGCCTGACCTGGACCTTCTCTTCAGTTCACCCCACTCATTTTCTATGGGGTTCATGTCAGGGAACTGGGATGGTCATGGCAGAAGCTTCATTTTGTGCTCAGTGACACATTTGTGTGTTGATTTTGATGTTTGTTTTGGATCGTTGTCCTGATGAAAGATCCAACCACGACCCATTTATAAGATTTCTAGCAGAGGCCATCAGGTTTAGATTTTTTATCTGTTGGTATTTGGTAGAATCCATGATAGCATGTATCTGAACAAGATGTCTAGGACCTCCAGCAAAAAAATAGGCCCACAACATTAAAGATCCAGCGGTATTTTTAACCGTGGACATGGTTACTTTTTATCCCTGTTTGCACCAAACCCATCTGGTGGGTTTGCTGCCAAAAAGCTCTTTTTTAATAGTTTCATCTGACCATAGAATCAGATCCCTTTTGAATTTCCAGTCATGTCTGACAACTAAATATGCTGGAGTTTGTTTCTGAATGAGCAAGAAGGATTTTTCTTCAATCCCCTTCCAAACAACATGTTGGGGTTGTTTGATTTTTTTTTTAAATTTTTTTTTTTTTTTTTTTGTTAGGCTTTCTGACCCCAAGACTCAACTAATCTCTGCAGTTCTCCATCTGTGATCCTTGGAGAGTCTTTGGCCACTCAAACTCTCCTCCTCGCCGTGCATTAAGACAATATAGACACACGTCCTCTTTCAGGCAGATTCGTAACATCTTTAGTTGATTGGAACTTCTTAATTATTGCCCTGATGGCGGAAATGGAAATTTTCAATGCTTTAGCTATTTTCCTACAGCCACGTTCTATTTTTTGAAGCTCAACTATCTTTTGCTGCACATCAGAACTATATTCTTTGGCTTTACTCATTGTGATGAATGATTAAGGGAATTTGGCATTTGTGTTTCCTCATATTTATACTCCTGTGAAACAAGACGTCATAGCTAGACAATTTCATGTTCCTAGTCACCCTGGTGTGCTAAAAAATGTAAATATTAATCGGAATATACTTCAGAGATATTTACTCATAAAAAATTCTAGGGGTGCCAATAATTGTGGCCAACATGTTTTGGAGAAAAATTTTTTTTTCATAATGTGATTTTTTCCCCCGACTTTCTATTCTTTTACTTCAATTAAAGGTTAGGTTTTTGTGAATTTTTTGAATGATAGATTAAAAAGGATAAACAATGCAGATTTATTTTTTACAGCCATCTTTGATCATATTTACCAGGGGTGCCAATAATTCTGACCACAACTGTATATACACTGCATCCGAAAAATATTCACAGCGCTTCACTTTTTCCACATTTTGTTATGTTACAGCCTTATTCCAAAATGAATTCAATGTATTATTTTCCTCAACATTCTACAAACAATACCCCATAATGACAACGTGAAAGAAGTTGGTTTGAAATCTTTGCAAATTAATTAAAAATTAAAAATGAAATAAATCACATGTACATAAGTATTCACAGCCTTTGCCATGATACTCAAAATTTAGTTGTTACTCAAAAAATGTTTTTACAACTTGATAAATTAATTTGATATATATATACAGTGGGGAGAACAAGTATTTGATGCACTGCCGATTTTGCAGGTTTGCCCACTTACAAAGCATGTAGAAGTCTGTAATTTTTATCATAGGTACTCTTCAACTGTGAGTGACGGAATCTAAAACAAAAATCCAGAAAATCACATTTGTATGATAATAAGTAATTAATTTGCATTTTATTGCATGACATAAGTATTTGATACATCAGAAAAGCAGAACTTAATATTTGGTACAGAAACCTTTGTTTGCAATTACAGAGATCATACGTTTCCTGTAGTTCTTGACCAGGTTTGCACACACTGCAGCAGGGATTTTGGCCCACTCCTCCATACAGACCTTCTCCAGATCCTTCAGGTTTCGGGGCTGTCGCTGGGCAATACGGACTTTCAGCTCCCTCCAAAGATTTTCTATTGGGTTCAGGTCTGGAGACTGGCTAGGCCACTCCAGGACCTTGAGATGCTTCTTACGGAGCCACTCCTTAGTTGCCCTGGCTGTGTGTTTCGGGTCGTTGTCATGCTGGAAGACCCAGCCATGACCCAGCTTCAATGCTCTTACTGAGGGAAGGAGGTTGTTGGCCAAGATCTCGCGATACATGGCCCCATCCATCCTCCCCTCAATACGGTGCAGTCGTCCTGTCCCCTTTGCAGAAAAGCATCCCCAAAGAATGATGTTTCCACCTCCATGCTTCACGGTTGGGATGGTGTTCTTGGGGTTGTACTCATCCTTCTTTTTCCTCCAAACATGGCGAGTGGAGTTTAGACCAAAAAGCTCTATTTTTGTCTCCTCAGACCACATGACCTTCTCCCATTCCTCCTCTGGATCATCCAGATGGTCACTGGCAAACTTCAGACGGGCCTGGACATGCGCTGGCTTGAGCAGGGATACCTTGCGTGCGCTGCAGGATTTTAATCCATGACGGCGTAGTGTGTTACTAATGGTTTTCTTTGAGACTGTGGTCCCAGCTCTCTTCAGGTCATTGACCAGGTCCTGCCGTGTAGTTCTGGGCTGATCCCTCACCTTCCTCATGATCATTGATGCCCCACGAGGTGAGATCTTGCATGGTGCCCCAGACAGAGGGAGATTGACCGTCATCTTGAACTTCTTCCATTTTCTAATAATTGCACCAACAGTTGTTGCCTTCTCACCAAGCTGCTTGCCTATTGTCCGGTAGCCCATCCCAGCCTTGTGCAGGTCTACAATTTTACTCCTGATGTCCTTACACAGCTCTCTGGTCTTTGCCATTGTGGAGAGGTTGGAGTCTGTTTGATTGAGTGTGTGGACAGGTGTCTTTTATACAGGTAACGAGTTCAAACAGGTGCAGTTAATACAGGTAATGAGTGGAGAACAGGAGGGCTTCTTAAAGAAAAAGTTCTGTGGTCTGTGAGAGCCGAAATTCTAACTGGTTGGTAGGTGATGAAATACCTATGTCATGCAATAAAATGCAAGTTAATTATTTAAAAATCATACAATGTGATATTCTGGATTTTTGTTTTAGATTCCGTCTCTCACAGTTGAAGAGTACCTATGATAAAAATTACAGACCTCTACATGCTTTGTAAATAGGAAAACCTGCAAAATCGGCAGTGTATCAAATACTTGTTCTCCCCACTGTATATATACACACTGCGTACAGAATTATTAGGCACGTTGATTTTCTGATCATATTTTTTTTTCAGGCACATTTTACCAATTCCAAACCACATTAATCTTAATAACTTCATTTTGTATTCAATCATTTATAAGTGATATATAATATTTCATGAAGGCTGGAAATGAAAAACACCTTATATTCAGGTGTGCAGAATTATTAGGCACGTTTTCTTTTACAGATAAAATGAGCAAAAAAAGAGATTTAACTCAGACTGAAAAGTCAAAAATGATTAAATGCCCATGAAAAGGATACAATACTAATGCAAATTGCATTTAAGGCATGACCATTGGACAGTGAAATGCTCATTAGGTCAGCAGGGTCAGACAAAAACAGGTGGCGAAGAAAAGACGCATGTTAACTGCAAAAGAATTAAGAATTAAGTTGAAGAATTAAGTGTGAAACCATCAGGAACCCTTTAGTCTCCAGCGCCACCATTTTCCAGAACTGCAGCCTACCTGGAGTCTTCAGAAGTGCAAGGTGTCAGGATCTCAGAGACTCAAGTTATGTAAAGAATCCTAAAAAATGACCCTCACTTAATAAGAATCAAGTGTTGTAAAATACATGAAGAAGTGTTGTGAATACAGAAGACTGTTTTTTTATAGGCTTTATAGACAGATAGGTTGAGAGTGACTCTTGAAGGACCAGCACCATATCCTCTTGTACCACTGTTTGAAGAATTAATCTTCCAGAATCTGGCAGTAAGTTTTGGGAGTTCATTTTTTGTCCATCTCCTATCCTGAAGTCCGTTTTGCAGATATGGACTAAAAATTATAAAAATATTAAGATCTTTGCTTTTTAAGTTAAAAATAATGGATTTCTGCATCCTGTTTTAATTCTGCATCCTGTTTGCTGTTTCAGACTCACCTCAATGGTAGTAGTATTAAGCAAAGCAATATTGCACCCCTGTGAGAGAGATTTTTATTTAGAAAATAATGTGACAAATATTTATATGTACATAGAAGTTATCATTATTAATATTACAAATCACATTATTTTAATAGTATAATAGCTTCAAGTCAAGCAATCTCATTCAGATAGAGCTCATTCCTTCTGTAAGTCGTTTCCTTGATAGAAAGGCGCAGATAAATGTATTTTGAAGACATTTTTTCTGAGAAAAAAAAACATCAGTGTGACTGCCTGAACATTTTAAAGTATCTCTGTGTCATTTTATGAAAATAAGATTTCAAATTATACTTGCATCAAGGTGCTTTGAGAGATCACTGATGTGTCAAAATAAAATTATAATCACAGAAAATTAAATTGTGTGAAACGGGTTCGGTGTCTGAATGCACACGGAGGGCTTGTTTTTGGAGCTCAGATCGAAAGAAATCTTTAACGAGGCCACAGAGTGAATCAAAAATGAACTGTATTATGCCACAAGATAATTTTCCTCCCAGGTTACTTAATCAAGATTCTAAAGAGAAAAGCATTCATGGAGTGAAAGCAAATTTTCAGTCATAAGTGTCCAGTATAGGTAAAAGCTTCACAACTGGCCAAATCGGATTCATTGTGCAGCTTATTCTGGTTAAGAACTATTAAAAGAGGCTACAGACCAATCACTTTATATTCTTTTTATGTGACATTTAAGGGCAGGTAAATATGAAATCAGAAACTAAAAGTGAAATAAATGGGTATGCTCAAGGATATCTCATTTAGTTGCTACTAAGTGAATTAAACAACACTCTTGAGGGAGAAATTCAATAAGAATGAATTGTGCTTGATGATAATGTTGTTTATATGCGTACATTGTCAGCATTGTTTTAGCACCAGATAAACGAAAGGAATTATGCAAATCAGGTAAAGGCGCCTACAAAATTAGTGCTGATCACAATTCGCATGGGATTTTACCTAGCTTGCAGGCGGATTCCTGTAAAGAATGCAACAGGCTATAGCAATTATTATGCTCTTCTCCATCATTTGATGAAATACTACCATTTTCATTATTGTACACACACATCTCTTTGAAATAAAATTCCTATAGATGCACAGTATATTAGTTTCAAATTGGTTATCTAAATGTAAGAACAGGGGAAATTAGCATGCACGATTAAATATAAAATATTAATAGATATTAGATATTTAATTATGCATGCTAATATTGCCTATTTTTACATTTAGATTCATCCAACACTCACTTAAAGTTAATCTTCAAAAACACTAATTTACTGACACACTTAAGCAAATCTCAAGATGAATAATCATTTTTCATATAATGTGATGCCTAAATGAATTTAAAATTATTTTTGTCTTATTTAGACTAAGTACTATTAAATTTAAAGATCGGTCATATCATGAACATAATTAGCAATCGGTACAAGCCAGAATTTTAAAGTCACCATGAAATCAAAATTGACAATTCTTATTTATTTCAACCCATTCTCACTCCCAAGGCATCAAAATATGAAGCATGGTCAAGTGCCTTCCTTCCACAATGAAGACACTAAAGTTACCCCTAGGCGTCACTATATCGACGTGCAGGGTGCTTTATTGATTTCAATGAGAAACCTTTGGCATCATACACAGACGCGTTGGGCATAGGAATGTTATCGTCATGATGAAATTATATATTGGGTTATGATTTTGCATGACATGTTGGAGTGTGATTCTCAATTTAATCAGCCAGCATAATTGTATTTACATTTATTTTATTTTTTTATTTAGACACGTTTGAATGTAACCCAACCCCATCCCATCCCATCCCATCCCATCCCTAAACCTACCCATTTGTGTATTATATGATATAAAACACAGGATATAACAGGCAGATACGACTGCAGGCACAATTTATTCAAAAAGTACAAATATTCCAAGTGTTCCGAGGCCAAACGATTGATTTGTGTGAAGAAAATCCCCAAAAGCGATCAGAATCTCCATCCGGAGAAGATCAGCACATTAAAATTTCAAAAATTGCTGCCCGAAGAAACGTTACGTCAGATTTCATAGTGAAATTGCATTGGCTCTCGTATATCTCGTGACCAATTGCGTCATTACGTCAGCTTTGATTGTAAAATGTCATTGGCTCTTGTGTGTCTCGTGACCGATTGCGTCATGCTCAAGAGTCAGGTGTATCATTTGAATGAGATATGACTGAGTGAGTGCATGCGTGTGTTCACGGAGCGTGGGAGCATCATTTCAGCGATTAAAACATTAAGATCAACTCTGTTCTTCACATAAAGATATCGTATGACTTCAGAAGACTTGGAATGCAACATGACTTAATATGTTTATACTGTTTTTGGTCAGTTTTTGCAATAAATACCTGTGACTGTACTTTTATTTGCCTGTTACGTGTTTTATATTGTTTAGAAGTGGGTAGGTTTAGGGTAGGAGTTGGGTTAGTTGATCCAAAATATAAAAGTAGCATATAAATATTTATAAAATCATGTCTGCTTTTACAAATGCAAAGAATTAAATGCGTCTTGATCTGACGCATTGGGTAAACAACTGAAATCCATGGAGCACCCTGCGCGTCGATATAGTGACGCCTAGGGGTACCTTTAGCGTCTTCATTGTGATGCGGAAGGCACTTGACCATGCTTCAGATTTTGATGCCTTGGGAGTGAGAATGGGTTGTTTATTTCATCAGAGTGTCTATTTACACCAAGTGCAAGGTTTTGACGCGATGTTCGAATCCGCCTTTTGCCGAGCTCACTCTTCTCCCCTTTCCCATCACATATCACATCGGAAAGGCATTTACTTTTAATAAAAATTAAGAAAATGTTCTAAAAGTGGAAATAAAGTGCCTAACAAAATGTTTAATAATAATAAAAGCATTTGTGAAGCTGCTTCAAACTGTACATTTGCTGCTCTCTCTGGATCAGCGGCAGTGCGAATGCAGATTTGAATGTTGCAGTGTGATGATCGTACTTTCAAAGGTTAACCAAAGTCTTTGTTTTAAACAGTTTCACATTGCAAGCGTCAGCGGAGCGCGAGCAGCACATGTTTTGTCACAAGCCATATAGTTGAATGAGAATATAGTTCACATCGGAAACGTGACGGCCAACCCTCTCACAGTGCGTGTCCACTGGCGTGGAGCAGCGGGAGCGCTTTCAATTAATTCCTATGGAAGTTCAGATTCCATAGTGGACACCCGTCATTCATTAACATGGGAAGCGGCAAAATATGCGCTGTTCACGCTCTGCTGATGCTTGCCATGTAAATAATAGACATAGCGGAATAGTGGTCATTTAGAAATAAGATCGTGTGGGTGTTTGAATCGAGATTGCAATCTTTTAATGATTAATCGTGCAGCGCAACTCTATTTATTATAAGTGTGTCACGTGCTTGACTTGATAATCCAGATTCAAAAGGGCTTGATGCAGATAAATGATGAAATCACATTTAATGAACACCAGGAACAATCACAAGAAATACCAGCACGAAGCGTTACCACAAGACAACGAACAGACGATGACTGAGGGTTTAAATACACAAAGGTAACAAGAGACTAAGTAAAGGACAGGTGTGGTGTAGGTGATTAGTTGACATGGTAACAAACAAGGGTTTCTATGGAAACTATCAAGATTACAATGGCGACAAGGGAACAGGAACTAAATACACAGGAACTGAACAGAAGCATAACAAGACAACAGAATATCAAAATAAGAGTCCATGAAAATAGAGACAAGGTATGATTAGGTATGGCAAAGTGATTCATCTGTGCACATAATTATTATTATTATGTTTCAATTTCAATAACTTTACCTTCCTCTCTTACATTAATGATGTGTTTACTGGCAACCTGTCACTCACATGAGATCATAGTCATAGCAAACCAGCAATGATCCAAATCAAGTCCTGCCCTACATTTTTTTCTTGTTTGAGAAACTGTTTTACTTGGATATACACCGATCAGGCATAACATTATGACAGGTGAAATGAATAACACTGATTATCTCGTCATCACGGCACCTGTTAGTGGGTGGGATATATTAGGCACCAAGTGAACATTTTGTCCTCAAACTTGATGTGTTAGAAGCAGGAAAAATGGGCAAGCGTAAGGATTTGAGCGAGTTAGACAAGTACCAAATTGTGATCGCTAGACGACTGGGTCAGAGCATCTCCAAATCTGCAGCTCTTGTGGGGTGTTCCCGGTCTGCAGTGGTCAGTATCTATCAAAAGTGGTCCAAGGAAGGAACAGTGGTGAACCGGCGACAGGGTCATGGGCGGCCAAGGCTCACTGATGCATGTGGGGAGCGAAGGCTGGCCTGTGTGGTCTGATCAAACATACAAGCTACTGTAGCTCAAATTGCTCAAGAAGTTAATGCTGGTTCTGATAGAAAGGTGTCAGAATACACAGTGCATCATAGTTTAGCCGCAGACCAGTCAGGGTACCCATGCTGACCCCTGTCCACCTCCGAAAGCGCCAACAGTGGGCACGTGAGCATCAGAACTGGACCACGGAGCGAAGGAAGAAGGTGGCCTGGTCTGATGAATCACGTTTTCTTTTACATCACGTGGATGGCTGGGTGCACGTGCATTGCTTACCTGGGGAACACATGGCACCAAGATGCAATATGGGAAGAAGGCAAGCCGGCGGAGGCAATGTGATGCTTTGGGCAATGTTCTGCTGGGAAACATTGGGTCCTGCCATCCATGTGGATGTTACTTTGACATGTACCACCTACCTAAGCATTGTTGCAGACCATGTACACCCTTTCATGGAAACGGTATTCCTTGGCTGCTGTGGTCTCTTTCAGCAGGATAATGTGCCCTGCCATAAAGCAAAAATAGTTCAGGAATGGTTTGAGGAGCACAACGAGTTTGAGGTGTTGACTTGGCCTCCAAATTCCCCAGATCTCAATCCAATCGAGCATCTGTGGGATGTGCTGAACAAACAAGTCCGATCCATGGAGGCCCCATCTTGCAACTTACAGGACTTAAAGGATCTGCTGCTAACATCTTGGTGCCAGATACCACAACACACCTCCAGGGGTCTAGTGGAGTCCATGCCTCGACGGGTCAGGGCTGTTTTGGCAGCAAAAAGGGGACCAACACAATATTAGGATTAATGTTCATAATGTTATGCCTGATTGGTGTACGTCACAATATAGGGAAGAAAAAACTATTGCAACTTCAGTTTCATGCAGACTTTAATATCAGTGCATCCATAAAAAAATTGCCAGGTGTTTTACTAGCAATGTTTAATAGCAATGTTAATTTTGACAGAAAAAAGCCACATTCACATAGAAAGGACAATAATAATAATAATTTGTTCTAAAGAAAGATCTAATGTATAGTGAAATGCTTTACCAATACCCATATAACATGTAACCCATATAACATGTAAGACTTTATGTTGAAATACTGTGTGCAACTATTTAGTGCACCTGAATATCTTCAAAGATTTGCCCAGGTGACATATTCTCGATTAGCCCCATACAAATAATAACAGTCTGTATTAATTCAGTAGAATACTGAAGAGAAGATCCAGTATGTTCTCAGCTGTCATGATGGGGACAATCTATCTCATCGTGTACTCCATGGTCCATCAGTGGCTGATTAGTTTAGCCTTTATCTGAGATTCTTAGGTTCTTTGAGTCATTGGTGTGACACATGCTGTCAGGCTGATGTGTACCCATCAGTCCCTGCACACTAACTGCACCTGAACTCCTTAGCTCTCCATGCAGGCTCTTCAAGAATCAAAATTAGACCACAGTTGAATTCCACAAGTGCAACCTCAACTCTAACCACAGATTGCCATGTCTCCAACACTGTGAATAATTGATTTTGCACATCAGAATCACCCTCACTCACAGATGGCGAAAGAGCAATGTTGAATTCTCATGACACTTTGCTTTTCAATTATACATCGAGGTTTTTGTTTGATGGGGGGTTTCCTCGAATATCTTATTCATTCTTGAGAAATCCTGAACCTTTTCTTCTGTGATAAATGCTAAATGCCAATGCTTCCTCTTACTTTTAAAAAAGCACTCAAACTCCAGTCCTGGAGAGCCACTGTCCTGCAGGGTGTAGCTCAAACCAGCTCCAAAACACATGCCTGGAAGTCTCTAGTAATCCTGAAAACCTTGATTAGCTGGTTCAGTTGTGTTTAAATAGGGTTAGAGTTAAACTCTGCTGGACAGTAGCCGTCCTGGAACTGAGTTTGACACCCCTGATGTACAGGAACAATGGGTTGTGAAACATCTTTTCAAGCATCAGTCAAAATACGTTGTTCTCTTCAATAAAAGAGTGGGAGAGAAATCATCCTGTTTCCACAATGTTGGTCACATTCAGGTCATTTGGAAAGGCAGGTCATTTTACACATTGCATACTGTAGCTCTTCACAAACAGTAGCCTGTGCCAAGGACTGGAAAACATTCACAATATTTCTCAGCAGAGAGTGAAAAACAGCCTCACTACCTCCGTGCAATGAATGCGAAACTGCTCACTTCAGCTCTGTTCCCAAACCTAGTGAGCATGTTCCAGATGCAAAGGAACATTTTCTAAAAGTTGTGCAACATATATTAGAAAGCACTCAAGCTAAATTCAAAGGCAGGATCAGATATAGCGTTCATGGATAAAGCAATCAGATCAATGAAAAAAGTCAAGAGAAATATTATGGGTGTGCCAAATTACCAAAATCAAAAAGAAGACACCACAGAAGATATCCAGATATTCATGACTTTACATTAATAAAAACAAGACACTCAAAACATGAATACATTATAAATATGTTTAAATCAGCCACAGGCAAAGATAGTGGAGTTTTAAAAACTACCATGTTAACTTAAAATAAAATTACATATGTTTAACCTAATGTTTTTAACATTTACAGTTTAATTGCTTAATAACATTTTAATTACAAGTTTGCTTTCTAAAATCTGCTGTTTTTTTTAATAAGTACACTAAGTATAAATTTAAAAAGTATCGATGTATAAAAAAATAAGTTTTTTGGTAACACTTTACAATACAGGTGCACTAATATGTATCAATTCATGCTTAACTAATTAGAAGGATTAGAACCCCAGTCTCCTGGACACAGAGCTGATGTTCTTCTTGAGTGAGCTAACTCAAGGTTGAGGATTCTGAGACAGAGGAATAACAAAAATCTCAAAAAGACGAGCGGTATAAACTCCAAGTAGCTTTTACTTTTTAGAATGATCAAAAAACAAAGTACAAACAAATAAACTAACAGCAAAGCTTCCAATGGTCACAAAAAGGAAAACAAAACAAGCACAATAAGCTCACGGAATGCACTGGGATACACAGGTAGGTAGGCTCAAAACTGAACAAAAAACATTGACTAAAGGCAAACTTTAAATAGGGCCCTACACAGGTGAGTATCATCAACAATGATTGCTAAGTACAACAGAGTTCTTGCCAATGGTTTCCCCCTGGCAACTGGAAGGAAGATTGCAGGCAAAAGACCTCCTGCGCCCCCTTGTGACTGGGAGCCATACCGCTTTATCATGACAGGAGTGTGACCCCTAATGGTTGGATGAAGTATTGCTGGCTAAAGCCTTACAGGATCCATCTCTTGATGAACGGCTCCTGACGTTCCTTTTAGTGCTGGTTGACTGTTGTCGGTGGAAGTCCCTGATGAGGTCTGGGTCCAGTATGTCTCTAGCTGGTACCCATGAGTGCTCTTCTGAACCATAGCCTTGCCAGTCAACCAAATATTGGACCTCTCCCCGTACTTTGCGCATGTTCAATAATCTCTGCACGGAGTAAACCAGTTGCCCCTCCACCATCCGAGGAACTGGAGGTAGTCTACCTACAGGAGACAAAGGAGAGTAGATGACAGGTTTGAGGCACGAGACATGGAATGTGGGGTGTATGCGCATGGACCTGGACAATAGGAGTCGGTAAGAAACCGGGTTTATTTTCTTGAGAATCTTGAAAGGTCCAATGTATCTAGGACCTAGTTTCCGTGACTCGAGTCGCAATGGAAGATTCCTAGTTGAAAGCCACACTCTCTGTCCAGGATGGAATGATGGACCTATCCGCCGACGTCGATTGGCCGGTTTCTGTTGTTCCCGGGACGACTTTAACAGGGCTGCCCGAGCTCTCCGCCAGATCCCCCGGCACCTCCAGACTAACTAGGCCGCTGCTGGAACCTGTGCTTGGATGTCCTTTTCAGAAAATACAGAGGGGGGAACCCGAACTGGCATTCAAATGGAGACATACCCAATGATGAGTGATGGAGAGTGTTATGGGCAAATTCCGCCGAGACAAGCTGGGAACTCAATGTGCTCGGGTTGTACGAGACAAGACACCTGAGGATCTTCTCAATCCAGGGTTCACTCTCTCCGTCTGACCATTGGATTGGGGATGGAACCCTGAGGACAAGCTGATGGTGGAACCGATTAGACGTCCAAAAGCCTTCCAGAATCTTGAGGTAAACTGGGAACCTCGATCAGAGACCATATCCTGAGGAAAACCATGAATTCTAAAGACATTTTGCATGAGAAGTTCCGCCGTCTGGCCTGCTGTAGGAATTTTAGAGGTGGGAATGAGATGACATGCCTTAGAAAATCTGTCGACTACTACAAGAATCACTGTGTTACCTTGAGAGTTGGGTAGATCATTAACAAAATCCATGGATATGTGGGACCAGGGTCGTCTCGGGATAGGGAGGGGATGTAGTTTACCTTGAGGGAGGGCTCTAGTTTCCTTATTCTGGGTGCAAGTGGAACATGCGGCAACAAATCGCCGGACATCAGTTCCCATGTTGGGCCACCAGAACCTAGATTGGATCCGCCTCAGGGTTCTAAGGACTCCCGGATGTCCAGATGAAGGTGTGGCATGACCCCACTGCAGTACTTCGGACCTGATGGTGTTTGGTACAAAGAGGAGACCCGATGGGCCATTACATGGGTCAGGTTGGCGATGTTGAGCCTTTCGTACTGCCGTCTCCAAGTCCCACTGGATGCCTGTCAGCACTCTGGACCTTGGTATGATGGGTTCCGACCTGTCCTCCTCTTCCTGTGATTTGAACTGCCTTGACAGAGCATCGGGCTTTATGTTCTTGGAACCGGGCCCACCGAGCTTGGCAAGGATTTAACCTTTTGGCTCTCTGGATGTAGGTGAGGTTCTTGTGGTCTGTCCATATCAGAAATGGGTGTTTAGCCCCCTCCAGCCAGTGCCTCCATTCCTCCATTGCCAGCTTAACCGCCAGCAACTTCCGATTCCCAATATCATAATTCTTTTCTACTGCTGTCAGCCGACGTGAAAAGGCACAAGGATGGAGTTTACTGTCCCTAGTCGCTCTCTGGGACAGAACAGCGACCACACCCACATCCGATGCATCCACCTCGATAATAAACGGTAACTCAGGATCTGGTAGAGTCAATATGGGAGTTGAAGTAAATAGCTGTTTGAGTCGTTCGAACGAATGGTTAGCCTTCTCGGTCCACTGGAAGGGTGTGCCAGACCTCCTGGTGAGAGCTGTGAGAGGTTCTGCAGTGGAACTGAAGCCTCGAATAAATCTCCTATAAAAGTTGGCGAAACCCAGGAAGCGTTGGGCTTGTTTCAATGAATCAGGGTGGGGCCACTCCAGGACTGCACGAACCTTGATGGGATCCATCTGTACACTGCCACATGAAAGGATGAAACCCAAGAAAGAGACTCTAGTGACATGGAACTCTCTTTTCTCTAGCTTGACGAAGAGGTTGTTCAAGAGCAGATGAGACAGAACCTGCCGAACATGTTGAACGTGGTCTTTGCAACTCTGGGAAAATATTAAGATATCATCGAGATATACAAACACATATTGGTTCAACATCTCTCTCAGGACATCATTGATAAGGGCTTGGAAGATGGCCGGGGCATTAGCTAGCCCGAAGGGCATCACCCGATACGTAGGGTTGTTGAAAGCAGTCTTCCATTCATCCCCCTCCCGGATTCTTACCAGGTGGTACGCATTCTGGAGGTCCAACTTAGTAAAGATGGTAGCGCCCTGGAGGAGTTCGAAGGCTGTGGCCATAAGTGGCAATGGCTATCGATTCTTTACCGTGATGTTGTTTAGGCCACAATAGTCAATGCATGGGCGAAGGCCTCCATCCTTCTTACCCACGAAAAAGAAGCCAGCCCCTGCAGGTGACGTGGAAGGCAGAATAAATCCATTCTCTTGTGCCTTCTGAATGTACTCATCCATTG